>CM030367.1:137256102-137935339 GCA_017893485.1 Hemerocallis citrina | reverse complement strand
AATGAAGGCTTCTGTCTCCCAGGATGCAACGACTCGGAGCGATCACGTAGGCACCACGTACCACTCCCGAACTGAGTACAAGCGCTTGAACCTATCACCGACTTACCAGTACGACCAGGAAAAGAAGAACCAAACAGGATGTAGAGAAGGAGAGAAAGAGGATCTGTTTTCTTATGCAGGGAAGAAGGTAGAGGGGAGGCCTCTATTTATAGAGCCTGGGTTAAATCAGTAACGGCAGACAAGGCTGTTAATGCCTTTACTGTAACGGCAGACAACGAATTGAATGCCGACACTGTAACGGCAGACATCATTTACTGCGTTCAGTGTAACGGCAGACAAAACGTTTAATACAGCACTGAAATGGCAGACAAAACCGTTTCTGCATTCATTTCAGCCGTTACAAAAATCAAAACTGTAGCAAAAAGTGGCTCTGCACGGGGTGGGGTCAAGTCGGTCCGGCATTCGTGTCCGCAGGTCGTGCGGGCGCACACAAGTTGCATGTAATCCGGTCCGTGATTTGCACCCCCCCTGCGCGCGCGAGAGAGAGCCTCTCTTCTAGCCATCTTACAATGCTTAGAAGGAGATTACTATATATCCTCTTCTATTTCCTTTGATATTTCCGATATGGGACTATGTTCCCTTAACCCATTTCAAGAATGAAAATGTCTCACTTTGAGAGACAATTTCTCATTCACCCCTTAACCGATTTTAGCAAACCAATATATGATTTTGATCTACTCACGAAGGAGAACACAAATCAATCAAGATCTCTCAATAATTCATTGAGGATCTTACTCAAAAATTGCTCAAAAATCGGTTCGTAAATGGTGTCTAAAACACTCTCTAACAATCCCCACATGAATGAAAATTAACGACCACAGACAGGACAGACTGACACGACAGATTTGGTGATAGAATTCAACGATTGATTCCTGCATAGGATAGGTAGGTGTTACCCTTTGAACCTTCTCTTATGAAAATATGTTTACTTTACTAACTAAACAGTAGACGCGATGTCTTTGAACTGTTCTGTCATTTGTGTAAACGATGACATATCTCACACAAAAATCTTTCTAACGCTTTTTCAGTTCTCACTGTTATGTTCGTTTTGGCCATGAACATACGCCTGGTTCTGCAAGAGTTTAACAGGAATATTGCCCTATATTATTCCTTTGGAAGCGGCCCTTCTTCCCTCTTACATAGGTGATTTCTTACCTAAGAGTAACCCACATTACTCTGCTCGGATATCCGACGCATAAGAATCATTAAAAGTCTAGCTTAACCTGTTACCTTGCGGGCATCACCGTTTCATCATGGGAATGGACATGGGAAAATCCTCACAGTGATCCAACTTGGTCTTTACAATTTAGTTGTCCCTTTGAACCTAGATCTTGGGATCTCCAGTCAGCTAGGTTGGGTTTTCATTGTATCGACTTATTCTTTCATGGGCTTTAGTCCCATTCCCCTCGATGATTTATCAACTAACTCTCTGTTTAACCCTTTGGTTAGTGGATCCGCAATGTTATCTTTTGACTTTACATAGTCCACAGAGATAACCCCAGTAGAGAGTAGTTGTCTAATGGTATTATGTCTTCGACGAATATGTCTAGATTTACCATTATACATATTGCTCTGTGCTCTACAAATTGCAGATTGACTATCTGAATGTATGCAGATTGGAGGCACAGACTTCGTCCACCTTGGAATATTCTCAAGGAAGTGGCGTAACCATTCAGCCTCTTCCCCTCATTTATCCAATGCGATAATTTCTGATTCCATCGTGGATTTAGCGATCACTGTTTGTTTCGAGGATTTCCAAGAAACTGCTGTACCACCTAGTGTAAACACATAGCCACTAGTGGATTTTGAATTATCACTCGATATCCAATTCGCATCACTGTATCCTTCAAGTACAGCCGGGTATCTCGTATAGTGCAGCCCGTAGTTACGAGTAAAACGCAAGTACTTCAGTACTCTTATAATTGCTTGCCAATGCTCGCTTCCAGGATTACTCGTGTATCTACTTAGTTTACTTACTGCATAGGCTATGTCTGGTCTTGTACAACTCATTAAGTACATTAGACTGCCTATGATTCTAGAGTATTCTACTTGAGAAATACTCTCTCCTTTATTCTTGGATAAATGTAAAGTTAGATCTATTGGAGTTCTGGCAATTCCAGAATTATCTTTATCAAATTTTTCAAGAATATTGTCAACATAATGTGACTGGCTTAAAATAAGCTCGTCTGATGTTCTTGTGATTTTAATTCCCATATAACATCAGCTAGTCCCATGTCTTTCATGTCAAACCTCGAGTTTAACATGTTTTTAACAGATTTAATTATCTGATCATTGCTTCCAATAATAAGCATGTCATCTACATACAAATATATAATGACATATCCATCTTCTGTGTCTTTGACATATACACATTTGTTACATTCATTGATCTTGAAGCCATTTGTCATCATGACATTGTCAAATTTTTCATGCTACTGTTTTGGAGCTTGTTTCAAACCATACAATGATTTCACTAATTTACACACTTTCTTTTCATGTCCTGGAGCTGAAAAACCCTCAGGCTGTTCCATGTAGATTTCTTCATCTAAATCTCTATTAAGAAAAGCTGTTTTTACATCCATTTGATGTACTTCAAGATTGCGTAGAGCTGCTACTGCAAGTACCATCCTAATGGAATTTATTCTCGTCACAGGAGAATATGTATCAAAGTAATCAAGACCTTCCTTTTGTTTATATCCTTTAATTACAAGTCTTGCCTTGTATTTATCAATTGATCCATCAGGTTTCATTTTTCTCTTGAAGATCCACTTGGAACCTAAAGGTTTACTACCCGGTGGAAGATCCACTAGTTCCCAAGTATGATTTTGCAAGATAGAATCAATTTCACTCTTGATGGCTTCTTTCCATTGAGGACCATCACTAGAGTTCACCGCTTCCTTGAAGGTTTGGGGTTCTCCTTCAAGCATAAAAGTCAAGAAATCCGGATCAAAAGATTTTTTCGTTCTTGTTCTTTTACTGCGTCGAGGTTCCTCCTCAACTTCTTCATCTTGGTCTTCACTATCTTCACTGATAGTCTCATGTGTTCGTTTAGAGGAACTTGGTTCCTCCTTTGACTTACATGGAAATACATCTTCAAAGAACGATGCATTTCTAGATTCTATTATCGTGTTCTTTGATATCTCAGTGATATCGGATTTGTACACCAAGAACCGATAGGCACTACTGTTAAGTGCATAACCAATGAAAATACAATCAACTGTTTTTGGTCCTATTTTCATTTTCTTAGGTGGAGGTACTGCCACCTTGGCAAGACATCCCCACATTCGCAAGTAATTGTAGGATGACTTTCTTTCTTTCCATAATTCATATGGAGTTTTCTCTTCTTTCCTTTTGGGCACCTTATTCAAAAGGTAGTTAGCTGAAAGAATAGCTTCTCCCCACAAGTTTGGTGGCAAACCAGAACTTATTAACATCGCATTCATCATTTCTTTCAATGTACGATTCTTTCTCTCAGCAACACCGTTGGACTGAGGAGAATAAGGCGCTGTGGTTTCATGTATAATCTCATGCTTAGCACATGTGTCAGCAAATAGCGATTCATACTCTCTACCTCGGTCGCTTCTTAGCGCCTTAATTTTCTTATTGAGTTGATTTTCAACCTCATTTTTATAGAGAACAAATTTCTCTATAGCTTCATCCTTGCTTTTAAGCAAGTATACATAACAATATTTTGTGCTATCATCTATGAAGGTAATAAAATATTTATTACCACCTCTTGTTTGTATCATTTTCAAATCACAAATATCAATGTGAATTAGATCAAGTGGTTCGGTGTTTCTTTCAACACTTTTAAACGATGATCTTATTAGTTTTGCCTCAACACAAGTTTCACATTTGTGTTTGGAATTAATTTGGAATGTTGGTATGTGATTCAAGTTAATTAGTCTTCGCAAAGTATCATAATTAACATGTCCTAGTCTACCATGCCATAAATTGGAAGACTCAAGCAAATAAGTAGAAGAGCTAGCTTTATTCATATTCTTGACCATGGTCATTACATTGAGTTTGAACATTCCATCACTCATATATCCTCTACCAACATACATTCCACTTTTTGACAAAACAAATTTGTTCGACTCGAACACTAAGCGAAAACCGTGGTTATTAAGCAACGAACCAGATACCAGGTTCTTACGGATTTCAGGAACATATGCAACGTTGTTCAGAGTCAGTTCCTTTCCAGAAGTCATTTTCAAGATCACCTTGCCTTGGCCCTTTATTTCTGAAGTAGCCGAGTTACCCATGAACATTTTCTTCCCATTCTCTAATGGTTCGAAAGTGGAGAAACATACTTCTATTGGAGTACACATGTCGAGTATCTCCAGTGTCAATCCACCATTCCTTCGGGTTTGAACCTAACATATTCACCTCTGATATCACAGCTGAGAGGTTGATATCGGAAACATCTTGAACAATTCCTTGAACCAAGTTTGCTTCTCTGTTCCTGTTCCTCTTGGGAAGTCTGCATTCAGTGGACTTGTGACCCATTTTGTCACAATTGAAGCACTTGCCTTGAAACTTCGGCTTCTTGGAGATTCCTCCCTTGGGCCCCAACTTGGGACCTTTGTTGTGCTTGTTAGAACGTTGTTTATGTTCTATTACATTTGCCTTAGCTGCATGACTGACAAGTCCAACCTTCTCAGATCCTCTATTGTCTTCTTCAATGCGAAGTCTGACAATGAGATTTTCAATGCCCATTTCTTTTCGCTTATGCTTTAGGTAATTCTTAAAATCTTTCCAACCTTGTGGTAATTTTTCAATTATACATGCCACTTGGAAACTTTCACTTAAGTTCATACCTTCAGCATGAATCTCGTGCAAGATCAATTGTAGTTCTTGAACTTGACTGATTACTGTTTTAGAATCTACCATTTTATAGTCTAGGAAGCGGCCCACAATGAATTTCTTGGCGCCAGCATCCTCAGTTTTATATTTATGATCTAGTGATTCCCAAAGTTCTTTAGCTGTTCTTTTGTCAATGTATACATCATACAAAGAATCGGCTAGTCCGTTCATTATGTAATTTCTACACAAGTAATCAGCATTTTTCCAAGCATCCACAGCGGCAATGACTTGGTTATCTTGCTCATCTTTCTTAATATTTGGAGCATCTTCGTTCAAGAATCTTGCAAGATTCAGTGTGGTCAGATAGAACATCATCTTCTGTTGCCACCTTTTAAAGTTCTGCCCGTTGAACTTCTCAGGTTTCTCCCCATGGGAGACTGAGACAGGTACAACGGTGGGCATTGGCACTCGTGCCGCAGCAGTATTCGGTTCTTGCGTCGTATCAACAACCGGCACGTAGACCGTTTCAGACACAGCAGCATTGTCCGATGCAGTAGTCATTTTGATTCTGAAATTTACACAACACGAGTGTAAGTTTTCCAGATTAAAGAAATAAAAAGAGAAAACCGTGCCTCAAAACCGGAAATGAAAGAAATCCAAAATCTGTTTTAAGTTTGTTGCAAAAACTGTTTACAAAAATTCCTTTTTACAAAGAAAAGATAGAGAGGCACGGAAAAACCGAGAAGGGAACAGCAGAGAAGGTAAACCGAAAGTAAAAGAAAAGGGAAAATGAAATAAACAACTTACAGTAAGTAATTTCAGATTACAATTCCTAAGAAGTCGAGGCCTGTGTATCACACAGTGTCCTTAAAACAGATTTGCCTCTTCCGGTTGCTGGAATGAATGAAGGTTTCTGTCTCCCAGGATGCAACGACTCGGAGCGATCACGTAGGCACCACGTACCACTCCCGAACTGAGTACAAGCGCTTGAACCTATCACCGACTTACCAGTTCGACCAGGAAAAGAAGAACCGAATAGGATGTAGAGAAGGAGAGAAAGAGGATCTGTTTTCTTATGCAGGGAAGAAGGTAGAGGGGAGACCTCTATTTATAGAGCCTGGGTTAAATCAGTAACGGCAGACAAGACTGTTAATGCCTTTACTGTAACGGCAGACAACGAATTGAATGCCGACACTGTAACGGCAGACATCATTTACTGCGTTCAGTGTAACGGCAGACAAAACGTTTAATACAACACTGAAACGGCAGACAAAACCGTTTCTGCATTCATTTCAGCCGTTACAAAAAGGAAAACTGTAGCAAAAATTGGCTCTGCACGGGGTGGGGTCAAGTCGGTCCGGCATTCGTGTCCGCAGGTCATGCGGGTGCACACAAGTCGCATGTAATCCGGTCCGTGATTTGCACCCCCCTGCGCGCGCGAGAGAGAGCCTCTCTTCTAGCCATCTTACAATGCTTAGAAGGAGATTACTATATATCCTCTTCTATTTCCTTTGATATTTCCGATATGGGACTATGTTCCCTTAACCCATTTCAAGAATGAAAATGTCTCACTTTGAGAGACAATTTCTCATTCACCCCTTAACCGATTTTAGCAAACCAATATATGATTTTGATCTACTCACGAAGGAGAACACAAATCAATCAAGATCTCTCAATAATTCATTGAGGATCTTATTCAAAAAATTGCTCAAAAATCGGTTCGTAAATGGTGTCTAAAACACTCATTTTCTAACACATAATGACAATCAATCTCTATATGCTTCGTTCTCTCATGGAAGACCGGGTTGCTTGCAATGTGTACTGCACTCCGGTTATCACAATGAAGAGGAGTAGCTCCTGAAAGAGTGACACCCATATCTGATAATAGCTAACGAACATGAACAATCTCTCTAATAGTAGCTGCCATTGCTCTGTACTCAGTTTCGGTCGATGAACATGCAACAACTGTCTGTTTCTTACTTCGCCATGAGATCAGCGAATCACCAAGAAATAGACAGAAACCTGTGGTAGACCGTCTGGTAATAGGATTACCTGCCCAATCTGAGTCAGAATATGTACTCATCTCTAGTTTGGATGTAGCAGACATGAATAATGAGCGAGTAATAGTGCCCCTAAGATATCTAAGAATCCGAAGAAGAGCACCGTAGTGAACTGACGTAGGCACGAACAAACTGACTGACAACACTGACTGCGTGAGCAATATTGGGTCTGGTCATGCATAAGTAGACAAACTGTCCAACAATCTGTCTGTATCTAGTGGGATCAGGAAGGAGCTCACCATCAGTGGGACGAAACTTCACATGAAGCTCTATGGGTGTATCGGCTGATCGACTGTCAGAGAGGCATGTAGCGGAGATAATATCTGATGTGTATTTCTGTTGAGAAGTGAGTATTCTTCGAGATCCATGAGCAATTTCTAGGTCCAAAAAATATCGTAGTCTGCCAAGGTCTTTCATATGGAACAGCTGGTGAAGGTATTTCTGGGTCGATGTAATGCCTGCGGAGTCATCCCCAGTAATGATCATATCGTCACCATAGAGTAGTAGAAGTACCCTCCACTGCGGTGATGACCGCATAAACATTGAATGGTCCTGAGAACTTTGACTAAAACCAGCCTTGGTGATGACAAGGCGAAAACACTCAAACCAGGCTTGAGGAGCCTGCTTCAAACAATATATAGTCCGACCCAACCGGCAAACATGACGAGGAGTACGGAGGCCAGGAGGAGGATCCATATAAACAACCTCAGATAAGGTACCATGAAGAAAAACATTCTTCACGTCCATCTGGTATAATGGCCATTGACGGATAGTTGCAACAGCAAGAAGAGTGCGAACAGTAGTCATCTGTGCAACAGGAGCAAATATCTCATCATAATCAATGTCATGCTCCTAAGTAAATCCTCGGACTACCTAGACGAGCCTTGTGTCGCTCAATAGATTCATTAGGTTGATATTTGACCTTGAAGATCCACTTGCAGCTAATAGGCTGAACGCCCTTTAGCAGAGGAACGACATCCCAAGTGCCAGTCTGATCAAATGCACTGAATTCCTCTGCAATAGCTTTTCTCCATTTAGGATATTGAAATGTGTCCTGATAGGTTCTGGGTTCACGTGTAGAGTGTATAGCAGTGAGATATGCATGAAACTGTGGTGAGTAGGAAGCTAGGGTAGAAAAACCAAACTGGTCAGAAGGACCAGTGGCATCAGGTGTATAACGTGCCGGAGGAATATCAGAAGTAGAACGTGTAGACCGACGAAGCGGTGGTGGACTGACAGGGTGTGGGGGTGAGGACGATGGAGTAGGTGCATGTGTCGGTGGGGAAGTAGGTGGGGTGGGTGCAGGCAGTTGTGGGGATGCAAGTGGTATTTCAGTAGGGGGAATAACAGGTGTAAGGACTGTAGGAGATGTGAATGAAGCCAGAGGAGTGGGATCAAAAGGAATGCGAGAAGATGAAGTTGGGGAGCTAGCAACAACTGGAAAATTGAGAAATCTAGTATCCTCGCGGGGAGTCAGGTAGTAAGGAGAGTCGTCCACAAAGGATACATGTCGAGAAATGCAGACACTACAAGCCGATGGATCAAAACAACGATAACCTTTGTGTTCGAGACTGAGACCTAGGTGAACGTACTTAGCAGCACAAGCAGAGAGCTTTGTGCACTCAGTAGGGAGGAAAGGACGTAACGGGTGCACCCAAAGGTACGGAGCATACTGTAGTCGGAGGTGAGTGATAAAGAGCCTCATAAGGCATCGTACTAGCTAGGGCAGACGAGTGAGTAATGTTGATGAGACTAACATAGGTCATGACAGCTTCAGCCCAGAAACAACGAGGAGCGGAAGAGGAGAGTAAAGGAGCGCAAGCCGTATCAAGGATGTGACGATGCTTGCGTTCAGCTACACCATTCTGCTCATGTGTGTGAGGGCATGATTGCTGAAAAAGGATGCTGTGAGACTGAATGATCGATCTCATAGTGGAAGTATACTCACGTGCACCGTCCGATCGAAAATTCTTAATGTGCACACTGAACTGAGTGTGAATTATAGTTGTAAAGAACCGGTAAATATCAGGTATCTCATATCGCTGACACATAAGAAAAACTCATGTATGTCTAGTGAAGTCATCGATGAAGGCAACATAATAGAGATAGCCTTAACATGAAGGTACAGGAAAGAGTCCCCATATGTCAGAATGAACAAGTTGAAAAGGATAGGTGGTTTGAGAAGTGCTTTTGTGACTAAAGGGTAACGCGATATGTTTGGCTAAATGACAGCCCTGATAATCAGATAAATGTTTAAAAGTAAGAGAATCAAGAGCACCACTGTGAGCTAAAGTCTGGAGTCATGATGCACTAATATGACCTAAACGTCTGTGCCATATATCAGCATCAGAGGAAACAATACCGGCAAAACTAAAAGGACAGTGATGTGCACGAAGAAAATCTAGATGATATAGACGACCCTGACGACTAGCATGCCCAAACTCCTCACCGGTGCATGAATCAGTAATTGAATAACCGAAAGAGTCAAAAGTAACGACAAGACCACTATCGCACAACACACTAATAGAAATAAGGTTTATGGATAAATGAGGAGCATAAAGAACATATGGTAATGTGAGAGTGGGAGAGCTAATTGCCCCTGAGTGTGTAACGAGAAGTGGTGAGCCATTAGCTGTGTGTAGAGATGGATAGTGAGAGGAAGTGCAGTGCAGGTGGTGAACAATGTTTGATTATTAGTGAGATGATGTGATGCACCAGAATCTAAAATCCAGAACGAATTCATTCCGGGAGGGCAGAGAATGCAGGGGCAGAGGAGCCAGCAATGATAGACTGACCTATGAGCTGTAGTTCCAGCTGAGTGAGGCATTGCTGAAATTAGCCCAATCAGCAGGAGACGACAAGGCTGGAGTGACGGGCATGGCCGAGGATGTAAGGGAAAAAGCACTGCGAGGAGGAATAAGACTAGTGCTGCTGTGACTGAGAGCACAATGAAGAGGAAGATGCTGCTGGTGTCTGGATCTGGGTAGGGGGCAGGACGGTGCTACTAGTGACGGAAGTGGAGGTGGGGTAGGGTGAGGAATGATGCTGGGAGAAAGTAGGAGGCCGGAGGCAGATTGAAGATGGCACTGCTGTTGTTTGAATCTAGAGGAGTAACGAGAGGCGGTTGCAACGAGGAAGTCGGTAGAAGCGGAAACATGTGGGAGAGACTGAGATTCCATCAAGTAGTATTACCTGTAATAATAATTTAAAAAATCGGAATTTTTTTTGGATTTTTTTTAAACAGAAAAAAAGAGGGTTGGGTTTAAGGGTTTGAGGGTAATGGGTTTCGGGTAATGGGTTTAGAAGAGAGATAGAGAAGTAGGGTTAAGGTTTGAGGTGGGAGAGGAGAGGGGCGGGTATGGGAGTAGGTCGGGTTCGGCGAGGAGGATGCCGGAGATGAGAGGGCGGGGACGCCGGAGATGGTCGGGTTGACAGGAAGACAGGAAGACAGCGGGGAAATGGGAGGGGGGTTCGATTGGGTGGTATGTCGAGGACAGAGGAGGAGGTTGCCGGAGGTCGGGGTGGATGGCCGGAGAAGATGGGTTTGGAGTTGGGCGGGAAACAGGATCGGGGAGAATGTGCAGATGATGATGATCTTACGTTTCAATTGTGCAGATGATGATAATCTGGAAAGTCGTCTTCTTCTTGATGATGATGCAGATGGTTGTTGATGTTGATGATGCTTCTCCTTGATGATAACTGTCCTTTTTTTTTCTTTTTTTTGGGGGGGGGGGGGTACCATGTTAAAATAAATCAGAGAGATGAAAACAATACTGAATATTGAATTGAGAAATAACTGAGTACAATATCTGCTATATATAGGAGTGCACCAAATATAAAACTAGCCCAATACCCAATGTGGGACTATAATATCTAACACTAAGATTATGCTGCACCATTCTTTTGGGTGCTACGTTATGTGATGTATGGCAGGAAAGATTCTTCACTTTATTTATGAATACTGTTTGAAAAAATATCTTGTACCTTCCTACTTGCTATGTGCAAGAGGGACTGGGATCCATACAATTAGTAGCCAAGTTATTGAAAGATCCCTACATCTGTACATAGCGTGTTCACACATGCTTTACCTTTTAATCATCTGGGCAGTTAAAGGAGAGGTTGGATTAGAGGAGAGTTCACAGGGGCATTCTTCTTTGGCGAGGGGATTGCGTTCCTCCTGCATGAAAAATAAGATTGTCCTCTTAGAGCCTTGAACGCCTTATTCTAATGCTGGTTCATCCAAATATGTGCATTGTACGTCTTAGTTGTTATTTGTGTATATATTTGTTGCTAAAAAACTGTAGGTTTCTATTATTTTCAACGTCACATTTTTATATAATGAACTAAACTGGATAATGATTGAAGGTATCTGAAAGTACAATCCTGTCAACTAACATTTGTTTTTCATTTTAGTCACAACTAAAAAATACCCCGTGCTTGCACGGGCCAACATATGTATAATTATTGTTAGTTTTCCATCTCTGTTATTATTCATTTTAGAATTTTATGCTTTCCAAAAATTCATACATCTAAACAGCTATAGACTTGTGTGGTAGCTAAGAATTTTTTCTCACTTGCATCAAATAAGGATTTTAATCTACTGTAAGTTCTCGTGAAGTTATACTATATATCAAAAATAATTTATAAACCTACACTATGTACTTATGCATGCTTTTTCATCCATTAATATCTCAATGTGGTAGATATATTTTTTCTCTCTCTCAATATATCATAGCAAACATTACCCTACACTTAATTAAGAAAATGAAAGAGGAAAAAAAATGTCAAAATTTACTTGGAAGAGAAAACGGTGGGTTCATATAAGTTAATTTAAAAAAAAAATTACTAAGTTATTATATATGGAGAAAAAATATGAAGAGTTCTTGAATTGGTTTTCTATATAATTATGAAATATAAAGACTTATGTTGCCACTTAGGAAGACACATGGCAATAACTTGGGTTGCGCCACGTGTCATACCCTTGTGCAAAGGCTTCTAAAATTATATAATATAATAAATTAGATTAGATTAGATTATTCCTTATGTACATTAATAAAGAAAATGAATAAAACAGCCGCTGCAAAGTGAACTTATGGTGACTATATATCCTAGGAGTTGGAAGGGGGAATTAAACTGGAATAAATTATACTGAGAGGATCAGAATAGATAAATCATCTACTGCTTCCCCAATACTGCCATGCTAATTTGCTAACATCTTTTAACATTGTCATCTATAACATTATATTGCTATTGTGCATTGCGTGTCTATTAGAATTTAGTGACTCACTTTCCTCCCTTCCCAACTCAGGGGAGTCCCTACCTGGAGGGTGGTCGGCAATGGCGGGCTGGAGACATAGGACTGAAAGACAAGACATGTGGATGGATGAAAGGCTTTATGAGTGTGAATACAGATTTAGGGGCTGGAAAAGCTTTTTTGAGATCTTTGTATCAACAATATACTGAATGGGGTGTTGATTTTGGTAACTAATTTTTTTTTTTTGAGATTTTCTTTTCTCATTTTTCGTAGTGGATTGATTTAACTAATTCTGTACAACAAACTAGATGATAATTTAAAATTTATTAGAGATATATAGTTGTGTCGTTTAAATTTGTTTTACTTTGGGAAACTGAGGTATTTTTTGTTCATGTATAACCCTTACTACTTTATATCTTACTTTGCAATATTTTATTGTTTTTTGTTCTTTTAACAGTGAAACTAGATTGTGTGTTTGGTGATGATTTGGACGCGAAACAGATACTCACGGTTTCAGAGGTACAAAAAATGGCTTATTGAAACTTAACAGATGGTGTAGCTTTATACAGAAAAAGGGATCTCTTGAAAGTGAGTGAAAATATGTTTATGCAGATTTTGGAGGAAATTGACCGCCCCATTCTTTTCTCTCTATCGCCTGGAACAAGTGTGACCCCTTCAATGAGTAATGGCATTGTTGAGCATGTGAATATGTACAGGATAACTGGCGATGATTGGGATAAATGGGAAGATGTGGCTTATCATTTTAACGTGGCAAGGTATATTCTGAATGTTTCCTTACCCTTTTTGCAGCATTATCTATCTATATTTCTATCTGGGTTTCTAATAAGGTGTTCAATAGGGATTTCGCTGCTGCCAAAAAAATTGGGGCCCAGGGATTGCGTGGGAGGTCTTGGCCTGACCTAGATATGCTACCACTTGGTTGGCTTACTGATCCAGGTGATGTAATCTGCTCCAGTTAGAGTAAAATGTCCCAACCACTACACCAAAAATTCCAAGTTATGACGAGGGTTAGAGGTATTTATATTTGTTCACCAACCTGTTGCACGACTATTTTGTGGGCAGAAACCTGGCTGTGCTTATTGGGATGGGTTTCTTCCATTCTTTCTCTAAAAGGCAAAAGAAGTTTTAACTACACCCCAGTTAAATTTGGCTAATTTTCAACGTTTGCCTATGTTTACATTTAAATACCCCAATACAAAAAACTTTACCTTTTAATTCGATAATGTTCTTTTTTTACTTTTTGCCACCTAACTACTCAACCCCCCCCCCCCCCCCCCCCCCCCCCCCCCCCCCCCCCCCAACACACACACACACACACACACAAAACTATGTTTGACCTTTCTGCATCACTTTCCTTATCTAACCCTTAGATATTAATTTCTGCCAAAAATAATAAAATTTGCATGGACAAAAATGTCCTAAAATTATCACATGTATATCAGATAAGAATATTCTGCCCATTATTTAACGGAATGGTGACATTAGGTAGCAAAAGGTGAAGCTGAAAAATGTTAAGGGTATTTAAAGGTAAAGTTTTTCGCATTAAGGCATTTAAAAGTTAAAGGTGGGTAAACATTAGGCATATTAAGGAAAATTGGCCATCCAAATTTAATCTATTTTAATTTGATACCTTATGAAATGTCCAAACCACCTCACCAAAGCACCACAGTTCCACGTCACAGTGAGGATTGAAGAATTTATCTTTAACCTCTAACAGGTAGCATTTGGTCATTGTTTATTATTCCAACTACTCATTAACTTAAGCTTTTTGGTAGATCGGATATTAATATTGACGAGGACATCAGTTCTGTTTTGTTTTATTTTTGAGATTTAGCCATATGTAGTAGTTTTGCAATTTGCACTATTTATTTTATGCATTAGAATATTTTGGAGATTTGTATTGAGATTTGTTTTGAGCCTATATATAAAAGCCTTGAGAATAATAAAAAAGTATGCTATTATTGATTAAAAAATTATTGTGATTGAATTTTTGGCTCTTCATTCTTCTTTTTGTGTGAGACAATTGAAAGAAGATTAGGGTTTGTGAGAAGCCCTAAACTACACCAAAATTCCCAAATTCTTTACCCAAAATTCAAACCCTAAATTCCCTTCGTCACAGCACACCACGCTCTCTCTCCCCTTCTTCTCTTCTTCTTCTTCTTCCTCTTTCTTCTTTTCTTCCCGATTCTAACAACCCTCGACTGCCCAGCCCTCATTGAAACCCTAATTCTCCCCAAACCCACTTCAAATCGAAACCCTAAATCCTCCCTAATCCACTTAAGATAAAATCCTAATTAATACACCCCCGACGACCACATCGTGACGTCATTTCCCCTCGTCCATCACCGTCGCCATCACCCTCCCCGACTCCCTCGCTGCTTCCTCTCATCCTCCGACCAACCCCATCAACCCGACCTCCCTCTCCCTTCAACCGACCTCCACACTCAAAGTCGACCTCAGCACCACCATAAGCCGGCACCCTTCCTTCCACCTCACTGCATCCCCGACGGCAGCCAACTCCACCACAGCGACCCCTCTTCGCTGCCTCACCACCGCATCCTCGGAGCACTAACGTGATTTGCTTCGAACCCGGTAATCTCTTTTCAATCCTCCATTTATTTGTGATATTATCTATCGTCTCTAGAATATTATCTAAATTATCTGTCATCCACAAATATTGAGTGTGTGATTCTACTTGCTAATTTGAGTACGAATCGTTATTGACTATTTTACTTGTTACGAACGTTCATGTATAATTATTGATTGTTAGGTTGAAATCTTTAATTGGGCTTGTTAAACTTGTTTCAATTCTTGAAAATCCATCAAACCAATTATTAATTTTAATTTCTAACTTAATTGGCATTACATGTTGGTAAACTTAATATTTTAATATTTGTGGAAATTTTCTACTTATGGTTAAGTTTATATTATTTTGGTATCAGAGCGAAGGTTTTTAAAACCCTAGTTTTTGCATCATGTAGTCATAATTTTTGCATTCATTAAGGAATCGTTCTTGCATCATTTAAAAAAAAATAACATTCATTTTAGGGTTATTTTTCCTTCTTTCTTTATTAGATCATTTCAGATTTAAAAAAAAATCATTTTAGGTGCATTTAGGACACGTTTCTCCAAATTTCAGCAAACACATGTCACCACGATCCTTAGAATTCAGCGAGCCCCTTTTCGAATTGAAATTGACAACTCTGAAATTTCCACTGTCCTTATTGTTATTCAAGCAAACTCTTGCCAATATCAATCAGAAACATGAGAAAGTGGAATTGAATCAAAATGTTGCCATTGAGCTTCATCTTCAGATCCCTCAAGGGAATAATCGTGACGACCGACGTCAAGATCGTGACTATGACGAACAATACAAGAAGAACCTTAAAGCGACGTTCCTCACTTTGAAGGCCGTACGGAACCCTAAGCTTATCTCGATTGGATTCGTGCCATAGACCACGACTTCGTGTGGTTTGACATGAGCGATACCCTGAAGGTCAAATTTGGCACGATGAAATTGACTGGTAAAGCTCAACAATACTGGGCCAATCTTGAATATGCCCGCAGAGGTCGGGGCCTGGCACCCATAGTCACTTGGAAGGCCATGAAAGAAAAGCTCACTGAGAGATGTGTCGTTATCATTGCACACCCGATTGCTAGATTCGTGGAACCAACTCTATCAAGGAAGCAAATCCACCTAAGAGTATGTTGATAAGTTTGACGACTTCCTTATTCGGTGCAATTCCTTAGGTAAAGAGAGCGAAGAACAAACTCTCTAGATTCAGAACTGGATTACGAGCCGATCTCAGGAACGAGCTAATTCATAGAAACATGGACTCCTTAGCAGCAGCTTATGCCTTTGTCCTCGATATGGATTCCCTTAAAGCAAGTTTTCACTATAAGTTCAGCGATTTGAAAGATCATTCCTGTAGAATGACCTTTACTAACCCCTATAGACCTGAGCCCCCTGCTTCTCAGTATCCCAACAAGTCTTACCCAAGCCAACCTACTTCAAATTCTTATCCACCTATACAACATGGGTAAAAACACTGAAAGAGACTACTCTAAGATTGATCATCTCTCTAAGTGCTATTATTGCAAGGGATACGGCCATGTTGCTAGCAACTGTCCCAGTCCAGTCGGATCAACATCATCGAAAGTACTGCTGTCATTGCTGATGAGCTCGACCAGGAGTTTACCTATAAACCTCGTGTAAGTGAAGATTTCGGTGAAGAAGAGGATGACCAGCCTCACAACTGTATTCGGTCGATCCAATTATCTCTATTGAATGCCCTTGAGTCATCCATTCCTTCCTAGGTCACTTGGCAGCCCATAGATTTTATCCCTGTGTTAGAACATCATAGAGTCTCAGTCTGCATCCATATTTGCATCTCGCATTCATGATTTGCATAGATAAATTTTCAAAGAAATTAATGAGAATAATTTTAACTACAAGTTAATAGCAGATACTAAAAGAAAATTTAAAACTCTTGATGTTGGTGACGAAGTGATGGTTTGTATTTGTCCGGAACAGTTTTCAGCTGGATACGTTAAGAAATTGAACACACGTGTTGTATGCCCATTTAAAATTCCGCATAAAATCGATTATAATGCCTATGTCGTTGACCTTTCCGAAGGTTTTGGTATAAGTAAGACTTTCAATATTGAGGATCTAGTAGCCTATGAAGGCCTATAATTTAACCCTAGAATTTTTTTTATAGATGAGCCTACCCTGCATCCTACTGGTGAGACTTCCACATTTTTTTCTCTACTTGATACTACTTACCCACCGACAGAAAAATTGGATAATATTTTAGATGATCAGATAATCTCTAGTAGAGATGATGGTATTCATAGGTATTTTGTGAGATGGAAGAACAAGTCGAAGTCGGAGGACACTTGGATTGATCGTGAAGCGCTCCAGCACTTGAATCCAGATCTTTTGGAGCACTATGACATAATCACTGGTTTTGACTCGATTGGGTCGAGCTCTCTCCCACCCGGAGAGTGATGAGAACATCAGTTCTGTTTTGTTTTATTTTTGAGATTTAACCATATATAGTAGTTTTGCAATTTGCATCTTTTATTTTATGTATTATAATATTTTGGAGATTTGTATTGAGATTGTTTTGAGCCTATATATAGGCCTTGAGAATAATGATAAAGTATGCTATTATTGATTAAAAAAATTGTTGTGATTGAGTTTTGCTCTTCATCCCTCTTTTTGTGTGAGACAATTGAGAGAATATTAGAGTTTGTGATAAGCCCTAAACTACATCAAAATTCCCAAATTCTTTACCCAAAATTCAAACCCTAAATCTTCTTCTTTACAGCACACCACGCTCTCTCTCTCTCCTCTTCTTCTTCTTCCTCTTTTTCTTCCCGAATCCAACAACCCCCGACTGCCTCTCCCTCATCGAAACCCTAATTCCCCTTAAACCTACTTCAAATCGGAACCGTAAATCCTCCCTAATCCACTTCAGATCGAACCCTAATTAATCCAACCCCGACGACCACTTCGCAACGTCGTTTCCCCTTTTCCATCACCGTCGCCATCACCCTCCCCGACTCCCTCGCCGCTTCCTTTCATCCTCCGACCAACCCCATCAACTCGACCTCCTCCCTTTCCCATCAACCGACCTCCTCCATACTCGAAGTCAACCCCGGCACCACCACAGGCCGCCCTTCCTTCCATCTCGCTGCATCCCCGACGACAGCCAACTCCTCCACCATAGTGACGCCTCTTCGCTGCCTCACCAACGCAGCTGTCGGAGCACTAACGTGATTTGCTTCGAACCCAGTAATCTCTTTCCACTCAATTTATTTGTGGTACTATCTGTCGTCTTTAGAATATTATCTAAATTATCTGTCGTCTACAAATATTGAGTGTGTGTGCTTCCACTTGCTAATTAGGGTACACATTGTTATTGACTATTTTACTTGTTAAGAACGTTCAGGTATAATTATTGATTGTTAGGTTGAATATTTAATTGGGCTTGTTAAACTTGTTTCAAATTTTGAAAATCCATCAAACCAATTATTAGTTTTAATTTCTAACTTAATTGGCATTACATGTTGGTAAACTTAATCTTTTAATATTCTTGGAAATTCTCTACTTGGGGTTAAGTTCACATCAAATATTCTCTTTGAGCATGAGAAGTAAAGGTCCTTCAAATTCAAGTAAAATATAAAGGTCCACAGGATGATAGCCAGCAAATTTCTGGCGAAAGTGGAGAATATTCTTTTCCCGATTTAAGCCCTATTATTAACTTTCAGAACTTTCTTGGACTCTTGCTATCAAAACTCAGTTTACTTGCTTATTCTTATGATGAATATGCTCTTGTTGTTATACCTTCTTCCTCTTCCAAATGCCATAACTTCATACTTTAAAGGATGATTTATGAATTTCCTTATATTTATCTCATACTAGGTGTTCAACGTGGTCCTCATCGGAAATGCAACCTTACCCTAGCTGAGCAGAGAACTCAGGTTTGCAAAATTTAATCTTCTTTATCATGTATCATCTACATAAACAGTGGTGATTCTGATCTGGATTTTATCTAAGCGGCAGATGACCCTGTGGTCTATGGCAAAGTCTCCTCTCATGTTTGGAGGGGATTTAAGGAATATTGATCAAATAACATACAATCTCATAACTAATCCTACTTTGCTGGAGATAAATGCTTACAGTACAAACAATATGGAGGTAATACGTGTCTCTTTGTTAATTTAGCCTTTCATTAGTCTACACTATCACCTGATTTTTTATTATTAATTTTCTTTTTCGTATTAGTATTCCCATGCCTTTGCAAGTGGAAAGAGGAAACATAATGTGTTTCCCCAAAGGTATAGAAGTCTAGATCATGTGCATACACCTGATAGGAAAGAGGTAAGACTTACCAGCTGCAGTAACGAAAAGTCAAAAGGATGGGTCACTACATCTGAAGGGGTTATGGATCATATCTGTTGGAAATATGGGATTAACATCAGTGATAATATATCACATTGCTTATACAAGAAGAGGCCTCTTATGACATTGTAAGGATCCCTATCACTCTCCACACAATGTTAACATGTTGATTTCTTATTGAAGTATCTATTTGCTGGTGCAGGGATACACACACACGAGAGGACCGAAAAGATTTTCAGTTACTAGGAGCTGGCACTATGGACATGTGCTTGGGTGCTTCTGTAAACAGGAAGCTTAGTGCATCTGAGAGACGAAGCATTTTGTTATCAGCATGTACGTGGAATGGCAACCAGGTATGAAGTGAATATCATATCATGTATTCTACTTTATTAATGATAAGTATCACTTCACATCTGCAAATGTTATTGGTTAGCTCCCATGTTTCCTACATTGATTCTTGTTGCATAGTGCCTGATATTCAGTAAGAGCAAAATCCCCAAATAAGGTTCTCGTAGTAAACCTATGGGTTGACCTCTTGGCCAATCAACTGGAGCTGTGTTGCAAGCCACAAGGCGGAGAATAAAGACTAGACAACTGGGCGTGACGGGGTAATAAGCCCATTTGACTAGGTTTTCATGTTTTATTTGGGTTAGATCCAGTGTTTTTAGACAACCATTATTAGGAGGTGATTCCAACTACTATTAGGGTTGATAAGGGCTATAAACCTCCTTATATGCGATGATGTTCCTTGGAGGAGATGGAAATCTAGGTGGCTAGGGTGTCGCGAAAAAATGGTGATTTCCATGGAAAACTCCCATGTTAAGGTGGGAGAAAAGAGAGGAAATTGGATAGACACATTGAAGATCATGGAAATGAGAGGGGTTTTGATTAAAGAAGAAAATTGAGGAATAGGCATAGAATGAAATACTGGAATAGGAGTTGGAGTCATATGGTTAGGAATGGAATTCTAACTGGTGGCTCTGGAGTTCGAGAGAATTTGTGAAGAGAAATAGGCAAGTCATCAGGATAGTGTATTGACCAATAGAAGGCAATTGAAACGGCGGAGCTGCTATCTCATATCGGGTATTGGAAATATAATAATTTTCTTTTTACCCTCTTGAAATGTTTCATCCCTCTTTGCTTCTTAGATCCTATTCAACCATGTAGTCAATATCTGAAGTAGTTGAAGACGTTTAATAGCAGTTCTTTTTCCCCGTTTCAAATGAAGATCTTTTAACTCTACTACAAAATCTTACAGCCGTTAATTAGAAATTGTCGTATCTTTTTTATAATTTTGGATATACTGTTGCACTGAGAACTCTTATACGCAAAGGATTCATTCATCTACTGGCTACTGCACATCAACTCCGACAATCTTTATCACTCCTAATAAGCAGGAACAGTGGATGGATAAGATTGACTATAATTTTCTGTTGTCACAATTTTATGATCTGACCTAGCTCACAGTTGGTAGAAGGGAGGACTGTAGTGTTATCATACAATTTTTACAACATATATGGGAAGATGTTTTTAATATATATGGCCATAAGTACTTGAGTAAAACTTTATCTAGAATATCTAATAACAGGTCAGACTGGGCAATTTACTTCCCATTAAAAGTTATGCAAGCTTTGTTAATTCTATCGATGCGACAGTTTGGGAGGTCATAATGGTTGGATCCGTTATCGAGAATCTTGAGATATAATTATTATTATTTTGTTGTTTTTTCCCTTCAATTACGTCATCTTTTAGCTCATCTTATTTATATCTCCATACAAAAACTCAATGTAGAAACTAATATATCTTACATATACAGATGTGGGAGATAAATGATGATGGGACTCTGGTGAACAGATATTCTGGTCTATGTGCAGTAGTTAGACCGATGGAAGGTGATATTCTTGATTTTTTGTTAAGGAAAAAATTTCTGTGGTGGTCTCTATGTCTGAGGGATCACATGCTAAAGCTTGTTGCCCTTTACCGACGTGTGGGCACTGGTTTATAAGCAGATCTTATAGAGCACCGGAAATATAGTTTTTTCTCCCATAATACAGTTTCAATTTGTGCATGCACATATATTTGCACAACAACTTGTGGGGCTGTTTTGTGCAGAAAATGTGAATACTAATGGAGTACGCTCATGGACTGCAACAGGAAGAGGAGGTCAGTTGCTTTTATAAAGTATTTGAAAATAAAATTCAAACTATGGTTAAAAACTTTAAATTCGTAATTTATTTTTGATTTATGATCTTTTCAAGTCATCACCCTTCAGTTAAATGAGTGTGCTTCTTTGATCTGCAACATTCTGACGTTAGCCCCTAATATCTGATTAGAACCCTATATTTGTTACTTCGTAACTCATTGTTGTGTGATAGAGATATAAATCTATCTGTTGAAGAAGTTAGGTCTTCACTTTGATTGCACTAATCTTAGCTTTTATTAAGCATATTTGAAGATCTAAGTCTCAAGTATGGAGTGCTAGTATCACTATTGCCGTTCAAAATAACATGCAAATTCCATTAGCTTAGGAAATTGAGAGACTTCACAGCGGAAGTCTTCTTGGATCAATTGATGAGAGACACTCAACAACCTAGAACAGGAAAGACATGCAGAGAAGAATATAATATGACAGACATAACACAGTAAAGTAGATGGCAAAATATGATGTGTAGATTATGAATCCATAAAGAGAAGTGAAAGTGCTTCTTACAGATCTTAAGGGATTTCCCCCCTAAGTAGGATACTATATCCTATTCAAAGCCGCCAGGGAAATTAATTCCATGGCTGGATTAAGGTCTAGCCAAGTACGACTAGGTCGCAAATGGTAATCACGTCCAAAGCAAATTTCTTGCCGCAAAATGCCAACGCAGCAATGAATTTATGAAAAATAAAAAATAAAAGGGTGCCTTTGTTTCAAAATTCAGGTTGTTACACCTAAGCCGCAGATGCCAAATCCATTTATACTACTAGAGTCCCACCAATTGAATATATTTTTGGAGGTGGCTGTAAATAGGATTTAGTCTCAAATTGGGGCTTATTTGGGATAAAAAAATTCGATCTTAAGGGGTCTTTTGAGAAGTATATGTGTGCATCTTTATGCTATAGATAAACTGTTCTCTCTAAAGGATTGTAATTATTTCTTAAAGGTGATGAATTGTTTCTTCTTCAAGTAATATCGGGTGTAAATAAGATCTTCATCTACTGCAAAATAAAAACCTACAACTAAATTAGCTTACTGATCCAAGTGAGAGAAATATTATTGTTTCCATCAATAATAATACATGGTCTTCTATTCTATCGACTCGTGTATTAACAACTTCCGATCATATTTTTCCATAATTTTCCCACTATACAGATATTGATTGATTCTGATTAGAAGGGTCAAATATCGCCAGTCATGTCCAGTTACTGCAATTAACACGCCTTTCTCATTTCATACATGTTTACAAATGCAGGAGAAATATATCTCTCATTTTTCAACCTGAACCCAGATAAGAAGATGATCTCCACAAGAATAAAAGATTTGGCCACAACAATCGACAGCAGAAAACTGGGGAGTGGTTCATGTAAATGTCATGAGGTCTGGACTGGAAAGAACTTTGGGATAGTAACAGAGACTTTGTCGATGATGGTAGACGCACACGGCTGTAGACTTTTCCTCTTGGACTGCACTAAGTAGATTGTTCTTTTTTCTTTCTTGGCTATCTTTATTTTTTCTGATGAAGATAAGAAATACTAGAAGAGAGATTTTGCAAGGAAAATAGAGGTGAACACACATGCTAAGCTGTATGAAACCCTTCTCCTGACAATTTGCTTGGGTATGTCTGTGGGATCAGTTAACGATATTGATAATATGAGGATTCAGCTCTTTTACTTCAAACTTTGGTTTGTACCATGTTCTCTCACTTCCAAGCTTCCAACCTCGAATCAAAATTTCATTATAACAAAAGACAATTAAGGCAAATTAAAGCAGGAACAATAATTTTTCAATCAAGATCATCATATCTCATGCAATAACGATGAGTGAACGCCTTGTGAACTCATCATTCATGAAGTACTCTGGTCGAGAACAATGGACAAAAGCATGAATACTTAGTATAATAGTCACTAGTGTTAACTGAATGCTAACAGGGCTGGCCCTGAGTTCCCGGGCCTGAGGCGAAATGTCCAAATAATTATTTTTTGGGGTCCCTCAACAATATAATTTTTTTACGTGCAAAATACGTATCAATATTTACAAGAGGAATATAAATTTGGGGCTAATAAAATTACAAAAAAATAATTCAAGGCCTGAGGTGGCCACCTCACCTGCCTCAAGATGGGGGGCCGGCCCTAAATGCTAAATTGGTACACTCCTATAAACCACCGGTAACTTGTTTTTGTCCTTTTACTTTACTACCATGATGTTTTAGAGCATCCACAATGGTTGTTTCTCATTTGCTATAATTTGCATCTACAGTAATAGCAAATAGAGTGGAATGCTGCAGTGGTCATTTGCTAAAAAATTGTCAAAATTTTCAAAAGAGGTGTGAGACGGTACATGATATACCGTCTCAACTTTTAGAAATTAATTAAAAAAAAAAATTTACTTATTAACTATTAAACCTAATTAATTAACTAAATTAAATAATATAATAATAACTAAACCTAATTATTAAACCTAATCCACCTAATTAACTACTATAAACCCTTTGACCTTTTGACTTTTTTGAGAAACGGGGAATCATTCCCCGTTTGACCAAAGTCCAATATTTTATTTTATTTTATTTTATTTTATTTTATTTTTTTCTCGACCAATCAGGAACGTTCTTTTAAAAAAAAAAAAAAATTAATTAATAAAAACCTCTCAAACGGGAGATGATGTCCCGTTTGGCTCAAACGAGAAATGATATCCCGTTTGAGGAGGTTTTTATTTAAAAAAAAAAATTTTTTTTTTAAAAAAGGTTGAGAGACGGTATATGATAACCCGTCTGTACGTAAAAATAAATATTAAAATATAAGAGACGGGGAATCATTCCCCGTCCTTTATAATTTGAGAATTCTCAAATCGTTTCTCATATTTGAGAAACAGATTTGATCGGTTTGCTAAAAAATGGCAAATTTGAGAAATATAGCAAACCAGTGCAGTGCTCGTTTGTTAAAAAAATGGCAAAATGAGAATTATAGCAAACCATTGTGCATGCTCTT
Source organism: Hemerocallis citrina (assembly GCA_017893485.1). NCBI lineage: Eukaryota > Viridiplantae > Streptophyta > Magnoliopsida > Asparagales > Asphodelaceae > Hemerocallis > Hemerocallis citrina. The sequence continues at coordinate 137,911,041 of CM030367.1, read as the reverse complement.
ATAACCGCGAGCACCTACCATGAACTTATTTTGCCTTCCACCTTACTACCATAAACATGTGTATTTTCTATAACTGGCATGAAGTAGGGTAGAAAAGTAAAACAAAATATGTTCATGATAATAAAGTTCAAAAAAAAAAAAAGTAAGTAAATTGTCAGTGCGTGGAATAAAGCATGGTACTAAAGTAGCGAAGGAAAGTAAGTTATGTAGTCAATTGTAATTTACCAGACTCTGCTAACAATTCCAAGAAACACCAACGAATAGGGAAAGAGAGATATTTCTCTCGAACCATCGCACGGAAAAAACAAATGACATTTCAGGATATTTCTCTACTTCAAACATCGGCACAGGCCAGTTGAATCAGGAGTACACCATCAGTGCCTCCTACAGAGACATTAAAAATTTTTCCTCTTATCGAGTTTGCAAGTCTTTATGGAAATGCCAATTTTTTTCAACAATTGCCTTCTCAAGGAGATAACATAGGATGGGTTTCCAGCCACCAAATAAAAAATCTGGACACTTACAGATAATCAGATGCCTGGATCTGGATCCAAAGCAAAACTTTGGACATTGATCGGATCGATCCACAATAGGATCTAGCAGATTAAAAGCTTCGCGTATTTCTATCAACAAGTGTATTCTATGTAATATTAGTAGATCCACAATTGGGTCTCGCATAATCCAACAAGAACCTATGAACAGAAGCTGAGACAACACAAGCAAATTTAATTAATTTGCATAAATTAAGTCTGAAAACATACGAATTGGGTGACTGAATACACTACAAAACTTTTAAAATGAGACAGAAGTACTGATAAGATGCAATTAACGATAAGATGGACTGAAGTAAACTTGAGCAACCCAGACCCAAATACAATAGTAATTAAACTAGCTAACTGGAACCAGTAATACACATATGGATGGAAGACACTTCAGGCTGATTTTGCATAGATTCGGACAGCAACAGCCAATCCCAAGATTGCGAGAGGAACAAGAAATTGGAGAAGTTTGACAATGAAATCTGAGATCTTGTCCTGGTTGTAGTGAGGTTGGTTGGGAGGCACATACTTCGTTTTGGTTGGAATCGTAGAAGCATCAACTTCGCCAACATAGTACTCATCCAACATAGCTCTCGCTGTGTTGCTGTGGCCAACATCCTCAAAATCTTGTGTTGCATCCTTACCTAAAAAAGATATCCATAAGGTTTCACCTCATAAGATTTCACCTATAGGAAAAACCTAATACCTGTACACAGTATGGATATGGCTATGACAAGGAACGCTTGTCGTAAAATGTAGGCCATGAAAAGGTATTATTAAATATTATAAGAGGGTGTTAGTAGGAGAGGATTTTGAAACCATACTTTGAGAATTACAATGTTTTCAAAGTTAGGTGCTAGTGGGGAAGGATTTGAAAGTCAGTTGTTAGTCAAACATGATTTTGCAAACACGATGATTTTATTAAAATCCTACTTACCTCGATTTTAAAATCCAACTATACTATAAACAAGCCTCAAATCCTTCATCGAAAATTACACTTCTCTAACTATATGATTCTCGAGAATTACGATGTTTTCAAAGTTAGGTGCTAGTGGGGAAGGATTTGAAAGTAGGATTTGAAAGTCGGTTGTTAGTCAAACACGATTTTGCAAACACGATGATTTTATTGAAATCCTACTTACCTCAATTTTAAAATCCAACTATACTATAAACAGCCTCAAATCCTTCATCGAAAATTACACTTCTCTAACTATAAATCATGATAAAATGATAAACATGATAATTTTCATAGTTCTTTAATAATAAAACAATTAAAAATAAATTACTTTCAAATTTATGTTGAGTAATTTATTACTCACACTAGGAATGTACTTGAGTCACAATAAAATTTGCATGCATTGTGAAATCACCATGATTTGTCTTTAGAATCAACTTGATTTTAAATTATCATACGTTCCCTAATATAGCGAATATCACAATCATGGATAAAGTTTTAGTCCAAATAGACATCCTACAATATACTACGAAATGTATAGTCCATATAAAAGTAATAATGGTCCTGTGGCCTACACAAAATAACCAAAAAGGGAATGCTTAAATGTCCAGATAAAAAGTAAAGAGTTTACGTAGAAGGAATATGATGTTTTGAAAATTATTATTTTTGTGTTTTATAAGCATTTCAGAAGGGGCAAAGAAGTGTGAAAAACATAAGATATGTAGCATAGTTTATACATATTGGAGTGATGATGTTTCTGACATGGGAATGGCCCCAAGAAACAATCTTTTGCTAGTATACTACGTAGCCCAGTACTATTAGTATTAACATTCATAGTCAAGAAGATTTATTTACCAGTTGCCGACAACAAAACCTCATCACCACCTGGGTGGTCATCCAGGAATTTAGTTACATCATAAACCTGTGTACCAATTAAATTATCAGTCCATCTGAAAATTACTGAAAGACTTGATAAATTCAAAAACAAAGTCTGTTTACAAGATGAAAGAATATAACTAAAGAAATGATAGACACTGATGCTAGAGATATTCATCGCTCAGACTAGATGCTTGTTATATTCGTCCTGGTAGAAAATATTAGAGGAATATGCTATATGTTCAATTTGGTTGTGGCTTAAACTGTGCCTTGGAGTCAAAATGTCAAATGTAATTCTCTATAGAAAAGCCATGATCAATCACCTTATAGATTATGTTTAACAGAGGAAATATTTGAAACTTTGTAATATTTTTTTTCAAGGATCCTCGTAAAGAAGAGAAAAATCAGCATGAATCTCGCAGATGAGCAGACAATATAAAGTTTGTTACCTACGCATCATATCAAGTTGAGAACTATCAAGAACATGATCAGGCCTTTAAGTTTGAGAAATCCCATCGTAAGAGTGATTGAAACGACGATCTCTTACTTATGTAATATGATTTTATTTGAACAAATGGAAAATTATTCATAGTTATTGCCTCGCAAAATCACAAAACCGGTTTATAAAATAGTGGTCTACTAAGGTAGAAGTGTATTCTATAAGATCATGTGATTTCCGAAAAAGAAAAGAATGTATACAGCATGTATTAAGGAAAACATTGTGCTTATTGGCCTGATAATTCTGAATTGAATATAACACTAACTGAAAAAGAGATACAAATATAACAGAGGCAGATTGCAACTTCAAAATTTACAAATAAAAGAAGATACTACTTTGTGACATACAACAAATGCAAGTCTAAAATTACAATGAAGGAAGTGATAAAAACTACTATAATAAGCAAAAGATATTGCCTTTGTCTATGACCCAAACAATTAGAATGATGGGTTTTATTCTTGTTATTAGTTTCGCATCAGATTTGAATCGCTATCTCCCAATTCTGTGCATAACTAATCTTTCCCAAAAAAAGACCTGTCTATTTTCACCCATAATCTTATATAGGGAAAATATTCATATCTATTACTTTGAGAATCTGAAAATCGGCTTATGAGACAGTGGACCAATAAGGCAGAAATGTAAATCTACATGATCATGTCACTGCACAACAAAATAAAATGCATACAAACAGGATCCCCAAGAAGTGGTTCATTAGGGAATACGGATAACAGTTGATCTGGTTGGTTAGATGAGTGTGAATTTGAGTCCTAAAGAAACACAAGTTCAATAAAATTACAAAGGAAAGATGAAGCAACTAGAAGAGATAAAATTTCAAATGAAGGAAATGAAAACTCTTCTAACAAGCAAAAAATCTCGCCTTTACCTAAATCACATACATTAGAAACATGGGTTTTGTTCTTGTTATCAGTTTCTCATTGAATCATTACCTCCCAAGTCTTTCCACTACTAGAAAGAAGGGAAAAAAACGTTTTTTATCCAGACCCAATTCATATTTCTCTTTGATTGGATACTACTAACAACAAATCAAGAATTAGATGAAAGTATATGTAATCGATGGGTCTATGGAAATAGCAAAAGGGTTTCGAAGTGTGATCAATGTTGTTGTTACCTTGTTGCCAATGATAAGCCAACAGTCCTGATTGGTGTTGTGCTTTGAGACCTCAGCCAAAGTGTACACCTTTGTGTCACTCCCCATCTTCTTCTTCTTCTTCTTCTTCTTCTTCTTTCTCGGTTAGATTTAGATTAAATTAAATTATATACAGAGGTAAGAAGATGGGCAGATGGAGATGGAGATGGAGTAGAAGACGGGCAGACTAAAATTTGGACTTTGTTAATTGAATAATAGTAGAAGACGGGCAGATGAAAGTATTTGTTTGGCGGAGATTTCGAGGGGCCACACGAAAAGGTACTTTCCCAAATCTGCCCTTGGAGATTGGATCGTTAAAGGTCTGCTTGCGATCCGCTATATTATTTTAAAAATATGTATAATGTCACATCCATTGTCAATTTCACTATCTTTTCATTTATTTTCTTAGCCGGCACACTTCAATAGATGAGAGGAAAGAGAACCGGTGGGAAAATTCTCCAATAGAAGTGTGGCACTTAAAATAGTAAAGAAAATGGTAGTAAAATTGGTAGTGAATGAAACATTACTCATTATGTTATACTATATCTTAAGCTAATAGGCTTACCCCCTCTCTTCTTTATTTATTTTAAAATGGAGAAATGAGAGCAAAAATAGTAATACACACCTATCTTGTTAACAAAATAAAATTGAAAAAAAAAACAAAACAAAAACAAAAAAATAGAGTCTTACACCCTTCCCCCCCCCCCCCCCCCCCCCCCCCAAAAAAAAAAACCCGCTCACCCTTCCTCACCCAAAACCCACCGTCGTCGTCTGTCCTTCGCCGTTTGCCAGTCCGCCCCAATTCACTTTATCGTCGTTCGCGAATCCTCATCGTCGCCCCTCGCCCAAAACCCAGCCGTAGCCGATCGACGTTCGCCAGCCCGCCTTAATCCAAGCCATCGCCGTACGCCGTTCGTCAATCTGCCCAAATTCAAGCTGTCGTCGTTCGTCGTTCTGCCAATCAGAGAGGGTGATTCTCTCCTATTTTGTAAGATCCTCTCTTATTTAGATTTCATGCATATTATTATTGAGAATATGGGATCAAAAGATCCTCTCTTATTATTTGCATTTTGTAATTTGTAAGATCCTCTATTTTAATCAAATTATCTTTGAGAATAATATATGATCCTGTATTATATATATAAAATTAAGGTATTGTGAAGTTGTAAGACTCTCTTTTATTATTTGCAATGTAGAATTTGTAAGATCCTCTATTATAATTAGATTATTTTTTAGAATAATATAACACTCTCTAATATATATATATATATATATATATATATATATATATATATATATATATATATATATATATATATATATATATATATAATTTTGGAGAATATGAGATCAAGATATTTGTGAAGTTGTAAGACCCTCTCTGAATTCCAAATAAGGCTGAATTCGAAGTTCAACAATATCTTTACACTTCACTTCGTACAATTTTACAAGGAAATTTGAACTTTTTATAATACAACAGAGTCTTTTACATTTATTTACACAGCGGAAGGTAAAATGAAGTACAATAATGAAAAATTATACAATTGCAACATCTTTAACATTTTAAATAAATCAACAGCAGCATATCAACTTTATATCTTCATGAAAATCCAATTCCTGCATATAAAACTGTGGGCACGTCAGTTGCTTACAACCGACGAAAATGTTATACACGGCCATCATCTCTATGCTGAAAATATAACGATCTTAATACTTTAACAAACCACAAACTTGAATGCAAATAAAGTGTTAAATGTGACTACTCTAAATATGTAAGTATATGCAATGCCTTAATGCCTAATGCAGATATTTTATACTAAGATGACACTAATGCATACTTGTTCGGATTTTATACATCCCATACTACATAGGTCCGAGGGCAAGTACCTACATACTCCACATTAAAGGGTTCGATCCCTCGCCATGAAAACTACCCAGTAATAAAAGCAAGGTTTAGACATTTCATGAGTATGGATCCCAGTCCCGGAGTACACCGCCCAACTGTTATAATAGACTCCTCGTCGTGCGAACATCCTGCAAGTGCCCCTATAGCCCCGGTATACGTATATACACTGGAGTACGGCAAAATATCTGCCCGACTACGCATAGTCCCGAATTTAAAATAAAAGCTCGTCTCCATCGAAGCAACCTCAGTCTCGGAGTACACCATCCGACTGGGTCTATAGTCTCGGAGTATACCGCCCAACTATATAGAGTGCCCCACTTACGTTTGCCCAACTATACTACATCTTCTCTTAGTGCCTAGTTCTTAAGTTCAAGTCATGAATAAATTATCATACTTAGAGTTAGTTTTACTCCATACCAGACTTAATCACAACTACTGAGATAGCTCCATGGCCATATCACAAAAATATAACTCAAATCTTTTAATTCAACAATGTCGGTACCCAGGGTCTTACTAAACCTCTAGATCACAACCTTTCATGTACTAGAATCCATGGGTACTCATACCCTTCAATAATCATTAATTAAACTCGATATATTCATATCTTTAACTTATTCACCATTTAATCAATGTCTTATTTTAGCATCATTCATGATTCATTTATTCATTCACAATTCTTTCAAAAACTCTACATGAACCCATAATAGATTTCAATCCCATTAACATCTTAATCACATCAAGTATTTCTTACTTAGCATAAGTATATGATCTCGTCAAGAGAACCATAACATGGCATATATTTTTCTCTTCTTCTCAAAATAAAACTCATATTCTCAAATAATTAATTTTGAAGTCAATAACTCGTTTTCTATCTCAATTTCACTTTTAAGTTCTCAAAATATACATGAAAAATTCTGAAATCATTTTTAATAAATTCTATATCTTTATAGGAATATTAGATATTTTTCCCAAATTTTATTCACATTAAAACTACTTCAAAATATTAAAAACATCAAAAAAAAAAACAAAAAAGGCAACACCGGGTTTCGAACCCATGCCCAACAGCAAGCTACAGTAACCGACCCTAGGCGCCACCAAGAGCCACTAAGTCCAAGTGGACTTTATGTTATAAAGGCAGGCTGAATGTGATACATACTGTATTTCGGCTCTGGGGTTTATTTAGAAAAATCGAACAAGAATAAAAAGGGGGTGCCAAGTTTTGAACCCAGAACCAACACCTAACCCATGCTACAGTAACGGCACTGTGGTGCACCGACTAACCAATAAGTCCATGTGCGACAACTAATTATCGAGTTACATTGTTAGGCTTTTGTTCAACCGTACTATTTGTAACACCCCGCAAAATTAGAAATTACAATTTTGCCCCTGGGTGTTACGCACGTATATTTTGTAATGAATTTCACTACATATTTTGGATTCGTACTATTTATACATTTTCCGTATTGATTTCAGTCAACTAAAATATAATATTTCAATCCCTGGAATTTACGTGCTTTTTACGTGTTTTGATGCACGTGTTTCCACCACTATGTATAATATTTTCTATAGGTTTAAATTATTTATTCTTATGTATTTAAATCTATTTTATAAAACGAAAATTTATTTTCCCCTTATTTTGATTAAAATGCATTTTTCAATTTTTGCACGTATGGTGCACGTGCAAATTTTTATTCTCATTTTGCTACTCTCATTTTACTATTTTTAGCATGCATTAGTTTTATTTAGCCTTTCTTTTGATCCATGGACTTAAAGTTAAATTCTAGCCCAATAGACTAATTAAAAAGAGAGCCCACTAGGATAATTAAATTAGTTGAATAAAATGAGCCCATGTAGCAAGCCCACTAGATAATCAAACTAATTAATTAGAAATGAGCCTATGTAGCAAGCCCATTATTAAAATCACAAATTAAGTTATACATGACAAGTTACAATATTAGTACACATTTTTGAGTTATAGAAATGTGTTCATATTTGTTTGTGCATGTATGCATGTACACACAAATGTATTTGGACCATTTTGTGGGCTAGGGGAAGGGATTAATGGAGTGGTTAAGTTCATGGAGAGTGGGGAGATGAGAGGTTGGGAGTTTTAGGAGTTAAAAATATGAAGAGGTGAGAATTAAAAAGAGAATTAAAATGAGAAGTTATTAGGTGGGAGATTTTGCAATATAGTCCCTAGCATTGTCCTATAAATAGCAACCCATTTCTCATTCTTTTTCACACCAAAAATAAAATAAACAAGAGAAAGAAAAGAGTGTAAGAAAAAGAAAGAGAGTTATTGTTCTTGGAGGATCTCTTGCTTGGAGCATTTGCTAGGAGGAGAAGAGGACTAGGAGTTGCTAGGAGCAAGAAGGAGCCATTCATTTGTAGTTTTCAACCTTCAAACAAAAGGTGGGTTCTCATGCTTTCTAATTTAGAACTATGCATGCTAGTGACAAAATATGAGCATTTTGTTTTGATATGTAGTTAAGATTTCATGTTAGTGTTACATGCTATGAATGAAAACAATATTGTTATGATTAAACAAATAATAGGAGATTTTGACTAAAGAGCTAATACCATAGATCATGTTAGAATGCTTGTAAAATGTTATGCATGTTAAAAATGTATTCTTTTGTATGGGAAATTGTTGAAAAATGTTGTTTTATGTTCTAGGGTCATGTTGATTAATGAATAAGAAAGAAAGATTAATATTGTGTTAGTGGTTGATTTTTATATTGTAGTACAAACATGCTAATTTTGATAAATAAAGTAAAATGTGATGGGATAAATATATTGTGTTTATGAATGATAGAAATATTGTTATGACTAAGAGAACAATTTTCCATCACGATAGTTAAAAATAATAAAATGAATTACTGTCACAAACCATACTAGTACGCATGATTGTAAATGTCGAAATGTATAATTTGTAGGAAGATTGTTGAGACTTCTTAATGAGTTTAAATGCAAATTAAATTTGGGAAAAAATTCTAATATTCTTATAAAATGAAATAGAATATAGTAAAAATAGTTGTAGAATTTTTCAAGTATAATTGAGAAGTAAAAGAGATATTTGAAGATAGAATGAAATTTTGTTCTTAAGTTAATTATTTTTAAGAATATGAATTTTTTTTATAAAAAAAAGACTTTGATGTGAGAATTAGTTTCTCTTGTTGAGATTATGCAATTATGATGAATGTGAAATTCTAGATTTCTATGTGTACTCAAATTGTTAATGAGTTTAAATTAGATGAATGCATGAATAGAATTCTTGTTGGAAAGAATTGAGAATAAGTGAATTATGAATTGAACATTGATTAAGTTGTGAATTATTTGTATTTGATTAATTGGAGAGACTTCATGAGTTTAAAATTTGCAAATGAAATTGCTATTGTTGTTGATTCATGAATGGACTAAAAGAGAATTATGATTGATGCCAAATGAGATATAGATCAAATTGTGGATGGCTAGAGACATGGAAATATCTAAGTGAAGACATGATAATGAAAAGGGTAAAAAGAAAATAATTTCCGAAACTGATCCACCGTAGAAAATATTTACCCGACTGGTCCACGTTTGAAAATATTTACCAAAGTTAGTCCATAACTGGTCCACTTTCGAAAATATTTGGTCTATGTACCCAAGCAAACTGTAGCAAACTAGTTGTTCGGCTACTTGTGCATTGTATATTGTAGTCTTCATAATTACTACAAGGTTTATATATTTTAAGAAGAAATATAAAGTATTACTTTTGTGAAGTGATTTTCTTGAAGAGAATTTTACTCTTATTTGTTCGAAGAATATTCTAAGTAAAGTGAGACATTATAATGGCTTGATTTTATTATGAAATCTCATGTGATAGAATTGTGTTCTTAAAAGAAATTATTCCTTTGCTTATAAAGAATGTGAACGGATGACTAGATAATGAATAATGATGAGACTATGATTACTTGTGATTAAGTTGAAAGAAGAAATTATATAAGTTTAAGACATGATTACTAAAGGGTATGTGTACCCATGTTTCTTGTACATGAAAGATTATGATTAAGAATTAGTAAGACTTTGGTTACCGGTAATTTTGAAAGAAAGAATTGATATGATTTTGAGATAATGCCGTCGGGCGATCTTGTATTTTGTGAATAAATCCGGTATGAGGTAAAACTGATTCTAGGGTAATAACATATTCATGTCTCGAACTAAAAAATAATTAGGCACTTAAGTGAAGATGTGATAAACTTGTGCAAACGTAAATGGGTGCTTCTATATAGTCGGCGGTGGATCTCCGTGGCTATAGACCCAGTTGGTGGACTGTGGTTGCCCCATAGGAGATGGACTGTATTTTATCCGGGACTTAGGGTAGTCGACGGATGTTTACCATACTCCAAAGAATATGTATATACTGGGGCTAGAAGGGCATTTACGGGATTATCATCACGATATAATAGCCAGGGAGGCTGGGATCTGTTAATATAAGCCAGGGAGGCTAGCCAGGGAGGTTGAGATCCGTATCTGTGAAATAACTCTAAAACTTGTTTTATTACTGGGTAGTCTCATGGCGAGGGATCGAACCCTTTAATGTGGAGTACGTAGGCACTTGCCCTCAGACCTATGTAGTATGGGATGCATAGAATCTGAACAAGTGTGCATTAGTGTCATCCTAGTGTAGAATTGTGTGCATTAGGCATTAAGGCATGACATACACTTATATTTAGAATAATCACTATTGACACTTTACTTGTTCATTCAATCTTTTGTGTGATTTGTTAAAGTATGAGATCGTTATACTATTCCCGGCATAGAGAGGATAGCCGTGTATAACATTTCGTCAGTTGTAAGTAACTGACGAGCCCACAGATTAACATGCAGGTAAAGGACCATTCATGGAGCTATAAAGTGGATATGCTGATGCTGTTTTATTTTAAAAATGTTGTAAATGTTTTAATGTAAATTTCATTCTTCCGCTGTGTAAAACCAAGTGTAAAGGAACTCTGATGTTTTGTGAATGAAAAGTTTCAAATTCCTTGTAAAATTGTACGAAGTGAAGTAAAGATCCTGTGAAATCTCGAATTTGTCCTTATTTGAAATTCGGGGTGTTACACTATTATTCAATTATCTTCGCAAAACTCTATTTTTCATTCGATCTAATCTTTCATTAGGCTGCAATTATTTCATCTAGACCGAGTTTTCTTCCAAACAGTAACTCACGAATTTTTAACTGATATTTTAGACATTATATCTATTATTTCGAATTCATTTTTCTTTCATTAATGTGCAAGAATTGCATTTCTTTAAGCAATTTGTATCTCTTACAACCAATTAAATGAATCTATGTGCACCAATTTAACTTCACTAAAATTCATTTTAACTACAAGGGAAGTCTCAACAATTTTCATACAATTATATATTTCGACATTTGTAAATTAACACACATATTTGTTCATGGCAATAACTCATTGTTTCATTCTCATTTCTAACTAACATGATGGCAATTAGGTTCTTAATCATAGAAAAATTTCTACACTTCATGGCACACACAAAAGCATGGATTTGTTCTACATTTATCACATCATATTTATCTATACTACTCATTTAACATTACTAGCATGCATTTCCTACATTTAGAAAGCACAAGATCAACACCTCTTATGAAGAATTTGCAAACAAAGATGATGAGACACAACTTCTACGGACTCCTAGCTCCAACAAGCAACACCTAGTCCCTCTCCTCCTAGTAAGAGTACTCCAAAAAGCCTTTAATGCAACAAGAATACTCTCTAACTCTCTTTCTTTTTCCTCTCTTGATTTGTTTTGTTTAGGTGTAAAATGAGAAGAAAAAAGGGGGGTATTTATAGGACAAAATGAAGGGCTAAAATGTAATCTCATCCACCTAAAAACTACCCACTCAACTTTCCACACTCCCACTTTCTCCATCTCTCCATCTCCCGGTCTCTCTCTATCCCATAACTGGTTTCTGTCTCTCTCTCCTAAGACACGTGCACGTGTTGTGCACTAGTGCACACACACACAAAAATAAATAAAAATCCTATAATTCTAATATGTGTATTAAAAGTTGTTACATGTCATGTGTGAGTCCATGCACAACTAAAAATTAATGGGCTTGTCTTGTGGGCTTGCTTTTAATTAATTTAATTAATTAGTCTAGTGGGCTAGAATCTATTCTTAGGTCCATAGGTTTAATGAAAGGCTAATAAAATGACTCATGCATGCTAAAATAATAAATGAGAGTAAGAAAAATAAAGATGGAAAAATTAGCACGTGTATCATATGTGCAAAAATTGAAAAATATATTTTTAATTAAAATAAAAAAAAGGGGATGTTACAGCACTCTCTCCTTAGAATAGTTCCGTCCTCGGAACTACACTTAAGAGTGAGAAAAGACAAAGAAAGAAAAGAAAAGAAAAGAGTTTACAATTTTTAGTTGAAAATCTCAGGTTGATCTCTCATCATCCTTTCCTCTGATTCCCAAGGGGCCTCCTCAACAAATTGGTTCCTCCAAATGACCTTGACCATAGGTATTGTCTTATTTCTTAAGAGCTTCTCTCGACGATCCACAACCTCTACTGGACGCTCTGCATATCTCAAATCCAACTGCAAACCCTCTGGCACTTCTGGCAAATGACGACTCAGATCCGGGACATAACCTCGTAATATAGACACATGAAAAATATTGTGCACTTGGGCAAACTCTTCTGGTAATTCTAACCGATAAGATGTCTGCCCAATCCTTTTCAATATCTTATAAGGTCCTATGTATCTCGGGGCTAATTTTCCTTCCCGTCCAAACTGAATCACCCCCTTGGTTGGAGACACCTTCACGAAGACAAAATCACCTTCTCCGAACTCCAGGTCTCTCCTCCGGTTGTCGGCATATCTCTTCTGCCTACTCTGTGCGTCGACTAACCTCTTCCTGATCAGCTCGATCTTTTCTGAGGTCTGCTGCACAATCTCTGGCCCATACAACTGTCGTTCCCCCACTTCATACCAACATACCGGTGTCCTGCACTTCCTTCCATACAAAGCCTCATGCGGTGCCATCCCGATGCTCGCCTGGAAACTGTTGTTGTAGGTGAATTCCACAAGAGGCAAATGCCTCTCCCAACTTCCACCAAAGACCAACACGCAACATCTCAGCATATCTTCTAGTACTCTGTTGACTCTCTCAGTCTGCCCATCAGTTTGAGGATGAAAGGCTGTACTGAAATCAGTCTTCGTCCCCAAAGCTGCTTGAAGACTTCTCCAGAAATGCGAGGTGAAATGCGCATCTCGGTCGGATACTATCGATAGCGGAACTCCATGAAGCTTCACAATCTCGCCAACATACAACTCGGTCAGCTTCTCCATTGACCAAGTAAGCTTCATCACGAAAAAAGTGAGCCAATTTGGTGAGTCGGTCCACTATCACCCAAATTGCATCATTGCCCTTGGAACTCTTGGGCAAACCCGTGATAAAGTCTATGCTGATACAATCCCACTTCCACTTCAGGATGGGTAATGGCTGCAAAAAACCTCCGGGTTTCTGATTCTCGGCTTTGACTTGCTGTGCATCCAGGGTTGATCATGGGCATTATGAGATCCATGTAGAGATCATGCGGTGCTGATTAGCTGCGATTTTCATCCTTATCACTATGGTTACCAAAAAGAAAAAAACATACACCTGAAAATAAAAAGATATTGTTTTGAGAAATTAAACTAACATGGCATTTAGAATATAAATTAAAAAAAGAAAGTTTAGAAAGATTTATATTATGGAACGAGGGAATACAATGTTGAGATACAAATAACAACAATAAGAAGATGAAGATTGGATTTTTTTTTTCAATTACAAAATATAAACAAGAAGCTATAGATATACTGTCCAAGGTCAGGTGTCATCTTAATAGCAGATACCTCAAAGGTTAGGTGTTATCTTCATATGGCACACTGTCTAATTCTTAATTACTTATCCGCTCAGCTTGGACGGAGACAGGAGAAAAATAAAAGTAGATTATATTTTATGATATGTAAAAGGAGCTTAACGAACTGGCACGAACCTTAAATTGATCTAATGGATCACTTAACGTCATTTATAAGGATCATATACTTGGAGAAGCATATGATCTTTTTATACGCATAGACTTTATAACTGCCGCATTCGCTCATCGTTTATAAATCATAACCCCAGTGACCGCTAAAGCCAGGAACGAGAAAACTACAATTCTTTTTTTTAGTTCTCGTCTTCCCTTACAAATACTACAAACTAGGCACCAAAAAATTTACCCCCAAAGTTCAATACACGAAATCTCAGTACAAAATATTTGGAGTGAAGGAGGTCGTCTGATTGTGGTCGCCGTTGACCCAGCAAGGAGACCCTTGACGCTTCCAAATGGTGCCTATAACATTGTTGCGAAGGGAGAGGGGGAAGGAAATCCTAAAGACATGATCCTCCTGTTCTTTGCTCGTTCTGCTCCTACCTTAGACAGTTCAAGTAGGGATGACCAGGACCATCCCTCAGGTCATGGGGGCCCCAGGTGAACTTTCAAAATGAGGCCCTCATACATAACGTGACAAAACTTATATACTTCTCCACAAAGGTATGAGCAAGAGAGAGAAATGAAATATTAGGAATTGTTGTTGAGTTTAGCGACAACTGATCCAATGAACAATCAAACAAGTAGATCAAATCAAACACAGAATATTTGTCCCAGTTTGGCTATGCCTAATTCGGAGGAGAAATAAGAGAAGATACAAGAGATACGATACTTGACCAAGAACTTATCTATTTCTCAAGCCTCACTAGAAGATAATTTTCTATTACAATGGAGAACTCTCTCTATTGCTCTTTACAATTAAATAGTCTCTCATGCCTCTCAAAGGAAGTCAATATAATAATATATAGAGATTTAGAGAAACCCTAGGTTGTAGTCTTGATACAATAACTGTTCCATATATATCCTGAATAAGAAGCTACACGATATGAGTTGTACGATCTAACATGAAAGAGAAGTTTGGCCCGAAAGATTTTCCAAGAATTGGCCCAATAAGCTGCAAGCCGCCGGCGCGGTCGACTACCTAAAGTGGCAATCAACTGCAATGAACCCGAGTCCATTCCGGAGAGCAACGATGTTCGACTGCCCATATGGCAATCGACTGCTCCTGCATACTGCTGCTACTCCTTCTCACTTCCAATGATGCTTTGACATCTTCTCGCTTCATTCTCTTCTCTTCACATCGAACTAAAGTATGAAATACATAAACCTAATAGGAAAGGTATATATATATATATATATATATATATATATATATATATATATATATATGTTAGATATTATAGTCCCACATTGGGTATTGGGCTAGTTTTGTATTTGGTTCACTCCTATATATAGGAGATATTGTACTCAGTTATTTCTCACTTCAATAATCAGTATTGTTTTCATCTTTCTGATTTATGTTAACATTGTATCAGAGCTCCAAAAATCTCCTACAAGAAATTAGATTTTCTTTTCCCAAAAAAAAAATAAAATCCCGACTTCCCTAATCAACAGCAACAACATCATCGTCATCAACTTCATCATCATCTCCGGCAACCTCTCAACCCAACTCCAACTCCATTACCCTAATCTTCGTCTCCAACCCCGACCTCCAACTCAGAACCCGACGACGGAACCCATTGTCTCCAACCCCGACCTCCAACTCTAAACCCTCCAACTTCGAACCCAACTCCGAACTCGACCTCCAACTCCAACACCGTCACCCACCCGACCTCCATACCTAGCCGCCACTCTCACCCTCTATCTAAAACCCTAATCCTATATCCCAACACCCTATTTCATATTATACCCGAATCTAACACCCATGTACCTGATACCCATTTTTCAGATTATACCCGACCCGACCCACTCGGATACCCGCAGCCCTTTATTCCCAAAACCTTTTTTTTCTTTTTTTGTTTTCAAAAAAAAAAATTCCGAACAAAAAAATCCATTTTTTTTTACAGGTGCTACTACTTGATGGAATCTCAGTCTCTCCCATATATTTCCGCCTCCATCGACTTTTCCACTGCAACCGTCTCGCATTCCCTCTCCCTCCTATCTCGTTCCTCCTCCAGATTCAAACAGCAGCAGTGCCACCTTCAGTCTGCCTCTGGCCTTCTACCTTCTCCTAACATCATTCCTCACCCTACCCCATATCTACTTCCACCACCGGTAGCACCGTCCTGCTCCCTACCCCGATCCAGACACCAGCAACATCTCCCTCCTCATTGTGCTCTCAGTCATAGTAGCACTAATCTTATTCCTCCTCGCAATGCTTCTTCCCTTACATCCTCGGCCATGCCTATCACTCTAGCCTTGTCCTCTTTGTTAATTGGGCTAATCTTCAGCAATGCCTCACTAACTAGAACTACAGCTCATGGGTCAGTCTAAAAATACTGGCTCCTCTGCTCCTGCATTTTGTGCCACTCCTGGTATGCATTCGTTCTGGATTGCATCACATCATCTCACTAGTAATCTGACATTGTTAACCACCTACACTGCACTTCCCTCTCACTCTCCATCTCTACGCACAGCTGATGGCTCACCACTTCTCGTTACACACTCAGGGGTAATTAGCTCTCCCACTCTCACATTACCATATGTTCTTAATGCTCCTCATTTATAGATAAACCTTATTTCTATTAGTGCATTGTGTGATAGTGGTCTTGTCGTTACTTTTGACTATTTCTATTATTCTATTACTGATTCATGCACCGGTGAGGAATTTGGGTGTGCTAGTCGTCAGGGTCATCTATATCATCTAAATTTTATTCGTGCACATCACACTCCTTCTAGCTTTGTTGGTATTTTTTCCTTTGATGCTGATATGTGACACAGACGTTTAAGTCATATTTCGACTCCAGACTTTAGCTCGTAGTGATGCCCTTGGTTCTCTTACTTTTCAATATTTATCTGATTTTCAGGGTTGTCATTTGGCCAAACATTTCGCACTACCCTTTAGTCACAAAAGCATTTCTCAAACCACCTATCCTTTTCAACTTGTTCATTCTAACATATGGGGATCCTCTCCTGTACCTTCGTGGAAAGACTATCTCTATTATGTTACCTTCATCGATGACTTCACTAGACATACATGGGTTTTTCGTATGCATCAACGATCTGAGATACCTGATATTTACTGGTTCTTTATGACTATGATTCACACTCAGCTCGGTGTGCGCATTAAGAATTTCCGATCAGACGGTGCTCGTGAGTACACTTCCACTACTATGAGATCGATCCTTCAGTCTCATGGCACCCTTTTCAGCAATCATGCCCTCACACGGATGAGCGGAATGGTATAGCTGAATGCAAGCATTGTCACATCCTTGAGACGGCTCGCACTCTTTTAATCTCCTCTTCCGCTCCTCGTTCTTTCGGGGCTGAAGCTGTCATGACCTCTGTTAGTCTCATTAACATCACTCCTTCGTCTGCTCTAGCTGGTACGACGCCTTATGAGGCTCTTTATCACTCACCTCCCGACTACAGTATGCTACGTACCTTTGGGTGCACCTGTTACATCCTTCTCCCTCCTACTGAGCGCACGAAGCTCTCCGCTTGTACTGCTAAGTGCGTTCACCTAGGTCTCAGTCCCGAAAATAAAGGTTATCGTTGTTTTGATCCATCGGCAGGTCGTGTCCACATTTCTCAACATGTATCCTTTGTGGAAGACTCTCCTTACTACCTGACTCCCCCAAGGATGCTAGATTTCTCGATTCCCCAGTTGTTGCTAGCTCCCCGACTTCATCTTCCCTTATTCCTTTTGATCCCACTCCTCTTGCTTCATTCACATCTAATGCAGTGCTTACACCTATTGTTCCCCCTACTGAAACACCACCTGCATCCCCACAGCTCCCAGCACCCACCCCACCTACTTCCCCACCGACACATGTACCAACTCCACCATCCTTACCCCCACACCCTGTTAGTCCATCACCGCTTCGTCAGTCTACACTTTTCACTTCTTGTATTTCTCTAGTACGTTATACACCTGATGTCACTGGTCCTTCTGACCAGTTTGGTTTAGCCACCCTAGCTTCCTACTCACCATAGTTTCATGCATATTTCATTACTATACACTCAACACATGAGCCCAGAACCTATCAGGACATAATTCAATATCCCGAGTGGAGGAAAGCTATTGCAGAGGAATTCAGTGCATTTGACCAGACTGGCACTTAGGATGTCATTCCTCTGCCAGAGGGCGTTCCGCCTATTAGCTACAAGTGGATCTTCAAGGTAAAATATCAACATGATGGATCTATTGAGCGGTACAAGGCTCGTCTAGTTGCCCGAGGATTTACTCAGGAGCATGGCATTGATTATGATGAGACATTTTCTCCCGTTGCACAGATGACTATTGTTCGCACTCTTCTTACTGTTGCAGCCATCCGTCAGTGGCCGTTATACCAGATGGACGTGAAGAATATTTTTCTTCATGGTACCTTATCTGAGGTTATTTATATGGATCCTCCTCCTGGCCTCCTTACTCCTCCTCGTCGTGTTTGCCGGCTGTGTCAGGCTATATATGGTTTGAAGCAGGCACCTCGAGCCTAGTTTGAGTATTTTTGCCTTGTCATCACCAAGGCTGGTTTTAATTAGTGTTCTTAGAACCATTATATGTTTATGCGGTCATCACCGCAGGGGAGCGTACCTCTACTACTCTATGTTGATGATATGATCATTACTAGGGATGACTCCGCAGGCATTACATCCATCCAGAAATACCTTCACCAGCAATTCCATATGAAAGACCTTGGTAGACTACGTTATTCTCGGGGTCGAGAGATTACTCATGGATCTCGGGGTATACTCATTTCTCAACAGAAATACACTTCAGATATTATCTCTGCTGCATGCCTCTCTGACAGTCGATCAGCTGATACACCCTTAGAGCTTCATGTGAAGATTCGTCCCACTGATGGTGAGCTCTTTTATGATCCCATTAGATACAGACAGATTGTTGGTCAGCTTGTCTACTTATGCATGACCAGACTCGATATTGCTCACGCAGTCAGTGTTGTCAGTCAGTTTGTTTCCACTCCTACGTCAGTTCACTACGTTGCTCGTCTTCGAATTCTCAGATATCTTTGGGGCACTATTACTTGCTCATTATTCATGCCTGTTACATTCAAACTAGAGCTGAGTGCATATTCTGATTCAGATTGGGCAGTGATCCTACTACCAGACGGTCTACCACAGGTTTCTGTCTATTTCTTGGTGATTCGCTGATCTCATGGCGAAGTAAAAAACAGGCAGTTGTTGCATGTTCTTCGACCGAAGCTGAGTACAGAGCAATGGCAACTACTACTAGAGAGATTGTTCATGTTTGTTGGCTTTTATCAGATATGGGTGTCACTCTTTCAGGAGCTACTCCTCTTCATTATGATAACCAGTACACATTGTAAGCAACCCGGTATTCCATGAGCGAACGAAGTATATAGAGATTGACTATCATTATGTTCGTGAGCGCTTTGAAGCAAGGACCATTTCACTTCATTCTATTACCTCGTCACAATAAACGACAGACTTCTTCACCAAATCTCATATTGTTTAGAGATTTTGATATTTAGTGGGCAAGCTCATACTGTTTGACCCACCGTGAGTTTGAGAGGAGGTATTAGATATTATAGTCCCACATTGAGTATTGGGCAAGTTTGGTATTTGGTTCACTCCTATATATATGAGATATTGTACTCAGTTATTTATCAATTCACATATCTCTGATTTATCTTAACAATATATATATATATATATATATATATATATATATATATATATATATATATATATATATATAAGCAAATGCTCCATTGAAAACGGGTTTGTTTTCACAGGTTGGAAAATAGCAATCTGAGCCATTGGATCACTCTTGATCGTGATCAGCGGTTCAGATCGCCTCCGCCCATCACCCAATATCACTTAAGTGGCAGAGGGTTATTTTGGAAATTTCGTCCCAAACAACGGCCTATGATTCAATTTTTCATAACCTAGGCCGTTGTTCCCAACAACGGCCTAGGTTAATTCAATTTTTTAGAATCCGTGAGGCGAAGCGTTATTTGGGACGAAATTTCCAAAATAACCTTCCGCCACTTAGTGAGAACGGGTGATGGGCGGCTCATATCTGAGCCGTTGATCACGATCAAGAGTGATCCAATGGCTCAGATCGTTGTTTTCCAACCCGTGAAAACTAGACCCGTTTTCAATGGAGCATTTGCCATATATATGTAGCGCCCCGAATTCCTAATATGATATCTTAGAAATACGTGGCACAATTTCCAGCATCAACTTCAAATGTAATATTAAATACAACCAAATACCAATAAAAATTTCCAATTTTCATTACATTAATCTTTACATAGCATAGTGGAATACAAGACACCTTGAATTACAAATTTCTTTCATACAACAATTTCTTTTACAACAATACATAACCCATTACACCACTTTAACTCATGCATCCAAATCCCAAGCTACAAGTAATCACCTGTAAAATACGAGGCTAGAGATAACCCTAACCCCCAAAACTAAAGGGGTCAGCCATAAAGGTGTGAGTGACATAAAACAAGAACAAGCAACATAAATAAACATGAAATCTGGAATCATAAGCAACACGTACTAGAGACAAGAATAAATGAAATAAGAAATAACAAGGAAACATGAAAAACATCAAGTGTAGCTAGACTAAGTGTCAAGTGTAGAAAACAGGAAACCACATGCATGAAACCAAATCATGAAAACATAATTCTATATGCTGACACTCTAATGCGTACTTGTCGGAGTCTATGCATCCCACTCTACATAGGTCTGGTGCAAGCCCTTAACATCTCCACATTATAGGGTTTAATCCCCCGTTATGCAACTAATTCTAACACGATGACTACTACGAGATAAAGATAAACTGTGAGTATTAGCCCATGCCCCGATAATTTCGGAGGTCAATCTCTATCCACAGATAATTCCGGAGACTATTTCACCCACACCTGGGAATCTTCGAGAATACTCCACACCGCAAGCGATGGCACCTCATCACACGAATACCACATGTGCGTCGCCTCGACCACGATAATTCCGGAGATCAATCCCACACCACAGGTAATTCCGGAGACTATTTCACTCACACCTAGATAATTCCGGGGATTATCTCACACCGTAAGCCATACTGAGGTCCATAACCCATGTTCTCGTTCATCATATCACCACTAGTGCCTGTCCTTATCATTTAGGTTATTTAATTACTTTATGAATCTCCTAGAGTTGGTGTACCCTTTCGGACTTAACTCAACAACTGATCAACTAAAATGCCTCAACAGGCCCAAACATAAGTATCTTGACTGCCGGTATACTAGGGTCACACACACCCTCTAGAGACTCACACCCAATATCCAAACAAAACTTCCAACATACATTGCTCAGTTAAACCACTTGAAAACACATGTTCAGTAGTAGATAAAGTATAGGTAGTAAGTTGTAGATTAAGAACATTTAGAGAATAAATTATTTAAAAGAACATTCAAAGATATAAAGATACATCAGTATCAGTCGACTATGGACAAGCATAGGTCGACTGCCCAGAGAGAAAAATCCAATAACTTTAAGAAAATAATTCTAAGTATTATAAGTCGACTGTAAAAGGTCATAGGTCGACTGTCCAGAAAGAAAATCCAATATTCTTAAGAAAATATTTCTAAGTATAGTAGTCGACTGGAAAAGGTCATAGGTCGACTATCCAGAAAGAAAATCCAATAATCTTTAAGAAATAATTATAAGTGGTGCCAGTTGACTGTCTAGAACAAAATTTCAAGAAAAACTAGAGGACATAGCAGCCAGGTTGCGTCGGTGGACAGTGAAGTCACACCGGTCGACTGTCGATCTACAGACTGCATACTTTTGGTTGTGCACATTTCAACCGATACGTAGTTTTACTTTATGAAAACGATTTCTACAAAAAGTATATTTCTTATATGATCAATTACAACCTGTAGGGTTTATAATAACCCACCAAACTAATTCAAAGTTACTTGAATTCATAAAAGTAGTGATTTGTTGATTTCTTTCGATTAAAACATAGATTGTGCATATAGTCAAAAATAGAGTTTCTATAAAAAAATTATTTGTTCCTTGAAATAGCTTCGTTTTCAGATCCAAACCACATCAATACCAAAATCTCAAAAATCCTCAATTTGGATGTATTCATTAAACTCAATCCAATTTATCTCAATTCCAATTCTCAAGACATGATCTCTTAATTCATTAGTCATTCTCAAAATTTCCTCAATCTCAATCACCATTATTAAGTCATGAACCTGAACAAATCTAACATTACTATAATCAAGATGTGTTCATCCAAACTCAATGATAATAAAAAACCACATCATCCACATGCAATCTATCCAAAGATAATTAGGGTTCATAAAAAATCAATTTTTAATTCATCAATCCATCCAATCCATCCAATCCATCATGTACATATTCATACTCAAACCCTAACATGCTTTCTAGTAGATGAAATACCATATACAACATTACCAGAATAAAACGAAACAAATTTATTACTCACATACAACATGCACAAAATAAAATGAAACACAACAAGTCACTCACCTCAAATGACGAAATCTAACAAGAAAAGCCTTTCTTTTGCGAAATTCAAGATCCCCTCCTTAAATCTTCAAGAAATAATAAAATCTTTGTGTTGTGCAGCGAAAGACGGCTGCACTCCACTCTTATATATATATATATATATATATATATATATATATATATATATATATATATATATATATATATATATATATATATCAGCCGGAATAGGAGAATTAGGGTTTTAAACACATTTGCAAAATAACCCTTTTAAAATATAACTTTACATAAATAGATCCCTATACTTGGAAATTTGATAAAACCAATTAAATTGATATTTAAAAGCAAAATAAACACTTTATTCCCAGCCGGCACTGTTTGGAAAGTCCAGAAAATAGTTTTGTACTTTCATCCTTCAAAATGACAATTTTGCAAAAAGATCATTCTTTTCGTAATATTTGCAAATAGGTTTAATAAATATCTAAAAAATCTAGAAAAATTATCAATAATCTAAAATAATAAGTAATGATTTCCACAAAATAATTTTGCCTTTTTGAAATTTCCAAGAAAATATTTGCACGTGTTTTGCACGTGTAAATATAAATTTTCAGAAAATATTTACTGAATCCCCAAAAAATCATTTTAATTCATTTATAAATCTTTAAAAAAAATATTTAAAAATACGGAATACTACACAATATATATATATATATATATATAGTTTATTTTAACCATGTGCTGAATTTCCAGGATTGTCGGTAGGCCAGTTTTTTTGACTTTTTATTGTCAGTTATAGGTATTTTCAGAACTCACAGTGCACTTATAATATCAACTGGAGTGTTTATAACTGACATTAAAAAGTCAAAAAAACCGGCCTACCGACAATCCTGGAAGTTCAGCACATGGTTAAAATAAACTATATATATATATATATATATATATATATATATATATATATATATAAAACTATTTTGGGCCCCCTTAAAATGGCCAAAAATTAAGGCCTGAGGTGGCCGCCTCTCTCGTCTCTCCATGGCCGGCCCTGGGGATGACAACGTGTAAGGTAAGGGGAGGGTACGGGTCAGTTTTACCCTTACATTACCCTACCCTAAAATCTAAATACTTTTCCCTTACTCTAACCGGTAATTTAGAAAATTACATTACCTTATCCTAATGGGTAAACGAGTGAAACAATTAATATAACTTTTTAAACAGAATCAAGTTATAGAACAAAAAATGTAAATCAAAATGATTATCTTCCTTTGTATTTCAATTGTTATTTAACTTAATCACATAGAGAGTTGTATAATGCTTACCTCTACACTTTATACTCATTTTACATATTCTATATAAATGAGTCTATAACATATATTTAAATGGATAAAAGGGTAAACGGTAGGTATATATGTTAATTTTTGCCCTTACCCTATTCTGTTTTTTAAACGGGTATAAAAAATATACCTAAACCCAAGGGCGAAGGCAAGTAGGCAACTGTAACTCATGGGGGACAAATGGGACACCAGAATGTTTGTAAAACCCCCATTCTATATACCAAATTTTTTATTTGTCCCCCCATCCCCCCCAATTAAAAAAAATTTGGGACCCAAACCCCAACCCATCCAAGCCCATGCCCAAGCCCAATAAACTGCAAACTTTAAAATATATATTTTAAAAAAAAGCACCCTTCACATTTATTAACCCCAACCTAACTCATCTATTATCCCCATCCTCTCACTCAATCCCTCTCATTCTCATCTGATTTGCACCACCACCAGCGACGGCGTCCTCGTCGTCGTCGACCTCCCCAACAACCCCAATCACACAATCTTTCTCATTATCAGTGTATTTGTAGTTTGATCAAAATGTACAATGCCACTATGTCAGTTCTCTTGAATATGAAAAATGAAGAAAGAGATTATAAAGTGCGTGGTGATACGACAGTGGCTATGAAGATGATGGGAACATTTAAGTTTATTCCTTGCTTGCAACTAATGAAAGAAATTATGGGGATAACAAATATTCTTTCTCAAGCCTTACAACTACAAACTCAAGACATCCTAAATGCAGCAGATTTGGTTACTACATGCAAATCACTTCTTCAAAAGATGATAGATATTGGCTGGCAGCCTTTAATGGCTAAAGTTCTATCATTTTCTGAACGGAATTATATAGATGTACTATACCCTATTTGTTGTTTTGATTAACGGCTTTGGTCCGCCCTGTAGTTTTGAAGCATCTAAGGCCCCAACTCTCCATAGGTTGAACTTAACTCCAGTGTTTCAGCACACATGCACACTATTGACCCAGCTCCCGATTGTCCTTGTGCAGAAATGGGTGGAGAATGTAGATGCTACTCCTACTGAATTCATTGTTTTGCCCCAGCTGATCACTGGAATGTGATCCCGATATATCCAATATTTGCTTTAATGGGCGAGGTTTCCCCCAAAGATGAAATCAAAGTTCTATCACATTGGAGCATCATTTGAGGATTGATTTGTTTATAGTTTTAGTTGACTTCCAACTATGAGAATTGAATAGTAGGTTTTCTGGTTCTTCTTTAAAGAGCTTTATCCTTAGCTCAGCATTAAATACAATGGATAGGTTTAAGTCATTTGATGATAATAAGCTAATCATGTTGGCGGATAAGTTTTATCCTGAAGATTCCAGTGCACAAGAAAGGGTGCAATTAAGATTGCAACTGGAGTATTATGGTCTTGATGTCATGAAGCATCCAGATATCTTGAATTTGTCTTCAAATCTGATTTCTATCATAAATTATATATGACCAAAAAAAAATCAGTTAACTATCATCTAACTGATAGGTTGATCCGTTCGGTGCTAAATTTACCTATTTCTACAGCAACTTATGAACATGCCTTTTCAGCTATGAATTTTGTGAAGACGTAACTCTGGAATAGAATGGAAAATGATTATTTAGCTGATAGTCTCATTGTTTACATTGAAAAGAATATTTGTCGTAGTGTTATTAGTGAGATGATAATGTCAGAGATCTATTCTATGAAACCTCGACAAAAGGGATAGATTTGTTGATTGTAATTTTTGAAAACTTGAGTCAAATTATTGACGTATTTTGGTTTTTTTTTTTTAACTAGCAAAATATTTTCTTGTTACTTTATCAAATTCATATGTGATAGGTCATTTGGTTTACAAATTTACAGCTTTTATGATTATATTTGATCAAATTACTTTGATTTTTTAAAACAAAAATAAAGTGAATTTTTTTTGCAGCAATCATGATGATGCGAAAAAAAATGAGATCCCTATTTTGATTTGTCTGGCTTCGTCTCTGTCCATACCCTACGTGCAGGTTAAAAAATTCGGCCCTTATCTTCACCCCTTAGGGGGCATTTGGCACGTGGGAATGTGTATGGGAATCCCATATTCCCTCCTAGATTACCTTGTTTGGTACGTGACAAGCATAGTTTTGGAAGGAATGATAGATTCCCAAGGAAATCAAAATCCTTTGTTGAGAATTTCCATTCCCCCTAAAAACTATGGGATTTGAGGATTCCTATGGGATTTCCATAACAAACAATAAAATAACCAAAAAAACTAGAATAAAAGAGTTTATTCCTCCCTAAAATCATGGCATTTGAGCATTCTCATGTGATTTCCATAACAAACAATTAAAAAAACCAAAAAAAAATAGAATAAAAAATTACAATAATAAAGGATTCCCGGGAATGCAATGTACTATACCAAACACGATAATGCAACATTCCGGGGAATCTTTATTCCCACCCTCACATTCCCGGTAATTCTTTCATTCCCAGGAATTTTCCAATCCGTGTACCAAACGCCCCCTTAGGGTATAGTACCAATTGCCACCTTTATGATCAGGTAAGGAGTTGTCAGCAACAAAGTTAGGGATAACTGGAGTTATTGTTTAAGTAGAGATACAGATTACTGTATCTCTAATTCCAACTTAAGTTTTAGTTACTGATTATATTTTAGCTGACTGCTTAGTAGCATGCAGGTTACGATGTATGGGAATTTTTTTTTTTGATTATCTTAAACTTTTAGTATTGATATGGGATAAATTATGCAGCATCACTCAGAGCCCTCTGATCTCCTCTAGATCCTCCCCCGTGTGATCATCAGGCCAGCTACAGTCTAATGGACCTCAACCAGCTCAGGCCCATGGGCAAACGGGTCCAACCCGGCCCGCCAGGGCTCCAGACCCGTTTACCACTGCCTATAAATACTCCACCCCCTCCTCACTGTAAAAGGTAATTAATCTCTCCCCACCTGAACCCTAGCTGCCCAGTCTCTTTTCCAGTGACTGACTAGTTCGTCGGAGGGCCTGTTGCCGGGACTTCTCCCGGTGTTTCGAGGCCGTGTGAAGGTACAGAAGACCCAACCGAGCTGAGCTCCTGGATTCGAGCCGAGCACCCGTCCTCTCTTCCGAGCCCCTCTGAGCTCCTGCTCCCGAGCCGCTCTCGCTACCCGGGGTCGGACCGATGCCAGTACTGCGTAGGTACTTCCACCTTACAAATTGAGAGAACTCACACCTGTTGCCCCCACACCCAAAAAAAAACTGCATCAGGTTAGCGCCATCTGTGGGAACCTTTCCTCCTCAGTGCTATCGTCCTTTTGAGCCCAGCCAGAGTCGTCACCTGGGGTCCTAGCTCCTTCATGGCTCCCAAAACCAGGAGGGCCATCACCTCGGCACGACATCCGGACCTTAACCATCATATCCGCGCAAATGACCAGGGTTCCAACCAACCCCGGGCCAACGACGCGGCTCGACCTTCAATCGCGTCGGATTTGCGCCGCGTTATCTCGGAAAGGCAGGCCAGCCGGACTAGGGGAAAGGCCGCTTCCAACTCGGCCTCGAACCATTGCCGACAGCCTTCCTAGGCGCATAATTCCCCGCAGAACCTGGGGGGACAAGCCCCCGTCACAAGGGTCGAATTCCAGAACTTGCAGGAGGAGATCCTTCAAGCCATCCGAAATGGTCCGACTACCGAAATCTACCACAGTTCTGCCCACCGATCAGGAACGGAAGTCAGTGAATCCCACGGATTGACTCGCCCCCAGCAAACGGCGGACCCGTCCTCCATCGCTTGGAAGAAATGGAGAACCGTCTCGTGCATCTCGGCGAGGGCGGACCAATGCAGGGTCGCTGCCATTGTCCAACCGAACCCCCTTTCCCCCCCCCCCCCAAATCCTTGAAGCTGAGATTCCTCGGAACTTTAGACTGCCTCAATTCGATACCTATAATGGCGAGGGGGGTCCTGCTAATCACATGGAAGGGTTTAAGACCCTCATGATGATTCATAGCTCTACGGATCCCCTCCTCTGCCGTGCCTTCCCTGCTACCCTCCGGGGCCCGGCTCGGGAGTGGTTCTCCAAACTTACCCCGGCTCGGTCTTTTCTTTCGAGCAGCTGGAGGCAGGTTTCCTTGCCCACTTTGTGACTAGCAGGAAGGTCGAGAGATGATCTCGTCCCTTCTGGACCTCAAACAGAAGGATGGGGAATCCCTCCGGGAGTTCGTTTGGAGGTTCACCTCTGAGGCAAGGTCGATTTCCTCCCTCGATGCAGGGGTCGCCTCCGCTGTCTTCCGACACAATGTCCGCCATGGCCAACTCAAGGCCTCTTTAGTCAAGAAGCCACCCGTGGACTTTCCCGACCTACTCAACAGGATCGAGAAGTATATCCGGGCCGAGGAGGCCCTCAACCCCAAAGGCGTGAAGGAAGCCATTGCTAAGGGTAAGCACAAGGTCGACAAAGCTGTACCCTTCAAAAGGCCCGGGAAAGAAGCAACTATTCCCAAGATGGTCCCCCCGGTCCCTCGATTCGAGAGGTATACGCCCCTGACTCAGAACGTCTCGACGATCTTGATGGAGATCGAAAATAAGGGGGTCGTCCGGTTCCCTCCCTGACCAACTAACAATGTCAAGAAGTGAGACCAGAGGTTCTATTGCCGCTTCCATCGAGACACCAGGCACGATACAGATCACTGCCGAGCCCTCAAAGATGAGATCGAAGCCCTCATCTAATGAGGGTACCTAAGGGAGTTCACCCGGGCCAGCCCAAAAGACCAAAGAGAGCCGAGGAGCACCAGGCATTCGCCTCCCCCTCAGACAGCTGGTCAAAGACCAGATCGAGACCCGAAGCCCGAAGCCCGAAGAAGTCGGTGGACACGCCATCCTACACTGCGTCCACAACGGACCCAGGGGAGGGAATCTAAGACTTTTCAAAAAAGCCTTTATCCGAGAGGTCAACTCTGTTTTAGACCACCCTTCTCCTCGGATTCAGCAGCGGGCAGTCTCCTTCTCAGGAGAAGACCTCAAAGGTGTTCGGCTCCACACTGTGATGCCCTCATCATCAGCCTCGTCATGGCCAACTTTCAGGTTCGCCAAATCTTGGTAGACAACGGCAGCTCGGTCAACATTCTTTTCTTAGAAGCATTTGAGAACCTCAAACTACCTCGAGAAAAGCTGAAGCCAGCCGGTTACACCCTCCACGGATTTTCTGGCATCCCCATGCAAATCGAGGGAATCATGACACCAGACGTGACCGCAGGAATGGCCCCCATCCTCCGAACCGAGTCGATGAATTTTATGGTTGTCAACGTCAAGGCATCCTACAACGCCATCCTCGGCCGACCCGGGGTCTGTTCGCTCTAGGCCGTCCCCTCTGCCTACCATCTGAAACTGAAGTTCCCAACTGACGTCGGGGTCGGGGTCGGGGTCGTTCGGGGCAACCAGGAGTCGACACGCTCGTGCTACAAGACCGCGGTCGAGGGCAGTGTATTTACCTTCGACGCCGTCGAGCTCCTACCTGAAGAAAGCCATCCCGAGTCAGAACCCGCGGACGAATTGAAGGAGGTCTCCTTTGAAGCAGAGGACAAGTCCAAGTGGTTCCATGTGAGCCGAACCATTTCCCCCGAACTGAAGTCGGTTCTACTCGACTGCATCCTCCGAAATGTCGACCTCTTCGCCTAGACACCATCCGACATGCCCAGGATTTTCGAAGACTTAATCATGCACCGGCTAAGCATCGCCTTCGGCTCCAAACCAGTACAGCAGAAGTGCCGCAAGTTCTCCCCAGAAAGGCAACAGGCGGTGCGAGCGGAGGTGGGTAAGTTGTTATCGGCCCGGTTCATTCAAGAAGTCAGCTACCTAGTGTGGCTGGCTAATGTCGTGATGGTGAAGAAGGCTAGCGGAACTTGGAGGATCTGTATTGACTTTACCGACCTCAACACGGCGTGCCCCAAGGACCATTTTCCCTTCCCCAGCATAGACGCTCTGATCGACGCAACATCGGGTCACGAGCTCCTAACTTTCAAGGACGCCTTCTCGGGTTATAATGAGATCCGGATGTTTCCTCCAGACATCGCCAAGACGTCCTTCGTCACCGACCAAGGCCTCTACTGCTACTGGATCATGCTCTTCGAGCTCAAGAACGTCGGGGCCACCTACCAGAGGCTCGTCAACCGAGTCTTCAAAAACTAGATTGGTCGGAACATGGAGGTATACGTCGATGATATGCTTGTCAAGAGCCGACGAGGGAAAGACCATGTTGCCGACCTCGAGGAAGCCTTCGGTGTCCTTCGGTTTCACAACATGAGGCTCAACCCCACCAAGTACGCCTTCGGCATCTCGTCCAGAAAATTTTTGGGGTTCATCGTCAGCCAACGCGGCATAGAAGCCAATCCGGAGAAGATCCAGGCCATCATTGACATGGCCCCATCCCGAAACTTCAAGGAGGTTCAGTGGCTTACGAGTAGACTGGCGGCCATCGGCCGCTTCCTCTCCAAATCAGGGGAGAAGTCCCTCCCGTTCTTCAAGTCCCTGTGAGGGACTAAGGGATTCGAATGGGGCGAGCTTCATCAACAAGCGTTCGACCAGTTGAAGTCCTACCTCGCCAATCCACTGCTCCTAAGCAAACCTGAACCCGGGGAACCCCTCTTCCTATACATCTCGGCCTCAGAAAGTGCGCTCAGTGCCGTGCTCATCTGAGAAGAAGACGGTGTCCAAAAACCCCTGTATTATGTGAGCAAGGTTCTGCTCTCGGCCGAGACCAGGTATGCAAAGATGGAAAAGATGGCATATGCGCTGATAACAGCGGCTCGTAAACTCCGACCCTATTTCCAGGCTCACTCTATTCCGATCCTCACAGACCAGTCCCTGAAGAACGTCCTCCACAAACCAGAGAGCTCCAGCCGCCTGTTCAAGTGGTCGATCGAATTGAGCCAATATGACATCAGCTACTAGCCCAGGACGGCAATCAAGGGGCATGCACTCACTAAAATTATCACAAAGTGCACCATTTCCAAACCATCGGACACCCCGGAAGCCGACCCAATGTGGGAGGTTTATGTCGATGGCTCGTCTTGTGAAGGAGGGAGCAGAGCAGGCATCATCTTAAAGGGCCCCGATAATTTCGTCCTCCAATATTCTCTCCAGCTAAATTTTCCAGCCTCAAACAATGAAGCAGAGTATGAAGCTAAATTTTCCGGCCCTGATTTTTCAATTAATGAAAAATTATTTATTTTGCACGTAGTGTGCACGTGCAATATTTTGGTTGAATTAAATCTTATAATTATTTTATTGTGATGTGTATAAATATTTAGATATGTGTTTTCAAATTATTTTATACAAAAGCCTTTTCTTTAAATAGATAGAAAGCCTTATTTTAAAAGCCTTTTTCTTAAAGCCCAAAATGTAATTTATTGATTCTATTTTTTAAATAACCATTTGGCCCATAAACTAAAGCCCATGGACTATATTTTTACACAACTTGTCATGTAGAATACAATTTAAAAGATTATTTTATTTTTATACAAAATTTAATGCACAATTTTGGGCCTAGTTGCATGCACGTGCACTACACGTACACGTGCAAAATGCATGCTCTTCTTGGTGGCCGGTTGTGTTCTTTTTTGGAGGGAATTCAAATTTTTAATGGTGATCATGGTGGTGGTTATTTAGATGTGGGTAGTTGTTGTAACTCCTACTCTCATCCTAGCCTTCCATCCTACAACCAACCAACTAATCCTAGCCCTTCATTCTAGTTGATTTTTAGTATAAATACCCCCTCCCATGGCTAGTTATTTTGTGCTTAATATTCCCTTCCAAATCTATAGTCTAATAGTATTATCTAGTAGTAGTTGTGAGTTAAAAAGATTGAGTGGTGAGAGAGATTGTGCTTGCATTTTTTCAAGGAGGAGAGGCCGGCTATTCAAGGAAGAGACTTTCGGTGTTGGTGCTTTTGGAGAGCGTGTGCGCGCGTCTAGGAGGAGGTGCATCTAGTTGCAAGGACTTTGTTGCTATTGTGTTGTTTTCTCTCCATACAAGGTGGGTAGAATTTTCCTTATTTCTAACATAGGAATATATGCTAGATTTAATTAGCAAAAGGTTGCATGGAAATGATTAATAAGAATGCGCATTTAATTGAAAAGATGATCTCTAATTGATTGAATTATTGATATGCGAATTATGTGTGATTGTGTGCAATAAGGATGTGGTTATAAAGTGGGTAAAATTCTCCATATTTCTAAAGTAGAAATACTTGTTAGAATGAATGAATGATAGTGGGTTTAATTTTTCTTATTTCTAATTAAGAATGATGCTAGTATGATATTGAGACATGATGCATGAAAAATACTAATAAGAATGCATGTTTAATTGGAAAGTTAGTCTATAAATTGATTGGAATGATTATGAATAACTTGTATGTAGTTTTATTATTAAAATTGAGTCGTGGGCAAAAATTTCCCTATTCTTAAAGTAGAATTGCATGCTAGTTTAATTGGAAATTTGACGCATGAAATTGATTAAGAAAGAGCACACTTTAATTTGAAAGGAATGACTTTCTTGAATGATTGAGATGTGAACATGCTAATTGATAAGTGGATATATATATATTGTGACATAGATTGATTAATGAAACCACATTTGTTACTATCAAAGAACTACACACAAAGTCAGTAGTTTTACCATTTCATGTGTTAATTAGACCTTTTGTGTTTGATATGGGTATGAATAAATTCAAATAAGAGTATATGTAGATAAATGCTTAAAATCAGTGGATTAATGAGAAATGTATTGACAAAAGATTAGAATACTATGAGGCAAAGAAACATCAAAAAGAGAAAAATAGTAGTGTTAAAATGTATAATTTGAATTAATGGTTTGAAAATATGTTTTTATTATCACAAAAATTATTTTGCTCACACTGACATATGAATTATGTGAGGGAGAATTAATCTGGAATTATACAGTATATTTTGATGAGAGCAAAATGAAACGAAAGCTAGTTGAACATCGAAATGTTCTAATAACAGGGACTATAGATTAAATAAAGTTAGAATTATACTTATGACAACTGAGCGCATAGCTCAAGTGGTCTTGCGGTGCGGTTGGGTTCCCTGTGTTGAACGGTTCGATTCCCCTTAGCCGCATATATATTCTCACATTTTGTGTAGACATATAAAATACCGACCGACAGTGATAAATACCCTTTTTGCCCCTATTTATATCGCTGACACAGTTCGGCCTAGTGGCGGGTGCTGTTGGCTGTGTTCTCCGTGTGCCTGGGTTCGATTCTTGCTATCGGCAAGTATGAAAAAATATATTTTTTTTGGGTTTTTAGGTATCCAAAAATTGTGAAAAAAATATGGTTATTCTCATAAAAATATAAGGGACTTTATAAAAATAATTTGGAGATTATTTGAATGAAATAAACCATGATTTGTGAATAAAAGGCATAAATAGAACTATGGTTCTAAAGTATACACTTGTGAAAAATTATAACTTGTAAGAATAAATTGAAATGAAGTGCTAGGAGATGATTTGGCAAAAAAAGAAACTTTGTTGTGTGACATAATGCAATTTATTCTCACTTGAGAATAATGTGGAAAAATATGAAGTATGAATATTCATTAGTGATGTGAATTTCAAATGTGAAATTATTAATTGATGAAGTGTACGAATTCATGTATGATTATGAATTAATGAATGAATTAGAGAGCATGTTAATGAAAAAGAAATCCGTTGGTTATGAATATGATTTTATGAGCTATAAGTGCTCAATGTAGAAATTGTGAAATGAAAATTGAAATAAAAGAGTAGCTAAGTCTCCCCGGCATTTGGAAATGAAATGAAATAAAATTTGAAAAGAAAGACCAAGGTTGGTCATGTTAAAATGAATGAATGAGTCCGGTTTAGTGGAGAGGCTAACTCTAGAACTTTGATTTTTGTTCATGATTCTAATAAAAACTAAGGATTAGTGCATAGTGAAGATGTGATGAAAGTGGGAGAAAAACACGAGTGAGGGCCATCGGATTTGCGGCGGAGAGTATTTCACAGGTTCTTCACGATGAGTCGTGACATGACGTGGATACGGCTCCAGGGTACCGTGGTGGCGGAAAGTATTTCATAGGTTCTTCACGATGCGTCGTGACATGACGTGGATACTGCTGCAGGGTACCGTCCCGGTGGTGACACTCGTGGGATGTTTGGTGACTGCATGAGGATCGTGTGCCATGAAGGAGGCTGAATTGCCACAGGTTCTTCACGATGAGTCGTGACATGACGTGGAATTCCCCTCCAGGTTTTCTGTACACGTGCTTGCACTCATAGATCATTTAGGATACCTACCGTAATTACAGTAGTAGATTAAGTCATAACGAGGGATTGAACCCTACCAAGATGAAGAACGATTAAGGGCTTGCCCTCGGACCTATGTAGTATGGGATGCATAGAATCCGAACAAGTGCGCATTAGTGTCATGTATTATAAATAATTACATTAAGGACTAAGTGCACAATCACAACACGATATCAATAGGGTAGTCCCTTTAGTTGTAATGTGACAAGTTTGTGTTTGCTAAATATGGAAAATTAAGTTATACTATTTCCGGCATAGAGAGGATGACTGTGTATAATGATCGTCGGTTGAATGAACTGACGTACCCACAGTCTTATATGCAGGTAAATGACATGTTAAAGATTAAAGAGGAATGGATGCTTAAAGATTATACCATGTTGTTGTACATTTATTTAATTGTTGTAAAATTTTACTTCCGCTGTGCAAATGAAAAGTGTAATATTGATGTAAACTCTGATGTAAAGTGAAAAGTTTAAATTTCCTTGTAAAATTGTACTAAAGAAAGCGAAAAGATCCTGTAGAACATCTCGAATTCAGTGTATTTGGGATTCGGGGCGTTGCAGAATGGTATCAGAGCCATGCTTTCTACGCTTCCACACTTGTACAAATTTATAAGGAACGACACCCTAGAAGTGGACATTAGAGTGTGTGTTTGAGTCTAGAGATTTAAATGTAAGTGACTTACATTTGTGTTGCTCTATGACTTATGCTTCTTCCTCTCTATTCTAAGATGGCTGATCACTTTGACCCTGCTGGAGATGACGAATGGCATATCATTGAGGAAGAGTACCATCCTGGACAAGCTGATTCTAAGGACGAGTACTACCCAGGGCAAGCAGATTCTGACGGAGAAGAATGGCCTGAATCCCGAGAGATCACCCCACCTCCGGATTCATCTGATGACTCTTCTTCTGACGAAGAAGAAGAACCAGTTCCAAATAGTCTTGTGACTTCTCTTCAGAAGCAAGTAGAGACACTGCGAGAGAGAGTCGGATTATTGGTGGCTCAGCTGGCGAAGCGCAAGGACGACTATTCTGTTCTCAGTCATCGTATATGGGAACTTGAGAAGAGGAAGAATATGACTGATGTGCTGAAGGATGAAGTTGATGAACTACGGGGAGAACTTCGAGAAGCGAAGAGGAACCGTTGGAGTTAGACTGTTGTAGCTTCTACTATCTATCATTCTGATGTTAAGAAATGTTTTTTAATTCGAATGTATAAAGTTTGGAATTCAATGAAATGGAAATATTGACTTGAAAATTCTTATCTTATACTTCGAATTTGATGGACCTTTTACATCAGAATATGGAATGAAAGCTGTTGTGTTGTTCGATATTGGATCCTCTCATACTTTTGTGTCTCCTAAATTTGCTAAAGTGTTGGGAGTTGAACCGAAGATTTTTCCAGGCAAGATCTTAGCAGTAGCTACTCCATCAGGAGAAACTTTAACCACTGATCGGTATTACGCTGATTGCGAGATTGTGATCGGAGATCGAATCTTTGGGATTGATCTGATCGAGCTGACTATCTTGGGAGTCGATGTTATCATTGGCATTGATTGGATGTCGGTGTACAGTGCAAGCATCGAGTGTAAGACCAAGACGGTAACAGTAAAGGCTCCAGGTGGACCTGAAGTCACTTTCCAAGGGAAGCAGAAATGTTCTAGGCTGGTGGCAACTATCCGCAAGGAAGAGACTCCTGTGGAAGTGCAAGGGATTCCTGTGGTTCGGAACTATCCGACTGTGTTCTTGGATGATTTTCCTAGGTTACCCCCACATCGTGATGTAGAGTTCAGCATCACTGTTCAACCGGAAAGTGCACCCATTTCTAAGGCACCGTATAGGATGGCTCCAGTGAAACAGGATGAGGTGAAATGGCAGATTGAGGAACTGTTGGAGAAGGGCTTTATTCAACCTAGTGCGTCACCTTGGGGAGCACCAGTGCTTTTGGTAAAGAAGAAGGATGGATCGATGAGAATGTTTATCGATTACCGGGATCTGAATAAGGTCATTGTTCAGAATAAGTATCCGATTCCTCGAATTGATGACTTGTTCGATCGTCTACAAGGAGCAGCTGTTTTCTCCAAAATAGATCTTCGATCAGGATATCACCAGGTTCGAGTGAAAGCCGAAGATGTGCACAAAACTACGTTTAGAACTCGACATGGGCATTACGAATTCTTAGTTATGCCATTTGGAGTGACGAATGCACCTGCAATCTTTATGGATTTGATGAACATAGTTCTGAGGCCGTTCATTAATTCTTTCGTCGTGGTGTTTATTGACGATATTCTCGTGTACTCCAAGACAGAGGAGGAGCACACCGAGCATCTGGCAGCAGTTTTGAAGAAGCTGGAAGAGCATAAGTTATATGCCAAGTTATGCAAGTGTGATTTCTCGAAATCTGAAGTGACATTCCTAGGTCACATCCTTTCTAAGGAGGGAGTGGCAAATGACCCTCAGAAGATAGAGGTAGTGAGAGGTTGGGCAAGGCCCACTACAGTGAAGGAAGTCAGAAGTTTCCTTGGGATGACTGGATATTACAGGAGATTCATTCAAGGTTATGCTCAGATAGCTGTACCGCTTACTGGTCTGACCAAGAAGAATGTGAGCTTCAAGTGGACTGAGCAATGTGAGGCGAGCTTTCAGGAGTTGAAAGAGAAGCTGACTACTGCACCTATTTTGGCTTTGCCTAGAGCAGGTGTTGAGTATGATGTTTATAGCGATGCTTCACATCGTGGGCTTGGTTGTGTCTTAATGCAAGAAGGAAGAGTAATCGCTTATGGGTCTAGGCAACTACGACCACATGAGAAGAATTACCTGACTCATGATCTGGAGTTGGCTGCGATTATCTTTGCTCTGAAGCAATGGAGGCACTACGTGTACGGTGAGAAATTGAACATGTACACGGACCACAAGAGCTTGAAGTATATATATCAGCAGAGGGATCTGAATCTGAGGCAGCGGAGATGGTTGGAAGTACTTGAGGATATGTGACCTAAGATCAAGTATCATCCTGGGAAGGCTAATGTTGTGGCTGATGCACTTAGTCGCAAGAGCAGCTTAGCCAGTTTGATTACAATTCAGAAGCATTTGATTGAGGAATTGGACCGAGCAGGATTGAGGTTGTCTTGCAAGGATTGGGAGCATCTTTGGCTCAGTTGAGGCTTCAGCCTACTCTGAATGGAAGGATCATTGCAAGTCAAGAGGTGGATGCTGACATCTTGGAGATGAAAGAGCAGGTTGGTGCTGGCAGGTTGCCCGGATTTCAAATCAGGGATGGAGTGCTGTGGTTCAGAGAGAGGCTGTGTGTTCCAAATCAGGCGGACCTGAAAGAGAGTATTCTTCAGGAGGCACATGCTACTCTTTTGTTGGTACATCCTGGGAGTACTAAGATGTATAAAGACATCAAACAACATTTCTGGTGGTTAGGTTTGAAGCGGGATGTGGCTGAATTTGTGGCGAAGTGTGAGGTTTGTCAGCAAGTCAAAGCCGAAAATCAGAGACCCGGAGGTCTATTACAGCCGTTACCTATTCCGGAGTGGAAGTGGGATAACATCAGTATGGATTTCATCATGGGATTGCCTAAGAGTTCTAAAGGCAATGATGCGATTTGGGTTATAGTCGATCGACTAACCAAGTCCGCTCACTTTTTGACGATGAAACTCACTGCTTCGATGGACAAGTTGGTTGAGATGTATGTTGGCAAGATCGTCAGGCTTCATGGTGTTCCGTCAACTATTGTGTCTGATCGAGATGCGCGGTTTACTTCGCATTTCTGGAGGAGTCTTCAGACAGCTTTGGGTACCAAGACAGATTTCAGCACTGCTTTTCATCCGCAAACCGATGGGCAGACCGAGAGAGTCAACCGTATTCTTGAGGATATGCTTCGGTGTTGTATACTAGACTTTGGAGGCAGTTGGGAAAGGCATTTACCTTTGGTAGAATTTGCCTACAACAACAGTTTTCAGGCTAGCATCGGGATGGCGCCGTACGAAGCTTTGTATGGCAGGAAGTGCAGGACGCCTGTTTGTTGGTATGAAGTTGGGGAGCGTCAGTTGTTTGGTCCTGAGCTTGTGCAGCAAACTTCTGAGAAGATTGTTCTGATCAGGAAAAGGTTGGTAGAAGCTCAGAGCAGGCAGAAAAGCTATGTAGACAACCGGAGAAGGGACCTTGAGTTTGAGGTTGGTGACTTCGTCTTTCTGAAAGTATCACCCAGTAAAGGTGTGGTTCGATTTGGCAAAGGCGGGAAGTTAGCCCCGAGGTTTATAGGCCCGTATAAGATATT
This sequence comes from Hemerocallis citrina, assembly GCA_017893485.1. NCBI lineage: Eukaryota > Viridiplantae > Streptophyta > Magnoliopsida > Asparagales > Asphodelaceae > Hemerocallis > Hemerocallis citrina. Next base: position 137,872,577 of record CM030367.1, on the reverse strand, counting down.
GAAAAGGATCGGGAAAACTGCTTACCGGCTTGAATTACCGGAAGAGTTGTCTCAGGTGCACAATGTCTTCCATGTGTCTATGCTGAGAGGTTATATTCCAGACCCGAGTCATCATTTGCCTGAAGTGCCGGAAGGTTTGCAGTTAGACCTGAATTACATCGAGTCTCCTGTTGAGATTGTTGATCGTCGAGAGAAAGTCTTGAGGAATAAGACGATACCGATGGTCAAGGTAGTCTGGAGAAGCCACTTGGTTGAAGAGGCTACTTGGGAGTCTGAGGAGAGGATGTTGAAGGACTATCCTGAGCTTTTTGCTTGATTGTATCTTTGTATCTTTTGTTCTGGTGTGAGTGTTGTATATTTTTGTTTTATTTTGTTTTTCTCGCTCTTGACTGTAGTTCCGGGGACGGAACTATTCTAAGGAGGGAGTGTTGTAATACCCTGATTTTTCAATTAATGAAAAATTATTTATTTTGCACGTAGTGTGCACGTGCAATATTTTGGTTGAATTAAATCTTATAATTATTTTATTGTGATGTGTATAAATATTTAGATATGTGTTTTCAAATTATTTTATACAAAAGCCTTTTCTTTAAATAGATAGAAAACCTTATTTTAAAAGCCTTTTTCTTAAAGCCCAAAATGTAATTTATTGATTCTATTTTTTAAATAACCATTTGGCCCATAAACTAAAGCCCATGGACTATATTTTTACACAACTTTTCATGTAAAATACAATTTAAAAGATTATTTTATTTTTATACAAAATTTAATGCACAATTTTGGGCCTAGTTGCATGCACGTGCACTACACGTACACGTGCAAAATGCATGCTCTTCTTGGTGGCCGGTTGTGTTCTTTTTTGGAGGGAATTCAAATTTTTAATGGTGATCATGGTGGTGGTTATTTAGATGTGGGTAGTTGTTGTAACTCCTACTCTCATCCTAGCCTTCCATCCTACAACCAACCAACTAATCCTAGCCCTTCATTCTAGTTGATTTTTAGTATAAATACCCCCTCCCATGGCTAGTTATTTTGTGCTTAATATTCCCTTCCAAATCTAGAGTCTAATAGTATTATCTAGTAGTAGTTGTGAGTTAAAAAGATTGAGTGGTGAGAGAGATTGTGCTTGCATTTTTCCAAGGAGGAGAGGCCGGCTATTCAAGGAAGAGACTTTCGGTGTTGGTGCTTTTGGAGAGCGTGTGCGCGCGTCTAGGAGGAGGTGCATCTCGTTGCAAGGACTTTGTTGCTATTGTGTTGTTTTCTCTCCATACAAGGTGGGTAGAATTTTTCTTATTTCTAACATAGGAATATATGCTAGATTTAATTAGCAAAAGGTTGCATGGAAATGATTAATAAGAATGCGCATTTAATTGAAAAGATGATCTCTAATTGATTGAATTATTGATACGCGAATTATGTGTGATTGTGTGCAATAAGGATGTGGTTATAAAGTGGGTAAAATTCTCCATATTTCTAAAGTAGAAATACTTGTTAGAATGAATGAATGATAGTGGGTTTAACTTTTCTTATTTCTAATTAAGAATGATGCTAGTATGATATTGAGACATGATGCATGAAAAATACTAATAAGAACGCATGTTTAATTGGAAAGTTAGTCTATAAATTGATTGGAATGATTATGAATAACTTGTATGTAGTTTTATTATTAAAATTGAGTCGTGGGCAAAAATTTCCCTATTCTTAAAGTAGAATTGCATGCTAGTTTAATTGGAAATTTGACGCATGAAATTGATTAAGAAAGAGCACCCTTTAATTTGAAAGGAATGACTTTCTTGAATGATTGAGATGTGAACATGCTAATTGATAAGTGGTTATATATATATTGTGACATAGATTGATTAATGAAACCACATTTGTTACTATCAAAGAACTACACACAAAGTCAGTAGTTTTACCATTTCATGTGTTAATTAGACATTTTGTGTTTGATATGGGTATGAATAAATTCAAATAAGAGTATATGTAGATAAATGCTTAAAATCAGTGGATTAATGAGAAATGTATTGACAAAAGATTAGAATACTATGAGGCAAAGAAACATCAAAAAGAGAAAAATAGTAGTGTTAAAATGTATAATTTGAATTAATGGTTTGAAAATATGTTTTTATTATCACAAAAATTATTTTGCTCACACTGACATATGAATTATGTGAGGGAGAATTAATCTGGAATTATACAGTATATTTTGATGAGAGCAAAATGAAACGAAAGCTAGTTGAACATCGAAATGTTCTAATAACAGGGACTATAGATTAAATAAAGTTAGAATTATACTTATGACAACTGAGCGCGTAGCTCAAGTGGTCTTGCAGTGCGGTTGGGTTCCCTGTGTTGAACGGTTCGATTCCCCTTAGCCGCATATATATTCTCACATTTTGTGTAAACATATAAAATACCGATCGACAGTGATAAATACCCTTTTTGCCCCTCTTTATATCGCTGGCACAGTTCGGCCTAGTGGCGGGTGCTGTTGGCTGTGTTCTCCGTGTGCATGGGTTCGATTCTTGCTATCGGCAAGTATGAAAAAATATATTTTTTTTGGGTTTTTAGGTGTCCAAAAATTGTGAAAAAAATATGGTTATTCTCATAAAAATATAAGAGACTTTATAAAAATAATTTGGAGATTATTTGAATGAAATAAACCATGATTTGTGAATAAAAGGCATAAATAGAACTATGGTTCTAAAGTATACACTTGTGAAAAATTATAACTTGTAAGAATAAATTGAAATGAAGTGCTAGGAGATGATTTGGCAAAAAAAGAAACTTTGTTGTGTGACATAATGCAATTTATTCTCACTTGAGAATAATTTGGAAAAATATGAAGTATGAATATTCATTAGTGATGTGAATTTCAAATGTGAAATTATTAATTGATGAAGTGTATGAATTCATGTATGATTATGGATTAATGAATGAATTAGAGATCATGTTAATGAAAAAGAAATCCGTTGGTTATGAATATGATTTTATGAGTTATAAGTGCTCAATGTAAAAATTGTGAAATGAAAATTGAAATAAAAGAGTAGCTAAGTCTCCCCGGCATTTGGAAATGAAATGAAATAAAATTTGAAAAGAAAGACCAAGGTTGGTCATGTTGAAATGAATGAATGAGTCCGGTTTAGTGGAGAGGCTAACTCTATAGCTTTGATTTTTGTTCATGATTCTAATAAAAACTAAGGATTAGTGCATAGTGAAGATGTGATGAAAGTGGGAGAAAAACACGAGTGAGGGCCATCGGATTTGCGGCGGAGAGTATTTCACAGGTTCTTCACAATGAGTCGTGACATGACGTGGATACGGCTCCAGGGTACCGTGGCGGCGGAGAGTATTTCACAGGTTCTTCACGATGCGTCGTGACATGACGTGGATACTGCTGCAGTGTACCGTCCCGGTGGTGACACTTGTGGGATGTTTGGTGACTGCATGAGGATCGTGTGCCATGAAGGAGGCTGAATTGCCACAGGTTCTTCACGATGAGTCGTGACATGACGTGGGATTCCCCTCCAGGTTTTCTGTACACGTGCTTGCACTCATAGATCATCTGGGATACCTACCGTAATTACAGTAGTAGATTAAGTCATAACGAGGGATTGAACCCTACCAAGATGAAGAACGATTAAGGGCTTGCCCTCGGACCTATGTAGTATGGGATGCATAGAATCCGAACAAGTGCGCATTAGTGTCATGTATTATAAATAATTACATTAAGGACTAAGTGCACAATCACAACACGACATCAATAGGGTAGTCCCTTTAGTTGTAATGTGACAAGTTTGTGTTTGCTAAATATGGAAAATTAAGTTATACTATTTCCGGCATAGAGAGGATGGCTGTGTATAATGATCGTCGGTTGAATGAACTGACGTACCCACAGTCTTATATGCAGGTAAATGACATGTTAAAGATTAAAGAGGAATGGATGCTTAAAGATTATACCATGTTGTTGTACATTTATTTAATTGTTGTAAAATTTTACTTCCGCTGTGCAAATGAAAAGTGTAATATTGATGTAAACTCTGATGTAAAGTGAAAAGTTTAAATTTCCTTGTAAAATTGTACTAAAGAAAGCGAAAAGATCCTGTAGAACATCTCGAATTCAGTGTATTTGGGATTCGGGGCGTTACACCTTCACAGCAGCAGCCTTGGCCTCCTCCGCCTCGGCCAGCTGCTTGGCCGTCTCCTCCTGGTGCCGAAGAAGGTCGCCCTCAAGCTTCGCGACCAGCCCCTCGAGGTACTCAAGCCTCATAGTCCTCCACTCAAACTCGACCCTCAGCTTGTCAAGCTCGGTACACATTCGAGCCTTTTCTGTCCGAGCCCGGTCGTTCTCCTACTTCAACTCCTTCTCCAACTCCGTCATCCTTTCCAAAAGATGACCGAAGTGGACAAGGATCTGCGACAGAACAAAAAATGCAAAGAGTTAGAAAATCAAATACGAAAGCAACCAACAAGAGTAAAAATCCGACACTCACCGATACCGCCGAGCAATCAATCTCGATGGTATCGTCGCCTGCCTGGCCAGCGTCCATGGCAGCCCGGTCCTTCGACGTCGCCAGGTGCTTCACCACCTGCATACTCGCCAGGGAGTCCCCGAGGAACCCATCGTGCTTCCGAACCTGCCACTCCGGAATGTGGATCTTCTTGTGCTCCTCCGTGAGGAGCTCCTCGGCCGTCACCGTCAGCGGGGGCATCTCCATCCTGAGGGCTGCGGAGATCGGGAAGTTGCCCACCTCGGTTGGTGCCGAGGCTACTCCTAGAGTCGGGGTAACCACTGCCGGAGTCTCCAGCCCTTCGACCACGCTCGCGGCCCTTGGAGCCTTCGCGTGCGGCAGCTTGGTGGAGACCTTCTTGTGCTTCTTTGGCGCCTTACTTCCGAGGGCGGCCCTCTGCACCATCACCGTGTCGAAATCCATTGCCTCTGCATCAAATAAGTAGCTGGTTAAAAACACAAGTTGGAATAAGCAAAGTTAGAAAAAGAAAATTGAATGAGAACGTAGAAAGAGCCGTGTACTGGGATCTACGTGGCTGAGCCCTTGATGAATCCAATAATATCCACATTTAGGAGCAATAATCTTAATGCAATTAGACATTTAAATGCTCTATATGTGGTAATTTACTCTTCTTTTCTCTTTTCCATAGGAAACAACTTAAAAACAGCTAAGCGAAGCAGATTCAAGATTTACTCCAGATTGTGAGGATGATACACAGAAACTGCAGAACACAAGTCGACTGGTTCTTCAAACAGGCGACTGGACAGAGAGGTTGAGTTTCCGAAGCTGCGCAGTACAGTCGACTTACTCCAAAGACAGTCGACTTGATTGATTCATTATGAATCTACAGATGTCTCGGCACAGTCGACTGATTTCAAAACCAGTCGACTGGCATTCGGCAGAGTTAAAAGATAAGAATAGTTGAAGATTCATCCTCATCCAAATCCGAATCAAGATTAAGTTATCCAAATCCAGGTTATCTGCGAATAAGAACTCTCCATTAATCAAGTTAGAGAATCGGGATTGGCAAGTGAGAAGATCAACTCAAATCTATATCTGATGTGTAAAGAGATAGAACGAGGGACTTGAAATCTGTAGATGTGGGCAAAAGAAACTATAAAAAGGCTGGAATACGGAGTTTAGAAGCATCGCTTAATCTGGGAATCATCAATCATCAACCAGCGAGCATTATTCTATCAGCATCGAAGAAGGAAGGAGATCAAGTGCACTGAAGGGAACAATCTAGTCGACTTAGAAGCAGTCAAGTCGACTTCTCGGGCTGAACATCACCAGTGTTATTTCTTCTCTTTCTAGTTTTTTTTTATTTTAATCATGTATTCGAAACTGTTAGTCAATAAAAGTCTTATTATGTGCAACTAATTTCATTGTTGGGCTGATTGAAACCGTAGTCATGTAATTGTATAATCTTCTAATAACGCTGCTTTCATCACTTATTGATTAAGCCCGATTGTATTGAAAAAAATTTACAATATGAATCGAACTTGTTCAGAAGTTCTTAGGGTAGTTGACTGAGAGTGACAGCAAGTCGACTGACATGAAGAACCTGATGTTATCAAGTTTGCTCATTATAAAATTGACTCTGTTATATGAGGATAGAGACGACCCGTATCCTATGCTCATAATTTGTACACAGGAATCTCTAGGGGTTCTTGGTTTAATCAACTTGAAGGATCTAGATCTGATACCAATTTCTAGAACTTTGAGTGTTTGTTCGTTTCCATTGTTCCTATGCTTTCTTCAAGTGCAACTTAGTAGATACCATGCTAAATACTTAAGGAAAGAAACGAATTAGAGTAGATACCATGCCTAATTCTTGGCCTAGGGAAACATTAACTTTAAGGAGTAGATACCATGCCCTTAAAGGAACAACATGAGTGACGAGAGTAGTGTAGAAGGTGACTTAGCATTCTTGACTATAGGTGGAAATCATGCTCAACTACTTTAATTGATATTTTTGAGATACTACTTGATCTAGTTTTTAATCTCTTCATTTCCTTCCAAACAAACTTTTAGAACAAACTTTATGATTTGCATTTTTTTTCTTTTATTGATTAGTGAGTTAAGTACTACAATCTCTGTGGGATCGACCCTTGCTTTTCACTACGCTTCTATAAACGATTCGTACACTTGCGAGGTTTTAATTTGTGTCTAGTTTATCTATTTATTTACATAGCTGAGATATACAACAAGTTTTTGGCGCCGTTGCCGGGGATTGTTTAGTATTTTAACTTGCAAATCAATTTTTATCTTTTTCTTTTTTTTTCTTTTCTTTTATAACATTTTCTTTTAGGTTACACTCTGCATAGGTGCAGGTCGATTGTACAGCAAACCAATTCACAAGCAACAATGGGTGAGGAAGTACCAAATCGAGTACCAATGCAGGACAAATTCACTCCTAAGAATATTGAGCAACCTTCCTGCATAGCTTATCAACCTAATGTCACAGGGAATATGCATCTATCACCTCAATTACTCAGCATGGTTCCCCACTTCAGTGGTAGACTAGACGAGGATCCGCACCTCAATTTGCAAAATTTCTTTGATCTTTGCAGAACACAAAGCGTCCAAGGGCTTACCCCTGAACAAATCAGGTTAATCTTGTTTCCATTTTCTTTAAAACTTAATGCTAAATTGTGGTATAATTCTTTGGAACCAGGATCAATTCAATCATGGGAGCAATTGGCAACAAAGTTCTTGAAGGAATTCTTTCCAGCTCAGAAAACCAAACAACTAAAAAGAGAAATTCACCTCTTCCAACAAAAAGATGGCGATTTGTTCTTCGAGGCATGGAAGGACTTTAAAAACAAGCTTCTCAAGTGTCCTACGTACAACATACCCAAGGATGATCAGGTACAAGCATTTTATGAGGGTTTAAATGACACTAACAGAGGAATTGTAGATTCAGCTTGCAATGGAATCTTGATGAGAAAGAGTGGTGAGGAGGCCATCGAGCTATTTGAAGAACTCAGCGAGAACTCACAACAATTCTCAACAAGGAGGAGCCTTTCGAAAAAACAGGGAGTTTACGAAATTTCTAGTGATAATAGCATGCAATTAGAAATGGAAATTATGAACAAAAAGATTGATATGCTTGTTAATGATATTTCAACGTTGGGTGGCATAAAAAACCAAACAAAAGAAATTTGTGCAATTTGTTCTCATTCTGACCATACAACTAATACATGTCCCATGTCTTCTTGCACCGATTAGGAGCACGCAAACTACGTAGGACAGGGAATGTACCCGCCCAAGAACAACCCTTTTTCAAACACATACAACCCAGGGTGGAAAAACCATCCAAATTTCTCATGGAGCAATAATCAAAACCATCAAGGCAATCAATTCGCACAAGGGCATGCACAGCAATTCCAGAGTGGGAATGGGTTTGATCGGCCAGTGCAAGAAAAGAAGAAGTTGGATTTCGAATCCACCGTTCTTCAATTACCCCAACAACAACAGCAAACAAGCAACCAACAAGGGCAGGCCATTCAAAAATTAGAAACTCAAATTGGTCAAATTGCTAAGGAGTTAAGTGAAAGAAAGGCAGGAGAACTCCCACCACAAACCATACCAAACCCTAGAGGACAAGAACAGTTCCAATCGGTGACAACACTAGAGGACGAGATTGAGTTTAAAATGTTTGATGCACCAAAATTACCACACGATGATCATGAATGTTATAATGTTGATGTGGTTCAGGAAATTTGTGACCAAACATTTCAGGAACATAGTGTCAATCCATTACAAGCCACAGTTACACACTCTCTAACACTGTCTCAAGTTGAACAGGAATATGATGATTGGAGGATTGCAGAGACAGTACATTACCTCAAAAGTCCAAAATCATATTCAGGTAAGTTTGTACATGTGTTTGAAAATCTTGTGTCTAATAATATTTTTGTTTCTTCTTTTACCAGGACACCAGATGTGGAGCTAAAGCCGCTGCCTGAACATTGGAAGTATGCATATGCGGGTGAAAACCAGACGTTACCTGTGGTAGTCGCTACAAAATTGAGGATGCAGGAAGAAGAGACATTGTTGAGAATATTGCAAGAACACAATGGTGCATTAAGGTGGACCAATGCTGATAGGCTTATGTCAAGATGGTACGGTCCATACGTTGTTACAAAGGTTTCCCCACATAGAGCGTTGGAGAAAAAATCAAACGTTCAAGGTGAATGGGCATAGTGGGAACCCTCATAGCGAGATGAGTTTTGAGCCGCAAGAGGAAGATATTGCATAAACTCATCAAGTCTAGCTGAAGACAAGAAACACAGCGCTTATTGGGAGGCAACCCAATTTAGAGGGGAGTACTTACACTCTCTCTTTATTCATTTCTTTAATCATTTCTTTTATTGAATTTAGATTTTATTTATCTTTTAGTTTATTTTATTTTAATTTTTTGGATTTTATCTTATAGGATTGCAGAAAATTTGAAGTCGCCAGGGCGGAGCTGTTTTGAACACATGCATTGATGGCTGTTTTTGAGCAATTTGGAGTCAAAATCTGGAAACGTGATTCAAAGAGAAGTTTCAGCCTATCTTCTTAGCTTTCCAGCAAAAAAAAATTCAGCCCATTTGGACATCTACAGCTCTAGATATCGCCAAAATAGTGAACGCTGCTCGTGCAGAATTTTCAAGACGAATCAGGGGAGAATTTCTGAACTTTTGCATTCTTTTTGTTTTTCTTTTTTCTTTCCCATTGAGGAAAATGTGATATTTAATTTTGGGGGGGGGGGGGGGGGGGGGAGGTTTACAAATTTATGATTTATTTTTTTTAGAAAAGAAAAACAAAAATTTAAAAGGATTTCAATTAAACTCACTTTTACACTGTTGAGTTCTTTATAAAGATAAGCATTGAAATATTTTTTTTGGGATAAACAATTTCTTATAAAGTAAGAGTAAGTATACTTATTTACTTTAGGATTGTTGAGTTTCATAATTCTTTACAAAATTGTAAGAGTCATGCGATTATACATAAAATACAAATGTGATGCTTTCTCTTGTGATTATCCCCTTTGATCTAGTCCTAAACTGAGTTTAAGTAAATAGAGTGATAACAAAAAAAAATATATATGAATAAAGTCAATCTACTCTAATGTTTTGAGTTGCTTAGTAACTAGGGGTATTCATCACCAATGTTTACTTTTACGTCAAACGGCAACTTGTATATGAGTATGCAAAGCACTTTAAAGTTTGTGACTTGTTGAGTAACCGGGTGGATTCATCACAAATGTTTTGCATTCGCGTAAAAAGGCAAGTGAAAACTTAGAGAATGTGACTAAAAAAAAAAAAAAAACTATAGTTTGCTACTCGGTTTGTAGTAGAGAAAATGGATAATCACAGATGGAGTTGTTACATACTATAATTAAAATTAATTGCATGACAAATATGATTGGGTTTGGAGCTATGAATAGATAATTGCACTGGAGAAAGTGGGTATGCTTGTTTTTACTTTATTTGCAATTGTTTATATTTTTAATTGCAATTTTGATGCTTGCATAATGAGAATTCTTGGTGTGATGGGTTGAGTCTACTATTATTAATCCCTTGTTCATGATTCTACTTTTTGCTTGAGGACAAGCAAAAGCTAAGTTTGGGGGTATTTGATGAATCCAATAATATCCACATTTAGGAGCAATAATCTTAATTCAATTAGACATTTAAATGCTCTATATGTGGTAATTTACTCTTCTTTTCTTTTTTCCATAGGAAACAGCCTAAAAATAGCTAAGCGAAGCAGATTCAAGATTTACTCCAGATTGTGAGAATGATACACAGAAATTGTAGAACACAAGTCGACTGGTTCTTCAAATAGGCGACTGGACAGAGAGGTTGAGTTTCCGAAGCTGCTCAGTACAGTCGACTTACTCCAAAGATAGTCGACTTGACTGATTCATTATGAATCTACAGATGTCTCGGCACAGTCGACTGATTTCAAAACCAGTCGACTGGCATTCGGCAGAGTTAAAAGATAAGAATAGTTGAAGATTCATCCTCATCCAAATCCGAATCAAGATTAAGTTATCCAAATCTAGGTTATCTGCGAATAACAACTCTCCATTAATCAAGTTAGAGAATCGGGATTGGCAAGTGAGAAGATCGACTCAAATCTATATCTGATGTGTAAAGAGATAGAACGAGGGACTTGAAATCTGTAGATGTGGGCAAAAGAAACTATAAAAAGGCTGGAATACGGAGTTTAGAAGCATCGCTTAATCTGGGAATCATTAATCATCAACCAGCGAGCATTATTCTATCAGCATCGAAGAAGGAAGGAGATCAAGTGCACTGAAGGGAACAATCCAGTCGACTTAGAAGCAGTCAAATCGACTTCTCGGGTTGAACATCACTAGTGTTATTTCTTCTCTTTCTAGTTTTTTTTTATTTTAATCATGTATTCGAAACTGTTAGTCAATAAAAGTCTTATTATGTGCAACTAATTTTATTGTTGGGCTGATTAAAACCGTAGTCATGTAATTGTATAATCTTCTAATAACGCTGCTTTCATCACTTATTGATTAAGCCTGATTGTATTGATAAAATTTACAATATGAATCAAACTTGTTCAGAAGTTCTTAGGGTAGTCGACTGAGAGTGACAGCAAGTCGACTGACATGAAGAACCTGATGTTATCAAGTTTGCTCATTATAAAATTGACTCTGTTATATGAGGATAGAGACGACCCGTATCCTATGCTCATAATTTGTAACACAAGAATCTTTAGGGGTTCTTGGTTTAATCAACTTGAAGGATCTAGATCTGATACCAATTTCTAGAACTTTGAGTGTTTGTTCGTTTCCATTGTTCCTATGCTTTCTTCAAGTGCAACTTAGTAGATACCATACTAAATACTTAAGGAAAGAAACGAATTAGAGTAGATACCATGCCTAATTCTTGGCCTAGGGAAACATTAACTTTAAGGAGTAGATACCATGCCCTTAAAGGAACAACATGAGTGACGAGAGTAGTGTAGAAGGTGACTTAGCATTCTTGACTATAGGTGGAAATCATGCTCAACTACTTTAATTGATATTTTTGAGATACTACTTGATCTAGTTTTTAATCTCTTCATTTCCTTCCAAATAAACTTTTAGAACAAACTTTATGATTTGCATTTTTTTTTTATTTTTTTCTTTTATTGATTAGTGAGTTAAGTACTACAATCTCTGTGGGATCGACCCTTGCTTTTTACTACGCTTCTATAAACGATTCGTATACTTGCGAGGTTTTAATTTATGTCTAGTTTATCTATTTATTTAGATAGCTGAGATATACAACAGCCCTCCCCTGAAGAGAATGTCTTCAGTCAGCTCTCTCCAATCGTACTTCGGCCTGTCTAGAAGATTCTGCACTGCCTCCTCTTCTTGAGGGTGAAGCGCCAGTGACTCCTTCACTCGCTTCGACACCTCCTCCACGAAACTGGTGGGTATGGGCCACGCCTCTGCGCTCCGCACTATAAGGTACTTATCTCGCCAATGCTTGATGGAGTAGGGGCAGACGACCAGCCGACCTCCGTGCCTCGGAGCTAGGTAGTACCGAAACTCCGACCGGTTCTGCTGATGAAGCCGATAGATAGTCCGGAGTACCCTCAGCTCCGGCTCAATCCCAGTCGTTTGGCAGTGGAGTACGAACCCATTGATTACTCTCCATGCGTTCGGCATCAGCTGAATGGGGCTTACCCCAAACCACCTAAGCACTTGGGTCGCGAACGGGTGGGAAAGCAGCCGAGCACCGGCGATGAAGGCATCGACCGGCCAGAAACACATGTTTACTGGCATCGGTAAATTTTCCCTAACCCCGGGACCCGGTAGCATTAGTTCGTACTCCTCCGAAATTTGGAAGCAATTCCGGATCACTGCCAAATCCTCCAGGCTGAGGATAGAGACCGTCTCATCTGCCTCGAAGGTCTCCCTTGCCTCATTCTCCTCGAAGGCTCTCCCCCTCCCATGGATGATGCGCTCGGCATGCTCTTCAGGAAGCTCTCGAACCCATTGAAGCCCGATCAGTGGCCCTGGATACCTGCCGAACGGCCCCATGTGCTTCGGATCCTCTACTATACTATCTCGACCGGATACCTTCTTGCCCTTATCTTGGCGACTCAGAGAAGGGACTTCGGCGGCAGAAGGGGAGGGCTCGGAGATAGGAGAAAGAGACATATTTATACTTGAAAAACGACTAAGTATAAATTACCTTGAAGTGATGTGTGTGGTCGGAATTTTCACCGGAAAGCGATGGATGATCACCGTGAGCTCTCTCTAGCACAAATTCACCGTCTGAGTAAAAGTTTAGAGGAGTGAAAAATGAGAGGGGGTGTGAGGTTTTATACAAGCTTGGCACGCAAAATGAGGTTAATGGGCCCAAAGAGCCAGCCCATTTACACAAGGCGACAAAATGATCTGGATCGTCACATTATTTACTGCACTTAGCTGTACCGTCGCATTAATGGCAGTTACATCTATCAGAGTTGTCAGAAGCCCAACAGCCATCACATCAATGGCTATCACATCTGTTAGAAGTTCAGAAGACGTAGACTCAGCCTGACGTTTCCTATGCCGGCAAAAATCACAACCCAAGACCTCGGGACATGCTGCCTAGCGTTCTTGCCACCGACCATGTTACATGGAAAAAATTGAACCTCGGCACATGCTACCGAGCGTTCTTGCCACCGACCATGTTACATGAAAAAAATTGTTACATGGAAAAAATTGAACCTCGGCACATGCTGCCGAGCGTTCTTGCCACCGACCATGTTACATGAAAAAAAAATTTATATGAAAAAAATTGGACTCCGGCACATGTTGCCGAGCGTTCTTGCCACCGACCATGTTACATGAAAAAAATTGTTACATGAAAAAAATTGAACCTCGGCACATGCTGCCGAGCGTTCTTGCCACCGACCATATTACATGGAAAAAATTGTTACATGGAAAAATTTGAACCTCGGCACATGCTGCCGAGCGTTCTTGCCACCGACCACGTTACGTGAAAAATTTGAACCTCAGCACATGTTGTCGGGCGTTCTTGCCACCGACCATGTTACATGGAAAAAAAATGAACCTCGACGCATGTTACCGAACGCTCTTGCCACCGACCCTCTTACATGAAGAAAGTCGCCCCGACTTCGGAAAAAGTCTGCCGAATGCCCTCTTCGCACCTACAGGCTGGCCGAAGTATCCACGCTCTTCGGAATTATGTGCCGAACCCCCAGGGACCTTGGCCCCCTTCGGGGCGAGGGTTCGGAGGGGTCGGAAACGAAGCCAAAGCATATGGGTCATGAAATGGAGGAAACAACGTCAAATCGTCTACCTAAGCTTCACAAAAAATGGTTAAAAATTAGGGGAGATCGATTAAAGATTCAGCGGTAATTATAAGCTCAGGGGGACGCTCTTGAACCCCTGGGTAAGCAATAACCGCCTAGAACAGTTACTCGAGACCCCCGAACTACAGATCATCACTCCGCAAAGATAGGTAACCATCGAATAAAAAGCACTACTAACTCGGAAATTACCACAACGTCCCATATAAAGATTTGACACCCCTTGCGTGGACTCCGATACAACTCCGTAAGCCATTAAAACAGTAAATCTGCTCTTCAAAGGCTGATAAAACTCAGTCTTCGGGAGTGGGGGGGCTCGTGATATGACTAAAAATAGGGTTAAATCAGAACCGTCCATATCGGGTGCGAATCTTAAAGCCTGGGGGTAACATGGTAATTTCACTTACAAACGGGTCTGAAGTGGGTACTGGGTCTTCTTACCAAAAGCCCAGTAATCCACAAACGGATCCATCCCAACTGGGTGCGGGTTTCAACCCGCAGCAAACCCGTTCCAGCAGGATAGAATTAAGGTTTCTGATTAATCCTAATCAACGGCCTTGATTCATATCTATCCTTTCACTGGGAATTAGGAATTACATTCCTAATCTGATCCCAAAGGCGGCTATAAATACCCCCCCCTCCACCACCATTAGGAGGTAATCAATATTTTGCCACTTCATGCTCTTTCATAATCTCTTCTGATTACTGACTTGAGCGTCGGAGGGTGCGTCGCTGGGATCAACCCCGGTGTGTCGCACTTTTTGCAGGTAAACAGATTGGCGAGTCAACGGTCAAACTCCGGCGGAAAAGGTTAAGGTTTGATTATTCAGTTTCCCTAAGAATCCACAAATACTATCTGTTTGCCCCCACACCAGATTCAGCGGTAACAGTTATTAATATTGTTTTCATTATCTTTATTATTGTTGTTAATATTTAAACACTTTCACAAAATATGTTGAACCCAAATTATATTCTGTTTTGCATTATTATTCTTACCAGTGTTGTTAATATATTTTATTATTGTTGTTGTTATTATTATTATTATTATTGCATTATTTTCATAAATGTGTTGAATCCTATTCTGTCATGTATGTATTATCATTATTATCAGTACTGTTAACATTTTAAATTTTATTATTATTATTATTACCAGTATGATTATGATGATTTTTATTACTGTTATTATTATTACTATTATTATTTTTAGTATAATTGTTATTGTTATTTTATTATTTTTATTACTATTCTATTATTATTGATATTATTATTTTTATTATTAATATTTGTTGTTATTATTATTTTTGTTAAAGCCCATTAGTTTTGATCTATAGCATATCTTTTAATTATTTAGATTGAAGCCAAACTTTATATTCATTTTTGTATTATTTATTTATAACTATCTTGGTACCATACTCTCCTTGATCCAGGTGTCTCAGTCTTGTCTTCCTGCTCGGTTCGTCGATTGGTGTCATGTGGCCTACAGCGACATGTATCTTGCTTGGGACATCACCATCGGAGTAGCGCAGCGGAAGCGTGGTGGGCCCATACCCACAGGTCCCAGGATCCCCTTGTTGCTACTAGTTCCTTGTATTGTTTGCTTTCCTCTATTCCTTGTATTCGTCCTCATCCGTTGACTCATTGCTTGGTTCAACTCTTCCTTGTGTTTCCTTTCTTTGATTCCAGCTCTATCTATTTCTTCATCTCCTTGCTTTGTTATCTTGCGCTGTTCTTTCCTTTAATACCGTTTATTCTCTTTCATGCATTCCATTGACATCGTTGTTATCCACTTCCTAATTTTCCTGGTGTTGCCACTGCTTTGTTCCTTTCCCTTCAACTCTCTGATTTGTTATTTCCCAAGTTTGTTTTTGCCCTGTCCTATGTTCCGCCTAAGCAAATTTCGAGGACGAAATTTTGTTGTAAGGTGAGTAGGATTTGTAACCCCTGTTTTCCTAAACACATATTTTCTGAATATTTTCTGTATTTTGACTAATTATAAAATCACTTTTTTGTTTTGAAATTGTTTCGGATTTTTTATTAAACCGTAATCTAAGCAAAAACTATATTTTGTTCGAATAATGGCATATTTTAATTTCTGTTCCTAATTGATCGGTTATTTATATTTTTACTCAATTTAAATTTAAATGTGTTGTTGTTGTTTGAGTTATTTTGATAAATGTATATTTTGTTATACAAATCTTATCATTATTATTATTATTATTATTATTATTATTTTTGTAAAGCCCGAATATGCTTATTTAATTGTATTTTGTTATTTGATTTGATGTATATTTATATGTATATTTTAAAAACCCTATAATGCTTATTATTTTTCTCCTATTGGATTTAAATATATTAATTAATTTATAACCCAAACCCATTACCCATTCTCCTATTGGATTATCTACCCAAATACCCAAACCCTATAACCCTTTCTATATAAACCTAATTAACCCTATACCCTAACCTAACCCTAACCTACCCTAGCTGTCTAACCCCTTCATCCCCTGCCTTTTGATCTCCCGACTCCCAATCTCACCATCCCTGTCTCCATCTCGCCTCGCCATTGCTGCAACCTCCACCCCTCATCGAGCCTCGCCTGCACCCGAACCCCTCCACCTTGTTCATTCGTCTTCAACCTCGCAACCGTCTCCCTCATCGAAACTCAACTCTCGAACCCATCACCTCCATCGATACTCACCCCTATCCTTTCGTCGCCATTACCCATCGCCTCGTCTCTCCACCATCGTCGATGTTTCCCCTACCTCTACTCATCCCCTTCATCACCTGCCGCCCACGATAGCCAGAGCCCCAAACTCCCGCCATTGCCCTGTTTTTCCTACCAAGAACAGAGCTCCGCCTCCGTAGCCTTCCCATCATTGCCGTCTTCACCGTCGTCGACTGCTCCCCAGTCAAACCTCAATGTCGCCACCGCAGCGCTGCCCACAGTCGTCATGCCAATCACCGATAGAAGCTCCCGCCCATTGCTGCATTGTTCAGAAGAGAAGGAAGGAAGAAGAAGTCTGAGTGATCAGTTGAATTTGAGCCACCCGATCGCATCAAGATCCGAGCCAACATCTTTATCATCACCATCAAATCAGATCTGGGCCATCTAATCTCTTCATGATTGGGATATCCTTTTGGCTTTGGCTGTTTTGTGAGGAGTAGAGGATCTGGTTTCTGTGCTGCTGTTTGGTAAAGGAGTGAAGTTGCTGTTTTGTGTGGCTTGATTTGCTGGGTGGGTATTCGCACGTAGCTTGCAAGTGCGCGCGTGTGTCCGTGTTTGTGCCTCGCCTCTCAGGATTCTCATCCCGTCATTTGTTCGTGTTCGGATTTATCGTCTAACAGGCAAGTATCTTCTTGTATATTTTGTTTTCTAGTACAAGCTTTTCCTTCAAAATACTGCAAGTAGATTGTAAATGTGACTCCTCTTGGTTTATCGTTGATGATCTCATGTTTTGCCTTATCAATTACATGATCTAAGAGTCACAACCCTTCGTTGATACTTGTTCACAACTAGTATAATTTTGATACATTTCACACAAAAAATGTCTTATTTGGTTTTTGTCCTGTCTTGACTTGCTGTTTCGACCCCGATAAAACTAGAATCTGAACTTGAGTCCTGAATATGAAATGTAGCCCCAAGTGTCTAGTTGCCAATAACATGCAGTATTTTCGAATTTCGAATTACGGTTTAGGAGATATTGCTGTTTGCTGCCGCTGTGTTTGTAATCGCAGATTCACAAAAACTGCTGCACTACTGTGGTTTACAATTATTTTAACTATGCAACCAGTAAGTAAATGACTTGAAATTTTACATTCTGATACTGGAAATCCTAGAGAACATTCATTAATTTTCTCAAAATTAATTAATGATGTTTCAATCCTATTTCATATGTATAAACTCAGTTTTACCAATTCTAGCTGAACACAAATGCTGTACAGTTTGCTGTTTTGACATCAATTGCTACAACTTTTATGTGTCTTAATTATATGCGTTGGAACCAAGCAGGAGTCTAGTTTCTAGACCTTCTGACGGATCCACATTTGCTATCTTGTAGCAACGGAAATCGCAGTTTTGGTGCAGCAACGTCATATTGTCCAGATTTGGAATTCTCGTTGTTCTTGATATTTTGATTTGTTTTGACCCTCGAACATGTATCCTACCTAGCCTAGACTTGTTCCATGTTCTTGATTATGTTTACTTGACCTGTTTTGCACACTTTCATGCTTTGTTAATAATAATAATAAATAACAAGCCGGGGTTTAAGGAAAATACCACAGTATAGTAGTGGACAATATAGGTAAGTGTACTCGGAAGGGAGCTCGTGTTTTCCAGTACTTTCTTCATGAACATGTTGTCTCTTGATGGATTCATGAAGGCATTACTCGGCTCATGAACTTGTTGGATTCATAAAACCACTGTGTGGTTCTTGAATTTGTTAGTGGATTCACAAACTTGTTTCCTGAACTTGTTACTTTATTTTCAGATTCATGAACCATGCTTGCTTGGTACTTGATACCTGAGTACACCGCCCTATAGACTCCACCACTTAGCCTAAACGTAACTGATTGTATGTAACAACCATGTAGTAAAAATATGGATGCATGAAGTGCTACCTAGATAGAGTTAAACATTAGACCTAAGATTAACTTGTTACTTGTACACACTTGATACCCTACTTGAGACTTGTTACTTGAGACTAGTTACTTGTTACTTGACACTTGTACGTGATACTTGTTACTTGATGCTTGATACCATTACATGTTCACTTGCCACTTGCTCTACTACTAGTACTTGTTACCCAATCTTGTCACTTGAATTGTCTTTCTTGCTAGCTAGTTTCTTGAATCCTACTACTTGTTGCATCCCTAGTATATTATGTTATACATTCTTGATTCCAAATCCTGTTCCATATTTTTTGTACTTGTTTTCATACCCCATGTACTATTTGCAACCCTAACTTGCACTAAGGGTGTTGTCTCGTTTTCTCTATTTTTTTTCTTTTATATATTTACAGACTTTGGAGACGAATTGCCTATTGAAATTGGTGAGCAGACGTTTTAGGCTTCGTTTGGAGAAAAGACTTGCTTTAAATATTTTGTTTTTGAGTTATTTATTTCTTTTGCTACTTGAATCTTGTAACGGACTTATAGTCCCGAGTTTTATCTTTTGATCCAGATTTGAAAACTATTCGGAATATTATTTTTTTTCCAATTATTTTCTGTTGATTAATAAATTATTCATGCATGCATGGTTGTGTACATTTTGTTATATTCTTATTATGATGCTGAGTCGATCATACAGCTCATGAATGATGAAAATCATTCCCTGGGCTTTGTCATGCGCTCGTATTCCATATTTTTGGGAAGCGGGGCGTTACAGTTGTAGTATATTTTTCCACCTTTCCAGAAAGCATAATTTTGCTAGGTTCCGACAAGTATAGAAAAAGTTACGAGCTTTAGAAGTTTCAGCTTTTGCTGTGCTTTTTGTTGTTCTTAAGTTGTGTTCAGAGAACGGGGATTTGAATTCCCTAAGGAATCTGAAAAAGTGTTCAAATAGAGAGTTGTATTATATTTTCCCACATTTCCAGAAAGTATAATTTTGCTAGATACCGACAAGTATAGCAAAAGTTACGAGCTTTAGAAGTTTCAGCTTTTGATGTGCTTTTTGGTTTTCTTAAGTTGTGTTCAAAGCACGAAGATTTGAAATCTATAAGGAATCTGAAAAAGTGTTCAACTAGTGATTTGTAGTATATGTAACATCTGTTTCCATTAATACGTATTTTAAAAGTATTTTTCTGTATTTAAATCCTCAGTATCTTATAACTATTTTTCCCTAATAGATTTTACTGTTTAAACTATTTTATGGAACTCAATATACAAATTATTTAATTATCTTATATTTATTTCAAGCCCAATTGTATAAATTCTGATTTTATTTTATTTTATATTTAATCTGAACCCAAAAATTCAGCCCAACAACCTAATTGTTTTATTTAAATATTTTTAAGCCCAAGCCCATATCCACCCCCTATTGGATCTCTCACCCAAACCCACTAATCCAAATCACCCCAGATTCTTCCAAACGGACTAATCCCTATGACTTCTCCTGATCACTCCCCCACAACCCCCATGATCAGTAACTCCCAAAATAATAACTAAATCCCCACTATCTCCACAATCCGTAACTCCCTCCCCCTATTCTCTCTCTCTCTCTCCCGTACTCTCTCCCCCCCTCTGATTTATTAAACCTAAAACAAAACAAAACCTAACAAAACAAAACCCCAAACCCATCTTCATCTCTCTCATCTTCCCCATTTCGAAACCAAAAACAGAACAAAACCGAAAAACTCCCATTTCCATCGTCTCCTTCCTCTCATTCTGCCACTGCGCCTCATCTCCGACCTCCGCCCCTCTCCATCGCTTCGCCCCATCTCTAGCTCCCTCCATTGCTGCCGTCACTCGAGCCCTACCGTTGCCGCTCACGCTCCACCGCTCGACCTCCGAGAACCCTCGACGCCATTGCCTCCTCCTCATCGCAGCTCCGTCCTCTTCGTCGCGCCGCTCTCCGTTCGCCAGTGACGCAACCACCTAGTCGCGACCCTTTCACCTTCGTCGAGCGACTCTTCCCGAGCACCCATAATCGCCGTTCACTCCGCATCACCCTCCCGTTCGAGCCCAGTCCACAGTTGCTCGCCGTTCGCCTTCCGTCGACTTCGCCAGACGTCGTCACCATCAACGTCCTGAACCCCGTCATTCTTCTACTCTGTTTTGCCACCGAATAAAGGACCCTCGGTGTCTCTTTCTCTCACCGTCCCTTGGTCGCCCTCGACGTTGTCGTCGCTCCTCGACCACCCTTGCCTTGCCACCGCACCGCTCCGTCGCCACCCAACGTCCCGAAGCTTTGCCTCACCTCCTTTGCCATCCCCTGTACACTCGAACCTCGCAGCATCGCTTTCCCCCTCGCGTCGACCTCCCTACCATCGCCGATGACCTCGTGCTGCGTCGCTTCCCAACCAGTCGCTGCCGTCGACGTCGCCCTCGCCACTATCACCGCACCGGCCGTTGCTGCTCTCCCTCGCTCTCTGTTTTGATGAAGAAGGAAGAAGAAGAACGAAGAAGGAAGAAGAAGAAGCGTGAGTGGGTGAAGTGGCTGTTCGGTGTTTTGTTGTGTGGGATTTGGATTTTGCTGTTCCCTGTTCTATTCTTGATCCAGTGTAGGGAACATATCCCATTGGCTGGTTTTGCTGTCCCGTGTTCTGGGCACAGCGAATCTCACCGCTACTTCGCTGTTTTGACTGATCCGGTGTGGGGGATAATCTACACTTGCTTGTTGCTGTTGCTGTTGAGTTTCTTCACACACATTTTGCACGTGTTTCTTGGGATTGCTCCCCGAGATTCTGATCCCGTTATTCTTTATTAATTATTGAATCGTCTACAAGGAAAAGGCAAGTCATTCTTATCGAATATTTATTGTATCATATTCGATGTTTTTATTTAATTCCACAAGTGGATCCTATTGAATATCGTAAAATGTTATTGTATCAATCGTTGAGATGCCACGGATTTACACGAGCGAATCCAAGTGGTAGTCTCGACTTCGTGCCTTCTTTTTGCCTCTAATGTATAAGGATCTTACATACACCCATGTAGTTATAGTTATTGAATATAAAAATAGGGAATTATTGTCACATTTCATATCATGACATTAATGACAATTGGCTATAGTAGATTGTATAAATTAGTTGATTGTTGGTGTGATTGCTATTGATAAATTAGTTGAGTTGTAATTATTAGAATTATGGACATCATCGACCTTAATACCATGTTCACATATGACTGGTTCGCTGTGATTTATGATTATTAAACCCCCAATTTATCATTCTTAACTTTTTAGCCGTTTTATTCAAAATAAACATGTTGACTATTCTGGAAATTACGCCAACCTAAATCTTATTGTACTGTTTCGACCTAAATAACTTCATTAAAATCAGAAATTCCCTGAAAGTGAATCGTAGCCCTATCTGTCTAGATGTCAATAGACACTAGAATTTCCGAATTCTTATTTATATCGTCCGAGTTATGACCATTTTACTACAGCTGCGCTGTAATTTTAGATTCATGTACATAACATGTTAGGCTGATAAATTAAGTGGACTAATGATCATATATGGCCAAGATAAATTCCAGATTTGTAGATAACATGCTTAGGGTGTTAAAAATTATTTTTACTGATTTTTGTAATGATTATTTACTGTCTTTATAACTGAAATTAGTCAACATCAACACCCAGACAGAAACTAAAATCTATAAAAATTATTGAATTTCGCCTAGTTATCGTTGTCGGAATGCAGACTTTAAGTATGCGTTGGAACCGGGCAGGAGTCTAGTTTCTAGACCACCTGACGGATCCACATTTGCTGTCCTGTAGCAACGGGAATTCTAATTTTGGTACAGCAACTTACTGCTGTCCAGAATTGGGATTCTATGTTCTATAATGTACAATTGTGTTTATAATGTTATATTTAGTGTATTTAATTGTATAGAGTATATTGCATGATCTTAGAGTTGTTTTGTCACCTTTACTAACGTCCCTTATTAATCGCATTATTGTATGATAATTGAATAAAAAAAGTAAAGCAAGCCGGGGTTAAGGGTTGATTAGGGTAGTTGATGACATAGTGACTGTACTCGGAAGAGGGGTCCGTATTTTCCTAATTATCGGTATATCTGTAATATCCCGGACGGATATTACCTCGTATAAATCACTATTTTATTATTATTTTATTATTATTTTGTTTTAATTCCAAAATCAGATTATTTTGGTGATTTTTCGCCGGTTTGTCCACAAACATTGTCTATGCGCATATATCGATCGGTGTACATCCGAAGTACATCAAATTGGTAGCGCGATCCTCCGAATTGATAATAAAAAACTTATTTTATTATTATTTTCAAATTAAACTATTTATGGGGATTATATAAGGATTTTTGTATACACATACACATACATATACATATACATACAATTGTATGGTACTTAGTACATTATACAAAGGATGTAGTATGTACTCTTGGACAATGTACTCATCTTGTCATGATAACTTAATTAGATGGTTAAGGTTTGATTAGGAGGCTTAATCTAGGGTTGTATGCATGAGAAGATTAAAACCCCTTCTAGAAACCTTATCCCTTTACCATGCTTCCACCTCATCTCTAGGCCATACCCTACACCTCACCCCTCCACCTAGAGCATGGTCGGTTTTGTTCTTCTTTGGGTTTTTGTGCAAAATATGAGTGCACATTTACACTCCCCCCCTCCTCTCCCCTCCTATAAATACCCTCTCCTTCTCCACCTTGTCTCATTTTAGAAAACACAAAGAAAGAAAGGAAAGGAAAAAGAAAGAGAGGAGACTAACAAGAGAGTTTTCTTGTAGGTTTTTCCTAGGAGTTCTAAGAGCTAGGGGAAGGAGAAGGTTAAGCTAGCAAGTCCTTCCAACAAAGAGATTAAGGTGGGGGTTTATCTTTGTTTGTTTGTTTGTTTGTATGGTTGTTTTGATGTTTCTTCTTCTTCTTACCTTCCTTGTTTTGTTTTCTTTGGTTCTTTTTGGGATGGTGATTGTGATAGTATTGTTTTCTTGCTTGTATGTTTGTAAATGTTAAGAGTAATAACCACAATAAATGAAATGGAAACAAATGGACATAAAGATTAAATCTTTATAGTGGTAGTTGTTGTTTTGTGTTTGTTAGTTGAACTAAAATGACATAAGGCATATGGACTTGAACATACAACTGTTTGGGGTTGTAGGACTTGATATGAACTATACATAAAGCATATGAACATTTTATACAACCATTTTTGGTTGTAGGACTTGTATTGGACTTTGACTAAAAAGATAAGCATATGTTGGTTGAACCAAATGAAGGTTCTTACCTTATTTTTATTATTGTTGTTTTCTTTTATAATCTTAAAAAGAACCTAAATTAGATGTCATTTCTAATTATGAAAAAGAAATTAATTTAAATCACTAGTTGTAGAAGGAATAAAAAGACCTCTTTTTTTTATGATCACTAGTAATAAATAAATGCTAATAAAGAATAGTAGACATTTAAGTAGTAGTAGTATGTTGTTAAAATAAAGTAGTAGTAGCATGTTGTTAAAATAAAGTAGTAGTAGTATGTTGTTAAAATAAAGTAGTAGTAGTATGTTGTTAAAATAAAGAAGTAGTAGTAAGTGTTAAAAGAAGTAGTTGTAGATGTTTTGTGTCCATATTAAAATAAAGTAGTAGTAGTAGTAGATGATTAAAAAAAGTAGTTGTAGATGCTTTATGTTATGTTCTTGGTTAGAATGAAGTAGTAGTAGTAGTAGTAGATAGTTGTATGTTATGTTCTTGGGTAAAATAAAGTAGTAGTAGTAGTAGATAGTTGTATGTTATGTTCTTCGGTAAAATGAAGTAGTAGTAGTAGTAGATAGTTGTATGTTATGTTCTTGGTTAGAATGAAGTAGTAGTAGTAGTAGATAGTTGTAGATGTTTATTTTATGTTCATATTAAAATAAAGTAAATACCATGTTAAGATTGGATTAGATTAATTTATTCATGCTTAGAATGTTGTAGGATCCATTCTAAAATTACCTATCATGTTTTTATGCTTAGAATGTTGTAGGATCCATTCTAAAATTACCTATCATGTTTTCATGCTTAGAATGTTGTAGGATTAATTCTGAAAATACCTATCATGTTTAAGAATGGTATTTATGCTTAGAATGTTGTAGGATTCATTCTAAAATTCTTATCATGTTTAGGAAGAATATTTATGCTTAGAATGTGGTAGGATTATTTCTAAAATTATCTACCACGTGTAGAAATGATATATATGTTGTAGGATCCATGATAAAATTACTTACCATGTTTAGGGATGATGTATACCATGCTAAGTGTATAAACATGCTTAGAATGTTGTAGGATTTATTCTAAAAAAATACCTACCATGTTTAGGAATGATGTATACCATGCTAAGTGTATAACCATGCTTAGAATGTTGTAGGACTTATTCTAAAATTATCTATCATGTGTAGGAACGATATAAATGTTGTAGGATAAATGCTAAAATTACTTACCATGTTTAGAAGTATATATATATATATATATATATATATATATATATATATATATATATACATACTTAGGAATGTTGTATGTTCATACTAGTAGTTATCCATGCTTAGTAAGATATTCATGCTAGTAGTTATTCATGCTTAATAAGATTCATGCTAGTAGGAAGGTTGTATACCATGCTAGATTAATTGATCTATGCTTAGATAGTTGTAAGAAAGTGGTATGTCATGCTAGATTAATTTATCCATGCTTACATGCTTATAGGAAAGTTATACACCATGCTAGATCAAATAAATATTCATGCTCACATGATATCTATGCTTAGATAAGTATATGTTCATGTTATGTTAGTAGGTGATCATGCTTAATCATTATTCATGCTAAGATAGTAGATGTCATGCTAATTATTGTTATGTTAAGTTAATGGTATCCATGCTAATGATATCCATGCTTAAAATATAGTAGATATTCATGCTTAAATTAAGGTAACTATCCATGGTTAGTTGTAGTGATTTTTATGTTATGTTCTATCCATGCTAGAATTGTTGTAGAAACTCATGCTAAGTTGTAGGTTGATACTTAACTAGTATATATGACTAGAATGTTACTAAAATGTACACCATGCCATATGTTAATGTTAAAGTAGCATACCATGTCTAGGAATGAGGAATACCATGCTAAAGTTTAAATACATGCTTAGAATGGTGTAGGATTAATGTTAGAATACCTACCATGCCTTGGAATGTTGTATGTTCATACTAGTTATATATCCATGCTTAGGTTGTAGTGATTAGTCATGATAAGTAGTAAGCATTCACGCTCAAGTTATAACCTATGCTTGACCGTAGTGGACTTCATTTCTAGATCATAGTGATTTTCATGCTAAGATTGATATAAGCACATGCTTAATCATATTCGTACTTAGGAGTATTATGGTAAGTGGTTCTGTTATATAATTAGATTGTCGTAGGAAGATGCTTGTAATTGTATGCCATGCTTAAGGCGCTATAGGTTGAAGTAATAAGGATTGGGAAGACCACTAGTAATAGTTAGTTGATAAAGGCTGTTATGTCGCCTTCAATTCTTCCTTAGTAGAATACCGATCATAGACTATTAGTAGATTCTTCTGTTGCTTCTAATAATAGAAGATCAAGTTTTCTAGTAAGCACGGTTGGTTGCTTCTAGGATTGATTACCTGTATGGTTGTTTGCATATGGTTGTGCTCATACGTGGCTCGACTGGCCCGTATGTAGCTGTGGGTCTCATACGTAGTTTAATTGGCTCGTATATAGGTTGTTGTCCCGTACGCGGCTCGACCGGCCCGTGCGTAGCTGTTGGTCTCATACGCAGCTTATTTGGCTGGTGTGTATGTTGTTGTCTCCTACGAGGCCCGTCTGGCTCGTAGGTAGTTATTGTTTCATATGTAGCTTATTGGCTCGTATGTGGCTATTATTCGTGTATAGCTTGTTAGCTAGTACACAGTTCATTGTGCTCGTCTAGGGTGATATTACCACCCTAAGAGCTATCGACCATCAAGACATATGTTTTCTTACCCTAAGGAACTGTGGAGGAGTCACTCCTTGTGTACCGTCGAATCTTAACCAGGGTAGGTTGATCGAGGACCGGAGTATAGACGGAATCCAAGTTTAGGGTAGCGGCATGCATGTATATTCGCACAGCTGAGGTCTTGGATCGATGAGCCAGGAACCAGATCCTGAAGGGTTCTGGTGAGTCTAGGTTGAGCAGCCTAGTAGAGTTTTCTTACGAAGCCTAATTAAAGGCCTAGCATGTTATGTTTATAATATTATCGTCCCTAGGATTGTCCAGGGACATCATTAAGGTAGTGACTTATAAAAATTATTTTACTTAGACCCTTGCCGAAAAGAGAGGAGTTGGTTGTAGGAGGCACCTTACGACCAACTTGTCCCTTGAGGGAGGCCTTAGGCGGTGATATTGGGTTGTACCTTCCCGTCAAAGGGATATGTATGGTGGCGTCTCACAAGTTGAGAGCACGGGTTGCGTATCTCGCGCTGTTCATTCCTGAAATACCGTGGCTGGGGTGCCACATGATGCATGGTGCAGTCCTGCGCTTGCGAGACTCCAGAGGGTGCCACAGGGTAGGCTTCGCGCTACCCTGCTCTTGCGAGACCCTATGGTTATGATTTTGGATTTTGGAACTAGGCCCGCTACACTGGGATCGTCAGTGAGGTCCGGCATGCCGGGTAGTAGTGGAAAACGGAGACACCATAAGCAGACTGCATAGGGGGACTTGATCCCTTCTGCAACCTCACAGAGTCATGGAGTATTGTCAGGAACAGGTTGTGTACAATTAGAAGTTCATAACGCGGGTTCAAATCCCTATATATGGAGAAACGGCTTGAGAAGGGTCGCATGTAGTATGGGCTGCTTATTTACTTCGGAGACTTGCTGACATTAGAATAGGAAGCATCCTAGTTCTAGTTAAATATCGCATTAGAGTCTAGTCATAGCGCTCATGAACACTTAAACTACACCGACACAATTGCTATGTTTGTATATGTTGTTTTGGAGATTTGCTGCTATATGATTAGCCTTTAAGCGTCAGTGAATACTGACGTCCCCACTTCCATAGGTACTGGATCGCCGAAGTACAAGGGTGAGATTCAGGAGGACTCAAGGCAAGGAAAGCAAGGAGTCAGTGTTATGTTTAGTTCCGCTGCAGTATATGTATTGATTATCTATTAGTTGAGAAGTACTCAAGTGAGAGTTACCAAGTGTTGTTCTTCATTCCTTGTACTCTGATGTAAGATGTTGAGGGTTGTAATACTTGGAAATGTAAAGGTAATATTGTAACTCCATTGTAAGGTATTGCAGTTGTATAATGTTCAGATTTGTAATACATTGGGTGTTGAATGAAAAGTTTTAAATTCTCCTATTTTTTCTGTGTATTGTGACTGATTGAAGAAAAGGTCTTGGCTCGTGTCTCGGTTTTCCCAGTATTGGAAATCGGGGCGCTACAATATCGGTTATTGGTTATTGGTTATATCGGTCATCGGTTAATTGCAGATTACTGACTTCAGTATCTCGATTGATTCGGTCATCGGTCATTATTGAATATTGTTCCCAAGTACATGAACTATAGAATCTATTACCTTAGTCTAAACGAAATTGATTGTATGCATCGAACCTGTGGTACGGCACACATGGGACACAGTAATACGTGCATTAGCTAGGATAAAAGAATGAATAATATACCTAAGGCTCTCATCACATTATCATTGCATATTGTTATCTTATTGAACAGTGTTATCGTTATTATTGCCATTATTGATATTGTTTATCGTTATCGTGATAAATCATGGTTATTGCATATTATACTGTTATCTCTTTGTCACTGTTCAAAAGTATTGATTTCATCGTTTATTGAACTCAATGCTATACCAATATTGTCGTTTTTTCTCTGTTTCTCCACTTGCATGTCCACGACTTGCTCTAAGGACCTTCTTTTTCCTCTTTTTAAATGAGCAACTTACAGGTAATCAAGGAGAATTTTCAGAAGGCATTGGTGAGCATTTCTTCTACGATTGGAGCAGGAGTTCCTCGAGCTATTTGGTAAGTTCTTATATTCCAGATTTGGTTATTGAATTTCATTCTCGTTTATGTGATTATATTTCCTACGTGGTTGTAATTAATTTTTCTTATATTGTTGAGTTAAGACTGGTACAGCTTATGAATGATATGAGTTGGTGTACTTATATCATTCGCTGGGCCTCAGTTACGTGCCTGTGTTCCCGTATTCCGGGAAGCGGGGCGTGACAGTATATATTCCCACCTTTCCAGAAAGTATAATTTTGCTAGATTCCGACAAGTATGGAAAAAGTTACGAGCTTTAGAAGTCTCAGTTTTTGCTGTGCTTTTTGTTTTTCTTAAGTTGTGTTCAAAGAACGGGAATTTGAATTCCATAAGGAATCTGAAAAGTGTTCAACTAGTGAGTTTTAGTATATGTTCCCACCTTTCCAGAAAGTATAATTTTTCTAGATTCCGAAAGGTATAGTAAAAGTTACGAGATTTAGAAGTTTCAGCTTTTGCTGTGCTTTTTGTTTTTCATAAGTTGTATTCAAAGAACGGGGATTTGAATTCCATAAGGAATCTGAAAAAGTGTTCAAATAGAGAGTTGTAGTATATTTTCCCACCTTTCCAGAAAGTATAATTTTGATAGATTCCGACAAGTATAGCAAAAGTTACGAGCTTTAGAAGTTTCAGCTTTTACTGTGCTTTTTGTTGTTCTTAAGTTGTGTTTAAAGAACGAAGATTTGAAATCTATAAGGAATCTAAAAAAGTGTTCAACTAGAAATTTGTAATATATGTTCCCACCTTTCCAGAAAGTATAATTTTTCTAGATTCTGACAAGTATAGAAGAAGTTACGAGCTTTAGAAGTCTCAGCTTTTGCAGTGCTTTTTGTTGTTCTTAAGTTGTGTTCAAAGGACGGGAATTCGAATTCTATAAGGAATCTGAAAAAGTGTTCAACTAGTGAGTTTTAGTATATGTTCCCACCTTTCCAGAAAGTATAATTTTGCTAGATTCCGAAAGGTATAGTAAAAGTTACGAGCTTTAGAAGTTTCATCTTTTGCTTGCTTTTTGTTGTTCTTAAGTTGTGTTAAAAGAACGGGGATTTGAATTCCATAAGGAATCTGAAAAAGTGTTCAACTAGAGAGTTGTAGTAAATGTTTCTACCTTTTCAGAAAGTATAATTTTGTTAGATTCTGACAAGTATAGAAAAAGTTATGAGCCTTGGAAGTTTCAGCTTTCGGCCTGTCTTTGTTGCTTTTTGTTTTGTGTTTAAGGAGTTGGATTTTGAGTTCCTTACAGAATCTGAAAAAGTGTTCAACTAGAAAGTTGTAGTATATGTTCTCCTCTTTCCAAAATGTCATATTTGGTTATATTCCGATAAACGGAGTAGGAGTTATGACTTTTACAAAATTGACAGCAGCTAGCCTTTTGGCTGAATCTCGCTGTTTGGATTGTTTGAAGTTTTTATACCTTTTAATGACTGAATCTGAGAAGTTCCTCAATTAGAGAGTTGTACTAGAGTTTCTCAACTTTCCAAAATGTCATATTTGTTAAATTCTGATAAGCGAAGTAGGAGTTATGACCTTTACAAGTCACAGCAGCTAGCCGTTTGGCTGAAGCTTCGCTGTTTGGATTGTTCGAAGTTTTTGTACCTCTCACTTACTGAATTTGGAAAAGTTTTCAACTAGAGAGTTGTAATTGATGTTCTCACATTTCTAAAAAGTCCAATTTTGTTCAATTTTGATAAGAGTAGCATGTTTAATTGCTTCTAGGGTATTAGAAGGCTTTTTATGTTGCTTTTGTGTATAAAAGATCAAGTTTTGTTAGTAAGCTTATACACGAAATTCTAGTTCATGTTAACTAGAGTTGTCGTGAATTGTTTGTAGTTTGAATCATGCACTTGATTATGAGTAATAATGTAGCGCCCCGATTTCCGATACCGGGAAACCGTGACACGAGTCAAGACCTTTTCTTCAATTAGTCACAATGCACAGAAAAACAGGAAAATTTAAAACTTTTTCATTCAATACACAAAGTGTTACAAGTCTGAACACTGTACAACTGTAATACTTTACAATAGAATTACAACATTACCTTTACATTTCTAAGTATTACAATCTTCAACATCTTACATCAGAGTACCTCTCAACTAATACATAATCAATACATATACTGCAGCGGAACTAAACATAACACTGACTCCTTACTTTCCTTGCCTTGAGTCCTCCTGAGTTTCGCCTTTGTACTTCGGCGATCCAGTACCTATGGAAGTGGAGACGTCAGTATTCACTGACGCTTAAAGGCTGATCATATAGCAGCGAATCTTCCAAACAATATACAAAATATAGCAATGGTACAGTTTAAGTGTACGTGAGTGCTATGACTAGACTCTAATGCGATATTTAAATAGAACTAGGACACTTCCTATTCTAATGTCAGCAAGTTTCCGAAAGCAACATGCAGCCCATACTACATGCGACTCCATCTCAAGCCGTTTCTCCATATATAGGGATTGAACCCGCGTTTAAGAATTCTAATTGTACACAACCTGTTCCCGACAACTACACGTGGCTAATGAGGTTGCAGATGTGGTCATGTGCCACTGTTGCATATCGCCAGTGGTGTCTATGTTCGCCACTGCGACCCGGCCAACCGGACCTCTCTCAAATAGACGAACCCAATGTATCGGGCGTCACAACAAAATCAAACTATAGGGTTTCGCAAGCGCAGGGTAGCACGAAGCCTACCCTGCGGCACCCTCTGGGGTCTAGCAAGCACAGGACTGCACAATGCATCCTGCGGCACCCCCAGCCACGGTACCTCAGGAATTAACAGAGCGAGATACGCAACCCGTGTCCTCAACTTGTGAGACGGCACCGTACGTATCCCTTTGACGGGAAGGTACAACCCGATACACCACCTATGATCTGCCTCAAGAGACGAGTTAGTGTCGGGGCCCCCTACAACTGACCCCTCTCTCCCGGCAAAAGGATTTAAGTAAACTGATCCTTATAAGTCACTATCCTAGTGATGTCCCTGACTCGAACAATCCTAGGGATGACGATATTATAACACAATGTGCTAGGCCTTAAATTAGGCTTCGCAAGGCAACTCTACTAGGCCGCTCAACCTAGATTTACCAGAATCCCTCAGGACCCGGTTCGTGGCTCATCGATCCAAGACTTGGCCGTGCGAATATACCTGCACGCCGCTTCCCTAGACTTGGATTCCGTCTATACTCTGGTCCTCGACTAACCTACCCTGGTTAAGATTCGACGGTACCCAAGGAGTGACTCCTCCACAGTTCCTTAGGGTAAGAACATGTGTCTTGATGGTCGATAGCCCTTAGGGTGGTAACATCACCCTAGACGAGCGCAACTAACTGTGTACTAGCTAACAAGCTATACACGAGTAATAACCACATACGAGCCAGCTAAGCTACGCATGAAACAATAACTACCTACGAGCCAGGCGGGCCTCGTAGGAGATAACCACATACATACCAGCCAAATAAGCTGCGTATGAGACCAACAGTTACGCACGGGCCGGTCGGGCCGCGTACGAGACAACAACCTACATACGAGCCAACTAAGCTACGTATGAGACCCACGGCTACGTACGGGCCAGTCAAGCCACGTACGAGCATGACCATGTGCAAACAACCATACAGGTAATCAATCTTAAAGCAACCAAACGTGCTTACTAACAAACTTAATCTTCTATGATTAGAAGCAACAGAAGAATCTACTAATATTTTATGGTCGGTATTCTACTAAGGAAGAATCCGAAGGCGACCTAACGGCCTTTATCGGACCAACTATCACTAGTGGTCTTCCCAACCTATAGCGCCTTAAGTATGGCATTCAATCACAAGCATCTTCCTACGATAATCTAAACATATAACACAACCGCTCACCATGATACTCTTAAGTATGAATGTGATTGATGCTTGTGCTTACATCGAGCTTAAGCATAAAATCACTACGACCTAGACATGAAGTCCACTATTGTCAAGCATAGGTTACAAATTGGGCATGAAAGCCTACTACTTATCATAACCAATCACTACCACCCAAGCATGGATAGATAACTAATATAACATACAACATTCCAAGGTATAGTGGGTATTCTAACATTATTCCCACAACGTTCTAAGCATATACTTGAACTTTAGCATGGCATAGAACATAACATAAGGTCACTACAACTAACCATGGGTAGTTTCTTTTAATCTAAGCATGAATATCATAGTATGGATGTCATTAACTTAACGTGATTAATAATTAGCATGGTATCTACTTACTTAGCATAAGTCATGATCATCTACTAACATAGCATAAACAAACACTTATCTAAGCATGGGTACCATGTAAACATGAGTGTTCATATAACTAGCATGGCATACAACTTAATTACCATTAAGCTATCATGACATACACTTACTTGTAATTAGGCTAGCATGGCCTAGATCTTACCTACCATTAAAACTAGCATGGTCTATTTCTTACCTACCATTAAGCTAACATGGTATATCACATGCCTACCATTAACTAGCATGGTATATTACATACCTACAATTTAAACTAACATGGTAGGAAATTCCTAGGATGAATCCTACAACATTTTAATCATAAATAAATCACTAAACATGATAGGAACTTTAGGAATGAATCCTACAAATTCTAAGCACAAATAAATTACTAAACATGATAGGAAACTCTAAATTGCATCCTACAACATTGTTAAGCATAAATGAGTGAATCTAAGCATGGTAGGAAACTCTAGAATTTGTCCCACAACATTCTAAGCATGAATGAGTGAATCTAAATGTGGTAGGAAACTTTTAGAATTTGTCCCACAACATTCTAACATCATTAAGCATGCTAGATAATTTTAGGATCAATCTCACAACTAACTAAGCATGAAACATGGTAGGATATTTTGGGAAGAAATCCTACAACATTGTTAAACATAAAGCATGATGGGATATGTTTTAGAAATAATCCTACAATTTTCTAAGCATAAGCATGATAGAACTTCTTTAGAAAACATCCTACAATTATCTAAACATAAAACATGAAGAAATATTTCTAGAAGATCTCCTACAACTATCTAAGCATGGAAACATGTAGGATAATTTTAGAACTAATTTAGCATGAACATGGCTTCTAATGTTTTTAGAAGTGGTCCTACAACATTAGTAGCATAAAAATGGCTTCTAAATATTTTTAGAAGTAATCCTACAATAATTGTAGCATGAATATGGCTTCTAATCTTTTTTAGAAATAATCCTACAACACTTGAAGCATAGATATGGCTTCTAAATATTTTTAGAAGAAATCCTACAACACTTGAAGCATAATTATGGCTTCTAAATATTTTTAGAAGTAATCCTACAACAATTGTAGCATAAATATGACTTCTAAATATTTTTAGAAGAAATCCTACAACACTTGAAGCATAATTATGGCTTCTAAATATTTTTAGAAGTAATCCTACAACAATAGTAGCATAAAAATGGCTTCTAAATATTTTTAGAAGTAATCCTACAATAATTGTAGCATGAATATGGCTTCTAATCTTTTTTAGAAATAATCCTACAACGCTTGAAGCATAGATATGGCTTCTAAATATTTTTAGAAGAAATCCTACAACACTTGAAGCATAATTTTGGCTTCTAAATATTTTTAGAAGAAATCCTACAACACTTGAAGCATAATTATGGCTTCTAAATATTTTTAGAAGTAATCCTACAACAATTGTAGCATAAATATGACTTCTAAATATTTTTAGAAGAAATCCTACAACACTTGAAGCATAATTATGGCTTCTAAATATTTTTAGAAGCAATCCTACAATATTTCACTACTACTACTACTCCTATTTTAATCAAAACATAATTACCTACTACTACTACTACAACATACAACTTACTACTATCACAACATACAACTTACTATTATTACTACTACTTCATTCTCATAAAAATCACAACATACAACTTACTACTATTACTATTACTTCATTCTCATAAAAAATCACAACATACAACTTACTACTATTACTACTACCTTATTAATCAACATACATGCTATTACTACTTTATTTTATTACATACTACTACTTATTATTTTAGCTTACTACTACTTAGTTCTTTATTATTACTAGTGATAAAAGAAAGATCATTTTTATTTTATTTTTCTTTACAACTAGTAAAAGAAAAGATCTTTTTAATTAACTACAACTAGTGATTAAAATAAAAGAAAAGATCTTTTTAATTAGCTATAACTAGTGATCAAAAGAGAAGATCTTTTTAATTAACTACAACTAGTGATTACAATAAAAGAAAGGTCTTTTTAATTAGCTACAACTAGTGATTAAAATAAAAAGAAAGATCTTTTTATTAGCTACAACTAGTGATTAGAAAAAGAAGATCTTTTTAATTATTTCTACCACTAGTGTTTAACAAAAGAGATCCTTTTAATTATTTCTACAACTAGTGTTTACAAGGAGAATATCTTTTTATTAGAACATA
This sequence comes from Hemerocallis citrina, assembly GCA_017893485.1. Lineage (NCBI taxonomy): Eukaryota > Viridiplantae > Streptophyta > Magnoliopsida > Asparagales > Asphodelaceae > Hemerocallis > Hemerocallis citrina. The sequence continues at coordinate 137,837,525 of CM030367.1, read as the reverse complement.
TGCTTTTATTTGTCCAAGTTCCATAAAGAGTCCTACAACCCACAATGGTTGTAAAATGAATGCTCATATGCTTATGTTTTAAGTCCTATAACCAATAAGGGTTGTATGTCCAACATTATGTAATATGTAAGTTTTTAGTCCCATGACATACAAACAAAAACTACCATAACAAAGATGTAATCTTTATGTGCTTTAGTAAATATTACTACTACTTATTTACTTTTTACTCATCACCACATACAACAACTCAAAAACAAAACAAAACAAGAAGGTAAGGAGAAGAAGTCAAACAACAAACAACAAACAAACAAACAAACAAACAAACAAACAAGGAATCAAGAAGTGAAGAAACCCCCACCTTATCTAACTTTGGTGGAAGAACTTGCTAGCTACCTTCTCCTTCCCCTAAGCTTGTTAGAACTTCTTCTATTAACCTACAAAACAAAACTCTCAAGTTATTTGTTCTCTCTTTCTTTTCCTTTCCTTCTTTCTTTCTTTCTTTTGTTTTCTAAAATGAGAGAAGGAAGAGAATGAGGGGGGGATTTATCGAAGGAGATGGGAGTGGTAAGTGCACCCAATGGCACAAAATAACCCCAAAAGGGGGAGCCGGCCATGCTTGTAGGGGGGGGGGGGGAGTATGGTGTAGGCTAGTGAGGTGGAAGGATAAGGGTTCTAGAAGGGTTTAACTCTCTTCTCATGCATACAATCCTATATTAAACCACTTAATCAAAACCCTAACCTCCTAATTAAGTAGCCATGACAAGAATAAGTATATTGACCAAAAGTATATACTACATACTTGTATGATGTACTAAGTACCAAACAATTTGTATGTATGTGTACATGTATGTGTATACAAAAATCTTCTTATAAAATCCTCATAAAATTTCCAAAAATAGTTTAATTTGAAAAATAATAGTAAAATAAATTTTATTATTACTTCGGCGAGTCGCGCTATCAATTTGATGTGCTTTGGATGCGCACCGACCGATAGACGCGCGTAGATACTATTTGTGGGCAAACCGGCAAAAAATCGCCAAAATAGTCCGACTTTGGAATTAAAATAAAATAATAATAAAATAGTAATTTCTATGAGTTAATATCCATCCGGGATATTACAAATAAATATTCATTGTGCTCATAAGTCATGTAATAAGTATGGGTCCGTCTCATACGTAGCTCATTGGAATCGTATGTAGTAATTATCTTGAATACATAGGCGATGAGTGGATCCAAGGAGATCTTGTGAAGTCTAGGTTGAGACTTGGTAGATTGTGTCAACAATTGTTACACTCTCTTGAAAAGGAACACGTGCGGTGCTTTTTCATGATAAGTTAGAAGCACAGTGACATGTCTCGCTTGTTTGAATCTTTTGGTGTCGTCTCATGGCAAGTTGAGAGTACGACTCTAGGTTGAGAGTACCTTGTAGCTTGTACAGCCTCATTTGATTGGTTAGGATTAGTGACATCGTTACGGTAGTAACTGTTATTTAACCATTTTTATATATGAATTGCCGAAGGGTGAGAGTTGGTGTTAGGGTGATACCTTATAATCTGACTTCTCCTATAGGCCAACACTAGGTGGTGTTATTGTATAGGCCGATACTATATAGTGTTATTGGAATGTATCCCCCTGTCAAAGGGATACGGGTGTTGCTTTTTCATGATTAGTTGGGAGCACGGGATCCGTATCTCGGCTATTAATTCCTGAAGTGCCATGATAAGAACAGGAGGTTTTTCTACGGAAATAGACCCTACGATTCCGTCAGGTTCTATGCCTTCTTATGATGAGTTGAGGGCATGGCTCAAGGTTGTATATTATCTTGGGGTTCGTGTTGGCTTTTAAGTGAGGTCCGGTTCGCCGGGTAAATAGTGGCAAACATAGACACCACTATGGTACCGCAGTAGCGGAACTAGACCGTATCTACAACCTCACCAGTCACGTTGTATATGTTAGGAACAGGAAGGGTACAAGAGTAGAATTCATGACGCGGGTTCAAATCCATATATATGAAGAAATGGCTTGATATGGGGCGTATGTAGTATGAGTTGCATACTGTTCCATAGTCTTGCTTGCATTTAGAATAAGTGCAACATTGTATTTGTTAATCCTGCATTAGATTCTAAGTCATAGCATACACTAACACATCAATTATATATACGCGTTTCGCTTTTCATCAATCTATTTGTTTAAAGTTGAGAATCACTTTTAGTCATCAGCTTTAAAGCGTCAGTATATGTACTGACTTCCCCACTTCAATAGGTACTAGATTGCAAAACTACAGGTACAGGATTCAGGAGGACTCAAGGCAAGAGAAGCAAAGTGTTGATTTCGTTTCAATTGTAATATATGTTGGTTACCATTGTTTCAATTGTAAATTTATTAATTGTTGAGGAGCATCCAAGTAAAGTACCAAGTGTTATATATTATTCATTGTACTCTGATGTAATTTTTATTGAAAGTTTATAACACTTGGGCTTGTATGGCAATTGTAACACTGATATAATGTATTGCAGTTTTATAACATTCGGACTTGTAATACATTTGTGTTGAATAAAAAGTTTTAAATTTTTCTGTTTTTCTGTGTATTGTGGCTAATTGAAGGAAAAGATTCTGGCTTATGTCACAGTTTCCCAGTGTATGAAGATCGGGGCGTTACATGCCACTACTTTTCGCTCGAAACTTGCTCTAGCAGGTATTCTCCATCTTTCTTTTGAGTTAATGTTATACAGGATAGATGATAGAGAACTGAAGGAACTTGGCGAACCTTTTATTGCATTGCATATTCTCCTGCATTCTATGAGTTTGTATCTCAGAGAATGGTTGTTGCATTATATTCTTGTTCCTGTGATTATTATTGTATTGTTGAGCTTAATGATATTTGTACAGCTTATGGATGATATGAGTTGGTATACTTATAATTCGCTGTGCCTCAGTTACGTGCCTATGTTTCCATATAAAGGATAGCAGGGCGTTACACCAACGATTAGGACTTCAAACGATTCATGTAATCTGTTAGAACTCTGCCACTTGTAGAAAATGCACTTTCTGAAGCAACTGTAGAGACATGATGAGTTAGTACATTTTTAGTCATATGTTTAAGAATATTATAAACATGCTCATGTTCTTTCCACCATTGTAGCACATCAATCTTATCCATAAAACTCTCACTATCTTGTTGATTATACCAATTTAATTCATTAGGTTGATTAGTCCTAGGTTTTTTTGATTGAATTTGAGCAAGTAAATTAAAAGCTGCATCGTCTAATTTACTCTATATTTCTAGAAGTAGAAGAAGAAGAAGAACTATACTAGTTGTACTACTATATGCAAAAGTTCTATCATAATAATCATACAAGTTCTTCAATGTCAATTCAAAGTTAGCTAAAAAGTATCTCAATCAATTTCAGATTTATCTCCAAGTAAAGTAAAATACATTTCAATCAAACTCATCGTACCCGCTAATTTGATAAGTAGATCCATAACTGTAGCAATACAATACAATTTAGGATGAAGAATAAAATACTTCAAAAATTTAGGGTATGCGGGTTTAACAATATGACCAATGTAAATGTCATCAATCATTTCTTGAAAAGTTTGCATCATAGTAATTACTGAATTAAAAATACTACTAGAATTAGAATCATAAAATTTTGAAAATTTCAAAGTTGCGGTTTTAAACGGTTCTAAAAATCGTAATAAAGATTCGTATTTTTTGCAAGACAAAAATTATTTATACATGCTTTATATTGAGTAACAATATTTAATAAATCAAAAGTAGAGTTCCATCAGTGTTTAACATCCTTAGAAAATTTTCTAAAATGTACACCCTTAATTGTTGAAGCTATGTACAAATGGTTCGGCTATTTTCAATGCATCTTGAATACATAAATTTATGTAACGCCCCTGCCCTTAGCTCAGACAATTTATACAATTTAGAAGACAAATTAGATACTATGTAGTACAACTATCCACCACATGCTGCCTCTCAAAAGGTGGTTAACCGATTAGGTGACTCTTGATCATATGCTATTATATTTATATATTATTATATTCAAGTCAAATCCCGATATGCGACAATTCTCTTCTATCTCTCTTCTTTTTTCCCCCGTGAGCACAGAGCCCACAGCGTGGACCCCATGCCCACGTGGCAAAAGTAGAGACAAACAGCACATATGCTGTTGTCTTCTCCTCTGCACACAAGGGCCCACGAAGCCACGTCATCTCCATTTGACGTCAACAGCAACTCAGTGCTCTGCCCTTTTTACCGTGTGGACCCCTCCTTTCCATCACACTATTACCATATAATATCCCCCATAGGAATTCCTATGGGGCTAACAGCCAATATTCTTTTCAAGATACATATTATATTATTATATTTTTTTAACACGGGGTGTTACAATTTAATATATGACATCACATCTAACATGAAAAGTTTCTAAACATAGAGGTACGAATTGTAATTTTAATGTACAAATCGAAGTATTGCTGTTAGATGCATTATCAAAACTCATACAATTTTTTTTATCACAAATATGAAAGATATCACAAACTTCTAAAATACGATTTGCAATTAGTAAACCACTACGGGGCTATGGCAAAACCACAAGTGAGATGATACTTTTTTGAATCATCCAATCACTATCGATCCAATAACAAGTTATGCCCATCAATGGAATATTGTTACAACCTTTCCAACAATCGGAAGTTAATGATACTCTACAAGTCAAAGAATATAAGAGTGCAATTAAAATGTTTCATACTTCGGTGTAAAGTTTAAAACAATCGGGCTTAAGTGTGTTTCTAGGGATTCTTCTAAAATGAGGATTTAGTGCATTTTGGTTAAAAGACTCTACATTCATTCTCTCGGAATAGGAAAAAGATAACTCCTCCTTAATAACTAGTAGGGCCATTTTCCGTCGATCGTTTTCGGGATCCTATGGATGCTATCTACATGTCCGATCCTAGGAAGGATTTTTTGTTTACCGGATTGGTCTTGTAATAGATCCTTGTGTACATTTTGAATGTTTCGTTTAATTGTACCGATTCTCTCACACTTCCTCCAATTGTAACTCTTAGAAAAAGTTTTACAAATCTTATGTCTTACACCCGGAATGTCCTCTTCGGGGATATAGTTATAATATTTGAGTCAATCAATAGTTTTTTCCTAGTTTTTCTACTACTACTCGGTTCATTTTGTTGTGTTTGTGTGTCAACATCATCCACTTCTTCTTCTATGTCGTGTGGAGGGATTGTAGCGCCCAGAATTTCTAATAAATAAAATTTGAAAATAAGTAGCACAATTTCCAGAATCAACTTCAATTGCAATTATAAACACAATATCAAATACAGGAAAAAATTAAAACTTTTTACTACAATAGTTATTTCTTACATTTGCACAGCAGAAAATTTAAACACATTTATTACAACACAACCTAACACTTAAACTTTAATCATCTCAAATCCAAGCTTGCACTTTGCTTGGACAACTTACTTGCAAATCCTGTAAAATAAAATGAAGAGTGGGCACGTCAGTTGAAGGCAACTGATGCAATACTATAGTAATAGCAACCTTCTAAAGTCTCACAATCACAAACTTGCCACACAACATAAAATAAAACAACAATAGATGGTTCAAAAAATCAACAAGTGAAACTAACTAAATGAATAAGTGTGTGTCGAGAAAACAATGAAAAGAAAATGCATAAAAAAATAATGTCTAAGAAAACACAATGCACATGATGCACACTAATGCACACTTTGTTCGGATTCTATGCATCCCATACTACATAGGTCTGAAGGCAAGCCCTTATCGTCCTCCACTTTATTGGGTTCAATCCCTCGTTATGCAACCCACTACTATGACTACTACGAGATTAAGACATTCTGCACGTACATAGCCCATGCCTCGATAATTCTGGAGGTCAATCTCTATCCACAGATAATTCTGGAGACTATTTCACTCACACCTCGACAATTTCAGGGACTACCTCACACCGCAGATCATCCTGAGGCCCTCATACTCACGTTTGCTCCAATTTCATCATGTCACCTTCTAGTGCATGTCATTATGCATACATATAAGTAACCTGAGCCACCTAAAGCTAGCTCTACCCTACCGGACTTAAACCCACAAAACTAGGAACACTGACCCTTCCTGACCAAGTCTCACAATCAATTAATTCACTGCCGGTAATTTTGGGTCCTGCTCAACTTCTAGTGCTCACAACACAAAAATCCTCAACTAACTTTCTGCGGTCCACAACATAACCCTAAATCTCAAATCAAAGCCCAACTTGGTTCAATTATAAAAAATACTCTTCATTAATCATAATCCTTTTAATCAACTGATACTACTATAAAAGACTCTTTCATGTATGGAAACATATCCAACTTACGAAAATTCTAAAACAACTTTTAAATATCACTTTCCATCCATCCATACAATTCAATTAATTCTACTAGAAATTTCTTCAATCTCAACTATAACAAGTCTCTTAGTCATGTGGGATCTCGTCCTATAATCTGAAATTTCGTAATTTTCAAAATCTGAAATTTACACTCTTTAAAACTGAAAATAACTCTTAAAATTCTGAAATAATTATCCTTCAAAACTGAAACATATACTCCACTCAAAACTGAAAATTTCTTCAACTAAGTTGTAGTTTTATGCATTCGACATCGCAACTCAAACTTGCCAAAAACTAAAAACTCATTTCTCCTTAAATCTGAAACATATGCCTTCTTATCCTTAAGAGCAGTCCATTTAAAAGTGAATATTAAATTCTAAAAAATTGAGTTTATATTTACTCCATAAACATAGATTTCGTTGCCAAATTTATAAATCATTCGCACGAAAATAGTAGCTCCAAATCATCAATAAACTGAAACTCATCCTTTTTTACAAAATCTGAAACTTGCCTCTTTTAGAATTTGAAAAATACCCCTTTAGAACTGAAAGTTTTTATCTCTAGAAACTGAAATAAATAACCCCCTCAAACTGAGAATTTAATCTCCCAAAATATAGATTTATTTCCTTCAAAACATTGTTTGAATATATCAAAAACTTGGAACTCGATTCAACAAAAATATGAAATTTAACAATTTTGAAACTCAACCAAAACTCAATCGAATCTCACATAAATATTAGATTAAATACATACATATGCACTTCTATATGTGTACACTAGTATCCTCAAACCCTAGCACACAACCCCCCTCACAATAGCTCCTCCAAAATCGAGCCAACCCCAAAAGTCGAAGGCCAAAAACAACAGCCTCGGGTGAACAGTAACCCTCGGGTTACTGTTTAACCCCCGAGACCGAAACCCTAACAAAGGGTTTCGACCTTACAACCTAGCCCCCAATGTACTGAATGTATTTTAGAAATTCCATATTCACATTGCATGCACAATCAATTAAGGTTTATCATCAAAATTTTATTTGTATTAAAACAGCGAAATAAACACTAACAAATCTCATCTTTCAATCGTTCAAAATATGCTTCTTGAATTAACCACCAAGATCCAACAACTATAATCACATATATTTTCATTAGATCTATTTTTTAAAACAAAATATTAATCTTTCATGCATAGAAGCTCCATTATTCAAGAACAACATATTTTAGATCAACATGAATATTTAGAATGTATGACAACTCTAATCATTCACAATAATACATAGGTTCATAAAATCAATTCCACAAATAAAACATGATCTTTCATGCACAAAATAATTATCATACTCGAGAGAATCAAAATAAAAGTATCATGCCATCAAGATTTGCTTTCTATCATATTAATAGACAATTTTTATCTAACAATCGATCTCTACAATTATCTCATAAACAAAAACATCATGTTCATGCTAATATAATCATAATCTCACAAAATCTAAACCCTAGCATGATTCTATATTGTTCATGAGAAAGAAAAAAAAACACATCTAGAGAGTTGGAAGATTACCCATCTCAAAGAAGACTAATTGAAAGACAATAATTATAAGAAAAGAAAAGCTCATCCTCCTCCTTGCGAAATTTGAGAAATTCAATCCTCCAAAACTCCAAGAAATAATAAAGAGGATAAAGTTTTGTTCACAACAGTGGTGGGCGGATGTATCAGCAGCAATTATAGGCCGGGGCTAATTACTAGAGTTTTTAAGAAGATTTTGCAAAAAAGTCCCTTAAGAAAATATGTTTTTTTACATGTATAGATCTTTCCAAATCAATTAGAGTAAAAATTTATCGCCCTAACTCCTCCAATCTGGCCGACCCTCACTACAGCCCAGAATTTCAAATTTTCAAAAATTTGCCTCTCACTGACAATTTCACAAAAAAATCATTCACTTTGAAATATTTGCAAATATGCCATAAATTATTCAAAAATAGAATTACCATTTACTAATAAAGATTAGATTTTCCAAATAAATTTTCTGACTTTTTTCCCAAGAAAAATATTTGCACGTGTTTTGCATGTGCAAAATTGATAAATATCAGAAAATACTTAATAAATCACAAGAATTCAAAAAAAATCATTTATTAATTCCAAAAACATATTTAAGCCCTAGAAAAGAAAATATTTTGGGAAATTAGAGGCTTTTAATCTCAGTTTTGCAATAAAGTCCTCAACAATCCCAAAATTGCATAAATATATATTTACTCAATAAAATCAAATCCAACTAAATTAGAGGGATAAAATATATCCCCCAAATCTCTCCACTGCCAGATCGGCCTACCAAAATAGAACAACAAAAATTTGAATTCGAATTCTGCCCCCCAATCGACATTTTGTAGAAAAACCCTTTTCTTTTAAAGTATTTACAAAAAATATTTTCTTTAATTAGAAAAATCTAAAAATTTATAATATACTCAATTTGAAATAGGAGAATTTATTCAGCAATTCAAAAGTAGAAATTTGCACCTCAAAAATATTTGCACGTGCAACGACAATTTCATAAAATTGCTAAATTAATCAAAAAAAATAATTTAAAATCATTTATTAATTCAAAATGATATATCATTAATATAATAATTTTGATTTAATTTTTAGTTTTTTTTACGGCCGGAATGTAATTCTTTCATCAAAAATCAATTAAATCAACATAGTGTCCAAAACTGAGTTTCTCTAATCAAGTAATCTTAAAAATAAAATATATTATACCTAAATGAGGGACATCAATTATTGACAACCAAATTTTGAGAAATCCAGAGTTTTCTAACTTTGCACGTGTTTTGCACGTGCAACAGCTATTTCAAGAAAACGGTCAAATTAGTCAATTTCACTAATTCAATATTATTTAATAATTCCAAAAGTAAATTTTATTTTAGGGGGTGTTACATGGATATCATTAGATCCTACCATATGATTCATAAATTCGTTGTGGGACTATTGGAGGCCAACGTGAAGAGCCAGTGGAAATCTTGTCCACTTTGGCTACGGTCGCTACCTCGTAATCTAGACATGGCAATAGTGTATGTGAAAAAATAACAATTTATAGTGTTCTAATAGTGTATGAAAAAAAAGAAAAAAACAATCTATGATCGTTATGTTTAAAAAAAATCTAAAGACAATAGGAGGGTTGAGAGAAAGAAATGCGGAAAACTAACAAACAATTCATAAAAAAAATTAGAACTAGAACCAAAATAAATAGTTGAGAAGGTTGTGAATTTTGAGACCGTACTCCAGGAATAATCGTATATATAAATGAAAGAGAAATTAATAGTAGAAGCAAACGTAGTCGATTTAGAAGTGTAGTAGATGTAGCTAGCATTGGTATAAATACCCGAAACCCGAACCCGATCCGGACCCGACCCGGATCCGGCATTGGACCGGAACCGACCCGGCTTATCCGGATCCGGGTCCAGGTCCGGGTCCTAAAATGGGACCCGTTGTACTTTCGGGTCCGGGTCCGGGTCCCCTCAAAAGAGACCCAACACGGACCTGGACCCGTTGAAAAAAAATCCAAAAAATCAACATAAAAATAAATATTCTATCCTCATCCCTCCCCTCCTTCCTTCTCAATTCTAAATCTTCCTCTCCAAACTCAAAATTCATGCTTTTTTCTTCTCTCCTCTATTCTAAATCCTCAACTCGCCGCCTCCACTCGCCACTCACACTCCCGCTCCTACCCGAATGGGTAGGAATATTTTAATTGGACCCGACCCGGAACCGGACCCGGTCCTCACAGGTCTGGGTCCGGGTCCATTTTTTGGACCCGTAAGGGACCGGGTCCGGGTGATGAAGGACCCGACCCTACCCGACCCGATACCAATGCTAGATGTAGCCGTAGTCCGGTAGTCGTAGAAAATAGAGAAAGAACTTCTTCGTTAAGGGAGTTTGTAGTCGAGAGCGTTGTTGAATCACTACGAATTTGATACGATCGAAATTGTAAATTCTTTGCTGCTTACTTCGTTGATGAATGAAATTGATTGAATTGAGTCGTAATTGCAGAGAGAGCAAAAGAGTCAGATGTGAAAATAAAATTTGATTGAAGTTAGAGAATTTTTATAAGGGAAACCCCCACCCACCAAAATTTTTTTTAATAATAATAATAATTATTATAATAATAATAAAAATAACATAATAATAATAAAAAACCTCAAAACAAAGCCAACGACTCTCTGTAAGTTTACTTCTGGACTTTAGAAGTAACAAGTTTCAAAGATTAAGTGGCCAAAAACTTGGAATTTAGCATGACTTAGTTTACCTTACCATTTTCAGTTTTTTTGTTGTTTCTCTCTGAATAGAAAGTATGCAACCTGCAAAACATGTAATCATTTATATATATATATTTTTTCTCTATATTTCTTTGTTGTTATACCTTTCCGTAATCCTTCTTGGTACTCTCGTGTTTATTGTCTTGCCGTATATACAAACAAAAAATAAAGCCTGCAAAACAAGTAAAATCTGTTCATTAACCGTTTAGGATTCAAGGATAAAGAGTTAGATTTAGAATTTTAGCAAAGTGCGCCTAAAACTAAAGAAGTAAGGCTCATGTTAAGCGTTTGTGTGTGTGGGTGGGTGGAAATGACTCATGTTAAGTTATGAGAAAAAAGTGATATATATTACGGAAACAAATTTTCGATGTGTTCTTGAAATCACAATTACGGTTTCTTTATGTTGAATTGTTGATTTGGAATATATATATATTTTTGGTTGTTACTAAAAAATATGAAAAAGCTTGAGCCGAGATCATAGGGAAACCCTATTTTAAAGTTCGTGTAGTGATGTGTTACGAACCCAGCAGAATTCATCCTTAAAAACTAGCTGTCAAAGGGAGGGAACCCAAGATTATAAATACCCAACATTGGTTCCCAATATAACTGATGCGGCACTAAATTTGGATCATAACATTGCACCACGCTTTCGTAACCCGCCGCCCTCGACGGTATTCAATCTAGCGACACTGGCTCGGCCTGGGGCTACTAGTAATTTTAATCTGGCCTCTAGGTAGCCCTTTCCGACGTCTTCGGTGGCTTTCACTCTAGCGACCCTGACCTGACCTGGGGCTACCAGTAATTTTAATCCGGCCTTTAGGTAGTCCTTTCCGACGTCCTCGGTGGCTTTCACTCTAGCGAAACTGGTTCGATCCAGGGCTACCAGTAATTTTAATGCAGCCTCTACAGCGAATTAAGAAGTATGGGGTGGCTCTGATACCATTGTTACGAACCCAGGAGAACTCACCCTTAAAAGCTAGTTGTTAAAGTGATTGGTTCCCATATAACCAATGTGGGACTAAATGTGGATCATAACATGATGCATAAAGATTCACTCATAAAACAAGATATAAAATAAAAGGAAAATAAAAGAAAAGAGAGAGTCCTTTCTGACGTCCTCGGTGGCTTTCACTCTAGCGACACTGGCTCGGCCCAGAGCTACCAGTAATTTTAATCCAGCCTCTAGAGTGAATTAAGAAGTATATATAGGGTTGGCTCTGATACCATTGTTACTAACCTAGGAGAACTCACCATTAAAAGCAAGCTGTAAAGAAATTGGTTCCCCATATAATCGATGTAGGACTAAATGTGGATCATAACATGATGCATAAAGATTCACTCATAAAACAAGATAAAAAAGAAGAAAAGAAGAAAATGAAAGAGAGAGTTCGGCTAAATCTTGAATATTCACAATAACTTATTGGGCCGAATGGGTGGCAAAGATAAAGAGTGCAGGCCTTCCTAAAATAAAAAGCTGAAGAGTGCAGGCATGCCCTTAATCTGCCAAACATCAACTAAAACCTTAATATTCTTTAATTCTAGCCGTATAAAAAAAACAAAAAAAACAACAGCCTCGAATTATAGCTTCTTTGTTTATTTAATGGGAAATGCTCAGTTGAAAACGCAAATATCGGTGAAAACGTGGAAAACCACTTAGGCCGTTGTTAGAAACAACGGCCTAGTGCATTATAACCTAGGCCGTTGTTTCCAACAACGACCTAGGCTTGTTTTCATGTTTTCCACAACATTTGCATTTTCAACTGAGCATTTCCCTTATTTAATATCTATATATTTTGTGATACAAGTTTCTACTCTTCTCTTTATTTAACCATCACATCATTTAGGAAATTCAAGTATAAATAAGATTCTTCTAAGTTTTTTTTTGAGTGGCAAAAAGTAGGATAATCCTACCTCACAGAAATATATATATATATATATATATATATATGCAAGAGTTATAAGCTATTGCAAGTAATAACGGAGGGGTTGCAAAACGGGATGAGCACTGTGAGTGTCTGAGTTTGAGATGGCATAACACTGAGTCGTAGAGAGGACAGCGGACTATTATCGTACACCTCAACTAGACTCAAGGATATGATCTCATCCCCCCTACACTCAACATATCAGCCCCCCAAACAAAAGAAACATCCCCTCCCAAGAACAACAGTACAAAAACAAACGTTCAAATATTACAAGTTCTGGGACACGCAAAGTCCCCAAAAATAACAAAAAGAAACCCCCAGCTAAAGCACAGTGCAAAGTTCGGTTATCCTTGAGTGCTACCCTAGCTTTGAAGCGAACAATCTCTCCCAGGTCGCATCAGATCTCGATCTCCAGTATCCTCAAGCTCTTGAAATATCCTGGCCTTCTTTATAGAGCTTTCGTTGTTATCTAACCAATGAGAGAACCAGAATTTGATGTTAGATATGAGTTTATCCACAGTAATAAGTTTGTTATTGAATATTCTATTATTTCTAGCTTTCCAGATGCTCCAACAGGTAGCAAGTGTAACCATATGCCAAGAGTATGTGAACTTGTGATTGTGAGAGTCAAAACACCATTGTGTGAAGCAGTCAGCAGTGGATGTAGGTTTGCTAGGAATATTGAAATGATTTGTGAAGTGTTGCCAATCCTGAACAGCCAATGGACATTGAAAAAAAATATGGAAGGTGGTTTCAACCGGGCATGCACAAGTCATGCATGTTTGATCACCATCCTATCCCTTAGAGTGTAATCTCTCCTTGGAGTTGAGTATCTCCCAACTCAACATCCAGATGAAAATTTTGCATTTGAGTGATGCCAAACTCTTCCAACAGGCTCGGTGGCAGGGGGATATGAGGCCTGAGATGCTGTAAAAGTCGTAAGCAGACTAGATAGTGAAGCTCCCTAAGCTAGAGTGCCTCCAAGTTGCGATGTCTGCATTTGTAGAGGGTTGTATGTGAGAGATAAGTTGCAGTAGCTGATTCTTCTCAAGGAGAAGACGAGAAGAGGGAATAGTATGTACACTTGGCATCCAAATCCATCTGTCCTGCTGAAAATGGCCTTGAGAGCAAATTGGTGCATCTTTGTTCCAAGCAGCCTCGAAGAGAGTCGGGAAGAGGGTGAAAATGTTGTTGTCTCCAATCCAGTTGGATATCCAGAATTTAAGCATTTGTCAATCTCCCAATTTCCAAATAATCCCCTGGTAGAATTGCTCTTTGAGCTTGTAGACATTGTTCCAGAAATCTGATGCTTGAGCACTGCAGGTGAAAGAGTTGGTCGATCTATTAAAATATAAGGATTTGAGATTTTGAGTGCTAAGGGAGTCCTCAGATAAAATTTCCACCACCATTTCATATGTAGAGCATTGTTGAATTGGTTAAGATTTAAAATGGCTAGGCCTCCTTGCTTTTTGGCTGACAAATCCTCTTCCAGTTTGTACATGAGACTCCAGTAGTGTTTGCATCACCTCCTACCCAAAAGAATCTGCTTCGTATTTGGTCAATTCTTGATATAACCCAATGTGGCAATTTGAAGAAGGAAGCAGAGTATGTCGGCAGGGCACTAAGCACCGAATTGATGATGATCAGTCTCCCTCCTCTAGATAGCATCAGCCCCTTCCAAGTAGACAATCTTCTCTCAATCTTAAGAAGAAGAGGTTGCCAATCTCTTTTCTTTAATTTGTCTTTGGTTAAGGGCCCAAAGTATTTGGTGCGTAGGGAGTCCTGTTTGCAAGTCAGGATATGAGCAAAAGCCTGAAGTTTGCCTTTAGAATGCCCGAAGTAGATAATGAATGATTTAGGTAGATTAATGTGAAGGCTTGAGATGTTCACGAAAATATGCAATAGCAACTTTAGATAGAGGACATCTTGTTCATCACCTTTGCAGAAAACCAGAGCGTCGTCAGCAAATTGCTGTATGGATAGCAAAGTTAGGGAGCCCCTGAGTTGTAGCTGTGAAAATGTCCCGTTGTCTCTTCCACTTCTCAGCATTTGTGCTAGCACATCTACCGCCAGGATGAAGAGCATCAGACATAAGGGGTCACCTTGTTTAAGCCCTCTCTTTGAGTTTATGGTCTTGCCCCGGCCCCTACCCCATTCACTAAAAGAATTTTTTCCTAAATTGCCCCACTTTTTGAAAGTTTTTCCCAAACTGCCCTACTTTTTTTTAAAATTCCCAAACCATCCCACTCGGTCTTTGAAAGACCGAGTTTAGTTAAAACTAACTCGGTTTTTCAAAGACCGAGTGTCAGTCTTGAATTTTTCGAATTATAACACTCGGTCTTTGAAAAGCCGAGTTATTTTTAACTAAACTCGGTCTTTCAAAGACCGAGTGTGTCATTTTGGTAAATACTTTCGAAAGTGCATCAGTTTGGTAAATACTTTCAAAAAGTGGGTCATTTTGATAATAAGTTCCTTTAAGATACATATTCTTGTATGATCTTCTTGAATTTTAAATATGCTCCTCATCCAAGTCAATAATTTAGACTATTTTTTCCTGCTGTAGGGAATCACATAGAGGGCTTTAAGAGATTTTCTTCCGCATGCCTAAAAATGGTAAGAAATTTAAAATATAAAAATACATGAATGAGAAAACAATGTGTAATTGTTCTATTTACAATTTGTCTAAATAGGTGGGTTACAAAGATGTTAAATGAGGCATGTTTTATACTAGATTAGAAAGATGAAAGGCTTGTATATTTGTCCGATTGACTTTCATTTTATCCACCCAAAAAAAATGTAGACAAAAACAAAATAAAACAAAAACAAAAACAAAAAAAAAAACAACAAAACCAACATATATGTATACAAAAAATTTATACATTGTTGGAAGCAAAATAAGCAAAATATATAAATTTGTTTTAAATTACCCAAATTTAATGTCCCAAATTCAATTCAAGTCTTCAAGCTTAAACCCAATTTTTTTTTATAAAAAAAATTAAAGGTTCAAATAATTATTTTTAGACCCCTAAAAGTAGTATTTTTTTACGCGCAAAATACGTGTCTATATTTACAAAGAAATTACAAATTTGGGAACCCCTAAAATATCAAAAATGTCGGGGGCCTGAGGAGGTTGCCTCACCCCCCTCATGGGTGGGGCTGGCCATATATATATATATATATATATATATATATATATATATATATATATATATATATATATATATATATATATATTAATGGGAGAGTTGCGGTTTGTAACAAACAAATCCTAACTTTGTAACTATATAAACACGTATAATACACGTCCAAATTATATCCAACAAATATAAATGTACACCGCACGTGTAGCCCAAATCAAAACATTCAAATATAAACTATTTTTTTTCTTTTTCAATATATATTCATTTAATTTGATAATTTTACTTTTTAGACGTGCATCTCAAGTACATTATACTAGTATATATATACACAGGCAATTTCCCCAATATCTTCAAAATATGTTATTACTTAAAGTTTGTATATGAAATGAAGAGACGCATGCAACATACGTACTATCTAGAAGCTGCACAGTTTCCTCCATCGCATAACTCAGCTTAAAAAGTAAAAGATATTTATTCTAAATAGCGAAAAAATGAACAAAATAAACAAGAATGAATGAGAACGGAGGTGTTCTCATATGAAAGAAATGAATTATAGAAGGGAAAATATGAAATACAAGAATCTTAATTATTAGTGACTGATGTGAAATCCAAATTAGAATATTAGACATTATGTAGTGTAGTTAGATTTATTAGTATTAACAAATCTTAATTATGATAGGTTTTGTGGAAAGACTATCCTGTGTGTTTATTTATTATCTTCATTTTTTATTAAATCAAGGAAAAAGCTGAAAGGATATCTCCTTCATTCTCTGGCTTGATAGGGCACCGCCACCCTCCAATTGTGGAACTTGTTACCAAAATAACCTACTTTTTGAAAGTATTTACCAAATTGACCCAATTTTGAAAGTATTTATCAGAATGATCCACTCGGTCTTTGAAAGACCGAGTTTAGTTAAAAATAACTCGGTTTTTCAAAGACCAAGTGTTAGAATTCAAAAAATGCAAGACTAACACTCGGTCTTTGAAAAACCGAGTTAGTTTTAACTAAACTCGGTCTTTCAAAGACCGAGTGGGATGGTTTGGGAGTTAAAAAAAAAATAGGGCAGTTTGGAAAAAACTTTCAAAAAATGGGGCAGTTTGGAAAATTTTTTTTCCACTAAAACAGAGTATTTAATTGAGTGAAGGATTCCATTAATCCATCTGTGCCAGCTTGGGCCGAAGCCCCTGGTAGCAAGATTTTGCACAATGAAAATCCAACTGAGAATATTTAAAGACTTTCCGGACGTCAATTTTTAGCATTAGGGTATCTGAAGTTTGATTACGGAGCAATACAAACCACAATTCAATGTTGAAACAAAGAGTCATACCTATCCATTTCAAGCATGTATGACATACATACTAGATGCTTCCACGTGTCAAACTATCGAATATGAAAGAATTCCATTCTGTCATTTTCTTTGTATTGATTGATTAAGCATCCCTTTCTGATTGATAAATGGATAAGAGTTTAAGATGAGAATGAGACGACGTGGGTCTGCATTTCAGAAGACAAATTTGTCAGTTACTTATAAAATTATGACTTAGAGTTGCGCTACCGTTTGCTTGATGTTGGCTCAAATTTTTTTTTAATTTTGGGAAAAGCGTAGCTTGACCAGAGATTCTGGATTTGAGCAGAACATTGACCGTTGATAATGTTGGCTCAATTTTGATAAGTATGAATATGAACATAAACTTTGAGACCTTTTCATCTGTTTTCAATCTTGCTATCAAATTGTCATTTCCAACTTTGCCCTAAATCAACTTAATTACCATCCCTAAAGACGAAATACCCTTTCATGCCTTTCTTTTGGAAGAGAAATAATTTTATATTAATGGAGTAAGCTCCAGGTTTTTTTTAAAGCTAAACTTCAGTAAACATACCTAGGTTTCATGAGCTTGCAGATAACTCGTTTTCATAATTTTTTTGGTGTGGTTTACCTATCTATTTGATAAACTTGGTTGCGAATCGCACACATCCGCTTAAAAAAACTAATCACGTGACCGTGTATTTCGCTTTTGGTTGAAGATTTTTACTAAAATATCACTAGTTATTATAGGATCAATCTATCATAATTAATGGATTGAATTTTTATTATATATTAAAATACTATTAAATATTAACTGTACTAGTGAGAAATATTAGTTAACAAAGAGAGAGAGAATATATGATTAAATCACAAACTTTATTGAGAAATATTAGTGTAGAGAGAGAGAGAGAGAGAGAATATATGATTAAATCACAAACTTTATTGAGAAATATTAGGTAATAGAGAAAGATAATCTATGATTAAATCACTAATTGTAAGGTAAAATGGTTAGAAAATGTAAAATTATGGGCACGAAGGCGGAGGTGTGCGATCCAATCAAATTTGCCAAATAGGTAGGCAAACCACACAAAAAAATTATGGAATGAGCTATCTGCAAACTCATGAAACATGTGGTAAACTTACTAAAATTTACCCTTTCTTTGATTATTACTCTTTCTTTGATTATTACTCTTTGGCTTTTATTGATGTAAAAATAACTGGGATATAGATGTTCACTGGGTCGGGTTTGACCCGAACCCACCCGAACTGAACCAGTAAATAAAGGGATAAAATCTCCTTTAAAACCCATCCAAACCCGAATTTAAAAAACCTGCCCAAATTTTTTTTTTTTTTTTGGCTTCATATGCTTAATAAATCCACACGAACTCGAACCCAAACCCGAACCGCCCTGTCTAAATAAAAGGTAATAAATTAAATTGCATGGGTGTATTCTACATATAAGGTTCTTATTTTTTTGCAAATAATATATAAGCTACAAATATATAAAATATATGTTATACAATAGTAAATAATATATTTTTCCTTGGTTTTTTTATCACAACCATTAGTATTTGTGTATCATGAATGTATAAAAGGAGGTGTTGGTACTTTTTTTAATCAATAAATGTATGGAGGTTTTATATTTTGGGATAACATATATTGCTGTGCATAGAATATTTTTTGGGGGGATGAACTTGTGCATTGAAGTTGAACATGTGTTTGAATTAAATATTATATAATATTGTAATATTTTGATTACAAACAATGTTCTGATACTTGTGTTCAACGAGGTTCACCCACCCAAAATCGACCCGGCCCTGAATCCGACTTTTAAAACCCAACCTGAACCCGAAACCTAGCTACCCTCTAGTTCGGGTTCGTGTTTAAGTACAATAATTTCATATGGGTTTGGAAGGTCTTAAAAACCTACCCGCACATTCGGGTTCGGGTTCAAAAATTGTTTAAAACTCGCCCAACCCAACCCTCGAACAACCCTAAACTAGGATAACAATGTATTTTTCTGTATTTAATGTGTATCTCACTGCTTCATCTTGAAGGATGAGGGTACAATGCTAGCGCTCCATTTAGGGTGGAAAGATCTCTTTTGGTTATATGTTGTGCAAAAAACTTGAAAACTGAGTTTTGGAGGATGGATATGTGTTCTAGGTAGTCTAAAGGTATGTCCAGGGCCGGCCCCACCCTTGAGGCCGGTGAGGCGGCCGCCTCAGGTCCCAGATAATACAATTTTAGGGGCCCCCAAATTTTTTACTTCCCTTGTAAATATAGACACATGTTTTGCGCGTAAAAAAAATATTGTTATTTAGGACCCCAAAAAATAAATATTTGGGCCATTAGAATTTTGTTTAAATTATTTGGGTTTGGACATGACTGAATTTGAGGCTTTTAGGTGATTTAAAAACAAATCCATATTTAAATCAATAGAAATTCAAACCCAAAACCCACATTCAAATTCAAACTCGAAACCCTTACCCTCAACCCGAAACCCGAAACCCACATTTAAAACACACCCTCTTTGGCTCTTTATTCTCAGTTATTTGATGATATATATTCTGCATATTTTGCTTTGAACAATGTGCAAATTTTTTGTTTTTTGTATACATGACTTTTATACATACATACATACATACATACATACATATATATATATATATATATATATATATATATATATATATATATATATATATATATACTAGATTTGCACGTGGTCACGTGCCTACGGCACGTCTTCGGAATGATACAACACACGAAAAGCCCTGTAAACAGTAAAACAACAATTATGTAGTTCAAGTTTGAATAGTATGATAATAATTAGTTGTTAATAAAAGTCCATATTTCTATTAGTATATGTTGAAAAATAATTATAAATGAGGGTGTAAAATCCATCTTCGTAGAACTTTAAGTGTGGAAAATGATGAAATTTAGCTATTGCAGATGTTGTCGCTAAATTTGGTGTGGGGGCAAACAGATAGAACTTGTGGGTTCTTGGGGAAACTGAATAGGAAAACCTGCGTACCTGTTCCGTCGGGCCTCGATCGTCGTTCCTACCGTGCACCTGCAAAAAGTGCGAGACACCGGGGTTGTTCCCGGCGACGCACCCTCCGACGCTCAAGTCAGTAATCTGGCAGACTATGAAAGAGCGTAAAAACTGGCGAAAGGTTGATTACCTCGCAATGGAGATGGATGGGGGGTATTTATAGGCGTCTTAGGGACTGGATTAGGAATGTAATCCCCGTGATTAGATAAGTAATATTCCTTGTGATCAGATAAGGAAAGTAATCTGATAAGGTATATTCCCCCTAATCAGTTAAGGAATTTAATCCCTGGCTCCCAGTGGTAGGAGGGATGTGAATCAGGGCCGTTGGTTAAGGTTAATCATGGACCTTGATTTTATCCCGACGGAATGGGTGCGTAACGGGTTAAAACCCGCACCCACTTTGAGGTGGATCTATTCGTGGGTTATTGGGTTCTTGAGGTGAAGACCCGACAACCAGTTTGGACCCTTTGGTTGGTGAAATTACCGTTTTACCCCTGTACTTCGAGATTCGTGTTCCGTTTGGACGATTCCGATTTAACCCCATTTTTAGCCATATCACGAGCCCCCCCACTCCCGAAGATTGATGTTTAATCAGACTTCGAGGAGTAGTTTCACTGTTTTCACTGGCTATCAGGGTTGTATCGGGAACTAAAATGGAGCATTGCTGAATCGCGAAGGAGGTGGTATGGTGATTTTTCCTGCAGATGGAACTCTTGAACCGTCGTCGCGCTCTTCATAGTTAGTGGTTTGCCCATCTCTGATTGTTGGGTGTTGGTGCGAAGGACGCCGAAGTCATGCTCGCGACGCAGTCGGCGCCGCGGACATTCGGCGATTGACGCCGAACTCACTCGGTGCCGAACTCGCCCCCGTAAGAGGGTCGGGGACACGAGCGCTCGGCGAGAGGTGCCGAGCCGAATTAGTGCCGAACTTACGCCCGTAATACGGTCGGTGGTGCGAGTGTTCGGCGAACGGTGCCGAGCTGAAAACGTGCCGAACTCACGCCCGTAAAACGATCGGTGGCACGAGTGTTCGGCGAACCGTGCCGAGCTGAGAAGGTGCCGAACTCACGCCCGTAAAACGATCGGTGGCACGAGTGTTCGGCGAACCGTGCCGAGCTGAAAAGGTGCCGAACTCACGCCCGTAAAACGATCGGTGGCACGGGTGTTCGGCGAACTGTGGCGAGCTGAAAGCGTGCCGAACTCACGCCCGTAAAACGATCGGTGGCACGGGTGTTCGGCGAACCGTGGCGAGCTGAAAACGTTCCGAACTCACGCCCGTAAAACGATCGGTGGCACGGGTGTTCGGCGAACTGTGGCGAGCTGAAAACGTGCCGAACTCACGCCCGTAAAACGATCGGTGGCACGGGTGTTCGGCGAACTGTGGCGAGCTGAAAACGTGCCGAACTCACGCCCGTAAAACGACCGGTGGCACGGGTGTTCGGCGAACCGTGGCGAGCTGAAAACGTGCCGAACTCACGCCCGTAAAACGATCGGTGGCACGGGTGTTCGGCGAACTGTGGCGAGCTGAAAACGTGCCGAACTCACGCCCGTAAAACGATCGGTGGCACGAGTGTTCGGCGAACTGTGGCGAGCTGAAAACGTGCCGAACTCACGCCCGTAAAACGATCGGTGGCACGGGTGTTCGGCGAACCGTGGCGAGCTGAAAACGTGCCGAACTCACGCCCGTAAAACGATCGGTGGCACGGGTGTTCGGCGAACTGTGGCGAGCTGAAAACGTGCCGAACTCACGCCCGTAAAACGATCGGTGGCACGAGTGTTCGGCGAACCGTGCCGAGCTGAAAAGGTGCCGAACTCACGCCCGTAAAACGATCGGTGGCACGGGTGTTCGGCGAACCGTGCCGAGCTGAAAGCGTGCCGAACTCACGCCCGTAAAACGATCGGTGGCACGGGTGTTCGGCGAACTGTGGCGAGCTGAAAACGTGCCGAACTCACGCCCGTAAAACGATCGGTGGCACGGGTGTTCGGCGAACTGTGGCGAGCAGAAAACGTGCCGAACTCACGCCCGTAAAACGATCGGTGGCACGGGTGTTCGGCGAACTGTGGCGAGCTGAAAACGTGCCGAACTCACGCCCGTAAAACGATCGGTGGCATGGGTGTTCGGCGAACCGTGGCGAGCTGAAAACGTGCCGAACTCACGCCCGTAAAACGATCGGTGGCACGGGTGTTCGGCGAACTGTGGCGAGCTGAAAGCGTGCCGAACTCACGCCCGTAAAACGATCGGTGGCACGGGTGTTCGGCGAACCGTGGCGAGCTGAAAACGTTCCGAACTCACGCCCGTAAAACGATCGGTGGCACGGGTGTTCGGCGAACCGTGGCGAGCTGAAAACGTGCCGAACTCACGCCCGTAAAACGATCGGTGGCACGGGTGTTCGGCGAACTGTGGCCAGCTGAAAACGTGCCGAACTCACGCCCGTAAAACGACCGGTGGCACGGGTGTTCGGCGAACCGTGGCGAGCTGAAAACGTGCCGAACTCACGCCCGTAAAACGATCGGTGGCACGGGTGTTCGGCGAACTGTGGCGAGCTGAAAACGTGCCGAACTCACGCCCGTAAAACGATCGGTGGCACGAGTGTTCGGCGAACTGTGCCGAGCTGAAAAGGTGCCGAACTCACGCCCGTAAAACGATCGGTGGCACGGGTGTTCGGCGAACCGTGGCGAGCTGAAAACGTGCCGAACTCACGCCCGTAAAACGATCGGTGGCACGGGTGTTCGGCGAACTGTGGCGAGCTGAAAACGTGCCGAACTCACGCCCGTAAAACGATCGGTGGCACGGGTGTTCGGCGAACTGTGGCGAGCTGAAAACGTGCCGAACTCACGCCCGTAAAACGATCGGTGGCACGGGTGTTCGGCGAACCGTGGCGAGCTGAAAACGTGCCGAACTCACGCCCGTAAAACGATCGGTGGCACGGGTGTTCGGCGAACTGTGGCGAGCTGAAAACGTGCCGAACTCACGCCCGTAAAACGATCGGTGGCACGGGTGTTCGGCGAACTGTGGCGAGCTGAAAACGTGCCGAACTCACGCCCGTAAAACGATCGGTGGCACGAGTATGCAGCGAACGGCACCGAGCCGAAAACGCGCCGAACTCACGCCCGTAAAACGATCGGTGGCACGAGTGTTCGGCGAACTGTGGCGAGCTGAAAACGTGCCGAACTCACGCCCGTAAAACGATCGGTGGCACGAGTGTGCGGCGAACTGTGGCGAGCTGAAAACGTGCCGAACTCACGCCCGTAAAACGATCGGTGGCACGAGTGTTCGGCGAACTGTGGCGAGCTGAAAACGTGCCGGACTCACGCCCGTAAAACGATCGGTGGCACGGGTGTTCGGCGAACCGTGGCGAGCTGAAAACGTGCCGAACTCACGCCCGTAAAACGATCGGTGGCACGGGAGTTCGGCAAACTGTGGCGAGCAGATAACGTGCCGAACTCACGCCCGTAAAACGATCGGTGGCACGGGTGTTCGGCGAACTGTGGCGAGCTGAAAACGTGCCGAACTCACGCCCGTAAAACGATCGGTGGCACGGGTGTTCGGCGAACCGTGGCGAGCTGAAAACGTGCCGAACTCACGCCCGTAAAACGATTGGTGGCACGGGTGTTCGGCGAACTGTGGCGAGCTGAAAACGTGCCGAACTCACGCCCGTAAAACGATCGGTGGCACGAGTGTGCGGCGAACGGCACCGAGCCGAAAACGCGCCGAACTCACGCCCGTAAAACGATCGGTGGCACGAGTGTTCGGCGAACTGTGGCGAGCGGAAAACGTGCCGAACTCACGCCCGTAAAACGATCGGTGGCACGAGTGTGCGGCGAACGGCACCGAGCTGAAAACGTGCCGAACTCACGCCCGTAAAACGATCGGTGGCACGAGTATTCGGCAGCTTGTGCCGAAGATTCGGACTTGTTTGTTTCTCCTTGGGTGGAGTTTTGGCGGTTCTGGCGGATGTGACCATCTGCGCTTCTGACAGATGTGACGTCGTCTGGGTTTTCTGACAGATGTGACGTCCGTCAACGCTGCCCCCTGGGCTTCCGCCAGACGTGACGTCCATTAATGCCGCCTCCTGGACTTCTGCCAGGCGAGAAGGTCATTAATGCGTCGTCTGGATCAGCGTGGAGAACAAGGTGACGTTTGGGGTCTCTTTTTGTCGTTTTGTGGGGGTGGGCCTGCGTTAGAGGCCCATTTACCTCGATTGAAGCGCTGGCTCCTCTATAAAAATCCTCACCCCCTCCTCATTTTTTACTTTCCAAGCTTTTTGTTCGCGTCTTAGTCTGCTGTGAGAGAGCTTCAGGTGATCACTGACTGTTTTCCGGCGAAGTTTCCGACGAGTTCCCCTTTCAAGGTAACCTTCATATTTATCTTCTAAACATGTCTGTTTCCCACACTTCTTCTTCGTCCGAGCCCTCCCTCGGAGCCGACGGAGCTCCAACTTCGGGTCGAGCGGCCAAGGGTAAGAAGGTGTTCGGCAAGGACTCTATTGTTCAGGATCCGAAGCGCATGGGGGCGTTCGGGCAGCTGCCGGGACCGTTGACGGGGCTCCATAGGGTTCGAGAAATCCCAGAGGATAAGGCGGAACGGATAGTGTACGGGAGGGCGAGGTCGTTCGAGGAGAACGCGGCGAGGGAGACAACGGAGGCCGACGAGACGGTGTCGATTCTCGCCGAAGAGGACCTAGGTTCGATTCGGGACTGCTTCCAGATCCCGCAGGAGTACGAGCTTATGCTGCCGGGCCCCGGGGTTAGGGCCAACTCGCCGTTGCCGGTGACTATATGTTGCTGGCCGGTCGACGCCTTTATCGTCGGAGCTCGGCTACCTCTCCATCCGTTCGCGGTAACGGTCTTAAATTGGTTCGGGGTCAGCCCTATCCAACTTATGCCGAACGCCTGGAGAGTCATAAACGGCTTCGTACTTCACTGCCAGGCGGAGGGGATTCAGCCGGAGTTGAGTGTGCTTCGGACCATCTATCAGCTGCACCAAGGGAATAGGTCGGCCTATCGGTACTATCTGACTCCGAGGCATGGGGGGAGGCTTGTCGTCTGTCCGGACTCTATCAAGTACTGGCGCGAGAAGTATCTTCTGGTGCGTAGCGCGGAGGCCTGGCCTATTCCCGTTGGTTGGGTGGAAGGTGTTCCGAAGAAGGTGAAGGCGCCGCCGGCACTTCGACCCGAAGACGAAGACGCCGTACGGGCGCTTCTCGATCGGCCGAAGTACGACTGGAGGGAGTTGACCGAGGACGTCCTGTATGAGGGAGGGCTCGCTCATGTTAACCCCAGTACGCTGCTTTTATTTACCGTCTTCGTTTTCTTTTTGCTTCCTTTTCCTTGTCTTGTTCCGAGCTAACCAACTTGACTTTTGTTGCAGAGCAAATGGACTACCAAGCAGTGCTAGCGTTGAGGACGAGCCTCGCCAACAAGGCTCCGAGGAAGAGGAAGAGGGTGGCGTCGAAGCAGCCGGCGCCCAAGGCCCCGAAGATTACGGAGGTGGCCGAAGAAGTAGAGATCGTGGAGTCCCCCGTGGTCGAGGTCGGGGCCGCTTCGTCGTCGGCCAGGGTCGGCGAGTTGCCCGTCACTGAGGTCCTAACCATGGTGACGCCGCCGTTGACAAAGGCGGCCGAGGAGCTTCTGACCGAGGCTCATAAAAGGATCCACGTCCCGGACTGGCAGGTTCGGAAGCACGACGGGTTCCTGGGTAATTCCTTGGCGAGCATGGAGGCCGTCAAGCACCTCGCCACGCCGAAGGATCGCACGGCGATGGAGGCCGGACGAGAGGGAGACGACATCATCGAGATAGCGCGCTCGGCGGTGTCGGTAAGTGCTGAGCCGAGCTCCCTCCTCTTCATGCCGACCTTCTTAAGTTTGTAATTTTTGTGACTTTTTGCATTCTATTCGCAGATCGTTGTTCACTTCGGGCACCTTACCGAGAGGTTGGCGGCCCAGGAGAAGGAGATGAAGAAGGAGAACGACCAGGCCCGGAAGGAGAGGGACAAGATCCGGGGCGAGCTCGACAAACTCGAGCTGAACTTTGAGGCGAAGTCGGCGAGGGCAACCTACCTCGAGGACCGGGTCAAGACGCTGGAGGACCCGCTTCGGCAGCAGAAGGAGGAGGCGGCCAAGCAGATGACGGAGGCGGCCGAGGCCCAAGCGGCGGCGGTGAAAAAAGCGGAGGAGGCGACTTTGGAGAAGGCGCAGGGCTACCTTGCCGTGAACATGGCCAAAGCTTTCGCCGACGCTCTCACCCGGGTGACGGAGGCCTACCCCACCGTTGACGTCTCGGGTTGGCGGCTTTTCCCGGGGTACGTCGAAGGCTTTGACCCCGAATCGGAGGGGGAAGAAGAAGAGGAGGAAAGGGGCGACGACGAGCCTTTGGTCGATCCAGCCGCCGGAGCTCAGGGGTCGGTGGTTACCCCCTTGGCGACGGTTGCCCCTTCGGAGGCGTCGCCCTCGACCCCTTCTCGCTGCCCCGGGAAAGAGGTCGAGCCCTGATCCCGTCTTTTTTTTTTTCTTTTCCGTCTGTTCTTTTTTTTTTTTTGTGTAACGCCTAATAGCGGACTGGCCACCGCTACTTTTTGTAATGAATGAAAAACTTCAACTTTTTGGGCTCGGCTTCTTGCACTTGTCAGTTGTATGTTGAGTGTTCGAGAATTTGTTCACTAGAACCCCCGAAGTCTAGGACTTGGGCCATGTCTGAACTTTTGTTGCTCGTCTGTATTTCTTTTCAGCTCGCCCTGGTAGACCAAGAGATCGAGCGCGCAGGATCGGATGCCAAGGTTCGAGCCCGCGCAGGGTCGGATGCCAAGGTTCGAGCCGAGGCCGGGCTCGGGGCGACAAGGTTGAGTCTGGCGAGGTGTAGAGAGCGACTTTACGAGGTCGAGCTAGGACTGCGCCGAGCCGAAACCGAGCAAGGACAGCTTCAGCTTATCTTAGGGCAGCGGGACAGCGATATCCGGCGCCTGGAGGGCAGGATTGCCGAGATGACTGCCTCGGGTGAGGGCGATGCCTCGCCATCTGCCTTCACTAGTAGCCTTCGGACCAAGTGCTTTCGCCACACGCTGTCAAAGGTAACGGCGGAGAGGGACGACCTGCTTTCGGAGATTCAGCATTTGCAATCTACGGAGACTAAGCTTCGGACGGAGGGAAAGGAGCTGACAACTAAGGTGGCCGATCTTACGGCTGAACGAGATGAATTGGCGGCCGAAGTCGATGTTTTGAAGAGAGCCACCGTCGATAGGAGCATCGAAGTCACCCATCTTCGTCATCTCATCGCGAGCCATGTTGGAGTTCCGACCTCGGCCGTACCGGCCTCCTTTGAGGCCGACGCGCAAGATGGTTCATTGAGGGGTCGGATCTCCGAGCTGGAAGCGGAGGTGGCTCGCCTGAGGCCGCGTTCGGGGCCGATTAATGTGAGGAGCACGTCATGCACCCGAGCGGAGAGCGAGCGGGGCATCACCTTTTACGAGATGGCGACCCGCGAGCGCCTCGGCCATCCGAGCCCGGGGGACGCGCAGAGCTCAGTGGCCATTTTGTCGAGCGGCGCATCCGTCGGCGTGACGGCCAGAAGCAGTGCCGAGGACACGTCTCAACTTGCCGGCCTGGGATCGGGTTCCGGAGGCAAACGTCGCCGACCTCAAGTGTCCTTGAAGAGGAGCATCCCTGTACCTCGGAAGCGTTGATGGGTCCGGGTTCGGTGTCTTGTAATCTTCGCTTTTCAGCTTCTTGTAATCGTTTAGTGTCTTGTAATATTGATGTATGTAAGGGTTGTTTTTAATAAAGTTGGAATCGATTTAACTGTCGTCATATCATAGTTGCTCAGTGTTTGCTCTGATTGTGGAGTCGTGGAACCGAGGTCTGAGACTTGGTGTTTTTGATTGGTGTTGACCGCCGAACTTAAGCGTGTAATACGGTCAGTGGCACGAACATTCGGCGAACGGTGCCGAGCTGAAATGTGCCGAGCTCGCGTTCGTAAAACGATCGGTGGCACGAGTGTTCGGCTAACTGTGGCGAGCTGAAAACGTGCCGAACTCACGCTCGTAAAACGATCGGTGGCACGAGTGTTCGGCTAACTGTGACGAGCTGGAAACGTGCCGAACTCACGCCCGTAAAACGATCGGTGGCACGAGTGTTCGGCTAACTGTGGCGAGCTGGAAACGTGCCGAACTCACGCCCGTAAAACGATCGGTGGCACGAGTGTTCGGCGAATGGAACCGAGCCGAGATCGTACCAAACTCACGCCCGTAGAACGATCTCGGCAACAAAGTGTTGGAGTCCGAACCTTTGTAAGATTAAGGGCATTGGAGCAATTCCGAATGGCGAACTACCCCTAGCTCGCCTAGGGGCGAACTTGCGGAGTAGAGTCGAACCAAGTGTTGGACTCCGTACCATTCAACGGCTGTGGGAGCAATTCCGAATGGCGAGCCACCTCTGGTTCGCTCGGAAGCGAACTTGCGAAGTAGAATCGAGCCAAGTGTTGGACTCCGGAACCATCGTAAGATTAAGGGCGTGGGAGCAATTCCGAATGGCGAACTACCCCTAGCTCGCCTAGGGGCGAACTTGCAGAGTAGAGTCGAACCAAGTGTTGGACTCCGTACCATTCAACGGCTGTGGGAGCAATTCCGAATGGCGAGCTACCTCTGGTTCGCTCGGAAGCGAACTTGCAAAGTAGAATCGAGCCAAGTGTTGGACTCCGGAACCATCGTAAGATTAAGGGCGTGGGAGCAATTCCGAATGGCGAACTACCCCTAGCTCGCCTAGGGGCGAACTTGCGGAGTAGAGTCGAACCAAGTGTTGGACTCCGTACCATTCAACGGCTGTGGGAGCAATTCCGAATGGCGAGCTACCTCTGGTTCGCTCGGAAGCGAACTTGCGAAGTAGAATCGAGCCAAGTGTTGGACTCCGGAACCATCGTAAGATTAAGGAATTAAAAACAGAGACGTAGTAGCAAATACGAAAGAACTTTATTTATTAATATCTAATGGTCGGCTGCTTCTAAAGTTGCTAGCCGTTATTACAATGAAAAAAGAACAAAGGAAAAATTACTAGTGGCAGGAGAGGAGTGGTCCGACATCTCGAGTTACTTAGATAGACGTGGCTGCCTTCTCTTGGTATTTCAGAAGATGGTCGGCGTTCCAAGTCCTGGGAATTTCTCGGCCCTCAAGATCTTCTAGCTTGTATGCACCGGGGCAGATCACTTTGGAGACTTTGTACGGTCCCTCCCAATTTGGGGCCAGTTTGCTTTTCTGTCCAGGGAACGAAATGGCCAGTTTTCGGAGGACCAGATCCCCTTCCTTCAGGTCGGTTGGGCGGACCCGTTTGTTGTAGGCGAGTTCGATTCTTCTCCGGTAACTTTGCTGCCGTATGGCTTCCCTTTCCCGGATTTCGTCTATCAAGTCTAGGCTCGTTCTGAGCTCCCTGGCATTCTGTTCTTCTTCAAAGGCTATCAGGCGAGGAGAGGGTATCCCAACTTCTAGTGGGATGAGGGCCTCGGACCCATAGGTCAGATTGAACAGACTCTCGCCTGTCGGGGTCCGCTTCGTGGTTCGGTAATTCCACAACACATTGGGCAGCTGATCGACCCACAATCCCTTGGAGCACTTGTCGAGTCTCTTCTTGATGCCGGAGAGGATCTGTCGGTTGGCATTCTCGGCTTGGCCATTTGACTGGGGATGAGAGACGGAGGAGAAGCGGTGTTGTATGGCTAGGTCTTCACATAAGGCTCGGAAGGCAGCTCCAGCGAACTGCGTACCGTTATCTGTAACTACGACCCGAGGAACACCGAATCGGCAGATTACATTTTTCCAGAAGAATTGAACGACTCTATGTTCGGTAATTGTAGCCAGGGGCTCGGCCTCTATCCATTTCGAGAAATAGTCGACTGCCACGACTAGGAACTTCAATTGTCCGGGGGCCGGTGGAAATGGCCCCAGTAAATCCATCCCCCACATTGCAAAGGGGATCGGACTTGATAGGGAGGAGAGTGGTGCTTGTGGAAGGCGTCGGATGTCGGAATACTTCTGGCAGGAGGTGCATTGCCGAACATGTAGTTCGGCGTCCCGTAGGAGAGTGGGCTAGTAATACCCGTAGTTTAACACTTTGCGTGCCAAGGCTCTGGAGCCGGAGTGGGCTCCGCCGATGCCCTCATGGAGCTCTTGCAGGGCGTAGTCGGCTTGTCCGGGGGAGAGGCATCTTAGGTAGGGTCGACCATCCACCTGGGTGAAGGAGCGCTTATACAGAATGCCTTCGACCAGTATATAACGCTCGGCTCGGGTCCTTATCTTTCGGGCTTCCTTCGGATCCCTTGGGAGGAGTCCGTCTCTTAAAAACTCGACGAGGGGCTTCATCCAATTATCTTCGAGGGGGAGTGGCAGTGTTTCGACGGAGTTGAAAGCCTCGTCCTCTATGCTTGGCTTGAGGAGGACTTCTATCAGAACAGTTTGTTCGAGGCCTTGCAGGGATGAGGAAGCTAATTTGGACAGGGCGTCGGCCTGGGCATTTTCCTCTCTGGGGATTCTTCGGATGAGGGCCTCCTCGAAGAGCGCCATGAGGCTCTTTACTTTAGCCAAGTACTTTACCATCCTGTCATCGCGGGCTTCATATTCGCCGAGGACCTGGTTGACGACCAACTGAGAGTCGCTGAAGATCTGCTGAAGATCTAAAGGGTTCGCCCGGTATGGGTTTGCTGAGAAGAGGCGGATTGACGAGGTAAGCCTTAAGCTGGTCGAAGGAATCTTGTTGTGGCTGCCCCCACTCGAACCCCTTAGCCCCCCTCAGGGCTTTGAAGAACGGGAGGCACTTCTCCCCAGACTTCGACAAAAAGCGCCCAATGGCGGCTAATCGACCAGTCAGTTTCTGAACTTCTTTGACGTTTCTAGGCGGGGCCATGTCCAGTATGGCCCTGATCTTCTCCGGATTTGCCTCTATTCCTCGCTGGCTAACCATGAAGCCGAGGAACTTGCCTGATGAGACGCCGAACGCACATTTGTTCGGGTTGAGTCTCATATTGTGCTTTCTCAAAACATCAAATGCTTCTTGGAGGTCGGTCACGTGATCAATGCCCCGGATGCTTTTCACAAGCATGTCATCCACGTACACTTCCATGTTTCGGCCAATCTGGGCCTGGAATACCTTGTTGACGAGGCGCTGGTATGTTGCCCCTGCATTCTTTAGGCCGAACGGCATGACTCGGTAGCAGTAGAGTCCTTGGTCGGTCACGAAAGATGTCTTTGGAATATCCGGGGGGAACATCCTTATCTGATTGTAACCCGAGAAAGCGTCCATGAAGCTGAGGAGCTCATGTCCTGAGGTTGCGTCAATCAGAGTGTCGATGCTCGGCAGAGGGAAGGGGTCTTTAGGGCAGGCCTTGTTGAGGTCAGTGAAATCAATACAGATTCTCCATGTTCCGTTGGACTTTTTCACCATTACTACGTTTGACAACCACTCAGGATAATTTACTTCCTGTATGAACCGGGCCTTCAACAATTTGTCCACCTCTTCTTTGATAGCGAGCTGACGCTCGGGAGCGAACTTGCGCCTCTTCTGCTGGACCGGCTTGGACCCCGGATCAACACTGAGGCGATGGACCAAGAGTTCTTCGGAGATACCGGGCATGTCTGCAGCTGACCATGCGAACAGGTCTTGGTTGGCTCGGATGCATTTTGCAATATCCGTGTATAGAGCGGATGGGAGGGTTTTGCTGACAAAGAACCTGCGGGTCGGATCCGGCTCCGAGAAGAGTACCTCTTCCAACTCGTCTACCGGCTCGGAGGTTGGCCGAGCAGCGTCTTGGGGGATCTCGAGTGTTTCTAAGGAGAGGACGGGTCCGAGGGTGGAAGTCATATAGCACTTGCGGGCCTGCTCCTGATTGCCCCTTACTTCTCCCACTCCAGCCCGAGTGGGGAATTTCATTTTGAGATGGTAGGCAGAAGGGACGGCTTCAAGGGCGGCTAGGCCGGGCCGACCCAAAATGACGTTGTAGGCCGCTGGGACATCTACGACCATGAAATCCATCGACTCCGTGCGGGTAGTAGGAGTTTTGCCGGCCGTGACATCGAGGGTGATTACCCCTTCAATCGTTACCGGTACTCCCGTGAACCCATGGAGCGTGTAGCCGGCG
Organism: Hemerocallis citrina; assembly: GCA_017893485.1. Classification (NCBI taxonomy): domain Eukaryota; kingdom Viridiplantae; phylum Streptophyta; class Magnoliopsida; order Asparagales; family Asphodelaceae; genus Hemerocallis; species Hemerocallis citrina. Next base: position 137,805,267 of record CM030367.1, on the reverse strand, counting down.
GGCTTGAGTCTGTCTCGGGAGAGCTTCAGCCCCTTGAAGGCGTCGAGGAAGAGGATGTTGACGGAGCTACCATTATCCACTAAGATCCTCTCGACTTTGAAATTGGCCATGTGAAGGCTGATGACGAGTGCGTCACAATGAGGGGTGCGGACGCCCTCGAGATCTTCATCAGAGAAGGTGACGGGCACTCCGAGGCCTTTAGGAGGAGGGGTGGTTCGGACCGAGTTTACCTCTCTAATAAAAGCTTTCCGAGAAGAGTTTGAGGAGCCCCCCATTGGACCCCCGTGGATGAGGTGGAGGACTCGTTCTTCCTCAAACTCTGGCGTCTCTTCTCGTTCCGGACGTTTGTTAGCCCCCCGAGGCTGGGGAGGAAGTTCGGCTTGGTCCTTTCTCACGAATTTTGCCAACTGCCCTCTCTGGATAAGGGCCTCAATCTCGTTTCTTAGCGCACGGCAATCGTTGGTGTCGTGCCCATGGTCCCGGTGATAGCGGCACCATTTCTCTCTATCTCTTCTCTTAGCAGGGGTGTTCATCTTCGGAGCAGGAGGCAGGACCCCTTCTTTTTCGACTTCCATGAAAATGGTGGAAATGTTTGTGGTGAGGGGAGTGAACTTCTCGAATCTAGGGGGAGGTTGGCGCTGGCCAGCATTATCCTTCTGGAACTTTTTTGCTCCCTCTTCTTCCGTTCCTTTCCTCTTAGACCCGGAGGCGGTTCCTTCCCAGTTGGGCTGTTCCTCGGCCTCTTCAGCTCGGATGTATTTTTCAGTGCGGAGGAGGAGGTCAGAAAAGTCGTGCGGCGGTTTCTTGGCGAGGGAGGAGCGGAGGTTGGAATTGAGGATATTGGATTGGAACGCCGCGGTAGCGACGGACTGGTCGAGGGACGCGATGGTTCTCGCTTCAGCTGTGAACCTCTTCACGTAGTCCCTCAATTTCTCCCCCTTCTGCTGACGGAGGTGCAATAGTGAGATGCTGGTCTTCTCGGCCCTTCGGCTGCTGACGAAATGGGTGATGAACAGGGTTTCGAACTGTTCGAAGGAGAATATCGATGCCGGGGCAAGGCGAGAGTACCATTCTCGAGCTGGGCCTTTGAGAGTTGCAGGGAATGTTTTGCAGAGGAGGGCATCGGAAGCTTGATGGAGGAGCATCAAAGTTTTAAAACTTTCGATGTGGTCAACGGGATCGGTCTCCCCAGTGTAGTTCTCGAACTGGGGAGGTTTGAAACCGAACGGGACAGGGGCATCTACTATGGTCAAGGAGAATGGGGGTCGGCTAGGACGTAGTGTCCTCCCCCTAAGCTCCTCTTCCCGGTTCATCTGTCCCAAGAGCTTCTCCACCTCGTTTAGACGGCGGTTCATGGTGTCATCTCTCCGACGGTGATCTGCCGAGCCCCGAGACTCGTCTTCGTATGAGGGAAAGCGAGGGCTGCGGCGATGGTAACTTCGAGAACGACGAGGACTTGGTGTGCGCCTGGAGTTGGTAGGAGCGGGTCGAGGAGAAGGGGACCGTTGGCGAGGGCTCCGGACCGGGGGAGGGGATGGGGCCCTCGGCTCAATGGGGTTCTGACGGAGGTTGAGGGCCTGTTGTACCATTGCTTGGAATTGCTGGAACTCGGCACGGGTGATGGGTGCCTCATTGTTCCTAGGCTGTTGCCGACCTGCTAGAGAATGCCTCCTTCGATAGTGATCGGGGGAGTCCTTTCTCCCTCTTCGGACGGGGGACCTCCTGTGCTTTCGGTGTCGGGGGGATCGCTCTCGCTGGCGGGAGGCTTCCCCCCGAGCCCGCTTTTCATCCAGATGGCGACGAAGGTCATCATCTTCCGGGCGTTTGGGAGGGGCATTGTGGCGACCAGAGGCTCGGGGATGATGGGAGGCCATGGAGGCACTGGAGGCGGTGTGGATGGAGATGTTCTCTTGGTGAAGAGGCTGTTTCTGGGGGTTAGGCCCCTTTGGATCAGGAGGTGGAGGGTTCCGTTGGAGCGGCTCTTCCATGGTAGGAGGGAGTTGCCCTTGTTGCTGAGCGGGATCAGGAAGGACTTCTTGCTGGTCGGGGTTGGGCACTCGGTTGGAGCCCCTAGATCTAACTTTGCGAGGTGGCATGGCAGGAGAAACCTGTTCACCGGGAAGAGGAGAGGTCCCTATTCGTTAGTTTCCCACAGACGGCGCCAATCTGTTGCCGCTAAATTTGGTGTGGGGGCAAACAGATAGAACTTGTGGGTTCTTGGGGAAACTGAATAGGAAAACCTGCGTACCTGTTCCGTCGGGCCTCGATCGTCGTTCCTACCGTGCACCTGCAAAAAGTGCGAGACACCGGGGTTGTTCCCGGCGACGCACCCTCCGACGCTCAAGTCAGTAATCTGGCAGACTATGAAAGAGCGTAAAAACTGGCGAAAGGTTGATTACCTCGCAATGGAGATGGATGGGGGGTATTTATAGGCGTCTTAGGGACTGGATTAGGAATGTAATCCCCGTGATTAGATAAGTAATATTCCTTGTGATCAGATAAGGAAAGTAATCTGATAAGGTATATTCCCCCTAATCAGTTAAGGAATTTAATCCCTGGCTCCCAGTGGTAGGAGGGATGTGAATCAGGGCCGTTGGTTAAGGTTAATCAGGGACCTTGATTTTATCCCGACGGAATGGGTGCGTAACGGATTAAAACCCGCACCCACTTTGAGGTGGATCTATTCGTGGGTTATTGGGTTCTTGAGGTGAAGACCCGACACCCAGTTTGGACCCTTTGGTTGGTGAAATTACCGTTTTACCCCTGTACTTCGAGATTCGTGTTCCGTTTGGACGATTCCGATTTAACCCCATTTTTAGCCATATCAGCAGAGATATTTGCTATTTTCAATATAACATTTGCAATAAAAAAAGCATAAAAATTCTAAAAATTTTACAAACCTGAAATCTTCAAATCTAAATTTCTAAGTAAATAAAGAAAGAATGGGAGGGAGAGAGAGAAAGAGAGAAATATGAAAAAGTGAAGAGAGAAGAGAGAGATAGTAATAAAGTAATGAGTTTTTTTGTTTTGGGGGAAAAAATTTAATTTTGGAATTTGAAATTTTGGGCGGAAAAATATGTTTTGTGAGAATCAATCTAGGCCATTGATTTTAGGGGAGAATGAATGAGAGCCACTTGATAGCTTTCTTTGTAATTTATTATATATATATATATATATATATATATATATATATATATATATATATATATATATATATATATATATATATATATATATATATATATGGAAAGGTTCGGTTAAGCACTGGGCCAGTGCTTAATACTGTGCGCACTCGCGCTCAGCCGTCCGATCTGCATTTTGATCATGATGCAGATCTAATGGCTTTAATTCGCTCCCGCTCTTCTACACTTACGAAAGGGTAATTTAGTCAATTACCCCTACCCTCTCTTTCTTCTCTGCCCTTTCAGATCAGAGGCTTTTCGATCTACCCCTTTTCCCAAATCCCTAATCTCTCTCTCGCTCTCGAGCGCGATCGATCTCTCCTTGTCTCCTGAGCGCGCTCGATCTCTCCTTGTCTCCCCTTTCAATCTCCTCAGCGCTTTTCGATCGCAGATCCCTACTCTGTCTCAGATCGATCGCTTTTCGATCTCAGATCCCTAATCTCTCTCTCTCGCGCGCGACCTCTCTCTGTCTCTCCATTGACGAGAGACCCTACCTCTCTCTCCTCCAGCGAAACGATCACCGCTACCTCTCTCTCTCTCTCTGTCTCTCCCTGTCGACGACGAATCTGAAGCTCTCTTGAGCGACGCTGCAATCCCAGTAATCGAAACTCCAAGGTAGAAAATTTTCTAACTTCAAATTACTTTAAATCGAAACCCTATTTTCTTCTTAGTTTAATCATGTTAAAAAAATTTTGGTAAGTTGAAACCCTAGTACACACTTTTTAGATTATGGTGAACCCCTAGGTATAAAATTATCCCTTCAACTGAGTTAAATTGTAACCCTAGTTTCTTGTTAGATAAATCTTGTTTTAAAAAATTAGGACAAATTGAAACCCTGGTATAGATTTTTTAGATTATGGTAAAAAAAACTTCAAGATTAGGTGATTTAATGTAGTGGATAGCTATTTGATTATATATTGTGATAGCTATGCGAGGATGGTAACGACTATATAAATTAATATCAAAATTTAGCATACATTTTCTTATTATTTGTTTAAATTTCCATTTTAACTTACTTTGGCTTCATCTTTTCAATAGCAACAGTGCATTCATTGAAGAAGATGTGAATTCTTCTACTGAAGATAGCTCCGAGGATGCTTGTGACTATATGAATTGAGGGAAGTATTTGATTCGCGAACAAATTGGTAAATTTGATGCTTTACTGTCTTTTATTTTGGGGATGAATCAATAGGCAGTGATGAATGCATGAAATGGTCAAGTTGAGTTTAATGTTTGCATGGGCATACCCACGAAGTCAAATATATCTTTGTGCTTCTCTTTTTTTATATATATACTAGGCTGGTGCACTCGCGCTAAGCCGTCCGATTCTGCATTTTGATCATGATGCAGATCTAATGGCTCGCATTCTCTCCCGCTCTTCTCACACTTATGGAGGGGTAATTTGGTCATTTACCCCTACTATCTCTTTCTCTCTGCCCTTTCAGATTGAGAGCTTTTTGATCCGCCCCTTTTTCCCAAAAAAACATAAACATAGGTGGGGGCTTGTGTAGGTTGCATCTATTAGGCGTGACAATCTAATGCAACCGTAATGCTAAACCAGTACACTTTTTGAGAGAATGCTTGATACACTTATACACTTATGAAATAACCTAGTGTTGCGAATTCATGTGACTTCTGAGCCTACTTCATTTCAATTTATTAGCATATACATGCTCTCTGTTATCTAAATTTCTGTTCTGAGCCTATACTTATGCCTGATTGATGATATTTTCAGAGACTGCAGCAGCAAGGGTAGCAGCATTAGAATTAGTAGCAGTAGTAGCAGTGTCAGAACATTATATTAGAAGTAGTAGTAGCAACAGCAATTTGTTCCAAGACATTCACCCAAAAAGTGATCATTTTCAGGTATTATCCTTGTAATGCTTTATTTAGATGACCACAATTACTTTGGGAAGATGTTTTTGTTCATTCTTCAATAAAATAATACCAAACAAAGAAATCTTAGTATTCAAGTTTCCTTCTAATGCTTTATAAAAGATTATGATTGTTTCTCCATTACAAACCTGTAATGGAAGCTGCAAAATTTCAAATGCACATATTTTATATCATTCTTTTAGATATTTTGATTATTGTTCAACTTCTTTACCTACAATTTTTTGGGTTCATTAAGTTTCTTAGTAATAAAGGATTTTTTTTTCATCCATAAATATCAGATTCTTTTACTACTAACAAACCAAAGTGTGCTTCAGAAATGACTGTAAACTAGTACAGAATTTCCATTCCAATCAATTATTTTCTTTTACTAAATAACAAAGTTGAGTCCAAATATGAAAGAAAAATGACATTTGACGTATACCATACAACAGCAGTAATCTAACTTATATTGTATATAGTGTATTCATATGAGTAAAAAAGGGTAATTGGAACCACATGTATATTGAAGCAAGTAATATGAAATTATGTACATGCTGTAACCAATAACTTAGCAAGCAATAAGTCATTGACAAACATTTGATCCTATATGAATTGTACTCATTTTACTTAGCAATGAGTATAATAAGTTTTGTACATGTTATGAAGCTAACCCTTTGTACAGGGATAAGCTTGGGATAAGTAAGTAATATGAAATTATGTACATGTTAGATGTTATTGATTTAGGTTAATTCGTTTTGGGTTCATATTTATGCAGGCAAAATGAACACCTTCGAAGTATGGAGTTACAATGTCGGCTAGAACTATAATGCTCTTGGAATTGAAGAAGCTTATGAAGCTAACCCTTTGTACAGGGATAAGCTTGGGTTTCCTAATATTTATGCAGGCAATCTTGTTTCGGGATAACCCAAAGGTGTACCTAATCTTGTTGCTTATCATAGTCATTCTATACTTTAGGACATTTGTACTTAGTCATGTGAAATATCGTTTGGAAAATAAACTTTCTTGTACAATTAAAGACTGTTGTCTTAAAATGTCGTAATTTTCCATTGTTCAATTGTAGGGATCGATTCATTTGTAATTCTGACTTAAAATGTTTCCTGAATGAAATTTGATTTTTTGCTGATATTAGAAGTTTTGATGCATCAAATTTTACGTGAGAACAATTGTATGTTCTTTAGCTGCATTCCTGAAGCACCCTCGAACTCCTGATGCGACTGGTATGGATAATGAATTGTCCAATTTTATAACCAAAGCACCCTGGAACTCCTGGTGCGATTGGTAGGGTTTGTACAGGGAATGCTGTGTACAGGATAGTAGTTTTAGGTGCTTGTTTGCTTTTTTTTGTCCAATTGTTTGATTTTAAAACCAAAGCAAAGTGAATGATTCGTCAGTCGTAATTGTTTACAAGGAATGCTGTTTGTACAGGGAATGCTGTTTGATTTTGTCCAATTGTTTACAGGATATTCAGACTTTATGAGCATAATTGTTTGATTATCAAAGTGAATTGTTTCAGTCGCAATGGTCTTGTATGGAACATATTCCATCATAACTGAACATTTTGTGCACTTATGAGCAATCTAAATACGGAACTCGTCCGCATATCATACAGTATATCTTTCTTTGTGAACAAAATTGCCTGCTTTATTCTTTACAGCATCTATACTCATATATATTACATGTATTGTAAGCACATAAAGTCATGTATCTACCTACTATTACAGCAGAAAGTGTCATATCCTTCTAACTTTACATTTGATACCTACTATTACAGCAGAAGGAGTATTGAGAAGGAATGATTGCATAGATTATAAAATGGATACAGTACAACGATCAATGTAGTCAAATATCCAAAATTGAGACACAAAATTCTATATTACAAAAAAAAATTGCATTTCTATTTTTGTTGGCTCATAACATTGATTGCACAACAAAACACTCAATAAAAGCTCCCACAGTATGAGTGTTCAATAATACTGCCACTGCTGCTGCTAATACTGCCACTGCTGCTAATGCCGCTACCGCTGCTGCTGCAGTATATGAAAATATCATTAACGGGCATAAGTATAGGCTCAGAACAGAAATTTAGATAACGTAAATCATGTTTATGCTAACAACAGTAAATGAAGTAGGCTCAGAAGTCACATGAATTCACTACACTATGTTATTTCATAAGTGTATAAATGTATCAAGCATTCTCTCAAAAATAAAATAGGTTTAGCACTACAGCTGTATTAGATTGCCACACCTAATAGAGCTCACCTTCATAAACCCCCACCTCGCAGTCTCTAAAAAACAAGCTCAGCCATGCTGCAGATATCCATAACAGAGAGCATATTTATGCTAACAATTTGTAGATGAAGTAGGCTCACAAGTCACATAATTCACTACACTATGTTATTTCATAAGTGTATAAATTTATCAAGCATTCTCTCAAAAAGTGCATAGGTTTAGTACGGCTGCATTAGATTGCCACGCCTAATAGAGCTCACCTTCACAAACCCCCACCTTAAGGTTAAAAAAAAATGCAGTCTCTAATAAGATCAGCCATGCTGCAGATATCCCAAATTTTCATCTGCAAAGCTCACATTTTAATAGAGCTCAGAAAATTTAAGATAGCGCAATTTTAAACACAGCTCAACTGCACTTTCAATTTGTAACACAGCTCACTGTGAAACACAGCTCAAAATGAAATAGTGCTACTGCTAATATTTGAAGAGCTTATTAACCAATTTCAAATGTAAACCCATATCAAATTTTAAGTTCATTCAAAAAACAAATATTAACAGAGCTCAATTTCAAACCATAGCTAAAGCTATGAAACAGAACTCCAGATAAGGCAAAAGCTTATATATAAAATGTACAAACTACCCCTCGGTAAGTGTGAGATGAGCGGGAGTGTTGCACAGCCACTAGATATGGATCAAGATCAAAATTAAGATCAGATGGCTGAGGAGGAGTGCACACAGCTGTGTGCACCAGCCCAATATATATATAAAAAAAGAGAAGCACAAAGATATATTTGACTTCGTAGGTGGGGAAAACATTAAACTCAACTTGACCATTTCATGCATTCATCATTGCTTATCGATTCATCCCCAAAATAAAAGACAGTAATTCGTCAAATTTACCAAATTGTTCGCGAATCAAATACTTCCCTCAATTCATATAGTCGTTACCATCCTCGGAGCTCTCTTCAGTAGAAGAATTCACCTCTTCTTCAATTCACCAAGTTGTGTGCAACCTTTCCCACTCTCCATACCTATTACAAAATCCAATATATAATCAGATTACTATCACTGTATATGTCTGCAAATTACTATCCACTATATATAAAATCAAATATCTATCACAGTATATAATCAAATAGCTATCCACTACATCAAATCACCTAATCTTGAAGTTTTTTATTACCATAATCTAAAAAATCTATACCAGGGTTTCAATTTGTCCTAATTTTTTTAAACAAGATTTATCAAACAAGAAACTAGGGTTTCAATTTAACTCAGTTGAAGGGATAATTTTATACCCTAGGGGTTCACCATAATCTAAAAAGTGTGCACTAGGGTTTCAACTTACCAAATTTTTTTTTAACATGATTAAACTAAGAAGAAACTAGGGTTTCGGTTTAAAGTAATTTGAAGTTAGAAAATTTTATATCTTGGGGTTTCGATTACTGGGATTGCAGCGTCGCTCGAGAGAGCTTCGGATTCGTCGTCGACAGGGAGAGACAGAGAGAGAGAGAGAGCTAGAGGTGATCGTCTCACTGGAAGAGAGAGAGGTAGGGTCTCTCGTCGATGGAGAGACAAAGAGAGGTCGCGCGAGAGAGAGAGAGATTAGGGATCTGAGATCGAAAAGCGATCGATCTGAGATAGAGTAGGGATCTGCGATCGAAAAGCGCTAAGGAGATTGAAAGGAGGAGACAAGAAGAGATCGATCGCGCTCAGGAGACAAGGAGAGATCGATTACGCTCAAGAGCGAGAGAGAGATCAGGGATTTGGGGAAAGGGGCAGATCGAAAAGACTCCGATCTAAAAGGGCAGAGAAGAAAGAGAGGGTAGGGGTAATTGACTAAATTATCCCTCCGTAAGTGTAGAAGAGCGGGAGCGAATTAAAACCATTAGATCTGCATGATGATCAAAATGCAGATCGGACGGCTGAGCACGAGTGCGCACAGCGTTGAGCACTGGCCCAGTGCTCAACCGAACCTTTCCCTATATATATATATATATATATATATATATATATATATATATATATATATTAATGTATGAGGGGCCCTTCTTGGAAGTTCGCCTCCCCCCCCCCCCCCCCCCCCCCCCCCCCCCCCCCCCCCCCCCCCGCGGGAACTCAGGGCCGACCCTGGGTATGTCAGACTATTTGTGTTGTTTGACAATCATCTGCTTTTTCCATAACTTACTTTCTTGTTGTTAAAAAAAATTTGATGCTAAAACTCTAGAGTTATCGTATAATGACTAACATGCCCTTGATTCGAGTCTATGGATTTATGTTGACATGTTGGTTTGATTAGAGCATCTCCAATCGTTTGCTATTTTGGCAAAATAGCAAATAAAATAGCAAAACGTGGCTGCAATCATTTGCTACTTTGCCAAATTTTAGCAAACGATGAACAGTGTGTTGCCAAATTTGAGAAACGATTTTGGCAATTGCCAAATATAGCAGACGGATCATGATTTTTCGTCTTAATTTTTTTATAATTTTTTTCAGCGTTCGGAAGATTCATGTTGTTACATCTGAGGGGTTTCTAGAATTATTTTTTTTAATTGATCGGACGGTACATGATGTACCGTCCAAAGAGAAAAAAAAAATCCAAGCATCGGACACAATATGTTGTCCCGTCCGAAGCATTTTTTGCTTGGACCACCATATCAGCCAATTTTAACCAAGGCTTAATCCATGGTTTAAGTAATAACTAATTGAATAATCACTAATTTAATAATATTTAAATAATTAATTAACATTTAATCCTTAATTAAATCATCTTAAACATTAAAATAAAATAAAATCCAGACAGAACAACATGCTCCGTCCGATTTTGCATTTTTGTCAAATTATAGCAAACAACGATTGAAGCAAAATATTGGAGGGATTTGTTTGTCGAAGCTAAACTCCCGGTCACCACCCACTCCAAACAACGATTATAGCATTGTACGAAGCTAAATTGACGTACTTACAATTTTGCTGGATCGAGCTTGTTTGTCGGCCCACCCTCTAGGGTTGTTGAAGGGATTTGTTATTTGTACGCGTCATGTTACTTCATGTATGTTTTATTTTCTGTCTGTAGTTTGTACTTGGGCCTAGTACTCTGGGTTTGTTTCGTTAAGCTCTTATTAATGAAACAGGGTGGCCAGATTCCACCTTTTCCCTTTAAAAAAAACGATTGAAGCAAAATATTTTTTTTGACATTTTCTATTTTGCCAAATTGGCAAAACAGTAAAAACAATCGGAGATGCTCTTAAACAATGAAAAGAAAGCGGTTGGTCCCAAATATCACAATTGACGAAAGCTAATCGCTAACCCATTTTTGATAGCTTGCCATTTGCATGTTCTTAGATTTTTCCTAATACAAATTTCTCTCTAATAATGATGGATAACAAACGTGGTCATCCTTAAAACAATAAGGATAGAATGATACAAATAAATAAGAACCAAAAAGTAGCAAGAGATGAACTGATATAAGTCAACTCTGAGCTAAAAAAAATACAGACCTCAAGATCTCAATCCAAACATATTAACTTCTATAAGAGCACATGTTTAGCATTTAGCATTTAGTAATGAGCAATGAGCGTTGCAATCGTTGGTGTTAAATTCTTTTAAAAAATTTAGACGGAAGATGATGATCCGTCTATCACTTTTTTTAATAATGAAAACAATGATATTTTGTAATTAATGAATGTCAGTTTCGTAATTTGTGAAAGAAAAGCAAAGAAAGAAGTTGTGGGATGGAGCTTGATCGTCCGTCCGACATTTTTTGAGTTTTTTTAAATAATGACATTTTCGTAATTATTTGAATGACATTTTCGTAATTTTTAGGAAAAAAAATTTCCAAAAAAAGTTTGCAGGCGACCATATTAAAAAATATAAATTTAAACGGACGCAGCTTGATCCTCCGCCTTCTAAATTTAACAATCGTCTAAAGGCACTACTATCTTTAGCAGCTGACTATTCACTTGTATTCTAAATTTTGTGTTTTTAGTAAAAGATAGTAGAGAGTTTTTTCAACCCAATTGCTAAGGTTTAAATTTTTAGCAAACAATAGTGGATGTTCTAATAATCCAAATTCACTAATTTAATAACCAGTTCAAATTTCCGTACTTTTTCATGTTAGAACCTGAATATAAAATAATAAGAAATTCCAACAAAGTTGTGAAGAAATCAAATACAGAAAGAAAAACAGTAAGCAATGAACTTGTACAGAGTCGAGATTTTTAAGAATCTCTGTCCTTAAAGGAGAATTCGCCCCGTAGTGTGACGGTTACCGGCGAATCGCTTCCCAGGATACAACTGTATTTTCTCTGAAGAATGCAGCACCCTTGCTTCAGAAACAACGAACTGTTGTCTGTGTGTACTCTCAGTTGACAGACACTGACTCAGAGCAGAGGAAGAAGAAGAGGAAGACCCAAGTGCAAAATTTTTTATCTCTGTATAGGAGTTGATGTCTGGATACATAGAGAAGAGTTGGACTGGAGACTGTTCAGCAGCCATTACTCTGTAACAGCAGAGTATTGGGGACTCTTCAGATTCATAACTGGTGAGCCATTACTCTGCTGTTACAGAGTAATGGCCCCAGTTACTGAATCTGAAAAGCCTTTTCAGTTCAGTAGGGAAAGAGTTTGTCTGGGCAAAAATAAAATAAAAAATTTAAGCCAGACCAGACCAAACCGAACCGAAGCCGAAGCCGGGGCCGGGGCCGGAGCCGGGCCGGGCCGGAGCGGGCGCGCGCGCGTGTGTGTTTGTCATTTTGGCTAAGTCCTCTCTCCACTACACGTTAGTGGTAACCCCCGGGCCACGCCCTCTAGTCCAGTTTTCTAGTATATATACTAGTATAAATCTTTTCCAATTTCCGATATGGGACTATCCATTTGTTAAGTTGGTACCTTTCAAGTACCCAACTTTGGATCAACATTTCTCATTCATACAGAATTCGTTTTTGGCAAGTGAGTATACTACGGAATAGTACTCGACGAGAGGATCGCAATCCACTCATTTTCCGGTGCCGCCGGTGGTCGGAGCTTGCCGGAATTCAGCCCGGAAAACTACAAAAATTAATTCCAACAATTCCCCACATGAATGGAAATTACCAGACCATGTAATCCAGACACGACAGAAAAACAAAAAACATGACAGAAAGACTCTGAGAGTACAATCGGAAAATCACTGCATCAGGAATGGTAGTAATTTTTTAACTTTGAACCACCTTTAGTAATTAGCTATCGGATTCACTTGACCAGGTAGTGATCATGATGTCTTGAACTACCCGGGCGTTCATGTGAACCTAGACAATAACTATCACACAGTTTCATCTCCTCACAGAACTAAGTTCTCTTGTTGTGTTCATTTTGGCCTTGAACATCCCTGGTTAATCGTGAGTGAACTTGGAGAATGTAGCCTTTCTTCATTCTCCTAGAAACGGCCCCATTTCACACTCACAAGGTGATTGCCCATAAAGAGTATCCTGCTATACTCCACTTTTGTTTCAAAGCTATGGGAATCATTAAAAGCCAAGCTTATCCTAACTATTTGCAGGCAGCACTTGTTTTATCATCCTAAGAATGGGTATGAGATGTAAATCTCTAAGTGCTTTCGTTGATTCAACAAGATTTAGTTGTCCCTTTGAACCTAGATCTTGGGATCTCCAATTGCTAGGTAGGGTTTCCATCAAGTATCCTCTTTCGTCATAGGCTTTAAAACCATTCCTCTTGATGATCTCACAACCTGCTCTCGCGACAGACCTTTAGTAAATGGATCCGCTAGGTTGTCGGCCGAATTTATATATTCTATAGAGATTACTCCATTTGAGAGCAGTTGTCTAATAGTTTTGTGTCGCCTTCTGATATGACGAGACTTACCATTATACATACAACTCAGTGCCCGTGCTATAGCCGATTGGCTATCACAGTGTACACATAAGGCAGGCACTGGTTTTTCCCACATTGGAATATCCTCTAAGAAGTTTCGAAGCCATTCTGCTTCCTCTGCCGCTTTGTCTAAAGCAATAAACTCAGATTCCATGGTGAATCTGGCCAATAGCGTTTGTTTAGAGGATTTCCATGACACAGCTGCACCACCAAGTGTGAAAACATATCCACTTGTGGATTTTGAGTTCTTTGAGTCCGATATCCAGTTGGCATCACTGTAGCCTTCCAGTACTGCTGGATATCTGGTGTAATGCAGCGCATAACTCTGAGTATGTCGCAAGTAGTTCAATACTCTAGTTATTCCTTTCCAGTGACTTCGTCCTGGATTACTCGTGTATCGGCTCAGTACGTTTACCGAATGTGCTAGGTCCGGTCTTGTACAATTTGTTAGGTACATCAGACTACCAATTACACGTGTATATTCCAGTTGTGATATGCTTTCGCCTGTATTTTTGAACAGGTGAAGACTTGGATCGACGGAACTTTTTGCTGTCCCATTGGAATAATTCTTGAATCTTTCAAGTACTTTCTCAGCATAATGAGCTTGAGACAAAGTAATCCCCTCAGATGTCCTGGAAACTTTGATTCCTAGTATGACATCTGCAACTCCCAAGTCTTTCATGTCAAACTTGCCACTAAGCATGCTCTTAGTTTGTTTGATAATGTCGTTATTACTTCCAATAATGAGCATGTCGTCTACGTATAGACAGACCAGAATGTATCCGTTTGGAGTATATTTGATGTAGATACATTTATCACATTCATTTATTTTGAAACCATTCGACATCATAACATTGTCAAATTTTGCATGCCACTGCTTTGGAGCTTGTTTCAGGCCTTACAGTGATTTTACAAGCCTGCACACCTTATTTTCCTGTCCAGGAACTACGTAACCCTCCGGTTGTTTCATGTATATTTCTTCTTCTAAGTCCCCATTTAGAAATGCAGTTGTAACATCCATTTGATGTATTTCTAGGTTACGTAGGGCTGCAATAGCTATCAACATTCTTATGGATGTTATTCTTGTAACTGGGGAATATGTATCGAAGAAATCTAGGCCTTCTTTTTGCCTAAATCCTTGTACCACAAGTCTAGCCTTATGCTTCTCTATTGAACCATCTGGTTTTAATTTTTGTTTGAAAATCCATTTGCATCCTAGAGCTTTACATCCAGAAGGCAAATCGACTAACTCCCATGTATGATTTTGCATAATGGAGTCTATTTCACTTTTGATTGCTTCCTTCCACATAGGAGCAGCAGGCATAGACATAGCTTCCTTGAAGGTTCTGGACTCATTCTCTAACAGAAAGGCCGTCACAAAGTCAGGACCAAATGATTTTGATGTTCTAGCCCGTTTACTTCGTCTAGGCTCATCGGTATCCTGTTCTGGTTCATCAACTGAAGTGCTTGCATTCCCTTGTTCACGTGTACGTTTAGGGTACGTAGTATCCTTGCACGGAAATACGTGTTCAAAGAATGAAGCATTTCTTGATTCCATTATTGTATTTACATGGATATCCGGGATATCCGATTTGTATACCAAAAACCGATATGCACTACTGTTGTGTGCATAGCCTATGAATATGCAATCAATCGTCTTAGGTCCGATGGTGACCTGTTTCAGATTAGGTACTGCCACTTTTGCTAGACACCCCCACACTTTGAGGTATTTATACGAAGGTAAGTTACCTTTCCACAATTCATATGGTGTCTTGCCGGTTTTCTTGTGAGGTATTTTGTTGAGAATGTAGTTGGCAGTCAGCAACGCTTCCCCCCCACATGTTTTGGGGTAAGCCAGAATTCAACAACAAGGCATTCATCATCTCCTTTAGAGTTCGGTTTTTGTGCTCGGCAGTACCGTTTGATTCGGATGAGTAGGGAGCAGTTGTCTGATGAACTATTCCATGTTCCGAGCAGAACATGTTAAATGGTGCATCATATTCTCCTCCTCTATCACTTCTAACGATTTTAATCGTTTTGCCAAGTTGATTCTCAACCTCAAGTTTATATTCTTTGAATTTATCCAACGCCTCATTTTTGCTATGTAACAAATATACATAGCAGAATTTTGTGCAATCGTCTATGAAAGTCACAAAGTACTTTTTCCCACCTCTGGTCTGCACATATTTTAAGTCACACAGATCCGTGTGAATTAGACCTAGAGTTTCTGTGTTTCTTTCTACAGAACGTGATGGAGTTTTGGTGAGTTTGGCCTCCGTGCAAACTTCACATTTTTCTGAGTTATCTACCTTAAATTTTGGTAGCAAATTCATGTCAACTAATCTACGCATAGAATTTACATTAACATGGCCTAGTCTTTCATACCAAACAGAGGAAGACTCAACAACATAGGCAATAGGAGTTATTTCATTGACTTTGGGAACAGCAGGAACAATAGTTTTAGGGATGACTGTCATTACATTAAACTTGAACAGTCCATCCTTTACATATCCTTTACCCAAATATACCCCATTCTTCGACAGTACAAAATTATCTGAAACAAGTACAACTTTAAACCCATTCTTACTTAGCAAAGAACCTGATATCAAGTTCTTTCTAATGTCTGGGACATGCAGCACATTTGTGAGTGTTAGCTCTTTGCCTGAAGTCATTTTCAGCACTATCTTTCCTGTTCCTTCAATTTTGAAGGTGGAAGAGTTTCCCATGAACAACTGTTCATCTTTGTTGCACTTCTGGTAGGAGGTGAACATTTCCTTGTCCGAGCAGATATGCTTGGTGGCCCCAGTATCGTACCACCATTCACGAGGATTGCTCCCCACAAGATTTACCTCTGAAACAACAGCACAGAGGTCCAGGTCAGAGAGACCAGTGGACAAGTTCTCAGCTATGTGTACATGGGATTTTTCATTCCCTTTTACATGTCCTGTTTTTGAATAATTACTGTCCTTACTGCGGCACTTAGAAATTTTGTGCCCCAGCTTACCACACTTGTGGCATTTTCCAGCAAACCCTTTGCAAGAGGTTTTTTGTTTGAGGTCTGTGGCAGAAACTTCCTCTTCTTGCCCTTCTGTTCATGCTCCACCACATTGGCCTTTTCTATGGACTTATTTCCATAGGACCTCTCAGCCTTGCGATTCTCTTCTTCAATCTGCAACCTGATAATTAGGTCTTCAAGAGACATCTCATTTCGTTTGTGTTTGAGATAGTTCTTGAAGTCTTTCCACCCAGGTGGAAGTTTTTCAATGAACGCTGCAACCTGGAATGGTTCGCACAGCGTCATATTCTCTACAGCAATGTCGTGCATTATAACTTGCAGTTCTTGGACTTGACTCACCACAGTTTTGGAGTCAATCATCTTGTAGTCCAGAAATTTGCCGACAACAAATTTCTTGGACCCGGCGTCTTCTGTTTTGTACTTCTTTTCCAGGGACCCCCACAGGAGTTTGGACGTCTTGAAGACACAGTAGATGTTGTACAAGGAGTCTACCAGGCCATTCAGGATATAGTTCCTGCAGAGGTAGTCACCCTGAGTCCACGCGTCAACTTCAGCAACGGAGTGTGCTTCCATTGGCGCCAGCATCGGGGCAGATTCATTGAGGAATCTGTCCAGCTTCAATGTGGTCAGGTAGAACTGCATCTTTCCCTGCCACTTTTTGAACCCAGTTCCATTGAACTTCTCCGGTTTTTTTCCCACGCTTATGTGCGTGGGCAGAACGACCGAATATGCCGCAACCGATTGTGCAGTCACATTCTGGGTCACCGGAGTTTGGGTACTGAGAAGCCCAGTAGCAACTTCAGTTTGTGTGTTCTCCATGTTTTGATTTTGTTCTCTTCTCTGAAATTGGTTGAAACAGAGATTGTTAGTTTTTATTTTTTCCGAACAGAACCTGTAAACAAACTTCACAAAAATTGTCAGAATCTGTGAGGAAAAATTCTGCTTTAAGATTGTTAGAACCTGAACATAAAATAATAAGAAATTCCAACAAAGTTGTGAAGAAATCAAATACAGAAAGAAAAATAGTAAGCAATGAACTTGTACAGAGTCGAGATTTTTAAGAATCTCTGTCCTTAAAGCAGAATTCGCCCCGTAGTGTGACGGTTACCGGTGAATCGTTTCCCAGGATACAACTGTACCTTCTCTGAAGAATGCAGCACCCTTGCTTCAGAGATAACGAACTGCTGTCTATGTGTACTCTCAGTTGACAGACACTGACTCAGAGCAGAGGAAGAAGAAGAGGAAGACCCAAGTGCAAAATTTTTTATCTCTGTATAGGAGTTGATGTCTGGATATATAGAGAAGAGTTGGACTGGAGACTGTTCAGCAGCCATTACTCTGTAACAGCAGAGTATTGGGGACTCTTCAGATTCATAACTGGTGAGCCATTACTCTGCTATTACAGAGTAATGGCCCAAGTTACTGAATCTGAAAATCCTTTTCAGTTCAGTAAGGGAAGAGTTTGTCTGGGCAAAAATAAAATAAAAAATTTAAGCCAGACCAAGCCGAGCCAAGGCCGGGGCCGGGCCGGGCCGGGCGCGCGCGCACGTGTATTTGTCATTTTGGCTAAGTCCTCTCTCCACTACACGTTAGTGGTAACCCCCGGGCCACGCCCTCTAGTCCAGTTTTCTAGTATATATACTAGTATAAATCTTTTCCAATTTTCGATATGGGACTATCCATTTGTTAAGTTGGTACCTTTCAAGTACCCAACTTTGGATCAACATTTCTCATTCATACGGAATTCGTTTTTGGCAAGTGAGTATACTACGGAATAGTACTCGACGAGAGGATCGCAATCCACTCATTTTCCGGTGCCGCCGGTGGCCGGAGCTTGCCGGAATTCGGCCTGAAAAACTGCAAAAATTAATTTCAACATTTCACACCTGTAGTAAAGAAATAAGAGAATTTTGAGATAGAATTTTCTACACAGATCAAATTAATTTCGAGAATGAAGTAATTGTCATTTATAATTTGCTATAGAATGTAATGAGTTAGCAACATGAACCATTAGTTTGTTTGGTTCAAAGGAGGGGAGGGAGGGAGGGATTTTAATGGGGGAGAGAAGGGATTTGAATCATATTTTCTATTTGATTCGAGAAGAGAAGGAATGGGAGGAGAGAGAAAATAATTATCTTCTTATTTGGTTCATAAGGGGAGGGAAGAGATTTTATAATTAAATTATACTTTTATACCATTTTACATTTTAGGAGAGCCTATGTAATAATGTTTCTAATTCTAACTTCGTATTCTTTATTGTACTTTTTGTTAACCTAACTTAGCAAATAATACATGCAGAACTATAAGCAGATACAATTAAAATGCTTAACAAAATAATGAAGGCCAGTATAAACCAAGCTCAACAAAATATTCAAGTTTACCACATAATACTAATTAAATCAAGTCTTCAAACTTCATAGGCAATGAAATAAACTATTAAAAATGTTTAAGTTTAGAGAATACGACAAAGTATCAACAAAATGTTCAGTAAAACCTCATGCCACCCACTAAGCTCAAGTCTTCAATCAAGAATGCTTACCTGATTAAAAAAAAAAACTCGAACCCTAGTTGAAACGAAGAGGGTATCCATTTTTGGGGGAGATAGAGGCGCGTGTTTGTAATGACATTTGATATTAGAGTTTAGTTTTAGATTAACTAGTATAATGTACGTGCGATGCACGTCTAAAAAAAGTAAAGTCATCAAATTAAATGAATATATATCGAATAAGAAAAAAAATAGTTTATATCTGAATGTTTTGATTTGGGCTACACGTGCGGTACACATTTATGTTTGTTAGATATAGTTTAGACGTGTATTATACGTATTTATATAGTTACAAAGTTAGGATTTGTTTGTTACAAACCCCAACTCTCCCATTAAAATAGTAGAGATATTTATAGATCTAAAAAGGGCAATTTTGTATTTCACAAAATTATCCAGAATATTTTAGTCCAATCTCTTTAAAAAACTTGGACCCACTTTTTCTCCTCTCCAAATCTTCCAAATATTGGAGGAGAACTAAAATTAGCTAAGGAGAAATTTTGCTCTCCTCTATTTTGCTTCCCTTCCTTCCTAAAAAATGAACCAAACAAGAAATGTTAAAAAAAAATCTCCCCCCTTCTTTCTCCTCCCCTCCATTCCCCTGTAACCAAAACAGGCCGTTAGTTTGTAATTCTATGTCTACGATTTTAATTTTTAAAATATTTTAGAACAATGCCGTACCTACAAACTCATACATTTTTTAACGAAAAATAATGCAAGCATAATTTAAAATTTTAACCTGTCAGTCATTAGCGAGCGAATAGTTTGACCACTAGACTCTAGTAATACTTACGTCGATGAGTTAACTTCAAAATAGAATAGATTGACCACTAGAATCGACTTCAAAATAGAATAGATTCACCAGAATCTAGTGATATTTTGCATCTATGGGTTAAATTAAGGAAATTAATTTAATAATAAACACAACGGCTTTTGGGGGATTAATATAAAACTAGTAATTTACACATTTGATGCACGTCTTAATAAAAAAAATTAAATAAAAATTCTGACGTAAGGAAGATTCGAACTTGAAACATCCTTCATATTAGTTATGTACGTGTATTGCACATATAGGTAGATTTACAAATGTATGTACGTGCATTGCACAAATTGGTAGATGGACAAATTACACTAAGGTCTTCTTCCATTGTAGTAGTAGAGATAATTGTAATATTTGGAGAAATTTATTGGAAAAACCTAATAAAAGCTTGTACTTTTAATTAAGGTTTCCATACAAACTTAGCTATAGTTAGATAAACTAATTATTAATTAACCACTCCAAGATCTACCAACTAATATCCAAGTTGGATCCCTAACTTAAGATCTAATCATCTAACAACCCTACCAAATAACTAACCAAATCCATCCAAAATTAGGGCTGCAAATGATCTGAACTACTCGCGGGCTACTCAGCTCGAGCTCGGTCAAAACTCGGTCAAAGCTCGACACGAGACGAACTCGAGCTCGATAGCTTAACGAGTCGAGCTCGAACTTGAGTCTTTTGTGATTATAGGCTAAGCTCGCAAGTTACTCGTCTCGAACTCGGTCAAAGCTCGGTCAAAGTTCGGCTCGAAACGAGCTCGAGCTCAAAACTGAGCTCGATTGCTTAACGAGCCGAGCTCGTACCTCAAGATACTCGGCTTGACTCGGCTTATTTGCAGCCTTATCCAAAATCACACTTGAAAGATAAGGTCCCTGTACGTAACAAAATTAATATTATTTGCATGAGGTTAGGAAAGATCCAGATTTTCCAACATCTTTTGAAATAAATTTATTAACATATAATCTTCACTTCTTCATTCCTTTGAGACCCAAATAGTATTAAAAATATTGCTTTAGTTTGATGTAAGCGTTTGCGGTGTTGAACAAGTCTTTCTCTGGTTGTTGAATACCATTAGAGAAACAAGTAGTACAACAATCCCACTTATTAGGGAATTAGACAAACTCTTCTATTTCGAGGATTTTGTTGAGTAATGCGATGCTTGAAAATCTCGGGGGGGGGGGGGGGGGGGGGGGGGGGGGCAAGCTCAAGTGACGCAGCGATATAATGTGGTCCAACCCCCAGATCTACGTCCACACCACCTACTTGTAGCAATTCTCCGCCACAAGCATTCTACTATACTCAAACTCTTGTATAGTGATTCTCGGATTTAGGCCGAGAGGCCTATTACACCCGCGGGACTTCTAACACAAGCTCCGTCAATCTTACCGAAGTGGAAGAAAAGAAAAACTCAAGATCCTTAAAGATCATGACTGAAGAAAACAAATAGTTATCACACAAACTCGGATTGATTGTTGAATTGATTAGTTCAGAAATTTTTTCTCAGAGTAATAGGTGAAGAATACACAGTGGGTTCGTCCAAATATATAGATGGAAAAAGTGTATCTATCAAAAATAGAAACGATACATTCCAAAAGAGTGAACAGCGTGAGTTACGGTTGATCGCAGTTAAGGGACAGTCGACCGTTCATCTTTTAACGAAAATTCAAAAGATGAATGGTTGACTGCTTCATTATATTGCAATAACGTGCGGTCGACTGTGGTGCGGTCGACCAACACTATAGTACGATTGACCGCAATCGTGTTGTACTTGACGAAACCACTGTATATTCTTACCATATACTAATGAATTAATAATCAATCAAATACATATAAAATCTCACATATATGAAATAACAATAACTGATCTTGCTAGCTTGCTTGGGCACTAATTAACATGTGCTTTTTTGGAATAACTTCTTCTTTTGCTTGATTTTGCAATCCTTCTTTATTGCTTTCATTCTTTGCATATTATTGAATCTCTTTTGAATCTCTTAATGATATTATTTAATCCTAAAAACCTGAACAACTCAATTTAAATTTATTAGTATTTATAAGCACGTTTTGAACACCAAAATAAGAGTCAACAATGTTATCAACACAAACCACCAAGCAAATAGAAGATCACACCGAATCACACAAATTTATCCCGGTTGGAGCTTTCACCTTAATTCGGGGAGAAGAAACCTGAAATGTTATTCAAATATAGAAGATATAAGAATATTATAATTCTCACCACGACCCTCTCTCAATCCTCACCAGTAAGTATTAGTTATTTACAATTAGAGAATCACTAAATCTCCCTTTCAATGAAGTACTCTCTTATTTGGCTCTCAATAGTGGCCAATAACAACAACATATAGAGATCTAGAGAAACCTTAATTTGATATATTGATACAATAGCTATTGAATATTACAGAAGAGATAACCCTATGATAAGAGCCACACGAACTGTCATGAAGAGCAAGTTCGGGCTTCAGCGAAATCATCCAGACCCGCACCCAAAATCTGCATCAGCCACATTCGGTCGACCGTCCAACAAGACCGGTCGACTGTCCCCCTCGCGGGAAAACTTGTACAGTAGGGCGGTCGACCGTCCCAAAGACCGGTCAACCCCAACTCCTTATGTTGTTGTTGTTGTTGCTGTTTCATCTTGCTTCAACTTCGTTTCGAGTCGTCTCGATCCTTCCATTGTCTCATCGTCTTCATATCTAACATAGTATGCAAGACAAACCCAACAATCTCCACCTTAGATTGCATACTAATGAATCCACATCTGTGTGATTTAACATCTCTAGACTCTTTTTATTCTCCTCTTGCAAACAACTCGGTTCTGTGGTTTCCTCTGCTAGTCGAATCTACCTCCGCCTGTTTTTTTATTGTCATGCCCCGCTTCCCAAAGGGAATACGGAATATGGATGCGCGATAAATGCCCAGCGAAAGATTTTCATCATTTATAAGCTGTTCAGAATCTTTACAACATCTCACAAAAATAATCAAAGTCGGAAGCAAAAGAATCAACAAAGTATCAAATACAATTGTTCAAGCAATAACAGGAAATAATAATAATAAATGCAAACAAAACTCCATCACTAATAACCCATATCACCAACACCATCTGGTACCTGTTCTCCAAAATCTGTAATTTAACAATTGCAGGAATAGAAAAAAGAAAATAAACTCCCGTCAATGCAAGTTACGGACCGCTTGTAGTGCAGGATACAAGTACATGGGGGAAAATAACAAATATAAAATAACAGCAGGAATAAACAAGCATGGAATAATTGTGTCAACAGAAATGTAATATCTAGCATGAATCAGACAAACAGAATCAAGTAGCATGGTATACCAATAGGTACAGGTAACATGTATCAAGTGCCAAGTAAACAGGTAAACATGTAACATGTATACAGGTAACAAGTCTACAGGTAAACAGGTAATCAGGTAATCAGGTATACAGGTAAACAGGTACAGGTACAGGTCTCATATAACAGGTATCAGGTTATGTCGAGTCTTGTATTATTACTAACTAGGTAGCACTTCATGCAGCCCACACTACATGATTGCTATATTCAAACAGTTTCGTTTAGATTTCGTAGTGGAGTCCATAGGGCAGTGTACTCAGGGATCAGGATAACAGGAATAACAGGAACAGGTAGAACCTAGTGGTTCTCTTCCGAGTACATCTTCCTATAAGGAAGCATGCAGTCAGGTACAGGAAACAGGCAGAACCTAGTGGTTCTCTTCCGAGTACATCTTTCTATAGGGAAGTATGCAGTCAGGTACAGGAAACAAGCAGAACCTAGTGGTTCTCTTCGGAGTACATCTTCCTATAGGAAGCATGCAGTCAGGTACAGAAAACAAGCCACACCTAGTGGTTATCTTCCGAGTACATCTTCCTATAGGGAAGCATGCAGTCAGGTACAGGTAAACAGGATCGTGAATCATGTAGTCATGAACACGTAACAGGCAGGACACAGATCCTCTTCTCATTACACATTTCTATATTTCCACTACTAGATCTTTCCCTAAACCTCGGCTCGGTTATTTTATTATTATTAGCAAACAGGTATGTATGTATCTCAAACAGGGCAAGTATAACATAGCATGAACAAGTAACAGGTACAGGATGAAGAATAAACATGTACAGGTGAAAGATAACTCATAACAAGATAATATAACAAAAACTCTAGTTCAGGACAGCAAGACAGTATTGTACTAAAGCAGGGATTCCCATTGCTACAAATATGCAAATCTAAATCCGTCAAAGAATCTGGAAAATAGACTTCCGGACGAATCCAGAGAACATATATAAGTCATATAGTATTTCACAAAAACAAGTCTCAAAATAGGTTTGAATCTAGAAAACACGTTTAGCTAGAAATCAAAAGTTCGTATTCAAAGTCAGGAAAACAGCATGAAAACTCATTAATTAAATCCACGAAAAATATGGGGTATTCCCCTATATGTGTAGTATCAGAGTATAAAGTATCATAATCTTCCAATATAAATTGTTTAGTCAACAAAAATCAGAAAACATCAAGATGCGGTAGTTTTGTAAATCTGGAATTGTAAACACTGTAGTACAAAAATAGCAATATCTCACAAACCATTAATCAAAATCCAAATCCGCCAAAGGGGTGATAAAATAGATACAGTAGGCTAACTTTCATATTTAGAAATATTTTAGAAACAGAAAGTAGAAATAGGTCGAAAATCAAGTTTTTTACTGGACAGTAGTAAAATTCTGCATGTAAAATCGTTATTTGCAAGTATGAAAAGGTTTGTAAAACTCCTCAAATAAATACACCAAAATTCTGGGTAAAGCCCAATCAAGTCTAGAAATACTGAAAAAAATTTCAGATCAAAATAATAATTTTAACACCAGAATAAAAATAGATTACTTTTCAGAATTCATAGAAATCACAATCTGAAAATCTTCGGACACTACTGTAGTAAAATAGACATAACTCACAAACCGTAAATCGAAACTGAGATCCGTCAAAAGGGTTGGAAAATAGACAGAATTCTCTACAGTTCATGTTCACAAAATATTCTCAAATACTGACCTTAATAGGGTCTAAAATACTGATCAACATCAGGAAAATAGAAAAATACAGATTTGTTCTTCATACACGAATCAACATAGATCACACGAAATTTATCCAAATCAACCCAAACATGAAAAATAGTGTACTAGATTTCAAAACAATATGGTAAAGGGTCTTTCACAAGTATTCGACAAGTATAACACGAATAACACATCAAGCACGAATATCTCAAAATAGTATGAACATACACATCAAAAGTGGTCAACCCTAGGTTAATTCATGTCATATATGTTGTGAGAAAACTATGGTCAAGTCATCACAATAGAGACAATATCAACAAGGGATTTCACAAAAAAAATTGTCTCTAGAACCCAACTACACTACAGCGGTATTTAGTACTTATATATGCAAAGAAATTTGATACAAGTTACGTGCTTTATAACCGACGATGAAAATGAAGAAAATCAAGAATAACGGGAACTGATTCTAGGGCAAACGAACCAACGAACAGATGGATCACGAACAAGAACCACGAACCAACTCACGATCGCAACGAACCAAGCACACTCGCACACAAGCAAGCGAGAGAGACACGGCACGGCAGCAGGGAACGGCATGCTGTCGTGCTTGCTGTCCCGATAGCGACGGAAAGAGAGCACGACCTGAGGGCTACTGGCAGCGACAAGAAGAGGAGGCAGCACTTGGGATGGGGTTGCGTGCTGCTGCCGCTGATACCGAACCACAGAGAGAGAGGTCAAGGCGTCGGATGCAACAGGGGGGGGGGTGGCGATGGTCTGCAGGCGGATGTGGGACGAAAGAGATTGTAAGCGAGGGTTAGGAGAGTGCAAGGAGGTGATCGGGATTGCTTGGAGGTGCAAGATAGGGAGAGGCGGCAGAAGGGGAGATGACGTACAGGAGCATGGGTTCACAATATATGGTAGGGAAGTTAGGGTTAACAAGGTAGGGGAGGCGGTGCAGTCATAGAGGCTAACGGGTCGGGTGCACTTGGGTTTCGGGTAGTATAGGTAATCAGGGTAGGTTGAATTATAGGAGAATGGTTTTATAGGTTTCTGAATAGGATAATGGTAGTGATTAATGGGTAATGGTTAGTTATTAATAGGTTTAATATAAAGCTAAATGGGTTATATTGGATAATGGGGTACAGGATATATATTGGGTTTGGTGTAATAGGATATTAGAGAATAAGTGGATATAGGGTTTAATAAAATCCAATAGGGAAATAGAGTTTTAAAACTAATAGAAAAAAAATAAAATAATAATAATTAACCAATAAAATGTAGGGTTATATAACAACATATATTTTGTACAACAATGTGGAAATAATTTGAAATAACTACAAATACAATTTATACATAGAAATAGATCTTTAAAAACCAGTCAAAATTAATAACAATAATAATAATAGGAAAAATAATAATAGTAATAATAATAACAGTAATAGTAATAAAATAGAAATCAAAGTAATAATAACAATAATAAGATTTGTATTACAATATAAAATCACAGAAAATAGTTACAAATAAATTTATTGGTCGAAAATAGATTTTAATAGAAGATCCAACAATATATTTTAAGAAAAAGGATTTGAAAACGGGAAAATAATTTACAAAAATTTAAAATACCAAAAATACACAGAAAATACGGATTTGGAAAAATAGGGGTTACACTTATGCTGTATGCCCTCCTTCAATGGCACACCCCAGTAGATGTTATCATGGAGGGCCACTCTCCACACGAACTCCACCTACCTCACGGCTTTCTCCACCTGACGATATTCGATCGTCGTAGTCTCGCTCGGATGATTCTAGTGATGGAAGACTAGATAGAGGAACATTGGGCTTCAAACCACTTGGCCCAGGTTTCCTGTTCCTTCAAAGCTGCTAGAGGTTGTGACTCTGCTCAATCCCCCTCTCACCCTTCATCACCTTACGATAACTTTCCCAAACTGATCGAACTCCACCTGGATCTATGTACCTGCAGTCCATAGCTTTAAGAGTTCTCATGCATATGAAAGGCTCTGTTTCATCAAAGGAATATACAAGCCCTTCTCTAGTGTGTGTCCCCTTCCGTCTATCATCTTCGACTCTATCGTTCTCTCACCCTTTACATCACAAATCTTATCAATTTTTGTTCTCACACAACAACATGATGCAAACTTGTAAGTAGAAACCATCTCCCTCTTAGAGCAAACTTGAGAAGAACTAACTGAATCAAAAGAACAACGGGAATTCACATCTAAAGAACTTAAAACAAAGCACTGTTTAAGCCATCACCTGATTCAGCGACCCCAGATTTGGTGCCCCTCTAACTGAACCGCTTGCAATAGTCTCTCATGTAATGCTCAATCCCTTTGCACTGGTGGCCACAGACCTTACTCCTACATATACTTTTCCTTCCATTCAAAGTGCAATCTATCTCCAAGTGACTCACAGAAGTTGATGCCGATTTCTGACTCTCCTTCCTAAGTGCATCCTCCTCCAACCCCTTGATCATACCTGCTACAAAAACTTCTCCTTGGTAGATTTCTCGCCTAGCACGGTTATCATGTTGGATTAATTTGGTGGTGAATATATCGAGTTGGAAGCTTTTAGATCATATGTGTTGATCGCCATCAGTTCAGATAACTCCATTTTGAGCTCCATTGTATGATCTAGAAGAGAGTTACTTTCCTTCATTGAGTAACCCCACAACTTTCTTTTCTAGCACATCTGACCCTGTAATGACGATCCCGAGTAGTCAGTTCTGAATTTTGCTCAAAGACTCGCCACACTTCTCCTATACCTGACTTCGCTCGTCGATGACATTCAGATTAAACTCAAGGATTCTGAATAAATCTCCTTCCAATTCTCCTGTTTTGTACAGATTGGTCTCCCTTTATCTCCTTCTAGGATTAGATCTAAGTCTTGTTGAACCGATGATTCATGCATGTCCTCTTTCAAGAGATCAAAGTTGATCTTATCTTCGAATCGCTTGATCTTTGTGATCTGATATGCCATCTTCTCAAAGGAACTCAAACAAACCTACAAACCTGATTGCTCTGATACCAATTATTAGGGAAACAAGTGGTACAACGACACCACTTGTTAGAGAATAAGCGGAACTCTTTCCTTTCAAGGATCTTGTTGAGTTATGTGATGCAATCAACACAAATTACCAGGCAAATAGAATATCACATCAAAACAGACAAATTTATCCAGGATGGGGCATTCTCATTAATTCGGGGGAGAAGAAATCTGAAATATTATTCAACTAGAGAAGATACAAGAATATTACAATTCTCACCACGACCATTTCTCAAGCCTCGCCAGTAAGTACTAGTTGTTCACAATTAGATAATTACTCAATCTCTTTCAATGAAGTACTCACTTTCTTGGCTCTCAATAGGGGCCAATAACAACAGTATATAGAGATCTAGAGAAACCATAATTTGATATCTTAATACAATAGTCATTGGATATAACCCTACGATAAGCGCCACACGATCTGACCTGAAGAGCAAGATCGAGCTTTAGAGAAATCATCCAGACCCGCACCCGAAATCTGCCTCATCCGCATTCGGTCGACCGTCCAACAAGACCGATTAAATGTTCCCCTTGTGGGAAAACTTGTACAGTCGGGTAGTCAACCGTCCCAAAGACCGGTCGATTGCAATGACTCTTGTTCCTGCTGCTTTGTTGTTTCCTTTTGCTTCCACTTCGTCTACAATCATCTCAATCCCTCCATCGCCTCATCGTCTTCGTATCCAACATAGTATGCAAGACATAAACCCAACAAATACTAGCAAGGTACAATGTGCATGCGTAGGGGTGGACATGTGAGCTAAATTAAAGCTATTGCATGGTAATAAAAAAATAAGAAGCAACAATTTTCATTCTATTTTTAGGTGCAAATATTTCAGTTATAGTTGATAAGAATATTGATATGGATGTTAAAGTGCAAATAGACTGAAAGGTTAGAGAGAATAATATGTAAATGATATGTTAACCATAATCCTAAGCCTGATAGATTTCAGCCCGATAAAGTAGTCAAATCCAAAGAAACTCCCACCTCGATCTCCAAATCCAAGTACCCTAACCCTAACCCTATACCGGAAAGAGGACAACATAGAAAATGAGAGAGTTAAACCTAAAAATCAATAATTACAACCTAAAAAAGATATGAAATTCAATGAAATACTTAGCTCGAACCTCAAATCCGATCACTGAAACCCTAACCCTGTACCTAAAAGATTACACCAAATAAAAGGATCAAATCCAACGAAACACCCATCTCGATCCTCAAATTGGAGCACCCATCTCGATCCCCAAATCGGAGCACCCAAACCCTATCATTTTATAAGAAAGATAAGATATACAAAATACTAAATACCGATGAGTGAAGAACATACTGCAAGAAGCAACAATGAATAAATATCACATAAATCATACAATCAGGTATTAAAATATAACAATAAATTTGAAATAGAACCGACGAAACCACCACCCACAAAATACTAAAGGAGAAAACTAATGCACCAAATTAACCATAAATTCAATAAGGAGAAGAAATGAAGAAAAAAATATTGCGAAATTGAGATAGAATGAGGGAAGCTTAAATTTATCTTGAATTTGCTACATGATTAATATGCTTCTTTGGAATGCTTTCTGGTTTTTTCTCTCTAAGGATTTGGCTACATAGATTACAGTTGCCTCGCCAATATTGTGTTAGGGAATTATTCCCACTAGAGGATCTTGTTGAGTCTTTGATCCGATCAATACAAACCGCCAAGCAAATATTAGATCACAAAAATCACACAAAGCACATAAGAATTGTTCCAGTTGGGGTTTTTGCCTTAATATGGGGGAGGAAGAACGGAGATGTTATTCAACTAGAGAAGATACAAGAATATTACAATTCTCACCACGACCCACACTCATGCCTAACTGGAACTACTTGTTGTTTACAATAAAAAAATCTCTCACCTCTCAGATGAAGTATTATCTTCATCTATTCGACACTTTAGAATCATATCATTCTTGGAGCCGTTACAATGAATATATATAGATCTAGAGAAACCCTAGTTTGATACACTTTATACACCAACCATTCGATGTATACTGAAGAGATAACCTTGTGTTGAGAGTCGTACGATCTAACTTGAAGAAGAAGTTGGCTTCTCATGAATCTTGAAGACCCAACCCAAAACTGCTTCAGCCGCGCAAGACAGTCGACTGCATATAGTTGCGGTTGACTGTAATCACCTAGATTGACACCAGGGGGGGGGGGACAATTGACCGCACAGTCGACTGTCCTCATCTCTGTTGCTGCAGCTACTAGCTGACTACTTTCCTACTTTCTTCTCTTTCTTCAACCATTCGCTTCGATTCAATCTCATCGTTTCATAGTCTTCTCATCGAACATGTGTATGCAAGACATATAAACCCATTTTTTTTAACCTTGGATTGCATACTCATGAATCCACACCTGTGTGATTTAAACTCTTCTAGACCTTTGATCTTTTCATCTCCGCTTGTATACAACCCATTTCTATGACTTATTCTGCTAGTTGAACCTACCTCCACATGTTTTTCTCCAGTCGTATGCCCCCTTCAGGGACACACCCAGTAGGTGTTA
Source organism: Hemerocallis citrina (assembly GCA_017893485.1). Classification (NCBI taxonomy): domain Eukaryota; kingdom Viridiplantae; phylum Streptophyta; class Magnoliopsida; order Asparagales; family Asphodelaceae; genus Hemerocallis; species Hemerocallis citrina. The sequence continues at coordinate 137,775,031 of CM030367.1, read as the reverse complement.
TCATGGAGCTGCCACCTTTCACATGAACTCCACAAATCCCAAGGTTTTATCCATCTTCCAATGATTTGCGAACGTTGCAATATCGCTTTGGTGATTCCAGTGACGACTTACTAGATGATGCTTCAGTAATAATGAGCTTCCATACACTCTGCCGATTTTTCCTGTTCCCATAAAGTTGACAGAGGTTGTGCTGACCCTGTCCAATCCCTATCTTACCCTTCATCACCTTACGATGACTATTCCAAACTGTCAAAACTCCACCCTCGAGCTGTGTACTTGCAGCCTTAAGAATCAAGAGTCCTCAAGGATATCAGATTCCACTTTATCAAAGGAATATGCATGACATCTTCTAGTGTGAACCCTTTACTATCTGGTGTCTCTATTCAACTGTTCCCTTACCCACCACTTCACAAATCTCCCTAATCGCCGTTCTCACACTATGGCATGTTGACGAATTGTAAGTAGAAAGCATCTCCATATCGTAGCAAATGTGAGAAGAAAACCTCGAATCAAGATACCAACTCGAATTCACATCTGGAGAACTTGAAACAAGAAAACATAAATGGAAATCACATGTTTTACCTGATTCAGTTGCATTGGCTATGTTGGCTTGATCACTTTCTGTAGTAGCATCCTTCTGACTCAACCACTTGCGACAGTCTTTTTGGTAATGCCCAATTTCTCTAAAATGGTGGCAACGGATCTTACCCATGTATGCATTATCCCTTCCAATTAAATTATCATCATCCACTGCTAAACAACCTGCAGAAGTAGATCCACTTATATTAGTCTCCTTCCTAAGTTCATCTTCTTTCATACCCTTAATCACCCCGGCTACTGTAAGTTTCTTCTTATCCAATTTTCCATGTAGCATGGTAGTTATCAAGTGATCATAAGAAACTGGCAATGAACATATCAAGTTGAAAGCTTTATCCTCTTCGCGAAGATCATCAGCATTAATTGACTTCAGTTCAGATATTACCTTATTGAACTCCACAGTGTGATTTTGAAGATGGGTACCTTTCTTTATTGAAAAATGAAACAACTTCCTCTTCCAGTACATTAGATCCAACAACCACGATTCCGAGTAGTCAGATTTGAGTATCGCTAACCAATAGGCTCGCCGCACTTTTCAGCTCAAGAATATTACACTTGACTTTGCCTGCATACTGCTGGACTAAACTCAAGGCCTTTAAACAAATCTCATCTCACTTCTCATGTTTCATGTCAGTTGGCTTATTCTCTTCTAAGGCAAGGTGCAAGTCCTTCTGAACAAATACATCGTATATGTCCACCTTCCATAGATTGAAGTTGATGGTACCGTCAAACTGCTTTATTTTTGTCTTTTGATCTGCCATCTTCTCCAAAGAAATCGAACGAACCCATGAACATGATGCTCTGATACCAATTCTTAGAAAATTATTCACACTAGAAGATCTTGTTGAGTCTTCGACACGATCAACACAAACACCAAGCAAAGACTAGATCCACTAATCACACAAAGTACACAAGAATTGATCCGGTTGGGCTTAATCTGGGGGAGGAAGAACTGAGATGTTATTCAACTAGAAAAGATACAAGAATATTACAATTCTCACCACAGACCCTCTCTCACGCCTAACTGGAACTACTTGTTGTTTACAATGGAGATATCTCTCACCTCTCAGATGAAGTACTCTCTTCTCCTATTCAGTACTATTTAGAATCATATCGTTCTTGGAGCCGTTACAATGAATATATATAGATCTAGAGAAATCTTAGTTTGATACACTTGATACACTAACCATTCGATGTATATTGAAGAGATAACAGTGTGTTGAGATCCGTACGATCTAACATGAAGAAAAAGTTGGCTTCTCACGAATCTTCAAGACCTGATCCAAAATTGCTTCAGCTGCGCAAGACGGTCGAATGCACATAGTTGCGGTCGACCGCAATCACCCAGATTGACACCCGAGGGGGGGACAGTTGACCGCACAGTCGATTGTCCACCTCTTTGTTGTTGCTGCTACTAGCTAACTGCTTTCTTCTCTTTCTTTAATTATTCTCTTCAATTCCATCTCATCGTTTCATCGTCTTCTCATCGAATATGTGTATGCAAGACATATAACCCAATTTTTTTTACCTTGGATTGTATACTCATGAATCCACACCTGTGTGATTTAAACTCTTCTAGACCTTTCATCTTTTCATCTCTGCTTTGTATAAAACCCGTTTCTTTGACTTCTTCTGCTAGTTGAACCTACCTCTACATGTTTTTCTCCAGTCGTATGCCCCCTTCAGGAACACACCCAGCAGGTGTTATCATGGAGGTGCCACCTTTCACACGAACTCCACAAACCCCAAGACTATCCATCTTCCAATGATTTTTGAACGTTGCAATACCGCGTCGAAGATTCTAGTGACGACTTACTAGATGATGCTTTAGGAACAATAAACTTCCATACACTCGGCCAAGTTTTCCTATTTCCATAAAGCTAACAGAGGTTGTGCTGACCCTGCCCAATCCCCATCTTACCCTCAATCACCTTATGAAGACTATCCCAAACTGTCAAAACTCCACCTCGAGCTACGTACTTGCAGCCTTGAGAATCAAGAGTCCTCAAGGATATCAGATTCCACTTTATCAAAGAAATATGCATGACATCTTCTAGTGTGAACCCTTTACTATCTGGTGTCTCTAATTCAACTGTTCCCTTACCCACCACTTCACAAATATCCCCAATCGCCGTTCTTACACTACGGCATGTTGACGACTTGTAAGTAGAAAACATCTCTATCTCGTAGCAAATGTGAGAAGAACACCCCGAATCAAGATACCAACTCAAATCTATATCCGAAGAACTTGAAACAAGAAGACATAAATCGAAATCACTAGATTTACCTGATTAAGTTGCATTGGCTATGTTGGCTTGATCACCTCCTGTAGTAGCACTCTTCTGACTCAACCACTTGTGATAGTCTTTTTTGTAATGCCCAATTTCTCTACAATGGTGGCAACGAATCTTATCCTTGTATGCATTATCCCTTCCAATTAAATTATCATCATCCACTGCCAAACAACCTGCAGAAGTAGATCCACTTATATGAGTCTCCTTCCTAAGTTCATCTTCTTTCATTCCCTTAATCACCCCGACTACTGTAAGTTTCTTCTTGGCCAATTTTCCATGTAGCATGATAGTTATCAAGTGATCATAAGAAACTGGTAATGAATATATCAAGTTGAAAGCTTTATCCTCTTTGCTAAGATCATCAACGTTAATCGCCTTCAGTTCAGATATTACCTTATTGAACTCCACAATGTGATTTTTGAAGATGGGTACCTTTCTTTATTGAAAAATGAAATAACTTCCTCTTCCAGTACATTAGATCCAACAACGACGATCCCGAGTAGTCAGATTTGAGTCTCACTAACCAATAGACTTGCGACACTTTTCACCTCAAGAATATTATAGTTGACTTCGTCCACCAATTGCTGCTGGAATAAACTCCAGACCTTCAAACAAATCTCATCTCACTTCTCATATTTCATGTCAGTTGGCTTACTCTCTTCTAAAGCAAGGTGCAAGTCCTTCTAAACAAATACATCATATATGCCCACCTTCCACAGATTGAAGTTGATCTTACCATCAAACTGCTTAATTTTTATCTTTTGATCTGCCATCTTCTCCAAAGACCTCGAACAAACCCATGAACATGATGCTCTGATACCAATTGTTAGGAAATTATTCACACTAGAGGATCTTGTTGAGTCTTCGACACGATCAACACAAACACCAAGCAAATACTGGATCCACCAATCACACAAAGTACACAAGAATTGTTCCGATGGGGCTTTCACCTTAATCTGGAGGAGGAAGAACCGAGATGTTATTCAACTAGAGAAGATACAAGAATATTACAATTCTCACCACAGACCCTCTCTCACTCCTAACTAGAACTACTTGTTGTTTACAATGGAGATATATCTCACCTCTCAGACGAATTACTCTCTTCTCCTATTCAAAACTCAATAGAATTATATCGTTCTTAGAGCCGTTACAATGAATATATATATAGATCTACAGAAACCCTAGTTTGATACACTTAATACACTAACCAGTTGATGTATACTGAAAAGATATCTCCGCGCTAAGAGTCATACGATCCAAGTTGAAGATAAAGTTGGGCTTCTCACGAATCTCCAAGACCCGACCCAAAATTGATTTAGCCACGCAAGATGGTCGATTACACACTGCACATAGTTGCGGTCGACCGCAATCACCTAGATTGACACCCGGGGGAGGACAGTTGACCGCACAGTTGACTGTCCACCTCTTTGTTGTTGCTGCTACTAGCTAATTGCTTTCTTCTCTTTCTTCAATTATTCTCTTCGATTCCATCTCATCGTTTTATCGTCTTTTCATCGAATATGTGTGTGCAAGACATATAAACCCAACATATTGTAGATAAGATCGAGTTTGCAAAGAGAAAGGAAGAATTTTGGTTTTGTTTCCTTTTTCAAATAAAAACACCCGAGTAATTTCTCAAACCGTAGAGTTTGATATTCCTCCGCCATAATCATTGCCTCAAGACAATCAACCAATATAATGACCTTCTAATTGAAGAGAATTAATCAAGCAAAAACTTTTCAAAACCCCTTTTTTAAATGCATACCATGCATGTAATAAAAAAAAGTGTCCAACAGCAATTTTTTTAACAGGTTCGTTCATGAAAAATAATCCAAAACTCAAAATACACCAAACAGAATTGAGTTTTGGTCTCCAACAAACACACAAACCATTATCATGCTAACCTAAATATTCCCAAAAAAAACTTTCTCAATTTGCTTTGAAGGGACAAGCAAACCATCATATTTGCAATGAAAAAGCCTCACAAAAGAATCATTTCCAACCTAAACAGCAACCATATCCCAAAAAAAAAATGATCGTTCACCTATGTCCCAAAAAAACCAACATATGGCCTGATGCGGTTTGTCTTTGGGGGGTGGCCGCACCAGGTGTGAGTTCTTCTCGATTTTTGTTTTTGCGAAAGCTTTGGTATGGATGGTACGCCCGACTCTCAGCCGAGGGGACTGCTCGGGAGTAGAGGCAGAAGCGAGGTGGAGATCGAATGCTCGAGTCGGATCTGGAGGCTCAGATCCAGAGGTCTCGTGTACCTGCACTCGGCCTTGGAACACCAGGGTTGGTCCCGGTGGTAGGCCCTTCGACGGTCTAGTTAATCACTAAAAAAGAGTAATAGTAACTAGGGTTTGAGAGGGAAAAGATTGATTATTGATTACCTGTGAAGGTGGGAGAGGGCCTGGTATTTATAGAAAAAGACAACCGGGTCTGGACCCGTTTGGGGCCGGGTCTGGACTCGGTTGCCCGTGGGCCTGACGTGGCGGAAGCCCAAGCGGTATAGGGATGACGTGGCACGGGCCCTAGGTGGTTTAGGGCTGACGTGGCATATCTAGATGATCCGGTGGTGAACACCCTTTGAGGGGATCCTGTGGCCCAGGAGGGGCCACGTCATCTGACCCATATTAAGAGCCCCCCACTCCTGGAGGGCTGGGTGACCAAGCCGTGTAGGAGTGGTTTTTTGCCTTTGTAGGAAGAGCGGGATGGTGTGTACGGAGAGAAATAGGATCTGTTTCTTTCAGAAGAGGTTAGTGGGGTAGGGTGAAGGGATCCCCTATTGGATTCATGCGGTGTAGCACCCCGAATTTCTAGATGTATAACATAGAAAATACGTGGCACATTCCCAGTGATCCACTTCAATACAACAATAAACATAACCAAACACTACTAAAATTTTCATCTTTTATTACAACCAAACTTTTACAAATCACAGCGGAAGTCTAAACAACTCAAACAATAATTGCTTTTGTTTTCAACTCCAAATCATCTTAATAAGACTTTACAAATTTTACACCAATCACTAAATAGTCCATTTAACCCAAAAGCTAACTCAAGCATCAATCTCCAGCTCTAAGCAATAACCTGCATCATGTGAGGCTAGAGTTGAACCCTAACCCCCAAACTAAAGGGGTTAGCCATAAATGGTGTGAGTGGCATAAAAACAAACAAGCAACATAAATGAACATAAATCATGATATTCTCAACAAAGGTAGTAAACCAAATATACCAAAATAAGAAGTAACAAGAAGTGAAAACAGGTGATACGAAAACCAAATGTCAAGTGTGGAAATCAGCAAAACCGAATGCATGAAAATGAGTCAAGAAAACACAAATGCTATATGCAGACAACGATGATTACTAAGAGATAAAGATAGACTATGAGGATTAGCCCATACCCGATAATTCCGTGATTGATCCCACACCTCAAGTAACCACTTGGATAATTCCGGAGATCATCTCACATCTAGACATCAACACATCATCACATGAATATCCCACAAGCGTCGCCTCGACCTTGAAAATTCCGGAGATCAATCCCGCATCTCAAGATAATTACTTGGATAATTCAGGAGATATATCTCACACCTCAGGTTGTCTACCTGGATAATTCCGGAGATAAATCTCACATCTCAAGTTAACTACTTGGATAATTCAGGAGATTAAGTCCCACATCTAAAGCCTTACTGAGGTGCATAACTCATGTTCCCCTTCGTCATGACACTACTAGTGCAAGTCCTTATTGTTTTCGGTTACTGAACAAATCTCCTAGAGTAGTGTACCCCACCGGCCTAAACAAAATATCTGAATAACTGAAAATTCGCCACACTGGGCCTCAACAAATAACTCAACACCGGTATACTAGGGTCACTTACCTCTAGAGACTCAAAATCAAATATCTAAACAAATTCCCACTAAACAAGTGGCTCAACTGATTATCTCAAAAATCATGTTCTTAACTGAACATCTCAAAATCAAATACTGAACAAATATCTCAAAATCAAATACTGAACAAATATCTCAAAATCAAATACACAGATCCCTCAATACCAGTCGACTTATGCTGAGGTAGGTCGACTGTCCAGAGGACAATTCTCCAGAATTTTACAAAAATAATCTAAGGCATATCAGTCGACTCAACCGAGACAAACATCAATAATTCTCAGGAAAATAATCTTAGTATATAAGTCGACTGAAAGGTTCTTAGGTCGACTGTCCCGAAAGGACTGAACAAGTTAACAATCAGCAGACCAGTCGACTGACATAGTCTAAGTCGACCGTCCCGAACAATTCAAAAAGACTGAAGATAAACAGTAGGGTCGTACCAGTCGACTGCACAGTAGGCCAGTCGACTGTCAGCCTACAGTTTTCAAGAACAGATCTGATTACAAAATCAAACTGAAGTTCTCTAAAGAATCATTGTTCATTGTTTATCAAACAACAGTTCGTACACAAGCCAATGACAATCCCAAATAATCTCCAATACGGATACATACTCGATCATTCACTTCCTCAAAATTCAATTCTCATTATCTAAATTACCAATCTTCTATTAGGGTTTCTCAAACTAAATTTCTTCCTCAACTCATAATCAAATTCTGATTTATAACCACGGATCCAGATATTTATCATCCGATCACTACCTAATCAATTCTTAACATGCGATCCAACAACACGATCCCATAAATCATTATTCCCTCAACAAATCTTAATATTTTTCTCATACATGGTCCAAATATCAACAAGTGTTCACATCGTCCATATCAAAATAAAAGATCCATATCATGCATACAATGAGACTAACAAATCATTATCTTATCTTTCACAAACAAGCAAAATAAAGATCTTACGTCATTCACGAATCCAAATAAACAAAACAAAACTAAACAAAACAAACCACTCACATTGATTTGAAGAAAAATCCACGAAAAAGCTTTCTTCTTGCTAGATCCAAAGTTCTCCCTTTTGCTCTTCAAAACCGATCTCAAAATCTGTATATTTTGTAAATGACGGCTGGGAAAGAAATCCCTTAAATATCCGGGATCAATATTAGGGTTTAACCCACCTTTTGCAAAATAATCCTTTCAAGAATACAACTTTATATACATAGGTTTAGTCTTGAAAAGTTAATCAAATATCATTTAGATTAGGATTTGTTAGAAAATACACTTCTAAACCTCAGCCAATACTGATCGGAATGTCCAGAAAGTATAATTTGCAATTCAATCCTTTAAAATGGCAAATTTGCAAAAAGATCCTTCTTTTCTCCAAATTTGCAAATGGTACCAATTAATTTCAGAAAAATCTGGAAAAATACTACATAAATCCCAAATAATAAATAATGGTTTTTCATAAGGAAATCTTAATTTTCCAAACTTCTCAAAAGTCATTTGCACGTGTTTTGCACGTGTACAAAAGATAAATTTCTTAGAAAATATCAATTAAATCCTCAAAAAATCATTTAAATTCATTTTCAAATAATTAAAATAATATTTGAAAATATGGGGTTCTACATCACTCCCTCCTTAGAAGAGTTCTATCCTCAGAACTACTACTAATGAGTTCAAACACATATCAACAAGGAAACAATATCTCATATATATGTAGAACATAATCCAAACAATTTCATATAACATCACAATCCCAAGTAAAAGAATGCATCATATATCAGTCTATGGTACAATCATTCAAAGAATTCCAATCACATACAAGAGATACACTCATACAAACAATTCAGGAAAATCCTTCTGCATGTGATCCTCTGGCTCCCAAGTAGCCTCCTCGAACTGCTGATTTCTCCACAATACCTTGACCATAGGTATCACCTTGCTCCGAAGAACTTTCTCCCTACGATCAATGATCTCAACAGGCTGCTCCTTGTAACTCAAGTTCACCTGTAGATCTTCAGGAACCTCTACCAACTGATGATTCCGATCGGCCACATACTTCCTCAATAGTGACACATGAAACACATCATGTACTTGCGCTAACTCTTCTGGAAGTTTCAATCTGTATGCTGTCTTGCCAATCCTCTCCACAATCCTGTATAGCCCAATATACCTTGGCGCCAACTTGCCCCCCTTTCCAAATCTGATCACTCCTTTGGTCGGAGAAACCTTGAGAAAAACTGCATCCCCAACCTCAAACTCCAAGTCTCTTCGTCGAGTGTCAGCATAACTCTTCTGCCGACTCTGAGCCTCAACTAACCTTTTGCGAATCAGCTCGATCTGCTCTGACGTCTGCTGTACGATCTCAGGACCATACATTTGCCTCTCGCCAACCTCATACCAACAAACAGGTGTCCTGCACCTCCGCCCGTACAAAGCCTCATACGGTGCCATTCCAATACTCGCATGGTAACTGTTGTTATAAGCAAACTCAACTAATGCCAAGTATCTCTCCCAACTACCACCAAAGTCCATAACACAAGCTCTCAACATGTCCTCCAGCACTCGATTCACCCTCTCCGTCTGACCATCTGTCTGCGGATGAAATGCTGTGCTGAAATCAGTCCTGGTGCCCAAAGCTGCTTGTAGGCTCCTCCAAAACCTTGAAGTAAACCTTGGGTCTCTGTCAGAAACAATCGACACAGGAACTCCATGAAGTCTCACGATTTTCCCAATATATAACTCAGCCAATTTCTCCATCGACCAAGTAATCTTCATGGCTAGAAAGTGTGCCGACTTAGTCAAACGGTCTACAACAACCCAAATCGAGTCATTGCCCTTCGAACTCCTCGGCAAACCCGTGATAAAGTCCATACTGATATTCTTCCACTTCCACTCCGGAATGGGTAACGGCTGTAACAAACCTCCAGGTCTCTAATTCTCAGCTTTGATCTGCTGACAAGTCAAACACCTTGCCACAAAATCTGCTACATCCCGCTTCATACCAGACCACCAAAAATGCGGTTTGATATCCCTGTACATCTTCGTACCTCCTGGATGAGCTGACAACAAGGTACTGTGTGCTTCCTGCAGGATACTCTCTCTCAACTCTGCATCATCTGGAACACACAACCTCTCACCCAACCAAAGAGCTCCATCTTGGACACGGAACTCTGATAACTTGCCTTCTGCAACCTGCTGCAACATCTTCTGAATCTCTGAGTCCGATTTCTGACCTTCCACAATCCTCTCTCTCAAGGACGGCTGCAGTCTCAACTGAGCCAAAGATGCCCCTAAACCTCGCAATACCACCTCGATACCTGCCTGATCCATCTCTGCTGCCAACTCCCTGCGAGTAGTGATCAAACTCGATAAACTACTCTTCCTGCTAAGTCCATCAGCCACCACATTCGCCTTGCCCGGATGATATTTGATCTCGGGACGAATGTCTTCCAATACTTCCAACCACCTTCTCTGTCGAAGATTTAGATCTCTCTGCTGATAAATGTACTTCAAGCTCTTGTGGTCGGTGTACATATTGACCTTCTCACCATAGACATAATGCCTCCACAGCTTCAAGGCATAAATGATAGCTGCTAGCTCCAAGTCATGGGTCGGATAATTCTTCTCATGCGGACGCAACTGCCTCGAACCATAAGCAATGACCTTGCCTTCTTGCATCAAGACACAACCCAAACCTCTGAGAGATGCATCACTGAAGATATCATAATCCTTCCCAGCTTGTGGCAATGCCAATATAGGTGCGGTAGTCAACCTTTCCTTTAACTCAAGGAAACTCTCTTCGCACTTATCGGTCCATACAAATGCCACATTCTTCCGGGTCAAACCTATCATCGGGACTGCAATCTGAGAATATCCCTGAATAAATCTCCAGTAGTACCCAGCTAATCCCAAGAAGCTTCTGACTTCCTTCACTGACGTCGGCCTGGGCCAATCCTTCACTGCTTCCACTTTCTGAGGATCAGTAGCCACTCCCTCCTTAGAAAGAATATGACCAAGGAAAGCTACCTCAGACTTCCAAAATTCACACTTCGACAATTTGGCATACAAACTGTGCTCCTGCAACATCTGTAACACTGCTGTCAAGTGCGTCGAATGATCTTCTTCCGACTTCGAATATACCAAGATATCATCGATGAAGACCACTACGAAGGAATCAATGAACGGTCTCAACACCCGATTCATCATATCCATGAAAACTGCTGGCGCATTCGTCAACCCGAATGGCATCACCAAAAACTCATACAGCCCATGACGAGTCCTGAAAGCTGTCTTACTCACATCTTCCTCCTTGACTCGCACATGATGATACCCTGACCTCAGATCAATCTTCGAAAACACAGCTGCTCCTCGAAGCCTGTCGAATAAGTCATCAATCTGCGGCAGTGGGTACTTGTTCTGAATAGTCACCCTATTCAACTCCCGATAGTCAATGCACATCCTCATCGACCCATCCTTCTTCTTGACCAACAACACTGGCGCTCCCCACGGAGAAGAACTCGGTCTGATAAGCCCCTTGCTCAACAGCTCTTCAATTTGCTTTTTTACCTCATCTTGCTCTACAGGTGCCATCCTGTATGGAGCCTTGGAAATCGGTGCACTCCCCGACTGAACATTGATGCCAAACTCCACATCTCTCTGCGGCGGTAATCCTGGGAAGTCATCTAAGAACACCTGAGGAAAATTTCGAACAACTGGAATGCCCTTGACTTCATCTGAAACTGCCATCTTAGATACCATTGCAGTCACCTTCGGAATCTTCTTCTTCCCTTGGAAAGTTACTGCAGGTCCACCTGGTGCTTTCACCAACACCTCCTTCTGCTTGCAATCAATTGTGGCATCATATATTGCCATCCAATCGATGCCCATGATGACATCCACTCCCAATACTTGTAGCTCGATCAAGTCGATGCCGAACATCCTTCCACCAATCTCGATATCACAGCCCTCGTAATATCGATCCGCGATCAGCTCTTCACCTGACGGCGTTGCCACCGACAAAACCCTGCCTGGAAACAATTTAGGTTCCAAACCTAAGATCCTTGCAAATTTTGGCGATACAAAAGTGTGCGATGAACCAGTGTCAAACAAGACCTTTGCTTTTATTCCATTTATCAAAACAACTCCTGTTACAATAAGAATGATACTCAATTCTTAAATTGTTCTCAAATAAAGGTTTTATTCATTACATTGATTCAAATAAAATTCAAAATTCTTGCATACCCTGTATTACATTTTCCGAGTTACCCGCGTCCTCCTCGGTCAATGCAAATACTCGCCCTTGCCTCTGTGCGAATTTGCTTCCTCTAGAACCATCTTTCTTCAGTTGTGGACATCGGAGCTTGGAATGTCCAGTCTGCCCACACTGGGAACAAATATGCTCGGTCAACTTCGGACATGCTGACCTGTAATGTCCTGCCTCCTTGCAGTAGTAACAGGTCATGCCCTGAGCTGCAGATCCCTTCTGCACCGGTCCACTGAATTTTTCCTGCTTTGCGGGGAATCCCTTCCCACTCTGGCCTGATGCCGGCCTCTTGTTCCGGTTCCATGTATCCTGCTTCTTCTGAAATTGGTCCATATCCTCCTCAGTCATAGCTGCTCGCCTGACCAGCTTCTCGAATCTCCTGATACCCAACGGAACCATCCTTGACCTCAAGTTTGGCCTCAAGCCCTGCTCAAACTTTTTGGCCTTCTTTGCTTCATCCATGACCAACTCTGGTGCATACCTCGAAAGTTGAGCAAACTTGGTCTCATACTCCCGAACAGTCATGCTGCCCTGCTGAAGGTTCAGGAACTCGGTCGCCTTCTTCTCCTGAACATCTAGGGGAAAGAAGAAATCTCTGAACTCCTCCAGAAAAGCTTCCCATGTCAGCTACTGATCTCCCAAATTCCTCTTCAGGGACTCCCACCAGACACCAGCATCTTTCTCTAGCTGCATAGAAGCTAACTTCACCTTGCTAGCTTCCGGAGTCTCTGACACCTCGAAGATCGTCTGCATCTTCTTAATCCAATCATCTGCTACGGTTGGATCAGCTTGCCCCTTAAAGACTGGCGGCCTCATCCTCTGAAAGGATTCAATCTGCTTGATGGGGTCGGCATTCACCAATCCATGTCCAGCTCCATGATTTGGCGGCGGGTTCTGCTGCTGTGCTTGCTGCTGCGCCACATTGAGTGCCATCAGCGTATTCAACGTCTGATATACTTTGGCAAACTCAGCTTCCAGGTCGATCCCATTTCCTCGGGAACTACCAGATCCATCCTCATTGTTGCCACCATTTCTGCCCCTGGGTGCAACCATTTTGAATACTGCAAAACGAGGGTAAAGTTAGAATAACACACACAATTCAATTCATATCAATGCCCTATGGCAAAACCATAACCATATCTCAAACCAAACATCACATTTTAACTCTATGTGATACTCGCACTCTGATGTCCACACCTAGGTACTCACTCTCTAGTGTCCACACCTAGGTTGGTTTTCATACTATGTTTATTATTACCATTGAAGCAGAGCTCTGATACCAATCTCTGTAGCGCCCCGAATTTCTAGATGTATAACATAGAAAATACGTGGCACATTCCCAGTGATCCACTTCAATACAACAATAAACATAACCAAACACTACTAAAATTTTCATCTTTTATTACAACCAAACTTTTACAAATCACAGCGGAAGTCTAAACAACTCAAACAATAATTTCTTTTGTTTTCAACTCCAAATCATCTTAATAAGACTTTACAAATTTTACACCAATCACTAAATAGTCCATTTAACCCAAAAGCCAACTCAAGCATCTAATCTCCAGCTCTAAGCAATAACCTGCATCATGTGAGGCTAGAGTTGAACCCTAACCCCCAAACTAAAGGGGTTAGCCATAAATGGTGTGAGTGGCATAAAAACAAACAAGCAACATAAATGAACATAAAACATGATATTCTCAACAAGGGTAGTAAACCAAATATACCAAAATAAGAAGTAACAAGAAGTGAAAACAGGTGATACGAAAACCAAATGTCAAGTGTGGAAATCAGCAAAACCGAATGCATGAAAATGAGTCAAGAAAACACAAATGCTATATGCAGACAACGATGATTACTAAGAGATAAAGATAGACTATGAGGATTAGCCCATATCCGATAATTCCGTGATTGATCCCACACCTCAAGTAACCACTTGGATAATTCCGGAGATCATCTCACATCTAGACATCAACACATCATCACATGAATATCCCACAAGCGTCGCCTCGACCTTGAAAATTCCGGAGATCAATCCCGCATCTCAAGATAATTACTTGGATAATTCAGGAGATATATCTCACACCTCATGTTGTCTACCTGGATAATTCCGGAGATAAATCCCACATCTCAAGTTAACTACTTGGATAATTCAGGAGATTAAGTCCCACATCTAAAGCCTTACTGAGGTGCATAACTCATGTTCCCCTTCGTCATGACACTACTAGTGCAAGTCCTTATTGTTTTTGGTTACTGAACAAATCTCCTAGAGTAGTGTACCCCACCGGCCTAAACAAAATATATGAATAACTGAAAATTCGCCACACTGGGCCTCAACAAATAACTCAACACCGGTATACTAGGGTCACTTACCTCTAGAGACTCAAAATCAAATATCTAAACAAATTCCCATTAAACAAGTGGCTCAACTGAATATCTCAAAAATCATGTTCTTAACTGAACATCTCAAAATCAAATACTGAACAAATATCTCAAAATCAAATACTGAACAAATATCTCAAAATCAAATACTGAACAAATATCTCAAAATCAAATACACAGATCCCTCAGTACCAGTCGACTTATGCTGAGGTAGGTCGACTGTCCAGAGGACAATTCTCCAGAATTTTACAAAAATAATCTAAGGCATATCAGTCGACTTGGGAAGTCATCAGTCGACTCAACCGAGACAAACATCAATAATTCTCAGGAAAATAATCTAAGTATATAAGTCGACTGAAAGGTTCTTAGGTCGACTGTCCCGAAAGGACTGAACAAGTTAACAATCAGCAGACCAGTCGACTGACATAGTCTAAGTCGACCGTCCCGAACAATTCAAAAAGACTGAAGATAAACAGTAGGATCGTACCAGTCGACTGCACAGTAGGCCAGTCGACTGTCAGCCTACAGTTTTCAAGAACAGATCTGATTACAAAATCAAACTGAAGTTCTCTAAAGAATCATTGTTCATTGTTTATCAAACAACAGTTCGTACACAAGACAATGACAATCCCAAATAATCTCCAATACGGATACATACTCGATCATTCACTTCCTCAAAATTCAATTCTCATGATCTAAATTACCAATCTTCTATTAGGGTTTCTCAAACTAAATTTCTTCCTCAACTCATAATCAAATTCTGATTTATAACCACGGATCCAGATATTTATCATCCGATCACTACCTAATCAATTCTTAACATGCGATCCAACAACACGATCCCATAAATCATTATTCCCTCAACAAATCTTAATATTTTTCTCATACATGGTCCAAATATCAACAAGTGTTCACATCGTCCATATCAAAATAAAAGATCCATATCATGCATACAATGAGACTAACAAATCATTATCTTATCTTTCACAAACAAGCAAAATAAAGATCTTACGTCATTCACGAATCCAAATAAACAAAACAAAACTAAACAAAACAAACCACTCACATTGATTTGAAGAAAAATCCACGAAAAAGCTTTCTTCTTGCTAGATCCAAAGTTCTCCCTTTTGCTCTTCAAAACCGATCTCAAAATCTGTATATTTTGTAAATGACGGCTGGGAAAGAAATCCCTTAAATATTCGGGATCAATATTAGGGTTTAACCCACCTTTTGCAAAATAATCCTTTCAAGAATACAACTTTATATACATAGGTTTAGTCTTGAAAAGTTAATCAAATATCATTTAGATTAGGATTTGTTAGAAAATACACTTCTAAACCTCAGCCAATACTGATCGGAATGTCCAGAGAGTATAATTTGCAATTCAATCCTTTAAAATGATAAATTTGCAAAAAGATCCTTCTTTTCTCCAAATTTGCAAATGGTACCAATTAATTTCAGAAAAATCTGAAAAAATACTACATAAATCCCAAATAATAAATAATGGTTTTTCATAAGGAAATCTTAATTTTCCAAACTTCTCAAAAGTCATTTGCACGTGTTTTGCACGTGTACAAAAGATAAATTTCTTAGAAAATATCAATTAAATCCTCAAAAAATCATTTAAATTCATTTTCAAATAATTAAAATAATATTTGAAAATATGGGGTTCTACATGCGGGGTTCTGGGCACAGAAGAGTTGGAGCTCAGTTTGCCGAGCGTCGGGGTTCGGCAGACGAGCCCCCTCGGTTGTTGAAAAAGTAAGGGGACGTCGGGATCTGTGGAGTAGGAGATCTTCTTGCTGAGCGTTTAGGATCGGTAGGCGAGCCCCCCCACTGGTTGGAAGAGCCAGGGGATGCCAGGATCTGTGGAGTAGGGTTCTTCTTGCTGAGCATCGAGGGTCGGCAGACGAGCCCCCTCAATTGTTGGAAAAGCAAGGGGACGTTTAGATTGGTGGAGAAGGAGCTCTTTTTGCCGAGCGTATGGGGTCGTCAGCCGAGCCCCTCGACGTTAGGGGGATAGATTTGGGGCTCGCGGCACCATCTGAGCGTCGAGCCTCCTGTTGAATAGAGGAGGTTTTTGGGGCTCGCGGTACCATCTGAGCATCGAGCCTCCTGTCGAATAAAGGAGGATTTTGGGGCTCGCGGTTCCATCCAAGCGTCGAGCCGCCTATCGAATAGAGGAGGATTTTGGGGCTCGTGGTACCATCCGAGCGCCGAGCCCCCTGGCTTGTAGAGGAGGATTTTGGGGCTCGTGGTACAATCCGAGCGTCGAGCCTCCTGTCGAATAGAGGAGTATTTTGGGGCTCGCGGTACCATCCGAGCACCGAGCCTCCTAACTTGTAGAGGAGGATTTTGGGGCTTGCAGTACCATCCGAGCTCCGAGCCTCCTATTGAATAGAGGAGTATTTTGGGGCTCGCGGTACCATTCGAGCACCGAGCCTCCTGACTTGTAGAGGAGGATTTTGGGGCTCACGGTACCATCCGAGCTCCGAGCCTCCTGTTGAATAGAGGAGTATTTTGGGGCTCGCGGTACAATCCGAGCACCGAGCCTCCTGACTTGTAGAGGAGGATTTTAGGGCTCACGGTACCATCTGAGCTCTGAGCCTCCTGTTGAATAGGGGAGTATTTTGGGGCTCGTGGTACCATCCAAGCGCCGAGCCTCCTGACTTGTAGAGGAGGATTTTGGGGCTCGCAGTACCATCCGAGCTCCGAGCCTCCTATTGAATTGAGGAGGATTTTGGGGATCACGGTGCCATCCGAGCGCCGAGCCTCCTGACTTGTTGGAAAAGCCTGGGGGTTTTTTGGTGGCTCGCGGTACCACCCGAGCATTTAGCCTCCTATCGAATATAGGAGGATTTTGGGGCTCGCGGTACCATCCGAGCGCCGAGCCCCCTGACTTGTTGGAAAATCCTGGGGGGGTTTTGGTGGCTCGCGGTATGCTCCGAGCGCCAAACCTCCTGTCGAATAGAGGAGGATTTTGGGTCTCGCGGTACCATCCGAGCTCCGAGCCTCCTGTTGAATTGAGGAGGATTTTGGGGCTCGCGGTACCATCCGAGCGCCGAGCCTCCTGACTTGTTGGAAAAGCATGGGAGTTTTTTGGTGGCTCGCGGTACCCTCTGAGCGCCGAACCTCCTATCGAATAGAGGAGGATTTTGTGGCTCGCAGTACCATCCGAGCTCCGAGCCTCCTGTTGAATTGAGGAGGATTTTGGGGCTCGCGGTACCATCCGAGCACCGAGCCCCCTGACTTGTTGGAAAAGCCTGGGAGTTTTTTGGTGGCTCGCGGTACCCTCCGAGCGCCGAACCTGCTGTCGAATAGAGGAGGATTTTGGGGCACTCGGTACCATCCGAGCTCCGAGCCTCCTGTTGAATTAAGGAGGATTTTGAGGCTCGCGGTACCATCCGAGCTCCGAGCCTCCTGTTAAATTGAGGAGTATTTTGGGGCTCGCGGTGCCATCCGAGTGCCGAGCCTCTTGACTTGTTAAAAAAGCCTGGGGGTTTTCACTAGTGGCTGGCCATGCGTTCCTAGCCATCTGTATTGACTGAGAGTGCCGAGGGTAAAGGGGTAATTTTGCCCCCCCAATGCTGACGTCACAGACACGTGGATCGAAGCGACTCAGGTCTTAGTGGCTGTTGGATCTTGGTGATCAAGATCCAATGGTTAGATCTTTTCACGAAATTCGAGGAGTGTCTTTCTCTGTTATAAATCACCCCTCCCCCCTTCTTCTCTCCTTCATTTCCTCACTTGTGTTTTCCAACTTTCAAGAACAGAGGTTTTTTCTCGTCTACCGTCGATGACCTTTTTCCGGTGATCTTTCCGTTTGCGTGGTATTTTCAAGTTAGTATTTCTGATTCGTAATGTCGTGCTCTCAGTCTGGCTCTGAGGTAAGCTCGTCAGGTCGTTCCGAGAAGGAAGCTGAGTCACCTTCGACGTCTTATTTCCTGGGCGATTATGGAATTAAAGAGGAGGTTCTGTCAGATCCAGGGTCGGATGGCGGGGATGCGGTAGTTTTTTTCATGCAACCTTTGAGATCCCGTAGGCCAGGGAAGGAGCCTGTGGAAAGGGACGAGGGCGAGGAGGAATAGGATGACCCCGAAGGAGAGAGGGATGTTGATGACGATGAGGACAAGGAGGAAGAGGAGGGAGACGAAGAAGACCAGGATCCCGAGGGGGAGGGGGACGTTGAGGACGAGGAGGACGAGGTGGAAGATTCCGAGGGGAACCAGGGGGAGCCCGATCAGGGTGTCGGGGGAGACAATGTTCGAGGAGATGCGGGGGAAGGTACTGCAGGAGGGGTAGCCGAGGGCAAGGGTGATCTCCCTCCTCTGCCACCATTGTCGATCCCGTCTCTGGAGAGGAAACCTCGTCCTCACAGGAGGAAGAGGAAGTGGATCCATCCGGATAATCCCCCTGTGCCAGATAAATATGGCCCTGGACCGGGGTTCAAGTTTGCCCCTATCACCTTCAAAAATCCTGGATCGATTAGGATGTATCCTGATGACATTAAGGATCTCGCACCGCTCCCCTCCGGACCGGGTGACGAGAGTCGGGTGAAGATCAGGATGGACGGTATCCAGTGTGTCCTGAGGGCGGACTTCCTGCACATCATGAGGGCAGCCTACTTTATCACCATGGAGTTCGAACTCCTGATTCCGAGCCCCGGTATTCGTCCAACCATCACTCTTGCATCGGGCTACTGTGTTTTTCCCGAGGATGCCTTCAGCTCGGGAGTTAGGTTGCCGTTGCACCCCTTCATCAAGAGGGTCTTGAATTGGACGAAGTTGAGCCCGATGCAGTACGGCCCCAATTCGTGGAAATATTTGGTCTGTTTTATCTTGAAGTGCCAAGAGAAAGGGGTCAAGCCAAGGCTTACGTACTTCCGCGCTATCTTGGGGATGAGCTCGTTAGGTGATGCGGAGGGGAATCTTCTATCTTTCGCCGCGACCTCATAAGAAGGTGATGCACGGCCATCCGGACTCCATCAAAGGATGGATGCAGAAGTACTTCATAGTCCGGAGGGAGAATCCTTGGGGGATTCCGACTGCCTGGAACTTTTTTATGCCCAACCATAAACCTCCGAAGCGCAGCGAGTTGACGGAGAAAGAATGGGCGAAGGTGGACAAGATCATTAGGGGGCACAGCATAGGGTGGCCCCGAGTGACAGAAATGCACCTGGCCCGAGCCGGACTGAGCCCAGCTGACCCTAGTATGTTTTTATTCTAAATTTTCCTATCTTTCTGCCTTCGTGTTAACATTTGCCTCTTTTCTTCCATTTTGCAGAGATGATGGCCAAGCAGATCAACAATAGGCAGGCCTTGTTGGCCATTGCCGCCAAGAGAAGGGCGAAGAAGGAAAAGAAGGCTGAGCAGGATAAGGCGGCTGCCCAAGACACGG
Organism: Hemerocallis citrina; assembly: GCA_017893485.1. Lineage (NCBI taxonomy): Eukaryota > Viridiplantae > Streptophyta > Magnoliopsida > Asparagales > Asphodelaceae > Hemerocallis > Hemerocallis citrina. The sequence continues at coordinate 137,755,205 of CM030367.1, read as the reverse complement.
GGTCTAGCAAGGGGCCGGCCTCCGAGGCTGTGGATCCGTCCCCAAAGAGGGTGAAGAAGCATCACCACACGCCGAGAGCGTCTGGGGAGGCGGGGGCAAGCTCTAGCAGTTGAAAGACCTCCGAGGTCCCGCAGCAGAGGCTTCCCCCACCTCGGCCCAGTGCTGAGCAGATGGTTGGGCAACAGGGACTGAGGCCGCATGCCCCCGATTGGTCGGTTCTTGCAGGGGATTTCCTGCTTGAGGGTCCAGTAGCCATAGAGGTGGTTAGGAACCTTGCCACAGAGTGAGATCATATGGCTCTGGCAACGCAGACGTCGGAGATGGCCTTTATGCGGTGGTCTCAGGCGCAGCTCTCGATGAGTGCTCGTAATTTTGCTTTGAGTTTAGACTCTAGGATTTCTTCTAACTTTTTCTTCCACGAACAGGCGATGCTTCATGGGCAGCACTTTCAGAAGTGCTTGGAGAAGGAGGTCCTTATTGATAGGAGGAACGTAGAAAAGTATGTCCGCGAGTTGACCAAGCTATCGGACTAGCTGAAGGAGGCTCGGAGCATGGAGGTAGTCCACGAGGCCCAGATGGCCTCGATAGTCGATTATCATAAGAAAGAGGTGGATCGCCTCAAGGAGAAGGCCCAGGAAGAAGCGGAGAAGGCGCGGAAGGCCATGGAGGAGGCGGAGATCACCATGGTGGATACCCTGATCCTGGCACAGGACGAGGCCTATGATAAGGTCAAGGAACATTTGCGGTTGATCTATCCAAACAAGAGGGTCGACCACCTCCACTACAATTGGCAGCCCGAGCATCCGCTGACACCCGGTGGCGAGGAGATGGGGGACCCTCGCCAAGAGGAGGTCGGGGACGACCCTACTGACGAAGAGGTGCCACCCCCCCCCCCCTCTCAAGCATAGTTTAGGTTCTCCCTTTTGATTTTGTAAACGCCTTGCGCGGACTGGCCACCGCCTTTTGTAGCACAAAAATTTTGAACTTAATGCAAGATAATTTTTTGGCCGATGCTCCATGACTTGTGCTTTTTTAGTCTCTTTTGTGACTTGTTATTTTTCCGGTCTTTTTGATAGACGCGCGAAGTCCTCGGTGCCGACCATATTTCCGCCTAGACCTCCTTGTTCCGAGCTGGGCTGGGGGCCATGGAGACTGCTCTGGCTCGCCAACGAAAGCAGACTTGGGACCGAGCAGCCGCAATGAATTACTTCATGAATAAGTCTAGGGATCTCAGCTTGGAGGTCGCTCGTCTGAGGAAAGCCATAGCCGATCGGGACTGGTGGGTAATTGAGACGAACTAGTCGATCTCGGATGCCTCGAGTGGGCGGTCGGCTTCGGAGTCTTTTCTTCGTGAGGCTGTTGTTGAAAAAGAATTGGAGATACGCAGGTTGAAGCGGGTGCTAGGCACCGGTTTGATCGAAGAGGCGAGCAATTCTGTACTAGGACCTTCTTCGATCTTTTTGTTGGAGGGGGCCCAGCCTGACGATGCGGAGAGCTCAGTTGCTGGAGAGCCTTCCCCGATTGGGCTGGCCGAGCATGAGAAGGAACCTGAGGGAAGCGTCGAGTTCAAGTTTTAAGCCGAGCATGAGTGATTTGTAAGCTTTTCATTGTATTTGTGCTGCCGTTACTGGCGCACGATGAGTAATAAAAAAAATCCCGACTTCTTTGACTTTAACGATTCATTGAGTGAGGATTGTTGCCGAGCTCGGCCTTGTAAGGGGTCGCCGCCGAGGCAAAAAGGCCGCGCGGTAGCTTCCTGCAGGCAACGCATAATTAGTGGTGTTTTGCCTTTCGATAAGCATTAATTGCGACGTTTCGCCTTCCATCGTTTGGACTTCCCGATACAATAAATGCGCTTCTCAGGGGGCTATATAACCCCCCATCTCCTCATTGTTTTTTATCAGGGATAGGGATTGACTTATCTGCCATATGATTCGGGTGCCCGCCGAAGGCGGGCGTCCTTGAAGTAGAACTTTAGTCCGAGAGTTCTGGATTGGTGGCGCACCAATCACCTCGAATAATTCGGGGTTTTGGCTTTGAGGGCTGTGAACCCTGGGTTGTTCGTTGGTGAGTGGTGGGTCGATCAATTGGTTCGGAGGCTCGGAGAGAGTCCTGGGTCGGTGGCTCCCCTGCCGCCCTCGAACAATTCGGGGTTTTGGCTCTTAAAAGCCGCAAACCCCAAGTTGCTCATGGGTGAGAGGAGGGTCAACCAACGATCCGAAGCTCGGGGCATTTGTCGAAGGCGGGCGCCCTAAACCTTAATGAAAACTTTTTTGAAATGGTCGTGGCTGAAGGTCGTGGCCGAGCGTAAAGGTCGCGTGGCTTTGAAGAAAGCCAAGGCCTTGCTCGAGGTCGACGACGAGCCTCCACACTTATTTTCAGGAAGATGGCACAGGTGAAGTTGGCGGTTGCCACCAAGCGCATAGGTTGATGGTCTTGAAAAAGCCCAAACCATGCTCGGGGCAGATGCCGAGCCCCCACAACATGGAGAAAGTCAGTAATGGGCGTAGCTGAAGGTCGTCACCGAGCGTAAAGGTCGCGTGGCTTTGAAGAAAGCCAAGGCCTTGCTCGAGGTCGACGATGAGCCCCCACGCTTGTTCTCAGGAAGATGGAACGGGTGTAGCTGGCGGTTGCCACCGAGCGCATAAGTTGATGGTCTTGAAAAAGCCCAAACCATACTCGGGGCAGATGCCGAGCCCCCACACCATGGAGAAAGCCAGTAATGGGCATAGCTGAAGGTCGTCGCCGAGCGTAAAGGTCGCGTGACTTTGAAGAAAGCCAAGGTCTTGCTCGAGGTCGACGACGAGCCCCCACACTTGTTCTCAAAAAGATGGCACGTGTGTAGCTGGCGGTTGCCATCGAGCGCATAGGTTGATGGTCTTGAAAGAGCCCAAATCATGCTCGGGGCAGATGCAGAGCCCCTACAACATAGAGAAAGCCAGTAATGGGTGCAGCTGAAGGTCATCGCCGAGCATAAAGGTCGCGTGGCTTTGAAGAAAGTCAAGGCCTTGCTCGAGTTCGACGACGAGCCCCCACACTTGTTCTTAGGAAGATGGCACAGGTGTAGCTGGCGGTTGCTGCCGAGTGCATAGGTTGATGGTCTTGAAAAAGCCCAAACCATGCTCAGGACAGATGCCGAGCCCCCACACCATGAAGAAAGCCAGTAATGGGCATAGCTGAAGGTTGTCGCTAAGCGTAAAGGTCGCGTGGCTTTGAAGAAAGCCAAGGCCTTGCTCGAGGTCGACGATGAGCCCCCATACTTGTTCTCGTGAAGATGGTATGGGTGTAGCCGGCAGTTGCCGCTGAGCGCATAGGTTGATAATCTTAAAAATGCCCAAACCATGCTCAGGGCAGATGCCGAGCCCCCGTACCATGGAGAAAACCCCATGTTTATACGAGAGCTTTGTGGCTCGCGGTACCATCCGAATGCCGAACCGCAAAGCTTGTAAGGAAAGCTTTTTGTGGCTCGCGGTTTCTTCCGAGTGCCGAGCCCTAAGCTTGTAAGGGAAGCTTTTTGTGGCTCGCGGTACCATCCGAATACCGAGCCGCAAAGCTTGTAAGGGAAGCTTTTTGTGGCTCACGGTTTCTTCCAAATGCCGAGCCCTAAGCTTGTAAGAGAAGCTTTTTGTAGCTCGCGGTACCATCCGAATGCCGAGCCGCGAAGCTTGTAAGGAAAGCTTTTTGTGGCTCACGGTTTCTTCCGAATGCCGAGCCCTAAGCTTGTAAGGAAAGCTTTTTGTGGCTCGCGGTACCATCCGTATGCCGATCCGCGAAGCTTGTAAGGGAAGCTTTTTGTGGCTCGCGGTTTTTTTCCGAATGTCGAGTCCGAGACATATTTTTAATGAGAACTTGTTTCAAGAAAGTTGGCATAATTACAACATACTTGAACCTTACAAAAACAAGGCACGACGTGCCGATTACATTTTTCATAATTTTACATGAGCTGTAGAGGCTAACCCTCCCCTTCTAGGAATTTGATAAGGTGCTCTGCGTTCCAGGACCTCTTGACAGCCTTACCTCCCAGGTCAGTTAGGAGGTACGTGCCCGGGGGAACGACCTCAGATACCTTGTATGGGCCTTCCTAGTTTAGGTCCAGCCTTCTCTTTTGGCTGGGGTTGGATACCGCCAGCTTTCAGAGGATGAGGTCCCCGAGCTTGATGTCGGTGTGGCGCACCTTTTTGTTGTAGAACCTCTTGATCCTCTGCTGGTAGGTGTTCCTTCGAATGGCGGACTTTTCCCTGACCTCGTCTATGAGATCCAGGTCGGCACGTAGCTGTGCCGAGTTGCTTGCTTCATCGAAGGCCATGATCCGGGGCGAAGGGAGCCCGATCTCCAGAGGGATGACGGCCTCCGTGTCGTATGTTAGATTGAATGGAGACTCTCCCATGGGGATTCTCTTTGTCGTTCGGTGGGCCCAAAGAATGCTCGGCAGCTCATCGACCCATAACCCCTTGGAAGAGTTATCGAGTCATTTCTTGAGACCATCAAGGATTTGTCAGTTCGCGTTCTCGGCCTGACCGTTTGACTGTAGGTGGCACACCGAAGAAAAACGCTGCTGGATCCCGAGATCTTTGCAGAACCCCGAAATGTTTACCCGCGAATTGAGTCCCATTGTCTGTAATGAGCACCTGTGGGATCCCGAATCGGCAGAGGATGTGTTTCTAGAAAAACTGTTGGGTCTGCTGCTCGGTGATCGTGGCTAGTGGCTCAGCCTTGATCCACTTCGTGAAGTAGTCGATTGTCACTATGAGAAACTTTCGTTGGCCCGTTGCCTTCAGAAATGGGCCTACCAGATCCATCCCCCACATCGCAAAAGGGGTCGGACTGGCCAGGGAACAGAGGTTTGCTTGCGGAGCCCTTTTCACAGGGAATAACCGTTGACAGGGACCACACTTCTTGACCAGGGTGAGGGGGTCTTGTAGCATTGTGGGCCAGTAGTACCCGTGATTCAAAGCCTTTCGCGGGAGCGAGCGGCTTCCCATATGGCACCCACCGATTCTCTCATGCAGCTCCTTGAGAGCGTACTTTGCTTCATCGGGGGTTAGGCAGCGGAGGTAGGGTCTTCCGTCCGTCGTTGTGTATTACCTTTTGAAGAGGGTCTCGTTGATCATGGCAAACCTTTCTGAACGGACCCTGACCCGCCTTGCTTTAGCTCGGTCTTCGGGGAGCTCTCCCTTGATTCAGAACTTCTTGATAGGAGTGGTCCAATCATCAGGACGAGCTCCATCTTCGATATAGAGAGTCTCGGGGAAGTCAGTACTCGGCTTTAGGAGTACTTCGATCAGGGCGGTGCGATCGAGGCCCTCGAAGGACGAGGAAGCCAACTTCGACAGAGCGTCGGCCTAGGCATTCTGCTCCCTGGGGATCCTTAAGACTGCCGACTCGTCGAAGGACGTCAATAGCCGTTGGACCACGGCCAGGTACCTGATCATCCGATCGTCATGGGCCTCGTACTCTCCGGTGATTTGGTTGACCACGAGCTGAGAATCGCTGAAGGCCCTGATCTGTCTAGCGCCGGCCTGATGCGCCAGGGTGAGTCCAACGATCATGGCCTCGTACTCAGCATCGTTGTTAAAGGTCGAAAAGTTGAGACGGAGGCAATATTGAAGGAGGAAACCATCGGGACCCTGCAGAATGATACCCGCACCACTCCCCGCTTCGCAGGAGGAGCCATCAACGTAAACTTCCCACGTCTGGTCGACCTCCTTGCTTTCGGGTTGCTCGGAGATGGTGCATTATGTGATGAACTCGGCGAGGGCCTGCCCTTTGATGGCCGTCCTTGGCTGATAGCCGATGTCGTATTGACTGAGCTCGATCGACCATTTGACCAATCGTCTGGAGCTCTCCGGCTTGTAGAGTACGGCCTTCAGAGGCTGGTCCGTGAGCACCTGAATCGAATGAGCCTAAAAATAGGGACGGAGCTTCCGCGTGGCCATGACCAAGGCGTATGCTACCTTCTCCATTCTAGAATATTTGGTCTCGGCGGCGAGCAGAACCTTGCTCACATAGTATAGCAGCTTTTGGACTCCGTCCTCTTCCCGAACGAGGACAACGTTGAGCACGTTTTCCGAAGCCGAAAGGTAAAGCCAGAGGGGCTCACTTGGTTCGGGCTTGCTGAGGAGAGGAGGGTTGGCGGTACTCTTTCAATTAGGCGAATGCCTCCTGCTGCTAAGTGCCCCATTCAAAACCTTTGTTTCCATGCAGAGCCTTGAAGAATGGGAGATACTTCTCTCCGGACTTGGAGAGGAAACGGTTCCCGTGAGCCTCTGAACTTCTTTGATGTTTCTGGGAGGGGTCATGTCTATTATGGCCTAGATTTTTTCGGAGTTCGCCTCGATGCCGCGCTGGCTGACGACGAACTGGCTGACGACGAACCCGAGGAATTTCCCTGAGGAGACACCGAACGCACACTTTGCCAGGTTGAGTCTCATATTGTGGGTCCGATGGGCCCCAAATGCTTCTTCCAGGTCGACGATGTGATCTTGTCCCTGTTGGCTTTTGACGAGCATGTCATTGACGTACACCTCCATATTATGACCAATTTGATCCTTGAAGACTTGGTTACGAGCCTCTGATAAGTAGCATCAGCGTTCTTCAGTCCGAAAGGCATAACCCGGTAGCAATAAAGCCCTTGGTTCGTGACGAAGGACGTCTTGGCTATATCAGGTGGGAACATTCGGATCTGGTTGTAGCCTGAGAAGGCATCCATGAAAGAAAGGAGCTCGTGACTCGATGTAGCGTCGATCAGAGCGTCGATGCTGGGGAAGGGGAACGAGTCATTGGGGCACGCCTTGTTGAGGTCGGTAAAGTTTATGTAGATCCTCCAGCTCCCACTCGTTTTTCTGACCATTACGACGTTCGCCAGCCACTCAGGGTAGCTGACTTTCTGTATGAAGCGAGCGGACAAGAGTTTGTCCACCTCCGCTTTCACCGCCTACTGCTGCTCCGAGGCGAACTTACGTCGCTTCGGGACGATCGGCTTCGAGCCGGGGATCACGCTGAGTTTGTGCATGATCAGGTCTTCAGAGATGCCGGGCATATCAGAGGGCTTCCAGACAAATAGGTCGACATTGCGGCGAATACAGTCGATCAGGACAGATTTGAGGTTGGGAGCAAGGGAGCACCTCACTCGGAACCACTTCGACGCGTCCCCTGTCTCGAACGAGACTTCTTCTAACTCGTCCGCCGGCTCAGGTTCTGGCTGGCTTCTTTCGGGCTGCAGCTCAACGACATCCAGGGGGAACACACCACCCCCGATTGTCGTCATATAGCACGACCGTGCCGCTTCTTGGTTTTCTCAGAAAACTCCGATGCCTGACTTGGTGGGGAATTTCAACTTTTGGTGGTAGGCTGAGCGAACCACTTGGAGGGAGCAGAGCCCGGGATGGTCGAGGATGGCGTTGTAGGCTGCCTTGATGTTTCCAATCATGAAGTCCATCGACTCGGTCTGCCTGTGAGGGGTTGTACCGGCGGTGACGTCCAAGGTCACGATCCCCTCGATTGGCACCGGGACGCCGGAGAACCCATGAAGGGTGTACCCGGCTGACTTCAGCTTATCCCGGGAGAGTTTAGGTTCTCAAATGCTTCTAGGAAGAGGATGTTTATCAAGCTCCCGTTGTCCACGAGGATCCGACAGGCCTAGAAGTTCTCCATGTTGAGGCTGACGACGAGCGCATCGCAGTGCGAGAGCCGAACTCCCTCCAGGTCTTCCCCAGAGAAGGAAACAGGGAGTTGCTGGACCTGGGGGGAGAAGGGGCCCTGGACGGCGTTGACCCCTCGGACGAATGCCTTGCGGGAAGTGTTGGACTCCCCTCCCAAGGGCCCTCCATGGACGCAATGCAAGATGGCTTGACCCTCGGGTTCTTCAGGCTCGGGGTTCCGCTCAGGATGCTGTCTGAGTGCTCAAGGAGGAGGGGAAGGCCTTCGATTCCTCGTGCCTCTTTGGTCCCGGGAATCTTCCCATTTGAACTGTTGGAGGTACCCTCGTTGGATGAGGGCCTCAATCTCGTCCTTTAGGGCACGACAATGGTCGGTGTCGTGCCCGTTGTCTCGGTGGAAGCAACGGTAGAACCGCTGATCCCTCTTTTTGTTGTTGTTGGTCGGTCGAGGAGGGAATTGGACGAGGTCCCTGTCTTCGATCGCTAAGAGGATAGTTGATACGTTCTGCATCAGCGGAGTGTACCTCTCGAAGCGGGGGACCGGAGGGACACTTTTCGCGATGTCCCCGTCTTTTGGGACCTTCTTTGCCGGTTCTGCCTCGTCGGCCTTGCGTTTTCCCTTCTCGAGGACTTCCTTGGCGTCTTCCGGATTCAGGGCCTCCTCGGCCCGGATATATTTTTCAACTCGACTGAGGAGGTCAGGAAAATCGATCGGAAGCTTCTTCACCAGGGATGCCTTCAGCTGACCGTGCCGGACGTTGTGCCGGAATGCTGCCGAGGCAACCCCTGGGTCGAGGGAGGAGACCGACCTCGCCTCTATGGTGAACCTTCGGACGAACAGCAGGAGCGACTCTCCTTCCTTTTGTCGGAGACCTAGCAGGGACGCGCTCGTCTTCTCGGCTTTCCTACTGGTCACGAAGTGGGTGAGGAAGTTGCCCTCCAGTTGGTCGAAGGAGTAAATGGAGCCAGAGGGGAGCTTAGAGAACTATTCCCGAGCCGGGCCCCAGAGGGTGGTGGGGAAGGCACGGCATAGGAGGGGATCTGATGTGCTAGGAATCATCATGAGGGTCTTGAAGCCCTCCATGTGATCAGTAGGATTACCCTTACCGTCATAAGTCTCGAATTGTGGTGGGCAAAAATTTCGGGGTATTTCTGCTAGCAGGATTGCGGTGGAGAAAGAAGGTCGGGTCAGTCTGTGGCCCTGAGCCGACCTCGGGCCGCCGTCGCCGAAGTGGTCGAGGCGGTCCTCCATTTCTTGGAGGTGTTTCAGGACGTCATCGTCATACTCCGGCGGAACTGTCGGACCGCGAGACGTGCTGGCCTCGACATCCGAACGCGAGTGAGAGCGGTGGAGCGTCTCGTTGACGGGGGTCCCCCAGATAGCCTCCATGATCTCTTTCCGGAAGTCTTGGAACTCCTGGTGGGTGACCGGAGCTCGTTCAACCGGGTTATGTTGGGACGACGGCCTCCAACCGATGCGGCTGAGCGCCGGCTCCCGCCCTTGGGGCGAAGGTCTGGGATGGTTCGGGGCCGAGTTGGAAGCGTCCCCTCCCCTAGTCCGGCTTGCCTGTCGGTTCTGGATAACCCCGTGTAGGTTAGGTACGACCGAACGAGAGGCACCCGACTGGTGTGAGGCTGATATCTGAATTGTTGGATCCATGAGTGTCGGCGGGGACATCCTGAGAGGGGACGTCTTAGCGATGCGTAGAGGTGACAGCTCTCCTGGTCCTGGATGCCATGTGAGCTCGGATTGACAGGAAACCGTTGATGGCTGGGCTCGGGCTGGCGTCCGTACTTGTTCCCACAGACAGCACCAACCTGATGCAGTTTGTCTTTGGGGGGTGGCCGCACCAGGTGTGAGTTCTTCTCGATTTGTATTTTTGCCGAAGCTTTGGTACGGATGGTATGCCCGACCCTCAGCCGAAGGGACGGCTCGGGAGTAGAGGCAGGAGCGAGGTGGAGATCGAATGCTCGGCTCGGATCCAGAGGTCTCGTGTACCTGCACTCGGCCTTGGAACACCGGGGTTGGTCCCGGTGGTAGGCCCTCCGACGGTCTAGTTAGTCACTGAAGAAAAGTAACAGTAACTAGGGTTTGTGAGGGGAAAGACTAATTATTGATTACTTGTGAAGGTGGGAGAGGGCCTGGTATTTATAGAAAACGCCAACCGAGTCTGGACCCGTTTGGGGCCAGGTCTGGACCTGGTTGCCCGTGGGCCTGACGTGGCGGAAGCCCAAGCGGTATAGGGCTGACGTGGCACGGGCCCTGGGTGGTTTAGGGCTGATGTGGCAGATCTGGATGATCCGGTGGTGAACGCCCTTTGAAGGGATCCTGTGGCCCAGGAGGGGCCACGCCATCTGACCCATATCATGGCCTTAGTTGAGTTAAAAGTAAGGGTAACTGTTCTCACAATTGTGAGCAGACACTTCTTTCATTTTCAACTCAACAAAAGTCGATCTAAATGAAACACAGAACAAAGTATAGAATTCATTTGAGATTAATCTCAAATTAAGAACCAAAGAATCAAAGTGTAATGAAAAAATACAAAACATTGTTTTCGTCAGTGGCAAACTCCACATCAAAAGTTAGGAACCAAACTAAACTAATAAAACCAATCACATACAACAGAATGATCACTCTCGCCAAACGCCACAAGGGAAATACCAAATGATTAGATTCCACCTTCCACAAACACAGCCGCCAACTCCAATTAGTTATCCATGTTCAAACTCTCATCCGTCCTAAATCAAGAAAATATCAAAGTTCTCATCTTTATCTCCAGTTCCAACAAATCCCAAAACCCTCACCCACTACAAGCAAAGAATCATGAATCAAGTTTGATATGGGGTAGAAATGACGTGGCCCACTCTGGGCCATGGGATCCCCTCAAGATGCGCGCACCTCCTGATCCTCCGGATCCGCCACGTCAGCGTCGAAAAATTGCCCAGACTGCTGCCACGTCAGCCCGGAAACCGCCCGGGCATCTGCCACGTCAGCCCTATACCGCTCGGGATTCCACCGCTTCAGCCTCACAGGCAACCGGGTCCAGAACCGGCCCCAAATGGGTCCAGACCCGGTTGGCATTTTCTATAAATACCAGTCCCTTACTCCTTCTCCAGGTAATCAACTCTTTCCCACCAAAACCCTAGTTACTGTTACTCTCCCTTAGTGACTGACTAGAGCGTCGGAGGGTCTGCCACCGGGACCAACCCCGGTGTTCCTAGACCGTTTGCAGGTACACGAGACCTCGGATCCGAGCCACCCGATCCGACCCGAGCATCAGCCTCCGCCTCACTACCGCCTACTCCCGTACCATTCGCCCAGCCGAGGGTCGTCTGCATAGAGAGCTTCCTCCATCAATACAAATCGAGTACGAACTCACGCCTGGTGCATCCACACGCCTCCCAAAAACAAACCGCATCAGGATGGCGCCGTCTGTGGGAAACGATCTATCGTAGACATCGACCCTAGCATTGCCTTCAATGGTACCCCTATAAGCGCCGACCCGAGCTCTGCCCCAACAGTACCCCAGGAGGCCCGAGCTCACATGGTGCCCAAGGCGGCAAAAGCCGTTACCTCCGCACGTCGACAAGACGTGCCTCCACAAGGCACCGCTGCCAATGCTCACGGATCGAACAACAAAGGGGCCAGCCGTGAGCCCCAGCCAAATGCCTCCCGATCGGCCCAGAACGACCTACGGGGGGTAATCTTGGACCGACAGGCCAGCCGTGGCAGGGGAGGAGCCGCTTCCAACTCGACTCCGAACCATCCAAGACCCCCGTCCCAAGGGTGGGAGCCTGTGCTCAGCCGTGTCGGTCGGCAACAGTCTGCCCAACCAAACCGGGCCGAGCGAGCCCCGGTTACCCACCTGGAGTTCCGGGACTTCCGGAGGGAAATCTTGGGAGCCATGTCGGTGAGAACGCCCGCCGTTCCCACACACGGTCGGAGGCCGAGGCTAGCGTGTCTCGCCCCTTAACAATCCCCGCAGTGTATGATGGCGACATTTTGAAGCGCCTCCAAGAAATGGAGGAGCACCTCGACCACTTTGGTAACGGCGACCCAAGAGCAGCTCAAGGGTACAGGCAGGTTCTTCCTCCTTTCTCCGCCCTCATCCTGCAGGCGGAGATACCCCGCAATTTCTGTCTACCTCAGTTTGAGACATATGACGGCGAGGGCGATCCTGATGATCACATGGAGGGCTTCAAAACCCTCATGATGATTCACAGCGCATCGGATCCTCTCCTGTGCCGAGCCTTCCCCGCAACATTCTGGGGTCCGGCTCGGGAATGGTTCTCCAAGCTCACCCCCGGCTCCATCTATTCTTTCGACCAGCTAGAGGGCAGCTTCCTCGCCCACTTCGTAACCAGCCGAAAGGCCGAAAGAACGAGTGCGTCCCTACTTGGACTCCGGCAAAAGGAGGGGGAGTCACTCCGAGTGTTTGTCCGAAGGTTCACCGCCGAGGTGAGGTCAGTCTCATCCCTCGACCCCGGCATTGCCTCAGTAGCCTTCTGCCACAATGTCCGACATGGACAGCTGAAGGCCTCCCTGGCAAAGAAGTCGCCGATAGACTTCCCCGACCTCCTCAACCGGGTCGAAAAATATATTCGAGCCGAAGAGGCCCTCAATCCAGAGGACCAGAAGGAAGTTCCTGGGAAGGGTAAGTGCAAGGCCGACGAGGTTGAGCCAGTGAAAAAAGCTCCAAGAGACGGGGGCGCCGCAAAGAAGGTTCCGCCGATCTCCCGCTTCGAGAGGTACACTCCGCTGACGCAGAACGTGTCGACAATCCTCTTAGCGATTGAAGACAGCGACCTCGTCCAGTACCCTCCTTGACCGTCCAACAACACTAGCAAGAAGAAGGACCAGCGGTCCTCCTGTCGTTTCCACCGGGACAACGGGCATGACACAGATCACTGCCGCGCCCTGAAAGACGAAATTGAGGCTCTCATTCAACGAGGGTACTTCAGAGAATTCAAAAGAGAAGGCACCCGGGAACAGAGGGACAACAGAAACAGGAGGGATTCCCCTCCTCTTCGAGCGCACCGACAGCATCCCGAGCGAGACCCAGAGCCCGAAGAGCCTGAGGGACAGGCAATCCTGCACTGCGTCCATGGAGGGCCCATGGGAGGGGAATCCAACACTTCCAGCAAAGCCTTCGTCCGGGATGTCAACACCGTACAGGGCCCTCTCTCCCCCCAGGTCCAGCAACTTCCTGTCTCCTTCTCAGGAGAGGATCTAGAAGGAGTCCGGCTCCCTCATTGTGATGCACTGGTCATTAGCCTCAGCATGGCGAACTTCGAGGTCCGGCGAATTCTCATGGACAACGAGAGCTCGGTCAACATTCTGTTCCTGGAAGCATTCGAGAACTTGAAGCTCTCCCGTGAGAAACTAAAGCCCGCTGGGTACACCCTGCACGGATTCTCTGGCGTCCCCATGACTATAGAGGGGATCGTCACCCTAGACGTCACAGCAGGCACGACCCCAAATAGAAGGACCGAGTCCATGGACTTCACGGTTGTGAATGTCAAGGCAGCCTACAACGCCATCCTCGGCCGTTCGGGGCTCTGCTCCCTCCAGGCGGTTCCCTCGGCCTACCATCAGAAAATAAAATTCCCTACTAACACCGGTGTCGGAGTTGTCCGAGGGAACCAAGAAGCAGCACGTTCGTGCTACATGACGGCGATCGGAAGTGGGGTGTTTCCCCTTGATGCCGTCGAGCTGGAGCCCGAAAGAATCCAGCCAGAGCCAGAGCCGGCGGACGAACTACAAGATGTCTCGTTCGAGACAGGGGATGCGCCGAAGCACTTTCGAGTAAGCTGCTCCCTCGCACTCGACCTCAAGTCTGCCCTAATCGCCTGCATTCGGCGCAATGTCGAACTCTTTGCCTGGAAGCCCTCTGATATGCCCGGTATCTCCGAAGATTTCATCATGCACAAACTCAGCATGATTCCCGGGTCAAAAACAGTCGTCCAAAAGCGGCGCAAGTTTGCTCCTGAGCGACAACAGGCAGTAAAAGCGGAAGTGGACAAGCTCTTGTCTGCGCATTTTGTACAAGAGGTCAGCTACCCTGAGTGGCTGGCGAACATCGTCATGGTGAAGAAGGTGAGCGGGAGTTGGAGGATCTGCATAGATTTTACCGACCTCAACAAGGCATGCCGCAAGGATCCGTTCCCTTTCCCGAGAATTGATGCCCTGATCGATGCTACCTCGGGCCACGAGCTCTTATCCTTCATGGATGCCTTCTCAGGCTACAACCAAATCCGGATGTTTCCTTCGGACATCGCCAAGACGTCCTTCATCACAGACCAGGGATTGTACTGCTACCGGGTCATGCCCTTCGGGCTGAAGAACGCCGGTGCCACCTACCAGAGACTCGTCAACCGAGTCTTCAAAGATCAAATCAGACGTAATATGGAGGTATACGCAACGACATGCTCGTCAAAAGTTAGCAAGGACAGGACCACGTCACCGACCTGGAAGAGGCCTTTGGGGTCCTTCGAACCCACAACATGAGGCTCAACCCGGCAAAGTGTGCCTTCGGCGTCTCCTCGAGGAAGTTCTTCGGGTTCATCGTCAGCCAGCGCGGCATCGAGGCGAACCCCAAAAAAATCCAAGCCATAATAGACATGGCCCCTCCCAAGAACGTCAAAGAGGTCCAGAGACTAACAGGGAGACTAGCGGCCATCGGTCGTTTCCTCTCCAAGTCTGGAGAGAAGTCCCTTCCGTTCTTCAAGGCGCTGCGCGGCACTGGAAGGTTCGAGTGGGGTACTCAACAGCAAGAGGCCTTCACACAGTTGAAAGAGTACCTCGCCAACCCTCCTCTCCTCAGCAAGCCCGAACCAGGGGAGCCACTCTGGCTCTACCTTTTCGCTTCGGAGAACGTGCTCAGTGCCGTCCTCGTCCGAGAAGAGGAAGGGGTTCAAAAGCCCCTCTACTATGTGAGTAAGGTCCTGCTCGACGCCGAGACCCGGTATTCCAGGATGGAGAAGGTGGCGTACGCATTGGTCATAGCTGCGCGAAAGCTCCGCCCTTACTTTTAGGCGCATTTGATCCAGGTACTCACGGATCAACCCTTGAAGGCCGTGATCTACAAACCCGAGAGCTCCGGTCGACTAGTCAAATGGTCGATCGAACTCAGCCAGTACGACATCGGCTATCAACCAAGAATGGCCATCAAAGGGCAGGCCCTCGCCGAATTCATCACAGAATGCACCATCTCCGAGCAACCCGCGAGCAAAATAGCCGACCAGATGTGGGAAGTTTACGTCGACGGCTCCTCTTGCGAAACGGGGAGTGGTGCGGGCATCATTCTTCAGGGTCTGGATGATTTCCTCCTTCAATATTCTCTCCGCCTCAACTTCCCGGCCTCTAACAACGAGGCTGAGTACGAGGCCATGATTGCCGGGCTTAACCTGGCTCATCAAGCCGGTGCCAGACAGATTAGGGCCTTTAGCGACTCACAGTTGGTGGTCAATCAGATCACCGGGGAGTACGAGACCCGTGACGATCGGATGATCAAGTATCGGGCCGTGGTCCAATGCCTATTAACGTCCTTCGACGAATTGGATGTCCTGAGGATCCCCCGGGAGCTGAACTCCCAGGCCGACGCCCTGTCAAAGTTGGCTTCCTCATCCTTTGAAGGCCTCGACCGCACGGTCCTGATTGAAGTCCTATTGAAGCCAAGTATAGACTTTTTGGAGGTTCTGTGCGTCGAAGACGGGATCCCTTCCGACGACTGGACCACTCTTATCAAAAAATTTCTAGTCAAGGGAGAGCTCCCCGAAGACCGGGCCGAAGCAACGCGGATCAGGATCCGATCTGAAAGATTTGCGGTCATCAATGCCACCCTCTTCAAAAAGTCCTATACAACAACGGATGGCAGACCCTACCTCCGCTGCCTAACCCCAGACGAGGCCAAGTACGCCCTCAAGGAGCTGCACGAGGGGATCGGCGGATGTCACATGGAAAGCCGTTCGCTAGCGCGGAAGGCGTTAAATCACGGGTACTACTGGTCCACTATGCTACAAGATGCCCTCGCCCTAGTGAAGAAGTACGGCCCCTGCCAACGGTTCTCCCTTGTGGAAAGGGCTCCTCAGGCGAACCTCCGGTCAATGGCCAGTCCGATCCCCTTTGCAATGTGGGGGATGGATTTGGTGGGCCCATTTCCGAAAGCAACGGGCCAGCGAAAGTTCATCAGTGTGGCGACTACTTCACAAAGTGGATCTAGGCCGAGCCATTAGCAACGATCACCGAGCGACAGACCCAGCAGTTTTTCTGGAAACACATCGTCTGTCGGTTCGGGATTCTGCAGGTGCTCATAACAGACAACATGACTCGATTCGTGGGAAAGATTTTTTGCAAGTTCTGCGATTCGGAATCCAGCAGCGCTTCTCCTCAGTATGCCACCCCCAGTCTAACGGTCAGGCCGAGAATGCGAACCGCCATGTAGCGCCCCGAATTTCTAATATGATATCTTAGAAAATACGTGGCACAATCCCAGCATCAACTTCAATGTAATAGTACACATAGCTCAAAACACAAATAAATTTTCTTTTATTACAACATTCTTTTTCAAATGCAGCGGAAATACAAACACCTTGAATTAAAACATTCTTTTTACAACACCTCTCTTTACAAAAATTACACAAGGCTCTATTTCATTACTTATAATCTCCAAGGCTAACCCAAGCGTGCAAACCCCCAAACTCTAAGCAGCAACCTGCAACACATGAGGCTAGAGATGATCCCTAACCCCCAAAACTAAAGGGGTCAGCCATAATTGGTGTGAGTGATATAAACAAACAAACAACATAATTAAACAATAAGCATGGTTTCTTAAACAACATGTACTGAACGAGGGAAATATATACTAAACATGTATTGTGAAGTAAGAAATGACAGGAAAACATGAAAACATCAGGTATAGCTTAACTAAGTGTCAGAAGAATCCTTCTCAAACAATTACAGCTCAACTGTGCAGTACAGTCGACTGCTTAAAGGACCAGTCGACTGTTCGCTGCCAATATTCGGTTATCGGTCATTTCAATACCACAGATCGGATACCCGGTTATCAGTCATTCTCAACACTGCAGATTGGACACCCGGTTATCAATCACTAAGAGTGATTCTCAACACCGCAGAGTATACCCAACCCCAGAGATCAACAACTCTCACACCGCAGAATATACCCATCTATCAATAAATCTGAATATTACAGATCGGATACCCGGTTATTAGTCACTCTCAACACCGCAGATTGGATACCCGGTTATCAATTACTAACAGTGATTCTCAACACCGCAGAGTATACCCAACCCCAGAGATCAACGACTCTCATACTGCAGAATATACCCGTATATCAATAAATCTCAATATGTCCATAATTCACTAATCCATCGTTAAACGGTCAAAGGAGAAATCTCTCCACTCAACAATCCCAAGTCTTTAATAAATTCCATAATCCAAATCAATAAAATATATTAAAAACATATGTTCTATAGTAGAATAATATTTATAGGGATAGGTTATAGATCCAAAACGTTTAAAAAAATAGTCGTTTAAAGAACATCAAAACACCTTAGAAAAGTATCAGTACCAGTCGACTGCAAAAGGTCACCAGTCGACTGTCCAGAGGGAAATTCAGTAATTTTAAGAAAATAAGTTAAGTATTATAAGTTGACTTATAAGAGTCATAAGTTGACTTACCAACAATATAAGATGACTTATAAAAATCATAAGTTGACTTACCAACAATATAAGATGACTTATAAAAATCATAAGTTGACTTACCAACAATATAAGATGACTTATAAAAATCATAAGTTGACTTACCAACAATATAAGATGAATTATAAAAATCATAAGTTGACTTACCAGATCATAAGTAGACTTATAGAAAACATAAGTCGACTTAAAGGAGACATAAGTCGACTTATAAGAACATAAGTCGACTTATAAAAACATAAGTCGACTTACCAGAGAGAAATTCCAGAAATCCTTAAGAAATTATTCTAAGTGTTATAAGTCGAATTGCAAAGTCATAAGTCGACTTAAAATACAATATAAGTCGACTTAAAGGTCATAAGTCGACTTACCAGAGAAAAATCTACGATAACTTTGAAAAATAAATTCTAAGTGTACCAGTCGACTGAAAAGGGTCTAAGTCGACTGTCCCGAACGGATTTTCGAGAAAAACTAAAGATACAGCAGCTGGGTCGTACCAGTCGACTGAAAAGTCTACCAGTCGACTGTCGGCCTACAGTCTGCATAGTTTTGGTTGTTCATGATAATCAAAATTAGGGTTTACCAAAAGAAAACATTGTTTACTAAAATAATTTGTATTTCAATAAAACGACAGTCTCGAATAATCCCCAGTTCGGATACATTACTCAAATCAACCAATTTCTCAAATCTCAAATTCTCATGTTCTAAACTCCTAATTCTTCCATTAGGATTTCTTAATACTAAATCTCTTCCACAACTCAAACTAAATCTGATTGTAATCACATGATCCAGATGTTCAACCATCCAATTCCTTATTATCATAACCATACTCAAATCTTAACATGTGTTCAAGCAATAAAGAATTTGCCAATCAAGATCTACTAAACATTCATGGATTTCACATGCATAATATAAATAACAACTATTGCATCGATCACATACAAGATACAAAAATATCGAAACAAAACAACACACAATCATTCACATAAATCAATTAACAAAACAAAGTTCATATAACAAAACAAAACAAAACAAAACAATATCACTCCCCTTTAGAATTGAAAGATCCAACGAAAAAGCCTTTCTTTTTGCGAGATCCAAATCTTCCTCTTCAATCACCAAAAATATAAAATAATAAAACTTGAGTTATGCAGCGAATGACGGCTGCGACTCTCTTTATATAGGCCGGGAATCAAGTTTTAGGGTTTCCAAATACTTTTGCAAAACAATCCCTTCAAAATACAATTATATATATATATATATATATATATATATATATATATATATATATATATATATATATCTATTCTTGAAAATTCATCTAAAATTCATTAAAATTAGGATTTAAAAGTAAAATATGATCCTAAATCCCAACCGGTACTGTTCAAAATCCCCAGAAAATACAAATTGAATTTTAACCATTAAAAATGTCAAATTTGCAAAAAGGCCCTTCTTTTCTCAAAAATTGCAAATAGGTCCAATTAATTTCAGAAAAATCTGGAAAAATAACAAATAATTTCCAATTATTAAATAATAATTTTTCATGAAAAAACTTGACTTTCAAACTTCTCAAAATATATTTGCACGTGTTTTGCACGTGTAAAAAGATAAATCTTTTAGAAAATATTCATTAAATCTCCAGAAAATCATTTTAATTCATTTTCAAAGATTTAAAATAATATTTGAAAATACGGGGTTCTACATCACTCCATCCTTAGAAGAGTTCTGTCCTCAGAACTACTGCTAGTGGGGTCCGAGCAAACCCACCAACAAGGAATGAAAACTCATGGATAGAAACATAATTTAAGGAAATACAATCGCACCAAGAAATACAATCAAACAAAAGAAATACAACATACAGAAGAAACACAATCATGCAAAGAATTCAGAAAGATAAACTTCCGCTGCGCAACTCTGATAACTTGCCATCGGAAGTCACGCTGCAACGACTACTGAACTCCTGCATCCAACTCCGACCTTCTGCTTCATCCTTCCGAGAATCAGTGGCCACTCCCTCCTTAGAAAGGACATGACTAAGGATAGCCACCCCAAGACTTTGTCTGGAAATACCTTGAGCTCCATACTTAAGACTATCAATAATTGAGCGACACAATGCATGTAAGAAAACAGTATCAAATTAAAACTTTGTCTTTATTCCATTAATCCAAATAAATCTTGTTACATGAAGAAAAATACTCAATCTTCAATTATTCCCCAAATAAAAGTTTTACTTAATACAAAAGAATAAATTTCTAAATTCTTGCACACACGGATCACATTCCTGAGTTACCCGCATCCTCCTCAGTCAATGCGAACACTCGTCCCTGCCTCAGATCCTTGCCCTTCCCTGCACCATCCTTCTTCAACTGTGGACAGATTGGTCGAATATGCCCTTCACGACCACAATGAAAACAAGTCTGCTTTGCCATCTTCGGACATGCTGACCTGTAATGACCTGCCTCCTTGCAGTAAAAATAAGTCACTTCCTGTGTTGTCGGTGCCTTCTGCACTGGATCTCTGAACTTGCTCTGCTTCACTGGGAGTTCCTTCCCATTCTGATCATCTGCTGGCCT
Organism: Hemerocallis citrina; assembly: GCA_017893485.1. Classification (NCBI taxonomy): domain Eukaryota; kingdom Viridiplantae; phylum Streptophyta; class Magnoliopsida; order Asparagales; family Asphodelaceae; genus Hemerocallis; species Hemerocallis citrina. The sequence continues at coordinate 137,735,256 of CM030367.1, read as the reverse complement.
CTTTTTCTTGTTCCGGGTCTCTTGCTTCTCCTGAGACTGGTCCATGTCTTCCTCGGTCATAGCTGCTCTCCTGACCAGCTTGTCGAACCTTCTGATGCCCAACGGAATCATTCTCGACCTCAAGTTTGGCCTCAAGCCCTGCTCAAACCTCTTGGCCTTCTTTGCCTCGTCGACAACCAACTCTGGTGCATACCTCGAAAGCTGAGCAAATTTGGTCTCATACTCCCGCACGGTCATGCTGCGCTGCTGAAGGTTCAGGAACTCGGTCGCCTTCTTCTACTGAACATCTAGGGGAAAGAAGCGATCTCTGAACTCCTCCAGAAAAGCTTCCCAAGTCATCGGCTGATCTCCCAAAGTCCTTTTCAACGACTCCCACCAGACACCAGCATCCTTTTCCAGCTGCATCGTAGCCAATTTCACCTTGCTGGCTGCCGGAGTCTCCGATACCTCGAAGATCATCTCCATCCTCCTGATCTAGTCGTCAGCTGCGGTTGGATCAGTTTGCCCCTCAAAGGCTGGCGACCTCATCCTCTTAAAGGACTCGATCTGCTTGATAGGATCTGCGTTAACCAATCCCTGTCCAGATCCATGATTTGGCTGCTGATTCTGCTGTTGATTCTGCTGCTGTGCCAAGTTGAATGCCATCAGCGCATTCAGGGTCTGATACACCTTGGCGATTTCAGCCTCAAGATCAATTCCCGTTCCTCGAGAACTACCAGGTCCATCCTCATTGTTACCACTATTCCTGCCCCTGGGTGCAACCATTCTGAATACTGTAAAACGAGGGAAAAGTTAGAGCATCACACACAATTCACATTCACAACCACACCCTATGACTAAACTATCACCATACCCCAAACCATAACCTCAAACCAAACATCATGTTCCAATTCTATGTGATACTCACACTCTAATGTCCACACCTAGGTACTCACTCTCTAGTGTCCACACCTAGGTTGGTTTTCAGACTATGTCTATTATTACTATTGAAGCATGCTCTGATACCAATCTGTAGCGCCCCGAATTTCTAATATGATATCTTAGAAAATACGTGGCACAATCCCAGCATCAACTTCAATGTAATAGTACACATAGCTCAAAACACAAATAAATTTTCTTTTATTACAACATTCTTTTTCAAATGCAGCGGAAATACAAACACCTTGAATTAAAACATTCTTTTTACAACACCTCTCTTTACAAAAATTACACAAGGCTCTATTTCATTACTTATAATCTCCAAGGCTAACCCAAGCGTGCAAACCCCCAAACTCTAAGCAGGAACTTGCAACACATGAGGCTAGAGATGATCCCTAACCCCCAAAACTAAAGGGGTCAGCCATAATTGGTGTGAGTGATATAAACAAACAAACAACATAATTAAACAATAAGCATGGTTTCTTAAACAACATGTACTGAACGAGGGAAATATATACTAAACATGTATTGTGAAGTAAGAAATGACAGGAAAACATGAAAACATCAGGTATAGCTTAACTAAGTGTCAGAAGAATCCTTCTCAAACAATTACAGCTCAACTGTGCAGTACAGTCGACTGCTTAAAGGACCAGTCGACTGTTCGCTGCCAATATTCGGTTATCGGTCATTTCAATACCACAGATCGGATACCCGGTTATCAGTCATTCTCAACACTGCAGATTGGACACCCGGTTATCAATCACTAAGAGTGATTCTCAACACCGCAGAGTATACCCAACCCCAGAGATCAACGACTCTCACACCGCAGAATATACCCATCTAGCAATAAATCTCAATATTACAGATCGGATACCCGGTTATCAGTCACTCTCAACACCGCAGATTGGATACCCGGTTATCAATCACTAATAGTGGTTCTCAACACCGCAGAGTATACCCAACCCCAGAGATCAACGACTCTCACACCGCAGAATATACCCGTCTATCAATAAATCTCAATATTACAGATCGGATAACCGGTTATCAGTCATTCTCAACACTGCAGATTGGACACCCGGTTATCAATCACTAACAGTGATTTTCAACACCGCAGAGTATACCCAACCCCAGAGATCAACGACTCTCACACCGCAGAATATACCCGTCTATCAATAAATCTCAATATTACAGATCGGATACCCGGTTATCAGTCATTCTCAACACTGCAGATTGGACACCCGGTTATCAATCACTAATAGTGATTCTCAACACCGCAGAGTATACCCAACCCCAGAGATCAACGACTCTCATACCGCAGAATATACCCGTCTATCAATAAATCTCAATATGTCCATAATTCACTAATCCATCGTTAAACGGTCAAAGGAGAAATCTATCCACTCAACAATCCCAAGTCTTTAATAAATTCCATAATCCAAATCAATAAAATATATTGAAAACATATGTTCTATAGAAGAATAATATTTATAGGGGTAGGTTATAGATCCAAAACGTTTAAAGAAATAGTCGTTTAAAGAACATCAAAACACCTTAGAAAAGTATCAGTACCAGTCGACTGCAAAAGGTCACCAGTCGACTGTCCAGAGGGAAATTCAGTAATTTTAAGAAAATAAGTTAAGTATTATAAGTTGACTTATAAGAGTCATAAGTTGACTTACCAACAATATAAGATGACTTATAAAAATCATAAGTTGACTTACCAACAATATAAGATGACTTATAAAAATCATAAGTTGACTTACCAACAATATAAGATGACTTATAAAAATCATAAGTTGACTTACCAGATCATAAGTAGACTTATAGAAAACATAAGTCGACTTAAAGGAGACATAAGTCGACTTATAAGAACATAAGTCGACTTATAAAAACATAAGTCGACTTACCAGGGAGAAATTCCAGAAATCTTTAAGAAAATATTCTAAGTGTTATAAGTCGACTTGCAAAGTCATAAGTCGACTTAAATACAATATAAGTCGACTTAAAGGTCATAAGTCGACTTACCAGAGAAAAATCTACGATAACTTTGAAAAATAAATTCTAAGTGTACCAGTCGACTGAAAAGGGTCTAAGTCGACTGTCCCGAATGGATTTTCGAGAAAAACTAAAGATACAGCTGCTGGGTCGTACCAGTCGACTGAAAAGTCTACTAGTCGACTGTCGGCCTACAGTCTGCATAGTTCTGGTTGTTCATGATAATCAAAATTAGGGTTTACCAAAAGAAAACATTGTTTACTAAAATAATTTGTATTTCAATACAACGACAGTCTCGAATAATCCCCAGTTCGGATACATTACTCAAATCAACCAATTTCTCAAATCTCAAATTCTCATGTTCTAAACTCCTAATTCTTCCATTAGGATTTCTCAATACTAAATCTCTTCCACAACTCAAACTAAATCTGATTGTAATCACAAGATCCAGATGTTCAACCATCCAATTCCTTATTATCATAACCATACTCAAATCTTAACATGTGTTCAAGCAATAAAGAATTTGCCAATCAAGATCTACTAAACATTCATGGATTTCACATGCATAATATAAATAACAACTATTGCATCGATCACATACAAGATACAAAAATATCGAAACAAAACAACACACAATCATTCACATAAATCAATTAACAAAACAAAGTTCATATAACAAAACAAAACAATATCACTCGCCTTTAGAATTGAAAGATCCAACGAAAAAGCCTTTCTTTTTGCGAGATCCAAATCATCCTCTTCAATCACCAAAAATATAAAATAATAAAACTTGAGTTATGCAGCGAATGACGGCTCCGACTCTCTTTATATAGGCCGGGAATCAAGTTTTAGGGTTTCCAAATACTTTTGCAAAACAATCCCTTCAAAATACAATTATATATATATATATATATATATATATATATATATATATATATATATATATATATATATATATTCTTGGAAATTCATCTAAAATTCATTAAAATTAGGATTTAAAAGTAAAATATGATCCTAAATCCCAACCGGTACTGTTCAAAATGCCCAGAAAATACAAATTGCATTTTAACCCTTAAAAATGTCAAATTTGCAAAAAGGCCATTCTTTTCTCGAAAATTGCAAATAGGTCCAATTAATTTCAGAAAAATCTGGAAAAATAATAAATAATTTCCAATTATTAAATAATAATTTTTCATGAAGAAAACTTGACTTTCAAACTTCTCAAAATGTATTTGCACGTGTTTTGCACGTGTAAAAAGATAAATCTTTTAGAAAATATTCATTAAATCTCCAGAAAATCGTTTTAATTCATTTTCAAATATTTAAAATAATATTTGAAAATACGGGGTTCTACATCACTCCCTCCTTAGAAGAGTTCTGTCCTCAGAACTACTGCTGGTGGGGTCCGAGCAAACCCACCAACAAGGAATGAAAACTCATGGATAGAAACATAATTTAAGGAAATACAATCGCACCAAGAAATACAATCAAACAAAAGAAATACAACATACAGAATTAACACAATCATGCAAAGAATTCAGAAAGATAAACTTCCGCTGCGCAACTCTGATAACTTGCCACCGGAAGTCACGCTGCAACGACTACTGAACTCCTGCATCCAACTCCGACCTTCTGCTTCATCCTTCCGAGAATCAGTGGCCACTCCCTCCTTAGAAAGGACATGACTAAGGATAGCCACCCCAAGACTTTGTCTGGAAATACCTTGAGCTCCATACTTAAGACTATCAATAATTGAGCGACACAATGCATGCAAGAAAACAGTATCAAATTAAAACTTTGTCTTTATTCCATTAATCCAAATAAATCTTGTTACATGAAGAAAAATACTCAATCTTCAATTATTCCCCAAATAAAAGTTTTACTTAATACAAAAGAATAAATTTCTAAATTCTTGCACACACGGATCACATTCCTGAGTTACCCGCATCCTCCTCAGTCAATGCGAACACTCGTCCCTGCCTCAGATCCTTGCCCTTCCCTGCACCATCCTTCTTCAACTGTGGACAGATTGGTCGAATATGCCCTTCACGACCACAATGAAAACAAGTCTGCTTTGCCATCTTCGGACATGCTGACCTGTAATGACCTGCCTCCTTGCAGTAAAAACAAGTCACTTCCTGTGTTGTCGGTGCCTTCTGCACTGGATCTCTGAACTTGCTCTGCTTCACTGGGAGTTCCTTCCCATTCTGATCATCTGCTGGCCTCTTTTTCTTGTTCCGGGTCTCTTGCTTCTCCTGAGACTGGTCCATGTCTTCCTCGGTCATAGCTGCTCTCCTGACCAGCTTGTCGAACCTTCTGATGCCCAACGGAATCATTCTCGACCTCAAGTTTGGCCTCAAGCCCTGCTCAAACCTCTTGGCCTTCTTTGCCTCATCGACAACCAACTCTGGTGCATACCTCGAAAGCTGAGCAAATTTGGTCTCATACTCCCGCACGGTCATGCTGCCCTGCTGAAGGTTCAGGAACTCGGTCGCCTTCTTCTCCTGAACATCTAGGGGAAAGAAGCGATCTCTGAACTCCTCCAGAAAAGCTTCCCAAGTCATCGGCTGATCTCCCAAAGTCCTTTTCAACGACTCCTACCAGACACCTGCGTCCTTTTCCAGCTGCATCGTAGCCAATTTCACCTTGCTGGCTGCCGGAGTCTCCGATACCTCGAAGATTGTCTCCATCCTCCTAATCCAGTCGTCAGTTGCGGTTGGATCAGTTTGCCCCTCAAAGGCTGGCGGCCTCATCCTCTTAAAGGACTCGATCTGCTTGATAGGATCGGCGTTAACCAATCCCTGTCCAGCTCCATGATTTGGCTGCTGATTCTGCTGTTGATTCTGCTGCTGTGCCAAGTTGAATGCCATCAGCGCATTCAGGGTCTGATACACCTTGGCGAATTCAGCCTCAAGATCAATTCCCGTTCCTCGAGAACTACCAGATCCATCCTCATTGTTACCACCATTCCTGCCCCTGGGTGCAACCATTCTGAATACTGTAAAACAAGGGAAAAGTTAGAGCATCACACACAATTCACATTCACAACCACACCCTATGACTAAACTATCACCATACCCCAAACCATAACCTCAAACCAAACATCATGTTCCAATTCTATGTGATACTCACACTCTAATGTCCACACCTAGGTACTCACTCTCTAGTGTCCACACCTAGGTTGGTTTTCATAGTATGTCTATTATTACTATTGAAGCATGCTCTGATACCAATCTGTAGCGCCCCGAATTTCAAACATGATATCTTAGAAAATACGTGGCACAATCCCAGCATCAACTTCAATGTAATAGTACACATAGCTCAAAACACAAATAAATTTTCTTTTATTACAACATTCTTTTTCAAATGCAGTGGAAATACAAACACCTTGAATTAAAACATTCTTTTTACAACACCTCTCTTTACAAAAATTACACAAGGCTCTATTTCATTACTTATAATCTCCAAGGCTAACCCAAGCGTGCAAACCCCCAAACTCTAAGCAGCAACCTGCAACACATGAGGCTAGAGATGATCCCTAACCCCCAAAACTAAAGGGGTCAGCCATAATTGGTGTGAGTGATATAAACAAACAAACAACATAATTAAACAATAAGCATGGTTTCTTAAACAACATGTACTGAACGAGGGAAATATATACTAAACATGTATTGTGAAGTAAGAAATAACAGGAAAACATGAAAACATCATGTATAGCTTAACTAAGTGTCAGAAGAATCCTTCTCAAACAATTACAGCTCAACTGTGCAGTACAGTCGACTGCTTAAAGGACCAGTCGACTGTTCGCTGCCAATATTCGGTTATCAGTCATTTCAATACCACAGATCGGATACCCGATTATCAGTCATTCTCAACACTGCAGATTGGACACCCGGTTATCAATCACTAACAGTGATTCTCAACACCGCAGAGTATACCCAACCCCAGAGATCAACGACTCTCACACCGCAGAATATACCCATCTAGCAATAAATCTCAATATTACAGATCGGATACCCGGTTATCAGTCACTCTCAACACCGCAGATTGGATACCCGGTTATCAATCACTAATAGTGGTTCTCAACACCGCAGAGTATACCCAACCCCAGAGATCAACGACTCTCACACCGCAGAATATACCCGTCTATCAATAAATCTCAATATTACAGATCGGATAACCGGTTATCAGTCATTCTCAACACTGCAGATTGGACACCCGGTTATCAATCACTAACAGTGATTCTCAACACCGCAGAGTATACCCAACCCCAGAGATCAACGACTCTCACACTGCAGAATATACCCGTCCATTAATAAATCTCAATATTACAGATCGGATACCCGGTTATCAGTCATTCACTGCAGATTGGACACCCGGTTATCAATCACTAACAGTGATTCTCAACACCGCAGAGTATACCCAACCCCAGAGATCAACGACTCTCATACCGCAGAATATACCCGTCTATCAATAAATCTCAATATGTCCATAATTCACTAATCCATCGTTAAACGGTCAAAGGAGAAATCTCTCCACTCAACAATCCCAAGTCTTTAATAAATTCCATAATCCAAATCAATAAAATATATTGAAAACATATGTTCTATAGAAGAATAATATTTATAGGGGTAGGTTATAGATCCAAAACGTTTAAAGAAATAGTCGTTTAAAGAACATCAAAACACCTTAGAAAAGTATCAGTACCACTCGACTGGAAAAGGTCACCAGTCGACTGTCCAGAGGGAAATTCAGTAATTTTAAGAAAAATAAGTTAAGTATTATAAGTTGACTTATTAGAGTCATAAGTTGACCTACCAACAATATAAGATGACTTATAAAAATCATAAGTTGACTTACCAACAATATAAGATGACTTATAAAAATTATAAGTTGACTTACCAGATCATAATTAGACTTATAGAAAACATAAGTCGACTTAAAGGAGACATAAGTCGACTTATAAGAACATAAGTCGACTTATAAAAACATAAGTCGACTTACCAGAGAGAAATTCCAGAAATCTTTAAGAAAATATTCTAAGTGTTATAAGTCGACTTGCAAAGTCATAAGTCGACTTAAAATACAATATAAGTCGACTTAAAGGTCATAAGTCGACTTACCAGAGAAAAATCTACGATAACTTTGAAAAATAAATTCTAAGTGTACCAGTCGACTGAAAAGGGTCTAAGTCGACTGTCCCGAATGGATTTTCGAGAAAAACTAAAGATACAGCTGCTGGGTCGTACCAGTCGACTGAAAAGTCTACTAGTCGACTGTCGGCCTACAGTCTGCATAGTTCTGGTTGTTCATGATAATCAAAATTAGGGTTTACCAAAAGAAAACATTGTTTACTAAAATAATTTGTATTTCAATACAACGACAGTCTCGAATAATCCCCAGTTCGGATACATTACTCAAATCAACCAATTTCTCAAATCTCAAATTCTCATGTTCTAAACTCCTAATTCTTCCATTAGGATTTCTCAATACTAAATCTCTTCCACAACTCAAACTAAATCTGATTGTAATCACAAGATCCAGATGTTCAACCATCCAATTCCTTATTATCATAACCATACTCAATCTTAACATGTGTTCAAGCAATAAAGAATTTACCAATCAAGATCTACTAAACATTCATGGATTTCACATGCATAATATAAATAACAACTATTGCATCGATCACATACAAGATACAAAAATATCGAAACAAAACAATACACAATCATTCACATAAATCAATTAACAAAACAAAGTTCATATAACAAAACAAAACAAAACAAAACAATATCACTCGCCTTTAGAATTGAAAGATCCAACGAAAAAGCCTTTCTTTTTGCGAGATCCAAATCTTCCTCTTCAATCACCAAAAATATAAAATAATAAAACTTGAGTTATGCAGCGAATGACGGCTACGACTCTCTTTATATAGGCCGGGAATCAAGTTTTAGGGTTTCCAAATACTTTTGCAAAACAATCCCTTCAAAATACAATTATATATATATATATATATATATATATATATATATATATATATATATATATATATATATTCTTGGAAATTCATCTAAAATTCATTAAAATTAGGATTTAAAAGTAAAATATGATCCTAAATCCCAACCGGTACTGTTCAAAATGCCCAGAAAATACAAATTGCATTTTAACCCTTAAAAATGTCAAATTTGCAAAAAGGCCATTCTTTTCTCGAAAATTGCAAATAGGTCCAATTAATTTCAGAAAAATCTGGAAAAATAATAAATAATTTCCAATTATTAAATAATAATTTTTCATGAAGAAAACTTGACTTTCACACTTCTCAAAATGTATTTGCACGTGTTTTGCACGTGTAAAAAGATAAATCTTTTAGAAAATATTCATTAAATCTCCAGAAAATCATTTTAATTCATTTTCAAATATTTAAAATAATATTTGAAAATACGGGGTTCTACACGCCAAATCCTGGACGGCCTCAAGAAACGACTCGATAACTCTTCCAAGGGGTTATGGGTCGATGAGTTACCCAGCGTTCTCTGGGCCCACCGAACAACAAAGAGAATCCCCACGGGAGAATCCCCCTTCAATCTGACGTACAGCGCGGAGACCGTCATTACTTTGGAAATCGGGATCCCTTCACCCCGAATCATGGCGTTCGATGAGGCCGCCAACTCCAAACAGCTGCGAGCCGACCTGGACCTCATAGACAAGGTCAGGGAGAAGTCTGCCATTAGAAGAAACATCTACCAACAAAGGATTGAGAAATTCTACAACAAGAAGGTGCGTCCCACCGACATCAAACTCGGAGACTTCGTTCTCCGAAAACTGGCAGTGTCCAATCCCGGTCAGAAAAGGAAATTGGCCCCGAACTGGAAGGGCTCTTACAAAGTTTCGGAGGTTGTGCGCCCGGGGACGTATTGCCTTACCAGCCCGGAGGGTAAGGCCATCAAGAGGCCCTGGAATGCCGAACACCTCATCAAGTTCCTAGGAGGAGATTAGCCTCCATCCCATGTAAATTATAAAGAATGTAATCGGCACGACGTGCCTTGTTTTTTGTAAAAATCCCTTGTAATGTAATTATGCCAACTTTCTTAAGACATGTTTACGGCTTCATGTTTTGTCCTCGATAAAAGACCTCTAAGCTCGGCGCTCGGATAACATCGCGAGACTGAAAAGCTTCTCTTACAAACTTGGAGCTCGGCGCTCGTATAACAGCGCGAGCTTGAAAAGCTTCTCTTATAAGCTTGGGGCTCGGCACTCAGATAACAGCGCAAGCCAGAAAGGCTTCCCTTACAAGCTTGGGACTCGGTGCTCGGATAACAGTGCGAGCCAGAAAAGCTTCTCTTACAAGCTTGGAGCTCGGCGCTCGGATCACATCGCGAGCCTGAAAAGCTTCCCGTACAAGCTCGGGGCTTGGTGCACGGATAACAGCGTGAGCCAGAAAAGCTTCCCTTACAAGCTTGGGGCTCGGTGCTCGGATAACAGCGCGAGCCAGAAAAGCTTCTCTTACAAGCTTGGAGCTCGGTGCTCGGATCACATCGCGAGCCTGAAAAGCTTCCCGTACAAGCTCGGGGCTTGGTGCACGGATAACAGCGTGAGCCAGAAAAGCTTCCCTTACAAGCTTGGGGCTCGGTGCTCGGATAACAGCGCGAGCCAGAAAAGCTTCCCTTACAAGCGTGGGGCTCGGTGCTCGGATAACAGTACGAACCCAAAAAGCTTCTCTTACAACCCTGGGGATCGGCGCTCAGATAACAGTACCGTCCAAAAAAGCCTCCCTACATATTTGGGACAGCTACACACCCTGAGAACAACTGCGGGAGCTCGGCATCGGCCCCGAGCAAGGCGGGTGCCTTCTTCAAGGCACTGCAACCTTAACGCTCGGCGGCGACCCTCTGCTACGCCTGCAACTGTTTTTCTCACAGGTGTGGGGGTTCGGCATCCGTCCCTCGCTCGGTTTGGGCTTCGTCATGCTCATCAACCTATGAACGAGACGACATCCGCCAGCCACGCCCACACCGTCTCTCCCTGAGAACAACTGCGGGAGCTCAGCGTCGGCCCCGAGCAAGGTAGGTGCCTTCTTCAAGGCACCGCGACCTTGACGCTCGGTGGCGACCATCTGCTATGCCTGTAACTGTCTTTCTCACTGGTATGAGGGCTCGGCATCCGTCCCTCGCTCGGTTTGGGCTTCTTCAAGCTCATCAACCTATGTACGAGGCAACATCTGCCAGCCATGCCTGCACCGTCTCTCCCTGAGAACAACTGCAGGAGCTCGGCATCAGCCCCGAGCAAGGCGGATGCCTTCTTCAAGGCACCGCGACCTTGATGCTCGGCGGTAACCCTCTGCTACGCTTGCAACTGTCCTTCTCACCGGTATGGGGGCTCGGCACCCGTCCCTCGCTCGGTTTGGGCTTCGTCAAGCTCATCAACCTATGTACGAGGCGACATCCACCAGTCATGCCCGCACCGTCTCTCCCTGAGAACAACTGTGGGAGCTCGGCATCGGCCCCGAGCAAGGCGGGTGCCTTCTTCAAGGCACCGCGACCTTGACGCTCGGCGGCGACCGTCTGCTATGCCTGCAACTATCTTTCTCACCGGTATGGGGGCTCGGCATCCGTCCATCGCTCGGTTTGGGCTTCTTCAAGCTCATCAACCTATGTACGAGGCGACATCCGCCAGCCACGCCCGCACCGTCTCTCCCTGAGAACAACTGCGGGAGCTCGGTGTCGGCCCCGAGCAAGGCGGGTGCCTTCTCCAAGGCACCGCGACCTTGACGCTCGACAGCGACCCTCTGCTATGCCTGCAGCTGTCTTTCTCACCGGTATGGGGCTCGGCATCCGTCCCTCGCTCGGTTTGGGCTTCTTCAAGCTCATCAACCTATGTACGAGGCGACATCGGCCAGCCATGCCCGTATCGTCTCTCCCTGAGAACAACTGCGAGAGCTCGGCATCGGCCCCGAGCAAGGCGGGTGCCTTCTTCAAGGCACCGCAACCTTGACGCTCGGCGGCAACCTTCTGCTATGCCTGCAACTATCTTTCTCACCGGTATGGGGGCTCGGCATCCGTCCCTCGCTCGGTTTGGGCTTCTTTAAGCCCATCAACTTATGTACGAGGTGACATCCGCCAGCCACGCCCACACCGTCTCTCCCTGAGAACAACTGCGGGAGCTCGGCATCGGCCCCGAGCAAGGCGGGTGCCTTCCTCAAGGCACCACGACCTTGACACTCGGCGGCGACCCTCTGCTACGCCTGCAACTGTCTTTCTCACCCACATGGGGGCTCGGTTACGACCTACTACCATGTGTTAACAAAAATTTTATCAAGGTTTAGAGCACCCGCCTTCGGCAGACGCCCCGAGCTTCGAGTCGATTTGTTGACCACACTCTCACCCGCATACATCTCGGGGTTTATGGCTTTCACCAGCCCAAACCCCGAATTGTTCGAGGGTGGCAGGGGGGCCATCGACCCTCTGCTCTCTCCGTCCCGAGCCAAATGCTCCGAGCCTTCGAGTTGTCAAGCTGACCCTTCTCTCGCCCACGAACAACCCGGGATTTACGGCTCTTACAAGCCCGAAACCCCGAACTGTTCGAGGACGGCAGGAGAGCCACCATGCTTCGGCTCTATCCGAACCCCCGAACCGATCGGTCGGCCCACCGCTCACCAACGAACAATCCGGGGTCTCATGTCTCTAACGGCCTGAACCCCGAATATTCCGAGGGTGATCGGTGTGCCTCCGATCCGGAGTATTCCCAAATATTGTGTTCTCTGGGGTGCCCGCCTTCCACAGGCACCCAAATCAAGCAACTCACTTCCTGACAACCAACAAGGGGAGTGGGGATTATATAGCCCCCTGAGGCCCGCATTTATTGCGTCTGGGAATATGAAACGATGGAAGGCAAAATGTCGCTATAAATGCTCATGGGAATGCGAAACGTTGCCATTAGTGATGCAGTCGCGTCGGTGGCGACCCTTCGTAGCTGACACACCGGCCACCCTCGGCAACCGAGACAGTCAAGGTTCAAGAAAAAGAATACCATTATTATTACTCATTGCTTACAACTCAATGAAGGTTGGTATAAATACAAGGAACAGCTCACTCACTCACTCTCGGCATGAAATTCAAACTCGGCACCTCCTTCGGGTCTCCTCTCACGCGCGGTTGGACCGGTCCAGGAAGGTACTCCTGCCACCGAGCTTCCTGCATCTTCGGGCTGTGCCCCATCCGATAGAAATGTCGGAGACCGCCCCGCTGTCGAGTTGCTGGCCCCTTCAATCAGACCAGCGCCTAACACTAGCTTCAGCCTGCGAATCTCCAGCTCCTTCTCGACTACGGCCTCGCGAAGGAAAGACTCCGAAGCCGACCTCCCGCTCGAAGCACCCAAGAGGGACCAGTCCGTCTTGATTATCCACCAGTCCCGGTTGGCTATGGCCTTCTTCAGGCGCGCCACCTCCAAACTGAGCTCCCTGGACTTGTTCAGAAAATAGTCAACGGCGGCAGCTCGGTCCCGAGCCTGCTTCTGTTGACGAGCCAGAGCTGCCTCTGTGGCCTCCTCCCCCGCTCAAACTAGCGGTACCTCGGCAACAACGGGGAAGGCGACACAGGTCCCGTGCATCTATCAAAAGACGAGAACAAACATCACAAAGAACTCAAGTCTTGAAGCCTCGGCCCAAAAAGTATTTTTTCATTTCTTTCAAAAAATTTGATACAAAAGCCGCAGTGGCCAGTCCGCTCAAGGCATTTACATCAAAACAAGCAAAAAGAAAAAAGACTATTCTATTCTTGAGGGGGGTGGCACCTCATCGTCGCCCTGGTCGCCCCCCGCTTCATCACCCCCCTGGGTGGGAGAAAGGTTCGGCGCCCATCCGTAGTAAAGGTGCTCCACATTCTGCTCCGGATAGATCTGCTTAAAGTGGCCCTTAGCCTGCTCATACGCCTCGTCCTGAGCAATGATCAACGCTTCCACCGAGGCCGCTTCCATCGCCTTCAGGGCCTTCCGCCCCTTCTCCGCCTCCTCCTCTATCCTTTCCTTGAGACGATCCACATCCTTCTTGTGGATGTCACAAGGCGAGGCTATCTGGGCCTCGTGGACAGTGACCATAGTTTGGGCCTCCTTCAGGTCGTCTTTGGCCTTGTTCAGCTCCCGGAGATACTTCTCCGCGCTCCTCCTCTCGATGAGGACCTCCTTCTCCAGGTACTTTGGAAGTGCTGGCCATGAAGCATCGCCTATCCGAGGGGAGAGAGGTTAGAAAAATTCCAAGTGCGAAACAAAAGAAAATGTAGCGCCAAACTGGCTTACCGAGATGTGCGCTTGGGACCACCGCATGAAAGCCTGGTCCGCCGTCTGCACTGCCAGCGCCATCCGATCGCGTTCAGTGGCGGCCTTCGTGACGAATTCGATCGACACGGGCCCATCGAGCAGACTATCCCGCTGCACTATCAACCAGTCAGGGGCATAGGGTCGCAACCCCTGTTGACTCACCATCTCCTCGACAGATGGCCGCAGTGGTGGGAGTCTTTTTTCTGGGGCCTCAACGGTCTTTCCCGAGCTACCCCCTGCGTCTCGAGCTGCCCTCGACGCATGGGGGTGATGCTTCTTGGCCCTCTTCGCCGCGGAGGGCTCCTCTGCCATCGGGGCCGCCCCCTTGGAGGACGCCCCGGCTGTGGCCGCCGTCTTCGCCTTCTCGGCCGCCAGCCTCTCCTGCTCGGCCTTCTTCCTTTTCTCCAACCTCGTCTTCTCCGCAGGGGCCAACAGCGCCCGTCTGGCGTCCACCTGTTCAGAAGTCATCCCTGCAAAAATAAACGAGGAAAGGCTAACATCAACACAAAGGCTGAAAGATGCAAAAATTTGAAAAGAAACATACTAGGGTCGGCAGGGCTCAGTCCGGCCCGGGCAAGGTGTAGCTCGGTCACTCGAGGCCACGCGATACTGTGCCCCCCGACTATTTCCTCCACCTTCTTCCACTCCTTAGCTGTCAAGTCACTCTTCTTCGGGGGCTTGTGGTTCGGTTTGAAGAAATTCCAACTGGTGGGTATCCCCCAAGGCCTCTCATTCCGAACCACGAAATACTTCTCTTTCCACCCCTTGATGGAATCCATGTAATATCCCGGACGGATATTACCTTGTATAAATTATTATTTTATTATTATTTTGTTTTAATTCCAAAATCGAAATATTTTGGTGATTTTCGCCCGGTTTGTTCACAAACATTGTCTGTGCGCATGTATCGGTCTATGTACGTTGGTAGTGTATCTAATTGGTACCATGATCTTTTGAATGGATGATAAAATTTATTTTTATTATTATTTTCAAATTAAACTATTTTATACAGATTATATGAGAATTTCTTGGTATACACATACATATATATATACATACATTTGTATTGTACTCATTTAGTACATTATACAAAATATGTAGTATGTACTCTTAGACAATGTGCTTATCCTTGTCATGACAAACCAAATAAGATGGTTAGGGTTTTATTAAGTAGCTAAGCTAGGGTTTTTGTAAGCTTAAGAGATTAGAAAACTCTTCTAGAAACCTTATCCTTTCTACCATGCTTCCACCTCACCCTACACCCATACCTCCACCTCATCCCTACACCCCTACAAGGCATGGCTGGCCTTCCCAAACCCTAAGGGGTTTTGTGCAATTGTTGAGTGCAATTTTGCACTCTCCACCCTCTCCTCCACCTATAAATACCCCCTCCTTCTCCACTTGTCTCACTTTTTACAAAAACAAAGACAAAAGAAAGGAAAGGAAAAGAAAGAGAGAACCCATTCTAACTTGAGAGTTTTTCTCTTGTAGGTTTCCATAGAAGTCCTAGAAGCTTAGGGGAAGGAGAAGTATAGCTAGCAAGTCCTTCCATCAAAGAATTTTAGGTGGGGGTTTCTCCACTTGTGTTTCTTTTGTTGAGTTGTTGTTTTTAGTCCTTCTTCTTCTCATCCTCCTTGTTTTGTTTCCTTTTGTTTTGGGTGCCTTCTTGAGATGTTGTTGTGTGTTGTTTTGTGGTATAAGTTGTAGCTTTTGTATGGTAAAAGAAATGTGATAAGTAGTAGTAAAGAACAAAAAGATTGAATCTTGTAGTAGTAGTTGTTGTTTTTGTGTTATGAATTGGACTAAAATGAACACATGCATATGGACTTTGTGTATACAACCATTTTGGGTTGTAGGACTTGAATGAGGACTCATACATAAGCATATGACTTGGTGCATACACCCATTTTGGGGTTGTAGAACATACACTTGAACTTTGGACTAAAAAGAATGCATATGATTGGTTGAACCCAAATGGAGGACTCTTTACTTTATTTTATTGTTGTTATTTCCTTTTATAAATCTTAAGTAAAAAGAACCTATTTTAGATGCTAATTCTAGTATGAAAAAGAAAAGTGACTAATCTAAGTTAGAATGATTAAAAAGATCTCTTTTATGTTTGACTAGTAATAACTAAGAAATAGATGTTTATGTTTATATAAAGTTGTAGTAGATGTTATGTTAAATAAAGTAGTTATAGTAGATGTTATGTTAAATAAAGTAGCATTAGTAGATGTTTTATAAAAGTTTTAGTAGATGTTATGTTTAAATGAAATTGTAGTAGATGTTGTGGTTAACTAAAATTGTAGTGGATGTTTATGTTGTGTTTATATTCTTGTAGAAAGATTGTACCTCCATGCTTAAGTAATGATAAAAAATCCATGCTTGAAGTAAGTATCATGCTTAGGTGGTTGTAGGAAAATTGTACACCATGCTTAATGATATTCATGCTAAGTTAGTAGACATTCATGCTTAAGTGAAGTTTATGTTGAAATGGTAATAGAAATCCTTGCTTGAATTATAATAGAAACCCATGCTTAAAGTAGCAAACCCATGCTAAATTGTGTGTTAAAGTAAGGAAATCTTACACCATGCTTGGATCCTTGTAGGTAAAATATATACCATGTTTAGATTATGGTAGGAAGGTCATCTACCATGCTTAGGAATGATATAGGTTAATGCTAAGTAAATATTCATGCTTATATTGTTGTAGGATCGATGTTTAAATTAATCTACCATGCTTAGGAATGTTGTAGATTGATGCTAAGTACATATACATGCTTACATTGTTGTAGGATTAATGTTTAAATTAATCTACCATGCCTAGGAATGTAGAGGATTAATGTTAAAATTACCTACCATGCTTAGCTTGTTGTAGATAAATATTGGAGTTGAATACCATGCTTAGGAATATGTAGAATTAATGTTAAAATTATCTACCATGCTTATATTGTTGTAGGATTAATGTTGAATTAATCTACCATGCTTAGGAATGTTGTAGATTGATGCTAAGTACATATACATGCTTACATTACTGTAGGATTAATGTTTAAATTAATCTACCATGCTTAGGAATGTGTAGGATTAATGTTAAAATTACCTACCATGCTTAGCTTGTTGTAGATAAATATTGGAGTTGAATACCATGCTTAGGAATGTGTAGGATTAATGTTAAAATTATCTACCATGCTTATATTGTTGTAGGATTAATGTTGAATTTATCTACCATGCTTAGGAATGTTGTAGATTGATGCTAAGTACATATACATACTTAAATTGTTGTAGGATTAATGTTTAAATTAATCTACCATGCTTAGGAATGTGTAGGATTAATGTTAAAATTACCTACCATACTTAGCTTGTTGTAGATAAATATTGGAGTTGAATACCATACTTAGGAATGTGTAGGATTAATGTTAAAATTATCTACCATGCTTATATTGTTGTAGGATTAATGTTGAATTAATCTACCATGCTTAGGAATGTTGTAGATTGATGCTAAGTACATATACATGCTTATATTGTTGTAGGATTAATGTTGAATTAATCTACCATGCTTAGGAATGTTGTAGATTGATGCTAAGTACATATACATGCTTATATAGTTGTAGGATTAATGTTGAATTAATCTACCATGCTTAGGAATGCTGTAGATTGATGCTAAGTACATATACATGCTTATATTGTTGTAGATAAATGTTGAAGTGGAATACCATGCTTAGGGATGTTGTAGATTCATGATATGTCATATACCATGCTTAGGGATGTGTAGGATTGATGTTGAATTACCTACCATGCCTAGGATTATTGTAGGAATGGCTAAGGTTGTATACCATGCGAAATTATTAGTACTCATGCTAAGTTGTAGCAATTACCCATGCTTAAAGTAGTAGGAGACATCCATGCTTAAATCTAGTAGCTATTCATGCCTTAACTTGTAGTAGCTTCTACTTAAGTTGTATCCATGTCATGGTTGTGACGTAGTAAAGGACTAGCATGTCATGCTTGTAGCATTAGTAAAGGACCAATCGTATGGTAGTAGCAATATTGTGTGGAGAAGTATCTCTAGTTGATCCCTAGAAGGAATCCAGTGGTTGAGACTACCTAGCTAGAACCATGTATGCTTGAATAGGGTATTGTAGCCTTCTAGTTAAAGAACCATGTTTGACTGTATATGGTAATGAGAGATTGAAAAGGAACCATGAACCCATGCATCTAGCTCCTAGGTGATTCTAACTTAAAAGAAAAACCAAGAATCTCGTTGCATGTAGTTCTAGTTCGTTTGAAAAGGAAACCGTGCATTCTAGTTGTGTGAGGTCCTAATTGAAATTGGACCATATCATGGGGACATTCCTCATCCGTATGGGTAATAAGGGTTGGATAGACCACTAGCAATAGTTAGTTCGATAAAGGTTGTTATGTCGCCTTCGGGCTTCTCATTGGTAGAATGCCTACCATAGACTATTAGTAGATTCTTCTGTTGCTTCTAATAATAGAAGATCAAGTTGCTAGTAAGCACGTCTGGTTGCTTCTAGGTTTGATTACCTGTATGGTTGTTTGCATATGGTTGTGCTCGTACGTGGCTCGACCGGCCCGTGAGTAGCTGTTGGTCTCATACGCGGCTTATTTGGCTGGTATGTACGTTGTCATCTCATACGAGGGCCGCCTGACTCATAGGGAGTGGTTGGTTCATACGTAGCTTATTGGCTCATATGTGGTTAGTTTACCCGTATATAGCTTATTAGCTAGTACACAGTTTGTTGTGCTCGTCTAGGGTGATATTATTACCCTAGGGGCTATCGACCATCAAGACATATGTTTTCTTACCCCTAAGGAACTGTGGAGGAGTCACTCCTTGTATACCTTCGGATCATAACCGGTGTAGGTTGATCGAGAACAAGAGTATAGACGGAATCCAAGTTCAGTGTAGTGGCATGCATGTATGTTCGCATGGCCGAGGTCTTGGATCGATGGGCCAGGAACCGGATCCTGAGGGGTTCTAGTAAGTCTAGGATGAGCAGCCTAGTAGAGTTGTCTTGTGAAGTCTAATTTAAGGCCTAGCATGTTGTGTTTATAATATTGTCATCCTTACGATTGTTTAGTTCAGGGACATCATTAGGGTAGTGACTTATAAAGATCATTTACTTAGACCCTTTACCGGAAGGAGAGGAGTTGGTTGTAGGGGACGCCTTACGACCAACTTGTCCCTTGGGACAGGCCTTAGGTGGTGTTATTGGGTTGTACCTTCCCGTCAAAGGGATACGTACGGTGGTGTCTCATGAGTTAGGAGCACGGGTTGCGTATCTCACACTGTTAATTCCTGAAGTGCCATGATAAGGCGGGCGGAGCTAGGGGATGCACCCTGGAACTCCATCGGGTCCTATGCCGGGGATACGAACAGGCCATGGACTACGGTCTGGCTAGGGGGCGGCAGGGGGCTCTCCTGTTGGCGGAAACCCTGAGGGTTTATCTGGTTTTTGAGTGAGGTCCGGTTAGCCAGGCAGTAGTGGCAAACATAGACACCACGAGCAGACTGCATTAGTGGGACATAGACACCATGAGCGTACTGCCTTGGTAGGACTTGACCACGTCTGCAACCTCATCAGTCACGTTGTATCTGTTAGGAACAGGTTGTGTACAATTAGAATTCATAACACGGGTTCAAATCCCTATATATGGAGAAACAGCTTGAGAAGGGGCGCATGTAGTATGGGCTGCATGTGGCTTCAGAGACTTGCTGGCATTTGAATAGGAGCATCCTAGTTTAGTTGACATTGCACTAGAATGGGAGCATCCTAGGTTAGTTAACATTTTATTAGATTCTAGTCACTGCACTCACGAACACTTAAACTACACCGACACATTTGCCATGTTTGTATGTTATTTGGGAGATTCGCTGCTATGTTATCAGCCTTAAAGCGTCAGTGAATACTAACGTCCCCACTTCCATAGGTACTGGATCGCCGAAGTACAGGGGTGAGATTCAGGAGGACTCAAGGCAAGGAAAACGAGGGGTCAGTGTCATGTTTAGTTCCGCTGTAACACGTATGTGGATTATCTATTAGTTGAGAAGTACTCGAGTGAGAGTTACCAAGTGTTGTTCTTCATTCCTTGTACTCTGATATAATTTGTTGAAGGATGTAATACTTGGGAATGTAAAGGTATTATTGTAACACTGTAATATATTGCAGTTGTATAATAATTAGACTTGTAATACATTGGGTGTTGAATGAAAAGTTTTAAATTTCCTGTTTTTCTGTGTATTGTGACTAATTGAAGAAAAGGTCCTGGCTCGTGTCTCGGTTTTTCAGTATATGGAAATCGGGGCGCTACAATCTGGATGGCTGTGCATGATTTTCTTATGCGGCCTCGGCGAGAAATAAAAAATCCCATCCTGATCTCCCAGCGAGCTAATTCCTAGGATGGCCCGGAAATACGTCAACCTCGGCTTCACCCTCTTCTCTTGGCACCTTAGGATGAAGCAGACTAAGTGCTTCCAAGAGTTCGGCCCATACTGCATGGGGCACAGCTTCGCCCAATTCAAAACCCTCTTAATGAAAGGATGCAGTGGCAGCCGCAGGCCCGAGAGGAAGGCATCCTCGGGAAACATACAGTAGCCCTGCGTGAGAACTGTTGTGGGCCGAATGCCTGGGCTCGGAATAAAGACTTTGAACTCCCTCGGAATGAAGTAGATGGCCCTCAGAATGTGGAGGTAGTCCGCCTTTAAGATACAAGGGATGCTATCCATACGAATCTTCACCCGAGTATCTTCGCCCGGCACAGGAGGGATTGGTTCGATGTCCTTGATATCATCGGGATACATCCGAATCGATCCCGGATTCTTGAAGGAGACCCGGGGAAACTCAAGACCCGGTCTAGGTGCATACTCATCTGGTGAGGAAGGACTGTGCGGAATGGTCAAGGCCTTCTTCTTCCGACGAAGGCAATCCTTCCGCTCGGGAGACGGCGTCGACAAAGGGGGAAGGGATGGAAGGTCTTCTCCGACCCCAACCGACCTTCCCGCCGTACCCTGGCCAGCGCCTTCTTGAGCAGCCTCCCGTTCATCGCCATCATCCTCCTCATCGTCAACATCCTGGGCCTCGGGATCCTGACCCACCTCGTCTTCCTCTTCACCCTCGGTACCCTGCTCCTCCTCTTCCTCGTCGCCACCCTCCTCCTGATCCTCCTGATCCAGCCCTTCCTCGTCCCCGCCATCCCACTTTTCCCCTTCCTCCTCCTCTTCGACCTCGTCCATGGGCTCCTTTCCCGGCCTTCTGGATCTCAACGGGGACACCACGAAGACTACGTCGTCACCACCATCTGACCCAGGGTCGGTCAAGTCCTCCTCCTTCACCTTATACTTGCTTAAAGATGAGGACGTCTCTAACTCGGACTCCTCCGCGAAACGGCCTGACGAGCTAGCCTCGGATCTGGACTGAGTGCGCGACATTACTAAAATAGAAATACTAACCTGAAGCGTAAGAGTGTACGATCACCGAAAAGTATCGCCGATGGCAAGTAAGATCCTGTTCTAGTGCAAAGTGAAAAGTGAGTGGAAAAGTGAAGAATAGAAAACGGGGAGGGGGGAAGGGGGATTTATAAGGAGAAAGCGACACCTCGATTTTCGCAATAAAGATCTGGTCGTTGAATCTTAATCATCAAGATCTAACGGTCGCAAAGATCTGGAGACGCTTCGATCCTTGCGCTCCTGACGTCAGCAATGGGCGTAGAATTACCCAACTACCCCCAGGCCTTTTTTCCCCACAGCGGACTTTTGCGACAAGTCAATGAATCTCGGAGCTCGGATGGTATCACGAGCCAATAATTCCTCTTCTATCTCACAAAAGGGTCGACGCTCGGATAACATCGCGAGCCACACTGCTTTCTCTGTTGCTCAAGGGAGCTCGGAGCTCGGATGGTATCGCGAGCCAATATTTCCTCTTCTATCTCACAGAAGGGTCGACGCTCGGATAACATCGTGAGCCACACTGCTTTCTCTGTTGATCAAGGGAGCTCGGAGCTCGGATGGTATCGCGAGCCAATAATTCCTCTTCTATCTCACAGAAGGGTCGACGCTCGGATGACATCGCGAGCCCCAACTACCCTCCGCTATTTTCAGAAGGGCTCGGAGCGTGGATGACACCGCGTGCCCCAACTACCCCCCACTATTCAGAGGGGCTCGGAGCTCGGATGACACTGCGAGCCCCATAGGGCCTCCTCTAGTCAAAGGGGCTCGTCTGCCGACCCCCAAGTACTCGGTGAGCCGATCTCCATCAAAATCGACCTGAACGTCCCCTCGCTCTTCCAACTAGTGAGGGGATCGTCTACCGGTCACCGGAGCTCGTCCGCCGACCCTTAGTGCTTGACAAACCGAGCCCCAACTACCCCCCACTATTCAGAGGGGCTCAGAGCTTGGATGACACCGCGAGCCCCATAGGGCCTCCTCTAGTCAAAGGGGCTCGTCTGCCGACCCCCAAGTACTCGGTGAGCCGATCTCCATCAAAATCGACCTGAACGACCCCTCGCTCTTCCAACTAGCGAGGGGATCGTCTACCGGTCACCGGAGCTCGTCCGCCGACCCTTAGTGCTCGACAAACCGAGCCCCAACCACCCCCCACTATTCAGAGGGGCTCAGAGCTCGGATGACACCGCAAGCCCCGTAGGCCCTCCTCTAGTCGAAGGGGCTCATCTGCCGACCCCCAAGTACTCGGTGAGCCGATCTCCAACAAAATTGACCTCAACGTCCCCTCGCTCTTCCAACTAGCGAGGGGATCGTCTACCGGTCACCGGAGCTCGTCTGCCGACCCTTAGTGCTCGACAAACCGAGCCCCAACAGGAGACTTCGACGTCCCCTCCCTCTTCCAACTAGCGAGGGGATCGTCCACCAACCCTCGGAGCTCGTCCGCCGACCCCTAGTCCTCGACAAATCGAGCCCCAACGGGAGGCCTCGACGTCCCTTCGCTCTTCCAACTAGCGAGGGGATCGTCTACCGACCTTTGAAGCTCGTCCGCCGATCCCTAGGGCTCGTCTGTCGACCCCAAGCCTCGGCGAGCGTCGCTCTAACTCACCTACTCTTCTACACTTAGCCTCCCGCGCAAACTCCAAGAAGGGATCCCTTCCTCCTCCTCCCTGGCCTCTTCTGGAAGTAGTAGATCCTACTTTCTCACCATAACATCCACCCTGTTCTTCCTACAGAGGCAAAGAGTCACTCCTACATGGCTGGTTCACCCAGTCCTACAGGAGTGTGGGACTTATGATATGGGGTAGAAATGACGTGGCCCACTCTGGGCCACGGGATCCCCTTAAGATGCGCGCACCTCCTGATCCTCCGGATCCGCCACGTCAGCGTCGGAAAACTGTCCGGACCGCTGCCACGTCAGCCCGGAAACCGCCCGGGCATATGCCACGTCAGCCCTATACCGGCCGGGATTCCACCGCTTCAGCCTCACAGGCAACCGGGTCCAGACCCGGCCCCAAACGGGTCTAGACCCGGTTGGCATCTTCTATAAATACCAGACCCCTACTCCTTCTCCACGTAATCAACTATTTCCCACCAAAACCCTAGTTACTGTTACTCTCCCTTAGTGACTGACTAGAGCGTCGGAGGGTCTGCCACCGGGACCAATCCCGGTATTCCTAGACCGTCTGCAGGTACACGAGACCTCGGATCCGAGCCACCCGATCCGACCCGAGCATCAGCCTCCGCCTCACTACTGCCTACTCCCGTACCGTTCGTCCAGTCGAGGGTCGTCTGCATAGAGAGCTTCCTCCATCAATACAAATCGAGTATTAACTCACGCCTGGTGCATCCACACGCCTCCCAAAAACAAACCGCATCAACGTTCAAAACAAAGAACACAAATCAAGAATCAACTAATCTCACCCCCTTGGCCTGGACGAAATAAAACCGATGAATATCGATGAATTTACACGTATATATGCAGCATGCGCATCCGATCTCAAATCCTCTTTCTCCTCATACCCATCAACCAATGCCTCCGTCAACTTCCTCGCAGTTGACGACTCTTTCACCAAATCCAAATCCAAATCTAGTCATCTCCCCCCACCCAAAAAAATGAAGAAGCATCTTTTCCGTGCGCAAATCCAGTAATGGTTTGAGAGAGGCGGTGCTGTTGTAAAGATGACTATGACAGCAGCGGCGAGATGTTGAGGGAGGAGGCACGAGGGTCTAAGAAAGACACACTTCGCTTGCATGATTGAGATCCGAAGAGTTTTTTTTTGAAGAAAAGGTGGAATCTGGCCACCCTGTTTCATTAAGAGATCCGAAGAGTTGCAGGAGAAGAGGAGAGAGATTCATTTGGAAATCGAATATGGTTTTCTTTAGAATGAGGGACACGGGTGTGGTGAGAAAATAACATACAAATGAGATTTTTGTAATTAGTGAACAGTACGAAGGTATTTTTGTCCACCAACCATTACACAAAACAACAAATACACCCAAACAGGACACCTTACCGACACAGTAAATCCAAAGGTAACACTTACGCGTTCAAGCTCAGAAGTTCAAATTATTTACAGCTAAGCCAATAAGGTATAGGTGTAAATTCTGGAACAATAGAGATAATTTGGGAAGAAAATAATTTGATATAACCACCCATATTATCTATCATAAAAGTATGGGTGTAAGAGTAGATTCAAGCAAATAGGAGTGGTAATATCACTAGCGAAACACACCAATTTCAAAATAAATAAATAAAATATTGTAAAATGTAATTGTTCGTAATTGACCCTAAATGGGTACGGAAAAGTAATCTAATTTAATGACACTAGTAATTTACGTGCGATGTACGTTTTAATAATTTCAAAAAATAAAAATAAAAACTCTGACGTAAGGAGGGTTTGAACCGGAAATATTTTTATATTAGTTATGTACGTGCGTTGCACATACTGGTAAAATGAAAAAAATGACAATGGAAGGATTTGAAGCAGAAACCTTCTTTATATTAGTTACGTGCATTGCACATGTTGGTAGAATGACAAAATGACAAATGACACTATGGCCTTCTCCCATTATAATATCACTAGTAATTTACACATGCGATGCACGTTTTAATAATTTCAAAAGAAAAAAAAACTCTGAGGTAGGGAGGATTTGAACCGGAAACCTCCTTTATATTAGTTATATACGTGCGTTTCACATGTTGGTAGAATGACAAAATAACAAATGACACTAAGACCTTCTCCCATTATAATATTAGAGAAAAAATAAAAATGAAAACTATGACATAGGGAGGATTTGAACCGGAAACCTCATTTATATTAGTTATGTACGTGCATTGCACATGTTGGTAGAATGACAAAATGACAAATGACACTAAGGCCTTCTCCCATTATAATATGTGCGATGCACGTGGAGGGAGAATGAAAAAGGAAAAAAAACTACCAACACGTGCGCTGCACGTGTTGACACACATACACAAAAAAATAAAAAATTGTTTATTTGTTTACCAACCCCATCTCTCCCATTATAATAGTTACTAGTATCATGCACGTGCAATGCACGTGGAGAGGAATGAAAAGGACCAAATATATATATATATATATATATATATATATATATATATATATATAATGCACGTGCGATGCACGCGGCGGGGAACGAAAAGGGAAAAAAATACCAACACGTGCAATGCACGTGGAGGGGAATAGAAAGGGAAAAAAGGGGGAAAAAAAGGCCAACACGTGCAGCGCACGTGTTGGCTTCAAAATGACAAAATGAAGGGAAAAAAAATGGTGACAAATACCACTAAGGCCTTCTCTAGTAATTTACACGTGCTATGCACGTTTTAATAATTTCAAAAAATAAAAATAAAAATTCTGACATAAGGAGAATTTGAACGGGAAACATTCTTTATATTAATTATGTACGTGTGTTGCACTTGTTGGTAGAATGACAAAATGACAAACGACACTAATACCTTCTCCCATTATAATATTAGATTATATATATATATATATATATATATATATATATATAGTAGTTTACACGTTCAATGCACGTTTGAATAAATATAGTTTTTTAAAATAAAAATTTAGATGTAGTCTTGATTTGAACCTAGGACCTCCTTTATAATAGTTATGCAAGTGTGTTACACGGGTTGGTAGAATGATAAAACATTTACAAATAACACTAAGGTGATGATAAAACATTTACAAATAACACTAAGGTCTTCTCCCATTATAATATTAGAGATTATTAGAGACTAGAGATATGTATAACTACAGCAACAATTTAGCATAAGAGATATATATTATCCATATTATCCATACACCTCATCACGCTATACAAATCGAATTTAGTTTTATAGACTATCTGTATTCATATGTATGCACTAAAACACTACACTAAACGGAAACCCAACTCTGTTCCAAAACGTGTCAGCTCAGGGACACAGATGGTATTTTATTATTTGTCAAGGGCAAGGGCAATCCTGTAAGAAATTAGTGCATATATATACCTACAAGGAGAGAAAAGCAGGACTCATCACAACGCAAACAGAACAAATAGGAAGCAGAGTCTAAGAGAAAAAGACACCAAGGAAAAAAAAAACCAATATGGATTTTGGAGAATCTAATGATAGGTTTGATTCTCTGCCTTCTTCATCTTCGAGTAGATTGCTTTGTAGATATTGCCATGAAGAAGAGGATGAGAACTCTACAAGCATTGAATCCCCCTGTTCTTGTTCTGGGTCTCTCAAGGTAATCAATGGATGTTTTTATTTGGTTTTGTTTACTTTTATGTCGAATTGGCAGTTACTTGATGCAAGTGAGGTTTGAACACTCATCTGATTTGGGCATGCTCTATATTGCAGTTTGCTCACAGGAGTTGCATACAGAGGTGGATTGATGAGAAAGGGAGCAGAGACTGCGAGATTTGTCTTCAGGTGAGAACCCTAAAACAAGATGGAAACTAAACCGGTGTTTCTGTTAGAATTTCGATTGTTAGTACTCCATATGAGGAAGATTGCGAATTCTACTTGTCCTGTGTGTGTTGTTATGTTCCTCACCGAGGAGAAAGTTGAGGTTGTTATTTTCATCTTGGTGTCTTTTGATTTGATGAAAAGTATCTGTTTCTGAGAATTGATGTCTGTTTTACTTTTGTATGTGCAATGGGTAATGCTCTACTTCTCTTTTGTTTAAGAATTACTGTACAAGGCTTGCGTATTCAGGGATAAATCATGAATCAAAATTTTTAGTTCGATTAATCTTCTTCGTTACAAAGTTTGAATAGAAGGAACTTTCTTACCATTTTAAAGAATGCAGTCGCGTGAATACCCAAAGTTGTACGCGGTATTTAGTTGATGTGTTCCAGTTGGCACAATATATATATATATATATATAATAATAATAATAATAATAATAATAATAATAATAATAATCATCATCATAATAATAACTAATAAGTAGCAGAGTTGGATTTTGTAATGGTACACCATTACTGTTTGTGCTAATTGGAATGGACATAAGAATCCAATACATCAATTAACTATTAACACCACTCTAATTTAATATATCTATGTTAAATATGTTCCTGGGAGTCTAAGAAGACTTATCTCTTAATCTTGTAGCTAAATTTGGTTTCTTAATCTTTAAACGTATGTAATGTAATTGTATCCTACAATGTGACAGCCCCTTTAGTCAATTTTGATTTCTTAATTGTAAATCTGTGATTAGTGTGTCGTCAGTACTCCCTCTCTTTTCTCTGAGTTGGGTGTGATTTCTTTGCTATTTTAGTAGTGGAACTAGATTTATGTGTCCTCTTCTGGTTTCCATCACTATGATTCTCTACTGGTCTTCTCCATTATATAGACATGCTGTTGAAACTTCTCTATCTCACTGTCTCATGAGCCATGTGTGTGGGGTATCTAATCATTACAAATATAGCTTCCATTTTATCCTCCTCTCTTTTAGTTTCTCTTTTCTGGTTGGATTTTCTATTATGCTCCAAAAATTAGGATACCGTGGACACAAAAGGATACAATTTTTTTTTTCCCCGTAATACGACATCAAAAATATGCATATTCATCATTAGTGTTAGCATATATATGATACAATACAATTTTCAAATACACCAATGTCTAGTTTACATCCAAACCAAGCTAGTCATTTTAACTTCTTACGTATAATTTATTTCTCTTTTGTGCAGGAATTTAAACCAGAGTATATGGTTCCTTCCAAGTTGTTTCATATTGCAGTGACCATCAGGTAATTTCCATCTCTTTCTCGCCAAAATTTTTTCCATTATAGAGGAAGAAATTTCTCCTGTCGTTCTACTTAAGCATTACCTCTGCTATCGTATCCTTTTAAATTAAAATCCTGATTCCAAGTTCATGTCTAGTTTCTGCTATGATTAATCACAATCTTATCATTCTTCCTGACAAATGATGCCAGCGATCTCGGCTATTAGTTTTACCTCATTCTATCTTCAATGAGAGGTACTAGGAAAAGATTTACCAAACCAAAATAATCTTCGAGTTTGACCAGATCATCTGAATATTTATCCATGTATGGATTCTTGAAACTGGCTGTCAGCAAAAGTCTTCACCAACCACTTTATGATTTGTTTGTACAGGACATCAAACACATGTTAATAATGCATGTGACAACAACCTGTTGACTCCTACAAACATTTACACCTATAAAAGGACATGTCTTGATTGCTTCCATTTTTTTTTTTGGGGGGGGTGGGGGGGGGGGGGGGGGCAATGTAATACTAATTTGATTTAACAGGGATATACTTGTTAGTTCTTTTTTTAGAATTCAACTGCAATTACTAATTATAAAAATGTTTCCTGCAGAAGAAGTGTGGAGGTCCCCAGATTGGACTATGAGGATGAGAATCAAGAGCTAGTTGAAGATGAAGCAGATGATGACATCCCTCAGTGCACCTCAGTTTCTGATAGATGCAATTGGATCAGATACACTGTCTTCCTTGTAAATCACTTCATATAAAAAATTTACAAGTTAAGAAAATTTTATGTTTCTTCGTTACTAAATATTATTATTAGCAACTTATTTTCAAAATTTTCGATTGCAGATGGCCCTTGTTTTACTAGCAAGACATTCCATGGACGAGGTGACAGCGGAAGAGGGTGAATACGCGCTAGCGGTCTCTACTGTGAGTACAAAACTGTTTTTCATGATTGATATCATTTTTAATTATGCTAAGTTAATATGTCCTTACGAGTATAAACTTATGTGCAAAATTATGTTGTAGGTTCTTTTGCTAAGGATTTTTGGGATCCTACTTCCTTTCTATTGCATAATGAGGGTAGTATCAGTCATCCAAAGGGCGCAGCAGCGGAATCACCGTCATCCACGTGATGTAATTATGGATTATATCTCCATATTATTGCGTTGTTTCTACAAATATCTAATTGTATAAAATCCTAAGTTGACCCATTTATGCCTTTTTATTGAAACAGAGAAGAGTTGCTGCACCAACTGAAGAGAATGAGGAGGAACGTCAGCAACTTACTATCCAGATTCGATCATGATCAGCCAGTGTTTATACAATCCAGAAAGTGAGAGCTCAGTCCGACTATAAATTTTTTTCTCTTCAGATATACGGTTTATGGTTGTTATACAGAGCGGTAGAGCAAGAGGGGTGTAGCTCCTCTAAGAGTTGCAATTGGCCCGAATCTGACCCGGGCCCGCCTAGGTCCGACCCGGTTATTACTGGGCCGGGCTCGGACCTGGGGCTCAAGTACATAGACCCGATGGACCCAAATCAAATTTCTGTATGTGCATGTATGTATATATCATGTATATATATATGAATTTTTTTCTTTTAAAAAATATTTATGTATATAAGTTGAAATGACTATCAAAGTTTATAGAGATAAATTATACCTTATATATAGAGTTAAAATAAAATTTAAAAATATATTAGAATTATACAGAAATTTGAAATAGTATTCCTATTATTGTTTTTTTTTTCTTTTCGTATATTATTGTCAAAGTAGTTTGTTTTATTGGAAAGTTATATATTAAAACATGAACAAGTAGTTCGGACATAGGCCCGAACCTATTTTTTGGGCCTAATTTTTTAAACCCGAAGAAAAGTTAGACCGGACTTGGTCCCATGTTTTAAACTTGGGGCTAGGGCCTATATGGGTCCGGTTCAAACCCGGTCCGTTGCCAACCTTAGTTTAATATATACACTTGTACCTTGTCTTATCCTTTAGTTTGATAAAAAAAATTGTTGTCTCCTTGTTCTAAGTTTTTCTCCAAATTGAATGTTTAAGACTTTATTCTGCCTGTGGCTGCACCGAAAAGATAGAATCTTGCTTGTTCTTTGAGTTAATCATACTGAAAGGTTTATGGTAAGTACCATATAATTCAGAGAGGAAATAACCTATACAAAGTTGCTAAGAAAAGTCATGCACTTCAAAGTAATCAGCTGTGTGCCTGGTCCGTGTTTAACTCCGATACAGCTTTGTGTTCATTGTATGCACATGCAATGTATGTGCAAAGATTCCCGATTTTTAGCTAACTGCAGTTACCAAAAACTGGCTGAAAACTAGTGGCAACAAGTATTCTCAAGTACCAGTAAAATGGTTAGACTAATACAACTGCACCAAAAAAGCTTGAGGGAAAGCTTGAGGGAATTAAGCAACAGAAAAACTTGAGTGAGTTTGAAGGTTCTGAATTTTTTAAGGCAACATAAAAGATGTCTACTTAATATGCATGTACCCATAATATGCTGTTCCTTACAAGTTGGTGGTGCTGTGTTCCAATCAACTCAGGTTGGTGACAACAGCGGATTATGGTTGCCTAATTAAAGAACTAATATTATAGAATGCCAATAACTAAAAAATAAAAAAAACCAACAATAAGTAGATTATAACCAAATCCTTTGCTATCATGCCTGGGCCGGCCTAGAGTTTACGGGCCCGAGCCGAACTCCCCAAAATAGGCTTCCATACAGAATTATTTTTCAAAGAATTGTTAAAAAAAATTGAATTTTTTTTTTGCTACAATTCTTAAAAACCGATATATATGAAGAAACAGATCAGATGAGATGAAGGGGAGAGAGAACTACTATTGAAATAAGGAGAATCGAGACTTAGGGATTTGAGAAGAAAAAAAACCCACCATACAAATCCAAGCCCAACTAAAATAAACTTGTCCAAGTACTAATTTTAAAAACAAAAGACCAAAGAATTTAATTTGGGGGCCCCTAAAAAAAACTTTACGTGCAAAGTACGTATATGTGAATACAAAGATTTTTTTTTTTGTGGGGGGGGGGGGGGGGGGGGGGGGGGTAAAATTGTGAACAATTCGGAAGCCCGAGGCGGCCGCCTCCCCGGCCTCCATTGGGGGCTGACCCTGTATCATGCCTGAAGTTGCATCTCAATCAGTTTATATTGTTTATATATATATATATATATATATATATAGAGAGAGAGAGAGAGAGAGAGAGAGAGAGAGAGAGAGCTTCGATTGAGCACTACTCTAGTGCTCACCACGTGAACACTAGGCATTCGGGCGTTCATATCGAAAATACGAACTGTTCACATTGATCTACACATCTAAATTAGTCTAAATATGTAAAATCAAATCATTTGAAATTCATTTGCCCATCCATCATGTGACTATAAAAATAATGATTTTCAGCCATACAATTTTGTAACACTTCATTGAATGGGCAAATGAATTTCAAATGATTTGATTTTACATATTTAGACTAATTTAGATGTGTAGATCAATGTGAACGGTTCAGATTTTCGATATGAACGTCCGAAGGCCTAGTGTTCACGCGGTGAGCACTAGAGTAGTGCTCAACCGAAGCTTTCCCTATATATATATATATATATATATATATATATACTATTTAGTATGTGTATGACTATTATTATCCCATCTTGTATCACTCATATACATGATTGCCTTCTATATTATGATAGATAACATTTCACTTTCTCTACCTCTATTTCTATCGTGGTATCAGAGCAAGGTTACTCTTGATCCTCAAATCCATAATTAAAGTATAGAAGTCTAAACCTAAGTCTTTTTTTTAAAGATCAAACAAAAAAATTCAAATTCAAATCCAAATTCGGATACCAAATCCAAACCCAAATCCTGATCGCAAATCCAATACCAGTATAGGTCGCAATCAAATCCCTTCCAACTCCTGATCCTCTCGTTATCAAATCCCTTCCAACTCCCGATCCTCACCGCTTCCAAATCTCGATCTCAAAATACAACTCCCGGCCCCAAATATCCTAAATCCAGATCGTGCTCAACTTTTTCTCTCCCATTCAGTCAACCAGGCCTAAACTCCTCAACAGCGACCTTTCGCTCGCATCTAAGATCCCCAAATATTTAAATCTCGACGACCTCGTCATGGCTTTCTCTCCTTCGTCCATCCGCTTCATTCCTTCTACACCTAGAAAATTATCAGGCCTTGAAAATGATTGAACTTGATCTCTGCACATGCTTGTGCTTCTATGAGTCTATGGTCTTGTCCATCATCTTACCGAGGATCCACCATAGATGACATTGTCATCGATGACACCTCCTACTCTTACTTCGGACTTTGTCATTACATTTTCTGTTGCATCTGCTCAAACTCTTAAGGAATGGAAAGCTCTAATTTCTTGATTACAGGGTATATTATTTGCTATTCTGCTGAGATCTTCATATGTTGAAAGATTTCTACTGTCTCATTTGTAAAGGCTATTTGGGCACATCTTTGAGATACTTATGAGCACTCTAGTCATGCTTATGAGTATGCTTGAATGAGGAACTTGCTGCAACCACTCAAGGTGTGTCACGCCTCGGTTCCCCTTATACGGTAACACAGATACATAATTGAGGCCCAACAAATGATATAAGTATACTAACTCATATCACCCATAAGTTGTACAATACTAGTAAGCTTAAGAATACAATAATAATTACAGGAATAAGAATATAATGCAATAATCAATATCTGAGATACAAGAACTTATAGAATGTCGAGAATACACAATGCTATAGCAGTACGTCAAGTTCCTTCAGTATTTCATCATTTGTACCTGTATAAATAATAACTCAAAAGAAAGATGGAGAATACCCGTTAGAGCAAGCTTCGGCGACAAGTGGTAGCAAGCAGTTAAACAATAAAGGAGCGATATAATAAGAACAAGATATTGGAACGATATTAGAGCAAATAAATGATAGACGATAACAATAATTAATAAAAAATAGTCGATAAACAATAACAACAATCAATAGAAATAATAATGGAAACAATAGTCAATAATAGGATCAATAAATGATGCATTGGTCGGTAATCATTGATTGATAAACTATGGTCAATAAATAATATTCAATGGGGCCAATACTCGGTAAACAATAATTAATAATCAATAGTCGATGAACAAAAATTAATATTAATCAATAGGCAATGTTTAATGTCAATCTTTAAGTCTATCAATCTTTTATTAACTTATGTAATGCACACAATCCTGCATCCCATACCACAGGTTTGGGTGCATACAATCAAGTTGACGTTTATACTATAGTGGTGAATTTTACATAATCATGTACTCGGGTCTTGCAATATCAATGACCGATAACTAATACATGATAAATCTGGATACTGTAGTCAGTAATCCAAAATCAATCGATGACCAATATGACCGATAACAATGACCAATATCCCTTTTCGAGTACACTCTCCTATATTGTCCACTACTAAGTCGACCCTTATTATCATGGCTTATTATTATTTCATTACGATCAATTATAGACATGCAACTAATATGATCAATGAGAACAGTAGTATCAAGAATTATGCAACGGGTACAGTCGATAAGAACGGTAGTATTAATACAATATCAAGAAGACATCAGGCTATGCAATAATGAAATATACATAATTCAATTCATTAAATAAGGAATATAGCAGGTTTATATGCAAAAATGTAACAATACATGTTCTGGACACCAGCACCTATTGGTATTCAAATTCACTTTCCCGCTGCTACAGGAATGAAAATATGATTCTGTCAGAGATTCTAGAAACTAGACTCTCTGCCGGTTCCAACGTACATTCACAAGATATATTATAGTTTTAGTAGCTATGCATATAAATTCATACTTCGCTGGTTTTGTGTATAGTCTCGGTTCTGGAAATGATAACATGACAATACTAAAAAAGCAATAACTTACAACATATAAATCTGATTGAGAATCCGCAAGATGTTCCGGATCTAGGACTCAGTGTGCTACAATTCCTATGTACAAAGTTCTAAATTTTAGTGTCGGTAACTAGTTGAAACCTCAGTATAAGCTCAGGCAAGAGACAGGGCAGTATATTTAAGTATTCAATAACATGATGATTTAACGGTCAAGACTCGAATCAATAACATGGTACGATAAGGAAAAACGATGAATCAACAATGAAATTCATTTAGATTTGATATTCAATTCAATAAATACATGCCGGATTTCACAGAAAATGCTTGCACCGAATAAAAGGAGTGTATAAGAGATGCTTGCCTGATACGATGAAGATTACGACGACTACGATGCAACGACAACACACAGCGAGAGCGAGTGGCAACAACAGCAAGAGACAGCGGTAACGAACAGCGAGAGCAACAGCAACACACAACGACACCGACGACAGCACGGCAACACAAGGCGTGGCAGAGGCGGTGAGGCAATGGCAGGAGGGTGGCGCTCGAGTGCCGGCGAGGTGGTGATGTTGTGAGTGATGGTCGAGTTGTTAGAGGACAGTCGCCAGGAAGTCAGAGCTCGATTCGTGGTTGACTGCGACTACGGGTGAGGTGGGAGGCAACATCAAGAGGCGAGGAGGATGGTGTTCGGAGGCAGGGCTGTCAGTGGTCGAGTGATCGAGTGTGGCGATGGTGCAGGGTGTATGAGGTGGAGACGGGATAGCGGGGGAGAGGTGCAGTGACGACGGTGCGAGTGGTGGCTGCAGCGCTCGGCGCTGATGGCAGCAAGTAGAGGAGGAGACAACGGCAGATAGCGATGAAGGCATCAAAGGCAATGAAGGACTATGGGTGGTCACGGTCTGGGTGATCGGTCAAGGCAGTGAAGCTTAGAGGTGGGGCTTCGATGGACGAGACAGGAGATGGCAATGGGAGAAGGCATCGGGGTGCTCCTATGGCGTGCGACAATGGCAGCATAGCGGCGGGGAGTCGGGGAGGTAGTAGCTGTTAAGGATCCTAACAAGATTCAGTTGAAGGAACGCTAACAACCCATCCTTATCATTTGCAACAACATTTGTTGCAACAACATTCTCTTGTAAGCTCTAAGACGAAATGCTATAAATACCTATGTAATCAATAAGAAATCGTGTGGAATAAAAATCATCTTCTATCTTTTCTTTCTTGGTATCAGAGCCATCGTTTCTTCAAGATCTTGATCCAAACTCTCTGCTTCTCTCCCTCCCACCACCCCAACTTCCATCCAACCCTCATGGAAACTCTTAACATCCAAAACATTGCCCATTTCATTCCCATTAAGATCACCAGAGAAAATCATCTTCTATGGAAATCACTCTTCACTCCCATCCTCCAGAGCTATGACCTTGAAGGCTACGTTGATGGTACCAAACTTTGCCCACCCAAGTTCCTCGTTAATTCTGACGGAACCACAATCACCACACCAAATCCTTCTCATACTGATTGGGTTAGGCAGGACCAGATGCTTCTAATCTGGCTCAATGCTACCATTTCTGAAGATCTGTTGCCATATGATGTCGATTGCAAAACATCCAAGGATGTATGGGGAACCTTGGAGCATTGTTTCACGACGACTTCTCGATCCCATATCATCCAACTGAAGATGCATCTTCAGAATGTGCAGAAAGGAACCAAAACCATTGATGAGTTCCTAAAAGAGATCAAATAAATCTCTGATACACTGGTAGTTGCTGGTTCTCCAGTTGCTGATGAAGACCTGGTGGTTTATATTTGACGCGATCTTCCTGCTGAATACGATGCATTAGTGATCCATGTTCGAGCAGACACCATCATGGTCGAAGAGCTTCATGATCTTGTTATTGGCAAGGAGCTATCGGTTACGGAGTGCATTGGAATTAGGCATCTCCAGATTCATCCACTCTTGCACTGACTTCTGTTATCCACACCAACAATAATGGAGTCAGGCCATCCTATGTGAACCCTACAAGGGTAAGCTTCGTAATTACATTCCTAATTATAATCCAAAGACTCATGGTGTTAGGTCTCGTTCATCCAACTCCACTTCTCCGGCAACAACACCATCCATCATTACTCGCCCAGCATGCTAGATCTGCAATACTCAAGGACACATTACACTTAACTGCTATCAAAGAATGAACCTTGCATATCCAGTCACCCAACCTCCTCAACGCCTAGCTACTATGGTAGCACACTCTTCATCTCCTCCACTTGACTGGATTGCCGATAGTGGAGCAACCAACCATCTAACAGGCGATCTCTCAAACCTTTCAATGCACTCAGAATACCAAGGTGAATCCTCAGTTGTCACTGCAAAAGGATCTCAACAACCTATAGCTATGGCGGAGGAGTTGCAGGAGGGAGTTGCTGTCGATGGTTACGGAGGCAGTCGGGGAGTGCAGTGGTGAGGCAATCGGTTTTTGAGCTAGGGCCTATGGTGGAGTGCAGCCGGGAACCAGGGAGGGGAGATGAGCGACAGGGTGATGGGTTCAGTTGAAGGTGGAGGGAGCTGCATCTTTATAGAAATGGAGGGGCGACAGTCGCACGGTGGAAAAGGCAGCGAGGCAATGGAGCTCAGGATGAAGAGATGGCAATGGTGAGGGAGACGCCGGTGATGGTGAGGCAGTGTTGCAGCAAAGATGAGGGGGGGAAGCAAAGATGAGGGGGGGAGTGGAGGCAGTCGCGATGGTGAAATCGAGGAGGGAGAGTCTGGGTACTCGGTGGTTGAGGGAACGTCAGGGATGGTGGTTCTGCAGTCCACGGGGTGCGAGCGGTGGTGCTCGGAGTAGTTGTGTGGGCGGCAGGGGTGGAGATGGCGATGCTGCGAGGTGCAGGGGAAGGAGAAGAAGAAGAGGTGGGCCCGAGATTGTTAGAATGAGTGGGGAGATTAGGAGGGAATTAGTCAGAAATAATCATGATTAGGAGGGGTTAGTTGATTAATAGAGAGATTTTTGGGGAATTGGAGGGGTAATTAGTTAAGAAATTGTAGGGTTTTTTTGACTATGTAGTTAAGGAGGGATAGTTATAGGGTTAACGGGTAGGAATTGAATTGGAATTTGAGTTTACATTATGGTTTAGAAGTGTGGGCTTGGGCCAGGATTTGTATGAATTTGTATTTGTATTTTTTTTTTTTGGCTGCTAAAATTATATAATACAAATACAAAGAGTATAAAATTGGGCTTCAATTAATAATAATAAAATAATCTAGTAAGACAACAAATAAAATTCTAGAATTGAATAGTATTTTTATGCATTAATCAAAATACCAATTAGTAATAAGATAAAACGAAGTATAATTTGGGTTTGGGTTTACACAATAAAAAAACAAATAATTAAATAATAATAAATAATAGTTTGGATTGAAATTTCTGGGTTCAAACAAATTGATCGGATATTAAAATGGAAGAAATGAGGTTCAAGAGATAAAAGAATTTATAGCAGAAAAAAATTGAAATACACGAATATGGAGAAGAGAAAATGAGAAATCCGTATAATCGGAAACGGGGGTTACAAGGTAATCCCTCTGTATCCATCTTTGCTTCTCTTCAGAAACTTTGGCAACAAATTGATGAGATTGAGGATCCCTGTATGGCGAAGAAGTGTGTAGAATCACGTTACCGGAAATGCCTCTATGAGTTATTGATCAGACTTCACCCAGAGTTCACCGTTGTTCGCAGTTTGCTCATGTCCCGTGAGACAGTTCCCACATTAGAACATGCCAAATCAACTGTGTTAGCCGAAGAGACCAATCTTCGGACTACTGCTCTTCTTCCTACATCATAGTCTACTTCTGTGTTAGCTGTTACACCACCTACTCCTCCACCACCATCTTTGCAGCATAGCTCTCCCTTAACTCCATCTTCCTTTTGTTCATGAAAGCCAAAGAAACTATGTAACTATTGTTATCTGTATGGGCACACCATAGATCAATGTTGCAAGCATCTGAATCAGAGACCTCCTATAGCTCCTGTTAAAGTTCCTGCTGCTTATCCTCCAGACCAACCCACTCAGCTTATATCTCAGCAGCTCAGTCTTCAACTCCATCAGATGGGCATGACTACTCCCAGTGTTTCTTCTTCTTGTGATACCCCAACTCATCTGCCACAAGTCATGAGTGCCACCATTCCTAGGTCATCCTCGCATCCTACATGGTTGCTTGACTTATGTGCTTCGTATCACATGACCTCTGATGCTTTCACTCTTCACAATTGTTCTCCATGTTTATATTTTAATTATGTGTGCACTGCTTCTGGATATCTCCTCCCTATTTCTTAGTAGGGGGATTTTTCATCAACACAATTTTCTATTCCCTCAGTCATTCATTTCTCAATTTATCTATAAACTTAATTTATGTAGGAAAATTTGTTGATCACAATTGCACAATTACGTTTGACTCTTCATCTTGTCTCATTCAGGATCACATGACAGAAGCACTACTTGGGGCAGCTCATAGGCATGATGGTACCTATGTCTTGGATCACTTGCACATTCCTCAATTGCCAAAGCCTTAAGTTCCACTGTTCCTACCATAAGTGTTTGGCATCAGTGGGTTAGGTCACCCTCATTCTTCCAGATTATGCTCTTTATTTCAGTAAGGTATCTTAGGTAGTGTGCTTAAGCATTGTACTTGAAACCTTAATAACTATTTGGGTTGTCAACTTGGTAAACAAACTCAATCATCTTATCCTTTGAGTAATAGTTTTAGTTCTGCCTTGTTAGAGTTTGTGCATTCCGATGTTTGGGTTCTTCTCCTCATATATCCAAATCAGGCTATAAATATTATGTTGTTTTTATTGATGACTACTTTCGTTTTACATGGATTTATTTTAAGCACTCTCGCAGTCAAATTTTTGGTATCTACAAAATTTTTGACAAAATAATTGCCACACAGTACAATCGTAATGTCAAAACCTTTGGGTCTAACTCTGGTGGAGAGTACATGTCTACAAAATTTAGAAATTTCTTGACCACTCAAAGAACATTTCATCAACTATATTTTCATGGTGCTCATGCTCAAAATGGTACTGTTGAAAGAAAACATAGGCAAATCATTAAAGCCACTAGGGCCTTGCTTATCTTCCTCCTCAATTTTGGGCTGAAGCTGCTCTTGCCACTGTTTACTTAATTAATATCCAGCCTTCGACTGCCATTGTAGCGCCCCAAATTTCTAATATGATATCTTAGAAATACGTGGCACAATTCCCAGCATCAACTTCAAATGTAATATTAAACACACCAATAAAATTTTCAACTTTCATTACATTAATATTTACATAACACAGTGGAATACAATACATCTTGAATCACAATTCTCTTTTCTTTACAACACTTTTTTTACAAATTACATAAGTCACTACGTCAATTGAACTCAAGCATCCAAATCCCAAGCTATATGTAATCACCTGTAAAATATGAGGGTAGAGATAACCCTAACCCCCAAAACTAAAGGGGTCAGCCATAACGGTGTGAGTGACATAAAAACAAACAACATAAATAAAGCATAGATTCATCAACAACATGTAATAAACAATAATACATAAAATATGACATAGCAATGAAAACATCAAGTGAAACTAGACTAAGTGTCAAGTGTAGAAAATAGGAAAACACATGCATGAAACCAAGCCAAAAAAACATCAGTGCTATATATTGACTCTCTAATGCGTACTTGTCAGAGTCTATGCATCCCACTCTATATAGGTCCGGTGCAAGCCCTTAACGTCTCCACATTATAAGGTTTAATCCCCCGCTATGCAACTAATCCTAACACGATGACTACTACGAGATAAAGATAAACTGTGAGTATCAGCCCATGCCCCGATAATTCCGGAGGTCAAACTCTATCCACAGATAATTTCGGAGACTATTTTACTCACACTTGGGAATCTTCGAGAATACAACACACCGCAAGCAATGGCACCTCATCACACGAATACCACATGTGCGTCGCCTCGACCCCGATAATTTCGGAGATCAATCCCATACCACAGGTAATTCTGGAGACTATTTCATTCACACCTGGATAATTCCGGAGATTATCTCACACCACAAGCCATACTGAGGTCCATAACCCATGTTCTCGTTCATCATATCACCACTAGTGTCTGTCCTTATCATTTTTGGTTATTTAATTACTTTACGAATCCCCTAGAGTTGGTGAACCCCACCGGACTAAACTCAACAACTGATCAACTAAAATGCCTCAACATGCCCAAACATAAATATCTCAACTGCCGGTATACTAGGGTCACACACACCCTCTAGAGACTCACACCCAAAGTCCAAACTAATCTTTCAACATAAATTGCTCAGTTAAACCACTTGAAAACATATGTTCAGTAGAAGATAAAATATAGAATAGTAAGTTATAAATTAGAACACTTAAAGAATAAATTATTTAAAAGAACATTCAAAGATATAAAGATACATCAGTATCAATCGACTATAGACACGCGTAAGTCGACTGTCCAGAAAGAAAATTCAATAACTTTATAAAATAATTCTAAGTATTATAAGTCGACTATAAAAACCATCGGTCGACTGTTCAGAGAAAAATCCAATATCTTTAAGAAAATAATTCTAAGTATAGCAGTCGACTGTAAAAGGTCATAGGTCGACTGTCCAGAGCGAAAAGATACAATAACTTGAGAAAATAATTCGAAGTAGTATCAGTCGGCTGTAAAAATTCATCAGTCGACTGTTCAGAACTAAATTTTCAAGAGAAACTAGAGAACACAACTGTCGGGTCGCGTCGATCGATTGTAAAGTCAAGCTGGTCGACTGCCGACCTGCAGACTGCAGATTTTTGGTTGTGCATATTTCAACCGATCCGTAGTTTTACTTTATGAAAACGATTTCTACAAAAAGCATATTTCTTGTATTATCAAATACAACTTGTATGATATATAATAGTCCATAAAACTAAATCAAAACTACTTGAATTTATAAAAATAGTGATTTTGTTGATTTCTTTCGATTAAAACATGAATTGTGCATATAGTCAAAAATACAGTTTCTTAAAAATTAATTGTTCATTGAAATAGCTTCGTATTCAGATCCAAACCATATCAATATCAAAATCTCAAAAGAAAATCCCCAATTTGGATATATATATTTCTTCAAACTCAACTAAATTCCCAATTTCGATTTCTCACGACATGATCTATTGATTCATACTTTTCCTCCAGATTTCTCAAAAACTGAATTACCTTTACAACTCACAACCATAATCAATTTATAACATTACCATATCAAGTTTCATTCAACCAATACTCAAAAATGATAAAAGTCTCATCTTTATTAGATTTATGCATGAAATCCACCATATTCAATCAATCCAACATTAATCCAAAAGAAATAGCCTACCCATGATCTCCAATAGGCCACTCATCAATCTCGAATTATCCACATACAATTTTATTCATAAACAACTAGGGTTTCACAAGATCCAATTTTTATCGTCAATCCAACATACATATTCATACCCAAATCCTAGCATGCTTTCTAGGAGATGAAACACCACATACAAAATTTAAAGAACAAACAAAACAATTATATTACTCACATACAGCATACACAAAATAAAATGAAACAAAACAAGTCACTCACCTCAATGAAGAAATCCAATCGAATTAATGAAGAATAAGAAAAAGCCCAACTTTTGTAAAATCCAAGATTACTCCTTTGAAACTCCAAGAAATTAATGGTAAAAAAATATATTTTATTTTTGCAGAGGAGAGGGACGGCTGTAGTGGGCATAATATAGGATGAAATCTGGAATTTTTAGGGTTTTACAAGTTTATGGAAACATCCCTTAACAAATTATTACTTTACATATATAAACCTTTCTTTATAAAGTAGTTAAAATAAGTTAAATAAATTAAAATCAAATCAAATCCTTTTACTACTGAGTTTTCCAGCAATCCAGCACAACCCAGAAATAAAGAAAATTCAGATTTGTACTCAGGGTGGCAATTTTGCACAAAAGTCCTTCTTTTTGTAATATTTGCAAATACATCATAAAATATTAGTAAAAATCCACAAAATTCAGAAATAATATCTACTAGAAAATATTAAATTTTCCAGTTAAAATATCTGACTTTTACTTTCCAAGAAAACATTTGCACAAGATCCAACATAAATTCCAACTTCAACACAGAGTTCCCTATAAACTTCAAATAACCAACTTCGACACAGAGTTCCCTATAAACTTATTGTGATCAAACAGTAAGCTCTATGCTTAACTCCGTCTCAGAGTTGTCTCTATAAACATGTTGAGATCAAATAGCAAGCTCTATGCTCAACTCCGTCTCAGAGTTGTCTCTCCAAACTTGCTGGGATAAAAAAGCAAGACCATTGTCTGACCGCCTTCCAAAATCCGTTCCGGTAATAGCTCTTCTAGGTCAGCCTTAGAACTCTTGTCCAATGATGAAACGCTCGATCGACAAAACAAGTGACAACACATCGCTTGGTCGACAAAAGAGTGTTTCAGCAAAATGAGCGACAAAAACTCAAAGCTTCAAATGGAGAGATGAACAAATTCTTGCTACTTATCACACTCAAGATGATATCTCATACCTTGATTACCTAAAACTCCAAAGAGATAATCAATCCACAACCCAATCCCTTTGCAACATTCAAGCTCCAAAATTTCTGAAAATTCCAAACAAATAAGGAGTTGGACTTTTTGGAATAAATGAAGGCAAGAAAGGCTCGTGTTTCTTCATAATATGGGACGGGTTGGGTTTTCCAAGCCAAACCCACAAACAAAATCCAAGAGAAAAGAAGAAAAGAAGAATTAAGAGCTAAATGAGTACACAGGTATGAAATCCAAACCCGTTTGAACTCCAAAACCCGAACCCTATAAGCTTCTTCTCCTTCTGTAAACCCTGTTTCCATTAATACGTATTTTTTAAAAGTATTTTTCCGTATTTAAATCCTCAATATCCTTTAACTATTTTTCCCTAATTGATTTTATTATTTAAACTATTTTTATGAGCCCAATTGTTTAACTATTTAGTACAAGCCCAAGTTGTATTTTGATTTTACTATGTATTATTCTGAAACCCAATTGTTTACTCTAAGCCCAAATTCGTATTTGATTTTATTATATCAATCCGAAGCCTAATTGTTTAATTGTTATTTTAAGACCAATTCTATATTTTGATATTTATTATTTAATTATACTTTTAATCTGGCCCCAGAAATCTAGCCCAACAACCTAATTGTTTATTTAAATATTTTGAGCCGCTTTTAAGCCCAAGCCCAAATCCAATAATCCAGAACTCATATAATTGTACAGACACCTACCCGCATACAATTTATTTTCTCTCCCACTTTTCTATCCCGTACTCCAACTCCCCACTTTTCTAATCCCGTACCTGCACACTCCCCCATAACCTAGTAACTACCCCCACTCTCTCTCACCCCACTACTTCACTTTATTCTATTATTATATTAATCCCCCGTTTCCGTCTCTTCTCCCTCCTCCTCTGGTTTCCAAAACCAAACAAAACAGAACCCAAAAAAAAATCGACCTGTCGTCTTCTTCCTTCCTCTCCCTTCCCCGTTCGTCCCTCAAACCCAAGCCCCGAGCGCCCTCAACCACCGCCACCGTCACCTGCGCTCCGCCCTGCCCGCCATTCGCCTCGCTCCTTCCCTCCTCGTCTCAGTCCAACCGCACCTCCTCCAATCGTCATCGCAGCACCGTCCCCGCCATCGCCATTCCCCTCAACTCGTCGCCGCTCGCACTCCACCGCAGAGCCTCCGACTGCTCCTCGTCCTCGCCTCCACCTGCCCTCGTCACCCCGTGCCTCCACCAGTGTCGTCTCCTTCCCCTTTGCCAACCACCGCAGTGCCACCTGAGCTCTCACTCCCCCTTCGAGGCATCGCCGTCGCTTCTCGACCGCTCAGCTCATCTTGCCTCTTCCCCGTTCACCATTGTCGAAGTCAGAGGCACCCATCTCCACATCATCTCCATCGAAGCCCCGCCATCCAGTCGCACTGCTCTCCGCCGTCTGTCGTCGCCACTGCGACCTCCCTCTGAGTCGCAGTCGACCTCTGCACTCGAGTCTCATCCCGTCGCCCTCGACAGTCCTCCATCAACCTCCTGAAGCACCACCTGTCCTTGTCGCCCACCAGAGATCCACTGTCACTCGCCGTCCCTCTAACGTCAACTTCCTCCGTCGCCACAGTTCTTATCTCCCGCCATCTCTCAATCTCTCTCTCTCACTGCCGAAATTAGGAAGAAGGAGGAGTTTTGGGGATTGTTGATGTTTTGGTGTTGTGGGGATTAGATAGTTGTATTGGAGTTGTATTGGTGTTTGGTGTTGTGGAATAGGAGATTAGAGTAGAGTGGTTACTATTTTGGAGTTGTGAAGTT
Source organism: Hemerocallis citrina (assembly GCA_017893485.1). NCBI lineage: Eukaryota > Viridiplantae > Streptophyta > Magnoliopsida > Asparagales > Asphodelaceae > Hemerocallis > Hemerocallis citrina. Next base: position 137,690,452 of record CM030367.1, on the reverse strand, counting down.
GAGTTGGGTTGGTTGTATCTCTGTTCGGAGTTGGTTGCTATTTGGAGTTTGCTTTGTGGAGTTGTTGTTGCTGACTTGGCGTGGCTGCCACATATCTTGCACGTGTTCTGCTGTCCGAAATACTGATCCCATTATTCTTGTCTTCAATTTCATCGTCGTCAACTAACAGGCAAGTGTCTCTTGTACAATTCGTTTATCTAGTACAAGCTCTTTTGCAAAATACTGTAAGTATATTTCTTTTTTTTTGATGAATCGGATAGAGCCCTAAGGCTCCAGCCATCAAAAATATATATTAATCATTTGTAAGTATATTTCTTGACTCTCTTCGTATTATATATAATCTATTGATCCCATATTCGTACAAGATCACGAATACTTTGTTGTCATATGTATTGCATGAACACGATACACATATATACTCTTATAATTATACATGATGTTGTGCATGAATTGCTTGTTACTAGGTTGCATGTTATTATAATATCTTTTATTCTTGATTAAGTGTTATACATGTCATTATTCACATCAACATGTTCTATAAGCCCTAAAATATGTTTCCTTCATTGTATAAGTCTTGACACTCGATCCTGTCATGTTGCCTGTCCTTGATGTTGCATGTAGTTATTGTTCATGTTTGATTGTAATAAAAAGATAACAAGTCGGGGTATAAAGGAAAAAGATTTAGTAGTGGGTAATATAGAAGAGCGTACTCAGACGGGAGCTCGTGGTTCCCCGATGCAAATTGCAAGTTAAAAATTGCAAATTTGCGAATTTTATGTTCTATGTTTCACGCTACATGTACACTATGTCCACATTGCACGTATCTTGATACAAGATATACTTGACTTGACTTGATATGTTTCCCGAATATGTGACCTATAGAATCCACCACTAGTCTAAACGTTCACTTGATTGCGAGTAGGAACCATGTGGTATGGGACACATGAAGAGCTATCTGGTTAGATTAATAAAAGACTTGACATTAACACGTACACTTGCATGATCCGTTTACATGTTACATGGTTATGATGACTTGTTTACTTGTTTACATGTTACTCGTTCATGTTGACACGTTTACTTACTTACTCGTTTACATGTTACATGTTCCTATTGGATTTATTTACTTGTTTATCATGCATGTCACTTGTTCCATGATGTCTTGTTTCCTGTTTGCATGTTGTATTTCTACTATTATATGATTCTTGATTCCTTGCTCTTTTCCTGCTTTTGTTCCATTTTATATTTGTCCCGTTAGCTTGTACCACTTGCGGCCCGTGACTTGCATTAATGGGTACCTCTTTGTCTCTTCCTTTGTAATAATATACTTGCAGGCCCAGATGGAGAACTACCTGAAGGTGTTGCTGAGCAAAGATTTTAGTGTTGTTTAATTTCATGTTATTTTAATTCATGTTTTATTCATGTAATCTTTGTTGTAATCCGGGCGTGTATGACCCGTAATTATGTTTCTTTTCCAGTTGTTGGTTATGTCTTGTATTATGTCATGTAATATGTCATGTACTTTGTTATCCTATTGTGATTTTATATGCTTGCGTGGTTGATATTGTTATCTTGTTGTTGAGTTAAATATACAGCTTATGAATGATGTATCCGCATCATTCGCTGGGCCTCAGTTACGTGCCTGTGTTCCCGTATTCTGGGAAGCGGGGCGTGACACCTTCTTCTTATCAGGTCTTATTTTTAGAAACCCAACTCCAGTAGTTGATCACCTCAGTAGCTCGACGGTTCGAAAGACTCGTAGCCCGACCAAGGAGCCCCATCGTTTGATCCCCTCCATTGCTTGACGGCTCAAAAAATTCAAAGCTCGACGAGAGGAGCTCCATAGCTTGAACACTGCCATCCTCATTGGTCGTTGAGGCACGAAGATCGACGAAGCACATATATCGACGGAGGTGGTAACACAATGCCAACTCCATAGCTCGGCCAAAATAAGAGGTAGCTCGACTAAGCCCATAGATCGCACGAAGCAGAGTAACTTCAATAGCTCGTAGCTCGACGAGGATCATAGGTCGAAAAGAATATAGTTCGGTGAGGGAATAGCTCGACCGAACTAGTAGCTTGACGAAAAAGAGGTATAGCTCGATGAAAAACAAAGCTCGCCCAAAAACAGAGCTAAACCGAACCCATAGCTCGACAGGGAAGATAACTCGACTAGAAACGACCACGGTAGCTCGACACAGTCCCATAGCTCGACCAAAAGCTTCCCAACTCAAAGAGGATCATAGCTCGACCACGGAAAGCCATATCTCGACCAAATAGCAGATCTCGAAGAAAAAGAACAATAGCTTGACAAGAAAAAGGAGAGCTCGATGAGAAAAAGCTTCATAGCTCGACCATACTCAACCTCCACAGCTCGATGGTGACTTAAACCCATAGCTCGACCAAGAAAAACTGGCCATATCTCGACAAAATCGTCGGTCAAGCTAGGCAGCAGCTCGCAACATTCACCAACCGTTAGATCCTTCAGAAAATCACCCGGGTCCCTGATCATCAGACAAGATTGAACCTGTAACGCCCCGCCCCAATACTCAGACAATTTTAATATTTTTAGAAGACAAATTAGATACTATGTAGTACAACTGCCCACCACAGGCTGCCTCTCAAAAGGTTGTTAACCAATTAGGTGACTCTTGATCATAGGCAATTATATTTATACTCAAATTATTTTTTGTACATTTCCCATGTGGGACTATATTTCTCAAATCCCTCTCAAATTCCTTCACAATTACCGTGTACTTCATGTACACTTTCCTATTTCAATCCATATTTTCAATATTACATACCATACAATTACAATTCCTTTCCAAATATCCAAACAATCCGGGGCCCCACAACCAAATCTCAACAAATCCAATATACAACAACACTATTCAAATCCTTTCAAACCGTGGGCCATTCTTTTTTTTTCAAATAACCAATACCATCCTATAGAGCATTTCTATAGGACAACCTCAAAGTCTTATATATTTATTTCTATATATATATATTTATTTATTATACTATTCACAAATTACGGGGTATTACATACACCCCACCTTTAGAAATCAGCGTCCTCGCTGAGTACGGGACACACATCTAGTGTAGAATCCGCCTTTCTAGCCGATGTAGCATCGTCCTCGATCTCGGAGATCAATCACTTTCAACACCGCAGATCGGATACCCGGCTATCAATCACTCTCAACACCGCAGATCATCCCGATCCCGGAGATCAAATGACTCTCAATACCGCAGAATATACCCGACTCCGGAGATCAATGACTCTCAACACCGCGGATCATACTGAGGTCCTCTTCTACACCCGGTGTCGAAAGTCGGCTCTGATACCATTTGTAATGCCCCGCCCCAATACTCAGACAATTTTAATATTTTTAGAAGACAAATTAGATACTATGTAGTACAACTGCCCACCACAGGCTGTCTCTCAAAAGGTGGTTAACCAATTAGGTGACTCTTGATCATAGGCAATTATATTTATACTCAAATTATTTTTTGTACATTTCCCATGTGGGACTATATTTCTCAAATCCCTCTCAAATCCCTTCACAATTACCGTGTACTTCATGTACACTTTCCTATTTCAATCCATATTTTCAATATTACATACCATACCATTACAATTCCTTTCCAAATATCCAAACAATCCGGGCCCCCACAACCAAATCTCAACAAATCCAATATACAACAGCACCATTCAAATCCTTTCAAACCGTGGGCCATTCTTTTTTTCAAATAACCAGATTTTCATGATACCATCCTATAGAGCATTTCTATAGGACAACCTCAAAGTCTTATATATTTATTTATATATATATATATTTATTTATTATACTATTCACAAATTACGGGGTATTACAGAACCACGTCGCCCCCTTTCTTCCCCAAAGCTCCGCTCAATTCTCAGCCGCCCGATCATTGCGAAACACACACTAGCGAGTGATCGATGGTGAGATCCACCCAAGCCTCCATTCATCATGGCATGCCATCACAGCCATCAAACCCATCAGCGGGCGAGCTAGTAGGTGATGAGAGCTCCAGATCGCTCCACGTTACCCCTTCATCAGATCCTTGTCATTACAGCCATTCAAATCACTCAGCGCGTGAACCCAAATGAGATCTATGGTTTCGATCGCTTTAAAAAGTGTGAACATGTTTGATTATTCATAAAAATACCAAAAAATCATTAAAAATTCAAAAAATAATTTTAAAATTCCAAAAAATAATTTAAAATTGGTTTTATTAATTAAAAATTCCAAAAAGTGAATTAAATAGGGAAATTCTATTTAAAAATCTACAAAATCTGAAAAAACTGAAAAATTACGAAAACTTCTTACAAAATACATAAAAATATTCGCCGCCTTCAAAAGTCTCTGATCTATTTCAGGTATCTCCAATACACCCTGAAAGCTAAGATTGTATTTCAGAATCTCAAAAAAGGCGAACTACTTCCCGAAAGTCAAGAAAATTGTCTCCCGAGAGTAGGGGACTTATGATAATGGTAAAAATCATAGAAAATTAGGACCGTACGATTCCAGCACATATCTCAAAGCTTCTATAGGAAGATAATCATAATAGGCCTCTTTAACAGGTTCGGATCTTCTTTAGGCTCCTCTACAAGACATAGACCTTTTTCAAGCCCATAAAAATGATAAATTAGGCCCACTGAGAGAGACCCAGCCAATGAAGGTTGTTAGTCAACTCTCCTATCCCCAAACAATAGAGCTTATCTCTTGAAGGGGATATTCGAATAGGAGATAAGGAATTCATAGTCGATTTAATGGATTCATATCAATCTCCTGTACTGTTTCTCAGGCTTATAAATACCCTCCCCCCTCCTCCGTCAGAAGGTAATCAACAGTTTCTAACAAACTCTCTTTCTATCTCTGGTTCTGACTTGAGCATCGGATGGTCTGTCACCAGGGCCAACCCAGTGTTTCAGGCTTTTTGCAGGTCCATCAGCAGCGTCAGCAACCGTCAGATTCAGATCGTGGTGTTCAATGAACGATCCAGATTCAATCTCAGGAGATCTAACCACATTTAAAGGCAAGGATCTAATATCAGATTTTTAATATTAACTCGCTATCTGGTTGCTCTCAACCGTCGGATTCAGATCGTGGTGTTCAATGAATGATCCAGATTCAATCTCAGGAGATCTAACCACATTTAAAGGCAAGGATCTAATATCAGATTTTTAATATTAACTTGCTATCTGTTTGCTCTCACGCCAAAATAAACAACAACAGATTTGATGAACTAATCAGAGGTGTATCTGACATGGGGATATTGTATGGAAAAGCGTGATAATATTGTGTCATGTACTATTTCCGTCATAAAATAAATTTCTGACATGTACTATTTTAGTTGTTATCATCAAATATTAACTCACTATCTGTTTGCTTCCACGTCAAAATAAGCAACAACAGATTTGATGAACTAATCCGAGGTGTATCTGACATGGGGATATTGTATGGAGAAGCCTGATAATATTGTGTCATGTACTATTTCCGTCATAAAATAAATGTATTTCTTCTTCCTATTTGCGCATTTGTGTTGAGACTCTTTCTGTTACTTGCTTGAGTATATGGCAAGTTTGTTATGCTTTGAATAAATCCCTAGTTTTTAGGCTTGTAGTTAGACTTTGATTCATTCCTATGTAGGTTTACCATTAGCATTCAAATGTGCTAAGAAGTGGCTGCAATTTCGGTGTTTCTATTTTGTATTTTGCCTATTAAAAGGTTGTTCTTCAGTTGCAATAATATCAGAGTATTCAGTCATAGTGTTGAGCTTTGTTCACTACTTTTAATTAGTCTTTACATTGTGGTATCAAAGCAACGCATAGGGCCCGATTGAATGAGTTTAGGAACCGCAGTCTCCCAAAATAGAGAGAACGTGAGGTTGAGAGAAACACTTCGAGAGGGAGATAAAAGAGTGTTTTCTGGAGATGGCCAACGAAGGATAGAACCTGCTGAGTATTCCCAAGTTTGATGGCAATTATGAGCACTGGTCCATGTTGATGGAGAACCTGCTCAGATCAAAAGAATGGTGGAGCCTTGTTGAAAATGGCTACACTGAACCTGCCGGAGGAGAGATGTTGTCAGCTGCGCAACGAACAACCCTAGCAGAGTTGTAGCCGAAAGATTTGAAGATAAAAAATTACCTTTTCCAAGCAATCGAAAAGACCATTTTGAAGACCATTCTTCAGAAGGACACAACCAAGCAATTGTGGGATTCGATGAAGAGAAAGTACTAAGAGAATGAGAGATTCTAGCGTGCACAATTACAAGCTCTTCGAAGGGAATTTGAAGTGCTAGAGATGAAAATGAGTGAGACAATCACTGATTACTTCTCTCTGGTTATGTTGGTAGCCAACAACATGCGTAACCTTGGGGAAGATATGCAGGATGTGAATATTGTGGAGAAGATATTGCGCACACTCACTGAGAAGTTCAATTATAATATGTGTGCAACAGAAGAATCGAAAGACATTAATTGTCTTTCTATGGATGAACTTCAGAGTTCTCTAGTGGTACACGAGCAGAAGTTTCAGAAGAACTCTAGTGGTGAAGAACATGGACTAGAAGCTACGGTTGAAGTGGGAAGATGCAGAGGAGAAAGTGGTCACGGCATGGGTACTTATAGAGAAAGAGGAAGAGGAAGACAGAGCTACAATCGTTCCACAATTGAATGCTTCAAGTGTCACAAGCTCGGCCATTACCAATACGAATGTCCATCATGGGACAAGAAGGTAAACTTTGCTGAATTTGATGAAGAAGAAGAGAGACTGCTCATGTCTTATGTTGAAATGGTTGATGCAAACAACAAAGAAGCTTTGTTCCTAGATTCTGATTGTTCAAATCATATGACCGGAGATAAATTGGCATTCAAAGAGATAGATGGAGCTTTCCGACAGATGGTGAAAGTTGGCAACAACATGAGGATGAATGTACTCTGAAAAGGGAGTATAAAGCTGAATGTAAGTGGAGTAACTCATGTGATTCAAGATGTGTTCTATGTGCCTAAGCTCAAGAACAATCTCTTGAGTATATGTCAATTACAGGAAAGGGGCTTGGCTATCTTGATTCAATCAGGGCTGTGTCGGATTTACCATCCACTCAGGGGACTGATCATCCAAACAAACATGACGACAAACAGGTTGTTTTATTGTTTGCTCGAGTTCAAGAAAGGAAGGAAGCATGCTTTTAGGCCACTGCATCGAACCGAGCACACCTATGGCATTGCAGATATGCTCACCTCAGCCACAAGGGTCTAAGAACTCTTCAGTTCAAGAAAATGGTTCGAGGCCTACCTTAGTTACCGGCATCCACAGCTGTGTGTGAAGACTGCATGAATGGGAAGCAACATCGTGATCCAATTCCACAGAAAAGTCAGTGGAGAGCTACTCAAAAATTACAGTTGACTCATGTAGACATTTGCTACCCGATTACTCCAGCTTCGAATAGCCAAAAGAGGTACATCCTATGCTTTATAAATGATTATTCGAGAAAAGCATGGATATATTTCTTTTTGGAGAAGTCAGAAGCAGTTTATTACTTCAAGTGTTTTAAGATTCTAGTTGAGAAGGAGAGTAGCTTGCCTATTATATGTCTTCGTACAGACGGTGCGGGGGAAATTCAATTCTGTAGACTACGACTTATACTCCACAACAAAATGGAGTAGCTGAGCATAAGAATAGGACTGTTATGAATTTGGTGAGGTCAATGTTGTCTGAGAAAAAGGTTCCTAAAACCTTTTGGGCCGAGGCTGTGAAGTGGACAATATATGTGTTGAATCGGTCTCTTACTTTAGCTGTTAAGGAGATGACACCAGAAGAGGCATGGAGCAGTGAGAAGCCTTCAGTAGAAAACTTCAGAGTGTTTGGTTGTGTGGGGCACGTTCATGTTCCAGATGCGAAGAGAACGAAGATTGAGAACAAAAGTGTGAGCTGTGTATTACTTGGTGTCAATGACGAGTCCAAGGGCTACAGAATGTATGATCCTAATGCTAAAAAGATTATAGTGAGCAAGGATGTCGCGGTCGAAGAGGGTTGTTTGTGGAAATGGGATGCAAGTCACCGAGAAGAAGTGATCATGGACCTGGAATGGGAAGATGAAGAAACTGATGCTAATAGAGAGGAAGAAAATGAAGAAGGTGACGAAGCAGAGGCATCTGAAACAGAGACTTTAGAGGTTGACATTGGCACATCAAACACATCTAACCGAGAAGAATCAAGAGCAGGGCAGGGCAGAGTTAGAGCTCCACCAACATGGATGGACGACTACATTTCAGGTGAAGGCCTTCCAGAAGATGAAGAAGTTGTTAATGTGGTATTGGTGGATTCCATTGACCCTGTTAGTTTCGAAGAGGCAGTAAAGAATGTGAAATGGAGGCAAGTAATGGAGGCCGAGATCAAAGCAATTAAAAAAACAGAACCTGGGAGCTAACTGAATTGCCAATTGGTGCAAAGAGAATCAGTGTCAAATGGATTTACAAGACAGTTGAATGAGTCTGGTGAAGATGACAAATTCAAGGCACGACTAGTGGCAAAGGGGTATTCACAGGAGCATGGGATAGATTATACGGAGGTGTTTGCACCAGTGGCGAGGATGGACACATTGTGAATGGTATTAGCTTTTGCTGCTTAACGTGGTTGGACAATATTTCAACTCGATGTCAAATCTGCGTTTCTGAGAACTTTGAATGAAGATGTGTATGTAGATCAACCGAAGGGCTCCGAGAATAAAAGGTGTGAGCAGATGGTCTATAAACTTCACAAAGCTTTGTAAAGTTTAAAACAGGTTCCACGAAATTGGTTTAGCCGTATTGAGTCGTATTTTCTTTAAAAAGGGTTCCAGACTAGTCAAAGTGAGCAGACTCTTTTCTTCAAGATGAAAGATGGAGGTAAAATTCTCATTATCAGTGTATATGTTGATGATCTTATTTATACTGGGAATGATGAGTTGATGATGAGCAATTTCAAAGAGTTGATGCAAAAAGAGTTTGACATGACCGATTTGGGGAAAATCAAGAAAATGCATTTCTTGATTACAGAATCCCCACCTCGGGAATTGAAGTATTGAAGTTCTCTACCGGAATCTACATGTTTCAGAGAAAGTATGCAATAGAAGTTCTGAGATGGTTCGACATGGAGGACAGTAATTCAGTCTGTATTCCAATTGTACCAGTCCACAAGTTGAATAATGATGAAGGAGGAGTCAAGGTGAATGAGACACAGTTCAAACAAATATTTGGCAGTTTGATGTACATCACAGCTACTCGGCCAGATTTAATGTTTATGGTGAGTTTAATTGCTTGTTCCATGTCAAGTCCAACTGAGTTACATTATCAGGTTGCAAAGAGGGTTCTCAGGTATTTGAAAGGAACCATCAACTATGGAAGTTTGTATAAAAGAAAAGGAGCTGAAGAGATAGTAGGCTTCACAGATAGTGATTATGCCGGAGAATTGTAAGGAAGAAGGAGCACTTCTGGATATGTGTTTCTTATAAATGGTGCGGTTGTTGCTTGGTCCTCAAAAGAAACAGCCAATTGTTACTTTGTTCACTACTGAAGCAGAATTCATTGCAGTAGTTAGTTGTGCTTGTCAAGCTGTCTTGATGAGAAGGATTTTAAAAGAAATGGGGTATGCACAAGAAGGAGGAACAGTTATCATGTGTGACAATACCTCAGCCATAAAACTTGCCAAGAATCCAGTGATGTACAGCCGAAGCAAGCATATTGATGTGAGGTTTTATTTTCTAAGAGATCTCAATAATGAAGGTATTGTTAAGATGATGTTTTGTGATACGCATGATCAAGTTGCAAATGTGCTAACTAAGCCTTTGAAACTGGAAGCTTTTCAGCGTCTTCGTGAGCAGCTTGGTGTTTGTGAGGTACCTGTATCAAAATTTGCTAAAACTGTTGGAATTGAGTATACATTCAAAACACTTCTCTTGTTGACAACAATGTCTTATGGCCCAACGGTTAAAGTTTTGATTTCACATGGGGTTGGGGGTTCAATTCTTACATTCCATACATACATGCATATATATATATATATATATATATATATATATATATATATATATATATATACTAGGATTGCCCGTGGGACGTGCCTACGGCACGTATTCGGGACTGCATATAGATTTCTAAAAAAATTAAAACAAAAAAGGTGGGTGTAAACAAAAAAGGTGAGTGTTTAAAATGTTTTTCTAATACGACGTCTTTAAAATGTTTCATACGGCATGTTATCGCGACGTCTTAACTTTCTTTAAAATATTTAGTAAAAATTTCGATGGAATATCTCATGAAATATTATTCCTTTGGCTCTGGGAAATATATATATTAGGCTCTGGGAAATACAACAAAACTTTTAAGAGGTAATGTCATTCAATTAGATAACCAGCACACGACATTATTCGAGGCTTTTGGTGTCCTTCGCGACATTATTTGCTACTATTTTGTTGCCAACTCTACATGCATCATTTCATTGTTTTAGCTAACAACATGATAATTTTTTGTGTTCCCTCAAGGTGTCCTCTCCTGGTGTAGAAAGAGTTATTCGAATTCCAGAAGAGGTTGAAAGGTTCAAAGAGAAGCCAATGTATGTCAGGTATACTATCAGTGAAGACACCTCTGCTTCCCCTCAAGAAAGTAATGGTGTGTTCAAGCTCGTTTCCTACGACCTGGAATTGGGCCATTGCACTTGGGGTATAGCTGTTGTGAAGATAAACAGAAAGCAGGCAGGAAAGGGAAGACCACTCAGCAAGAAACAGAGGGAATGGCGATTGGAGATGCCATTTGATTCACTGATTTTGGTTAGAATACATTCTGATTGTTGATACTTGTTCAATGAGATGAGAAAATTAAACTGATGATGTTAATGAGATAGTGATATACTACTTGATGCTTGAGTGAGTGAGATGATGAATCTTACAATTTACACATGAATCTTTTGCATTTGCTAGTTTGTCTGCTGCAATAACCATTAGAAGGATTTTATTCTCAATCACCAATGAGTAGGGATTTAATTTCTTCAATCGCACTTTGTCAAAATTTACATTTAGAACTGTGATCGATCAAAATTTCATGTATTACTAACTTTAGCATCTAAGTTACACATGATTGATGGTGGGTGATTGCATTATGTAATGTGTAGGTCAATCCTTCAAACTAATTCTCTTTGAGGAAGCTTCAAGTAAATAGCAAAAGAAAGTTATAACTCTATTTTCATGAAGATCATGATAAACAGTATGAATGTGAAAGAAAGTTCTAACTCTCTTTTGGATGTTTCATTGATATAGGATATGCACTGCATGGATGTAAGATCCTTTTCGTATAATTTGCCGAAAATCATGTTGAACAATAACATCCATTTAAATGATTCACCATGGGCATAGCATGCACTTTCCTACACTCCTGCACCGATAGGGTATTTTATTTTCTCTCCCCACCGGTTACTACCATGCATTTCATTCAGAGATGCATGTCTACTTCACAATAGATGAAGCCTACAGTGTTGTTGTACCCTCTGTTTCCCTCATATGCAGGTCAGAAAGCTTACTTCACAATAGATGAAGCCTAAAGTTCTCTACAGAAAGCTTCAAGTATAACACTGCACATAAATTAAAAGCTTCAAGTAAAAGAAAGCTCCAAGTAAAAGAAAGCTTCATCTATTAAAAGTTCATCTTCATAAACTACACATAAATTAAAAGTTAACACTGCACATAAAAGAAAGCTTCAAGTATAACACTGCACATAAATTAAAAGCTTCAAGTAAAAGAAAGCTCCAAGTAAAAGAAAGCTTCATCTATTAAAAGTTCATCTTCATAAACTGCACATAAATTAAAAGTTAACACTGCACATAAATTAGCAAAGTTAACACTACACATAAATTTCTTTTACTTGGAGCTTCAAGTAAAAGAAAGCTCCAAGTAAAAGAAAGCATCCAGAAAACTCATATTAAAAGTTAACACTGCACATAAATTAGCAAAGTATTTGGATCATACATAAACTGAAGAGTAAAATCAATATTTGGAACATACATAAATTGAATGATGAATTGAATTTCTCAATTGGAAGCAAGAAACATTATGATACACAATTGCATAACAGTTTTCTTATGTACGCAATCCAGAATTTTCCCGATTAAACTTCATCTTCTAGCTACAAAATCTTCCAGAAGCATATCTTCCAAAATGAACGCAATCTTCAAGATGAACTGCGTACATAAGAACTGCGTACATAAGATATGCTTCTGTTACAAAATTCTGGATTGCGTACATAAGATTAAACTTCATCTTCTACCTTCCAATTGCATATCTTCCAAAATGAATTTTCCAGAAGATTTTGTACACAATTGCATATATATGCAGTAAAAAAAATTTATGTAGCTTAAACTGTGTGCATGTAGGTGGCAATTATTGGTCATTCTAATAATCCTCACATACAATCCAGGAAACTAATCCTCACAATCTCTTAAAAGTTCACAATTTCACAATTCTACAAAATCTTCATGCTTCAAGTGTACCACCTACAAAATCTTCAAGCTTCAAGCCTTCGCTGAACCTACAAAATCTTCAAGCTTCAAGCTACAAAATCTTCATCTTCACTGAACCTACAAAATCTTCATCTTCAAGCTACAAAATCTACAAAATCTTCAAACTTCAATCCAGAAAGCTTCAAGCTTCAAGTGTACCACCTACAAAATTTTCACTGAACCTACAAAATGTTCACAATTTCATAATCTCACAGGAAAGCTTCACTGAACCTAATAAAAGAAAGCTTCACTGAACCTAATAATAGAAAGCTTCACTGAACCTACAAAATGTTCACAAAATGTTCACAATATGATCAAACAATCTCACAATCTAACAGGAAGCTTCAAGTAATTAGTAAAAGAACATGAAGCTTCAAGTATATTAGGTTCTTTAAAAATTTATCATCACAGTCAAGAAATATAAATCTTCCCCGGGCCAATCCAAGCAACATCACATAGACATTATATATATCGGGCTCTGGGAAGAAAAAATCTTCATATGACTAAGATACAAAATAAAAACCGAGATACCGTTTGAAAACATAATAGATTTTAAAAAATTTTGACAGAACCTCCCCAAAAATATTAGCCCTTTTACAGAAATTCCTTACGGAATTCTGCTAACAATTAAATATATGACATCACACGCAATAAATATCAATCCTCCCCAGGCTCAACCGAGCAACATCACACAGGCAACATATATATATGGCTCTGGGGGAAAAAATCAGAATATAATGCAAGATACAAAATAAAAACCAAAAATTCTTTTGAAAATGTAATAATTTTTTTTGAAAAACCTTCGAAAAACATTAAAAAACCAAACACATAACCCAATACTCCAAAAAATTGCGGGTACATGTATTAACATAACTATATTACATCATCTCAAAAAATGCTAAATATTACAATTATTACAACCTCCACCATACTCAACACCAACCAACTGAATGAAAAAAAAAATTACATGGTTGTAGGAGAACACAATGGTTGAAGTCTTCAAAATAGGACCAAACAGTGAGCTTAAAAAAACAGTTAGAGTTTTGAATCAAATAGTAAGAGTTTACAATAAACAATTAAAACAATAGTAATAGTTTTGAAACCATTACCTTTCAAACAGAACAATGGCTTCAACCAAACATGTTCCTCATCACCCTACAAAAAGTTAAACTGTCAATATGTACATGACGGTTTTGAGTGTGGACGACAATCTGGAAAAAACAGAAGAAACATTAAATTAGCAGCAATTAACGGTTAACATAGGGTGTAGTTGTAGTAAATAGAAATTTACCTTATTGCAATCCCAATTCATCAATGTAGTTGCATTTATAAATTTGAGGTCCATGTCAGCTGCTTCCCAGTTCTATTAATGTTCAAAAGTAAAACAACAATGAAAATAAGTTTTAGTAAGGTAAATCTATCATATATATTTGGATTTTTTTATTTTGTCGTCTTGTTTCATTAAAGAAAAAATAATAAGTTAATAGACGACCCTCTTTCTATTTTTTTCTTCCTATATATGGTGTCAATATTTCATTACTGATAAGTTAATTGATTTGAAGAGTTTGCTGGCTCATTATTGATTTAATGTTTGCCATCAAATAATAGAAAGGGTGATACTTGTTTTTGCTAAAATAATTGTTTGTTATTGCAACTCCAATTGCTATATAATTGTTTGTATATACTTTTCTTTTACGATCATTGTTATACATCATCTCCCAAAATAATAACTGTTAAGATCATTGTTGCCATGCATACTGAAATATATAGTTAATAAGATTATCTGTATACTTGAGAGGACACAACTTTATAAAATGTGGGCCAGGTCTAGTTAGTGGGTTTAAACTTGAGAGGATTATCTGTATACTTGATAATCCTGCATTATTTAAGCCGAAATTGTTTTTGGCTTATCACATACAAATTTTAGAGACTCTAAGTTAATAATCTCCAATCCTGGAATTTAAATTGATTATGCTTTATACTCTATCGAGAACTTAGATAGCTGTAGGTTTATCTAATACTGTTCATTTCTTTGCCAATGTTAGTTTTAATCTTCTTTATAATTGATGGACGTATTCTCTATCATGATTCTTCAACCATTCAAGTAAACTATTCCATGAAAATTGGCAACGACCAAAGGCAAAGTAAATTAAAAGACATCTGGTGATTCTATAAAAGCTTAGATCACCCATTTCCTTTTGATTGTTTTAGACTGTATATTTGTATTACTCTGATGTTACAACCATTTTGAACTGAATATAACTTTAATCTGTGTTGGGGACTGTGAGTGTGTGTAGAATACCTGATATTCGTTGCTCCTCACACATGATAAAATAATGTAATCTTTCTCCCTTCCCTGGAAGGAGTCTACACTTGGAACCTGTGACAGAATAATAGAAGTTAGTAGTAAATATATTTAATAACCTGCAATTAAAAGTAGAAAAGTCTTGAGCAAAACCTCAATTTCCTTATAAAGTTGTTGCCGGAGAGAGCCATTTCTTGACATATAATTTACAATATAAGCCCTTTGTCCTTCATATGGAGTTATGGTGGTCGCACTGCCGAAGAAGCCACAGTTGTTGACGCAGAGGATTGGACCCTCGGGAGCTTGGCAGCCTGTCTCATCGTGATGTTCCATGGTGTTTCAGTTCTGCACCACAAAAGCACGATTCAAAATTCATAAGCAAGTAATTGGGAGGACAAAGACGGAAAAACAGTACATTAAAATTCTGATCAGCGAATAAAACCATGAACCAAAATCCCTATTATCTGAATCATATTAACAGCCAAAATAGGTCAATATAATACTGTAACATAGCCAGCAGGAAAAAAGAAAAACATGCTGAAAATAAAGGTCATAGTATTAGTAGCAATAACCTACAGAATCATATTAACCACAATAAAAGCTGTCCTCTAATATATTGTAGGCCAGTGTTTAAAACTTGATCTCCTCTTATCATATTAACAACTTCCTTTCTTTACTTCCTCACAAATCCTTTGGCGTCTATACTTAATTCTCTATGCTTAAAACTAACTCCTCAAGGTTAATATCTTAAACCAATCTCAAAAGTCCATAAAATTTAACAAATTGAGAATTTCAGCAGAGTTGTCACATTCTACCCCATCAAGGAGGTGAATACCAAATCAAGATGGCACAAAACAGCAAACAAACATTTGAATATTATCATAAACAGAGATTTTCATTCAGTTAACAGCCACAAACTAATTCATTAGTCATCACAAACATCTAGCAAAGGAAAACCACCCAAAGGAGTAAGGCAGTATAATTCTTAGAATACTGCAAGAGATAAACAACTCCATCAACAGATTAAGATAATCAATCAAAACAAACATTTATTCATTGGTAACATAAACAGCTATATACTTATGTCAAAACACAACTTTAACAAATGCACAATACTGCTACAGCACAACATTATATTTTCAAACAAATGCTGCAAAGAAAATACTTACTAAACCAAAAGTATGATAGACACCAACAAATAAATGAGATTCACTAAAACAAAACAATATACTTCAAAGCAAAGCCTACAATGAGCTGCCTTAAACTACTAAATTACAGCTACTTATTATCTAAAAGACTAAAACTGCTCAACACACATTTCTTTTAAAACCATGAACCCCACCCTAACTCTAGTAAGTATTTATTTTTCCTTACCTCCACCTTCAATTTTTCCTTACCTCCACCCTAACTCTCTTTTTTTCCTCCTCACCTCAACTTAGCATCCAAACACATATGAAAAGATGAAATTCTCCATGAATCTAAAGGTACCCAAATGACGACCAAACCACTCACCTTCCGCTCGAAAACAAATCAACTAAAGCTACACAAACTAAAGACCAATTACAATAAATCAATCAACTATTTAAGATGCAAAATTATGCTAACAAAACTAAAGCTATATAAAACTATCTAACAATGCTCTAGGTATCTTAACCTTGACATATTTACCTCAATTTTATAAACAACTATATTATAAGAACATGTACTACCAACATGCCAAATTAAAGTTTCAGAAATTTCCAATATAAACAACTACACCAAATATTGCATGCGACGCGAAGGTAAAAATTGAAGTGAAAAGAGAAGCACATGCACTCAATACCTCGGGCATCTAGGAGGAGGCCAGACTTGCTATTCTTTTCTCATTCAGCTGGTATGTGAGGATGATGCAAGCCTTTTCTTGTAAACTATCTAGTAACCTTCATAAAGGTGCTAGGTTTCTACAGGATTTGAAGTGAAAAGAGAAGCACATGCACTCAATACCTCGGGCATCTTTTTGCGAAAGATCACAGCAGTAAAGATGTACCTAGATCAAAGAACAAAGACAAACAATAGATGAAATGCTTATTGGTATTGTAGAACATAAACAAAGGATTATTTCATTAAAAATTTCTCTATATTGATATAACCTCCAAAAAAACTCGATATTCTGTACAATTTAAGTGATGTAAAATAAATCTACCAAAGAGAACAAACTCCTATTAGGTAAGCTTGTTTCGGTCACTTTTGTGTGTATTTGACACTTCATGATGCTCATATCAAAGTATAAATTTTTGTGAAAGAGCTCTCTACAAAACTATGTATTTGTGAAGGACATCTAGTTAGTAGTTACACACAATTTTAGATAGTCATTTTGGCACCAACATTATTGTAGAAAGAGCTCTCTGTATAGAAAGCCAACTTATGCCTATCTCCAGAAAAATAGCAGCATCAAACCAAACAATGACAATTTCACCATGGGTTTGTACATGCATAAGTAACTTCTCACTGGTATCATAGTTTTTTTCCCTACGCATCATGAGAAGTGCATAGGTTTGTAAAAAATCTGATAGGTCGCAATGCTATGAATATTTATCTGACTAAAATGATATCGTAAGGTTTATTCGGACTGTAAGGTATGTTGCCATGGAATTTTACTTAATGAAGGTAACAAACATTCTTTTTCCTTATGTTAATTGATGATTTTTCCTTTATAAGTGGCTGAAATGTGTTACTCATTTTTTTCATTATTAGTTTCAAACCAGAAATTTTAAATGAAGACAAATATTAGTTCCAAACCGAAAAATTTGGCATTCAATCAATTTACTAAAGTGTGCTTTATTAGTATAATACCTCGATAGATATGCCGAAACCTCCACTCTGTCCCGTTCAAATCCTTGGCAACCAGCTCCTGCGATGGCCTCTGCTGCTTATAAACCTACACCACATATTCCATCACTCAAAATCAACCATCCCCAAAAACCCAACAATTTTCAACCCAAACATAGGGATCTTTAACCTAACCCATGGAACACATTAAAATGTACATAGCATGCAATTTTCCAATAACAAATGGTAGAGTAAGGTAATTATCTTGTCCACCAACCATACCAAGTACACAGATAAAGGAACGAAGCTCCCTAAATGCCAAAAACCTAAACATCTGAAAAGAACCAACAACAAATAAACAACAACAAATAACATATAAAATGAAAAGTCGCCAACAAATAAACAACAACAACAAATAACAAATAAACAACAACAAACAACAAATAACAACGAAACAAAATTGCTGGGAGAACCTGAGAGCAAGAAATTATACCTTTTCATGTTAAGTGGACGCCGACGTGCTAAACCTAAAATACACAGAAAAAACATAAAACTAAATTAAACAAAAGTATTTAACATCACAAAAATATAAAACCAAATGATACAGCAGTGCACCGGAAATGAAGAGAGAGGGGGGGGGGGGGGGGGTTCTATATCGCCAACCCAAAAAAAATATGTAACATGTCAAACTGGACTGATTATCAAGACGGCAAGAACATGTGCAACAGCAAAAAAAACCAGCAACTAACACTGCTAAACAAACTTCTAACAAAAAACTATGGAAATTATAGAACGAATAGAAAGTAAAATGTGTCACCCTAACGATACAAACTTCAACAGGCAGCAAACTGCACCTCACCAACGACACGTACAATAAAGAAATTGAACTCCAACTAACAACATGCAACACCCAAAAATGACATATGCAGAAATAACAATCAAACAAAGCAAGCCAAAGATTCATAGAGCAAAAAAATACCTTTCTCTATAAGCGGAACTCTGACACCAAAACCTAAAACAAAAATACAGTAAACATAAACACAAATTAAACAGTAACCAAGCAGAAAAAAACAGTGAAGAACATTTACAGGAAGTGTACTGTTCATGAGCATAGCAATTATGTGCATTGATTTTGGAACTACTCGCATCGGTCAACAAATTCCTAAGAAACGAAAACCCCCACCATATTCCATCACTCAAAATCAGTCATCCCCAAAAACCCAACAATTTTCAAACATCAACAAACAAACAAACAAAGACAACGTCTTGCAGAACCTCCGATCATCACCGACGTCCTCCTCGTCTCCCCATTCACCTCCTCCCCCTCCCCCTCTTACATAATCCCCCATCCATAAAAAAATAGCAAACAACCCTAACACAAAATTATTTAACCTGAGTGTGACGGAGCTTCGAGTGACGGAGCTTCGAGTGTGGGCTTCGCTGAGGTGGTGGTTGGGTTGACAGAGCTGAAGCAGCTTCGAAGGAGGTGGAGGTTCGATGGCGGTTTCGATGAGGTGGGGCTGACGGAGCATCGAAGGAGGTCGGGAGTGCAGGTGGGTGGAGGTTGGTCGGGTGCATAGTGAGGTGGGGGGGATGGCGAGGTTGCAAGGAGGTTTGGGTTCTGGATTTTGGGAAGAGAGAAGGGGGATACGGGATGAGTGAGAGAGAGAGAGAGGGACACAGATAGAGAGAGAAATTGGAAGAAGAGAGAGAGAGACAGAGCAGCGGTTAGTAAGGGGGAGAAATTTGGGGGATTTTGGGAAGAGAGAAGGGGGATACGGGATGAGTGAGAGAGAGAGAGAGGGACACAGATAGAGAGAGAGATTGGAAGAAGAGAGAGAGACAGAGCAGCGGTTAGTAAGGGGGAGAAATTTGGGTTTGAAATTTTTGGATTTGAAATTTGGGCGGGAAAATATGTTTTGTGAGAGTAGATCTGGTCCATTGATTTTGGGATAGATTGAATGTGAGCCACCTGATAGCTTTCTTTGTGTTTTATTATATAGATAGATATATATATATATGACCAGGCCAGGCCTTAGGGCCTTGGGGGTCTTTACAAGAATTAAAGGATCTTTATGATATAACCGTTTTTTTATTAAATGCATATACAGTTTTATTCCTACCTGGTTACTAGCTATAAAAGAGAATCAATTTTTTGGAAAAATTACACAAAAAACAATCAATCTTTCTCTTCTCCAAATCTATTTTGAGCAATTTTTGCCTTAGTTTTGGTGGTGCAAGTTGGTACGTGCTGCTATTGGAGCATTGGTAGCACTGTAGACAGAAGCTCGTTGTCCCGAGAGAAGTGTTTGGTGGTCAACGATTCATCTACAGACACGGCCAAATAGCTTCCTAAAGAAAGTGCAACCCACACCTCGTGCCACTTTTCATTTTCTTCCTGTTGCGGATCAACTCCAGAGCCATTCTCAGAAGATTCATTTGGTGCACTCAGGTTTAACCCATCTTTTAAAACAATTTTAAGAAGCTAATTTCCGTAATCTGTAATTGCTCTTGTTTCTGACCGCAAGTATGAAACCAACAAACCTGAGAAATTTGATGGCCTGAACTTCAAGCGATGGAAGAACAAGATGTTTTTCTATCTATCGCTGAAGGATGTTGCCCATGTTCTTACCCAAGACTGCCCTATAATTCCTAACCCAGAACCTGTTGATGTCCATGATAATGAACAAATCTTAGATGACATAGAAGAATGGAAGGATGCTGATTTTAAATGTAGAAACTTTATCTTGAATTGGCTATCCGACGAACTGTATGATTATTACTTACATTCCTGTACGGCTAGATCTCTTTGGGAAGCCCTGCAAAAGAAATATAACACCTAGCTTGAAGAAATTTGTAGTCAGTCGTTATCTCAAATATACCATGGTCGATGACAAGCTGGTACTATTCAATCACACGAGTTACAGCACATTGCTCATGAGATCATTTCAGAGGGAATACCCCTCGATGAGAAATTTCAAGTAGCTGTGATGATTGACAAGTTACCACCTGGTTGGAAAGACTACAAGAATATCCTACGACACAAATCCAAGGAATTAACCATGGAGAATTTGATAACTAGACTTAGAGTTAAGGAGGAATCCAGGAAACAAGACCAAAAAGAAGAAGTCTTGCTTTTTCAACAGAACAAAGTGAAGGTTCATTTGAAACCGAAAAACAAGCCTTTCAAGAAGAATGCTAGTCGGAAGTTCAATTCAAACTTTCGTCAGAATGGTCATAATGGACGTCAGAATCCGAGTAGGAGAAATAACCAGAAAGCCCAAACCAACAACAAAGGAACATATCCTATCGAGTGTTGGAAGTGTCATCACTTCAGACATATCTCTAGGAACTGCCGATCGCGTATGCCTGCACCACAGGCAAATTCTATCGAAGGGCCTTTAGTGGCTATGATCACTGAGATCAACATGGTCAGTGTACCCGGCGAGTGGTGGGCTGATACGAGCGCTACTAGGCATGTTTTCTATGAGCGCAGCTAGTTCAAAACTTATAAAGAGATTGAAGGTCGGAAAGTGCAACTTGGTGATTCACACTGTATCAATGTGATGGGCACTGGAGAGGTGGACTTAGAGTTTACCTCTGGCAGGACTGTAACCCTCAAGGATGTCTTGCACACTCCTAATATGAGGAAGAACTTGATTTCTAGATACCTTCTCAACAAGGCTGGGTTTCATCAGAGCATCAGATCCAACCAGTATGTTATAACTAAGAATGAGATTTTTGTGGGAAAGGGATTTGCTTGTAATGGGATGTTTAAACTCAGTATTAAAATGAATAAGAAGAATTCTTCTGTTTACTCCTTGTCTTCTTTTAATTTATGGCACTCTAGACTATGTCATGTTAACAAGAAATTGGTAAATAATATTAGCAAACTTGGGTTGATACCAAAAGTTAACTTAAATGAATTTGAGAAATGCACCTCCTGTAGTCAAGCTAAGATACTTAAAAATTCACCTAAAAGTGTAGCGAGAGAAACAAAAATTCTAGACTTGATACATTCTGATATATGTGAGATGGATGGAACTTTAACTAGAAATGGTAAAAGATATTTCATTACGTTCATTGATGATCATTCAAATTATACTCATGTTTATCTTATGGCACATAAGAGAGAAGCAATTGACATGTTTAGAACTTATGTAACTGAAGTGAAAAAATCAATTTGAAAGAAATATTAAGAGATTTCGTAGTGATAGAGGTACAGAATATGATTCCAACGAATTTAAACAATTATATGCATCATTTAGATTTATTCACGAGACTATTGCACCTTATTCACCTGAATCTAATGGAAAAGCTTAAAGAAATAGGACTCTTACTGATTTGGTAGTTGCTTTGCTTAGTAGTTCTGGGGCACCCAAATCATTATGGGGTGAAGCTCTTTTATCTGTATGTCATGTTTTAAATAGAATTCCGCATCTGTTTTCTGATACTTCACCATACGAATTATAGAGAAGTAGAAAGCCTAATATTGATTATTTTAGAGTTTGGGGTTGTTTGGCATATGTCAGGAAACCTGACCCTAAAAGAATCAAACTTGCAAGTAAAGTATATGAATGTGTTTTTATTGGTTATGCAGAAAACAGTAAGGCTTCTAGATTTTTAGACTTGCATAATAATGTGATTATTGAATCTTTAGATGCTGATTTTAGGAGGATAAATTTCCTTACTTATTAAGGAACAGTGAGGGTAGTAGTGGGGGTTCAAAACCCTCTACTTTCTCTAGCGTACCTCAAACTAGTACACATTATAATGTTGATTTAGATTCTGAACCTCGTAAAAGTAAACGTGCTAGAACTGCTAAAGATTTTGGTGATGACTATGTTGTATATGCTTTAGAATCTGACCCTAGTTCTATCAATGAGGCCTTAACCTCACCCGATGCCGATTTGTGGCAAGAAGCCATAAATGACGAGGTGGATTCACTAACCTCTAATGGTACTTGGGAGTTAGTGGACTTACCTTGCGATAGTCGAACTATAGGATGCAAATGGATTCTTAAGAGAAAGCTAAAACCAGATGGTACAATTGAAATTTTTAAAGCTAGACTAGTAGCTAAAGGATATGTACTGTAACCCCTGTTTTTCCAAAAAACGTATTTTCTGTGTATTTCCTGTATTTAAAATTTTTGTAAACTATTTTTCCGTTTTCATTTTTTTTTTGTCAAATTGTATTATTGGATCTCCTATTAAAATCTGTTTTCGATCAATAACTGTATTTGTAAATATTTTCTATGATTTTTATATTGAAACACAATTCGTATTTTTATTGTTATTATTACACTTATTATTATTGTTGTTTTAATCCTAATATTATTATTATTATTGTTATTATTTTATTATTGTTATTAGTATTTTTATAAAATCCTAATTGTATATTTTTATTATTTGGTTATTTTATTTTACCATATTTCCCCTATTGGATTTTATCCTATTTTGAAACCTGAAACCCAATTACCCATTATCCATTTAATACCCTATAACCCCTTATACCCATTTAACTCCACACTACCCAAAACCCAACTACCTAGTTATTTCCCCTTACCCGTTTACTCCCACACCCTACCCGTTACCCCTATCAGCCTAACCCTAAATACCCCTCCTATATATATCACCCCCTATTTACCCCGTCACCCAGCTGCCTTACCATCATCTAACCCATCAACAGCCTCTTCACCTTCCCCATGCAGCCGCCCCTACCGTCTCTCTCCCGTCCCTCTCTCGACTGCTCCCTCTACCATCCCATCGTCTTCTCCGGCTAACCCCCTTCCGTCTTCAGCCCCGGCAGCAGGCAGCACCCGATCCCCCGTGCACCCTCTACTCTCCATCCTTCTACTCCTTGCTGTGTTTCCCCGCTAGCCAGCAACTCCAGAGCTTTAGTTGCCGCCTGTGCTCTCCTTCCTGCGTCGCCAGAGCAGCTCCTCCACCCACTGGCTGCCTCCATCTAGTCGTGCCAGCACCGTGCTGCCCGACCTCAGCACCACAACACC
Source organism: Hemerocallis citrina (assembly GCA_017893485.1). Classification (NCBI taxonomy): domain Eukaryota; kingdom Viridiplantae; phylum Streptophyta; class Magnoliopsida; order Asparagales; family Asphodelaceae; genus Hemerocallis; species Hemerocallis citrina. Next base: position 137,666,779 of record CM030367.1, on the reverse strand, counting down.
ACAGTGCTCCCCTGTGCTGCACAGCCCCAGTCACCGACCCTTTGCTGTGTGCTTCCCTCACCACGTCGCCTTGTTTCCCCCCTGTCCGTCACCCTGCCGCTCTGAGCTCCACCTTCGTCGACAGCCGCTTGCCGCCACCGTAATGCACAGTTCCCCTGGTTGTTCTCTTAATGGGTGTGCTGTTGATGTGGGTTTGATCATCTTTGATTGGTGGTCGTTCGATCATCTTGATCATCATGATCATCATCATCTTGGAGTTCTTGATTGCTTTGATTGTGGACCGTCCGATCGCCGATCTGATCCGATCATCATCATCATCATCAAGATACTTGATCACATCTTGATCTTGATCTTCGATCAGAGTCGCCTGATCTGATCCATTCCTTTTGATATCTTGATCTTGGCAGTCTGATCATCCGATCTTGATCCACATCGAGATCCGTGCCGAGCCGTCTGATCGTCGTTCGTGATCATCTTGTTCGTGTTCCATTCGTTCATTGTGTTCGTGCCTGGGATCCATTCCCATTATTCTCTTTCTCTCCGTTGGATTCGTCATCTTTCAGGCAAGTAACTTGTACTCAAATTCCTTTGTATGATACAGGTCAAAAATACTGCTTATAGTGTAGTTGGGTTCTAGAGACAACTCGTGTGTGTTTTATGCTTGATGGGTTTTGCCTCTATTGTGCTAGTTGACCATAGTTGCCTTACGACACAAAATCAACATGAAAAGAACTAGGTTTGACCGTTCTTGATCTATTCTTACATGTGAGATAATTAGGTGAAATTAGGTGTTTGATGAGATCCACGTGACGTGATGGTTGTGAATATGTGATATACCCTATTTCATGATGTTTGGACACTTAGTAGACCCAAATTCATGTTTAGTTATGTTTCGATCAAGTTTCGTGTGATTCATGTTGGTTTTGTTCCTAAAGGAAATTGTGTGTTTTGTTAGACTATATTAGGGTCAGAATCTTAATTTCAGTATAAAATATGAGTTTTAGAGGAATTCGTATTATTTCCAACTTTTCTGATCTCGATCGATTTCGTTTTTGTATGTGTGAGATATGACTATTTTACTACAGAGGTGTAGATCATTTTCAGATTTCGTTTCTTGATGATTTTGATGACTAAATTATTTTGATACTTGTGCTACACATATTATTATGATCTGAAACTTTGGTCAGTATTTCTATATCTATCTAGGGATTACCCAGAATTTTGGTAGATTTTATTGATGAGTTTATATGTCTTTTCATGCTTGTTTATGAAAGCTATACTTGCTATATTTGCTTGCTGTTCTGTAAAGATTTGTATTTTTACCCTATTTCCTGTTACTGTATGAAAAATATTTGTGAAATATGAAAGTTAGACTATTTTTTCTATTTTAATCTCCCTTTGACAGATCTGGATTTCGTTTCACGGTTTGCAAGATATTACTGTTTTCGTACAACAGTGTTGGGAACTCTTGATTTTCCAAACTACCATTTCTTGATGTTTTCTGATTTTGGTTGACTAAACTAAGATTTCTGGAAAATTATGAAACTTTATATTTTGATGCTAGACATATAGGGGAATACCCCAAATTTTTCCTGGAATTTATTATGATGATTTCTTGCTATTTTCCTGTACTTGAATATAATTTACTGATTCCTGGCTGAACGCATTTCCTTGTTTAGATTCAGTTTTGAGTTATGATTTTGTAAAACACTATATGACTTATATATACTTGCTGGATTCGGTTGGAAGTCAATTTTCTAGATTCTCTGACGGATCCAGATTTGGATGTTTGTAATAGCGGGAATCACTATTTTAGTACAATACTGTCTTGCTGTCCTGAATTAGAAAACTAGTTGTTTTACCTTGTTATGTGTTATCTTGTACCTGTACTTTTTTATCTTGCACCCTGAACCTGATAAATATTTATACCCTATTATCATTGCTTTGTTTTGTGACACATACATGCATGCCTGATTATCATAATAAATGACCAAGTCGGGGTTAAGGAAAAGATCTAGTAGTAGAAAATATAGAAATGTGTTCTGAGAAGAGGATCTGTGTCCTGCCTGCCTGTTACGTGTTCATGACTACATGATTCACGATCCTGTTACCTGTACCTGACTGCATGCTTCCCTATAGGAAGTTGTATTCGGAAGAGAACCACTATGTTCTGTCTATTAACTGTACCTGACTACATGCTTCCCTATAGGAAGGTGTACTCGGAAGAGAACCACTAGGTTCTACCTGTTCCAGTACCTGAATGCATGCTTCCCTACAGGAAGGTGTACTCGGAAAAGAACCACTAGGTTCTACCTGTTTTTTCTGTTATCCTGATCCCTGAGTACACTGCCCTATGGACTCCACTACGAAATCTAAAGCAAAACTGTTTGTTGTAGCAACCATGTATTATGTTTTTGGGGCGCATGAAGTGCTACCTAGATAGTAATAACACAAGACTTGACATGACATAATCTGATTTCCTATACTTGTTTCCTGATTACCTATTTTCCTGATTACTTGTTCCTGATCCCCTGATGCCTGATTATCTTGTTAAATGATTACCTGTTCCTATTTACCTGTTACATGATACATGTTTACCTGTTTTCATGTTTACTTGACACTTGATACATGTTACCTGTACCTGTTTGTATACCATGTTGCTTGTTTCTATTTTCCTGATTCATGTTAGATATTACATTTCTGTTGATACACTTATGCTATGCTTGTTTAATCCTGCTGTTATTTTGTATTTTTTTATCCTTCCCCATGTACTTGTACCCTACATTATAAGTAGCCCGTAACTTGAAATTGATGGGTACTTGTTTTCTCTTTCCTTCTTCCTTCAATTTGTCAAATTGCAGATTTTGGTGATCAGTTGCCCGATGGAGTATGTGATCTAAAGTTCTAGTTGGCTGGAGCTTCTGCTATTTTCATTTATTTTTTGTTGCTCATTTTGAACAATGTATCTGTTACTTGGATTCTTTGTGTTTGGGCAGTATGACCCAGAATTTTTGACTTGTTCAGATCTGATTTATTTGAGATTAATACATTTTATTTCAAGTAAATTCTATTGGTATATTGATTCAATTATGTATGTGTGGTTGACTCTTTTGTTTCCGACTCTGATTATTTTGTGAGATGTTGTAAAGATTCCTGAACAGCTTATGGATGATGAAAATTATTCGCTGGGTCAATGTTATGTGCTCTTATTCCATATTTTTGGGAAGCGGGGCGTGACATGTACAAAAGGAAAATATAGATTTCTTTGACACTTACTCTCCTGTGAATCGTGTGACTACCATTAGAGTTTTATTAGCCATTTCTGTTGTGCATAACTTGTTGATTCACAAGATGGATGTTAAAACAGCTTTCCTTAATGGAGAACTTGAAGATGAACTTTATATGGATCAGCTTGAAGGCTTTGTGATTCCAGGACAGGAACACAAAGTCTGCAAGCTGAATAAGACTTTATATGGTCTTTTAAGCAAGCTCCTAAACAGTGGCATGACAGAATTGATCCATTATTACTCTCAAATTGTTTTTTTATTAATAATGTTGATAAATGCCTTTATTATAAAGCATCCAGTGATAGTTGCATTATGCTTTGTCTATATATAGATGACTTACTCATTTGTGGTTCTTCGCTTGAATTGATTTCAGAGACTAAAACTATGCTTAGTCAAAATTTTGATATGAAGAACCTAGGTGAGGCCAATGTTATTTTAGGCATGAAAATCACACGTACTGAGACTGGTATTACTCTTGATCAATCTCATTACATTGAGAAGATCTTGAAGAAATACAATTACTTTGACCGTAGACCTGCATGTAAACCCACTGACCCTCATGTTAACTTTTGAAAAATTCTGGTGTTGCAGTTAGACAAAAAGAATATGCTAGTATTATTGATAGCCTTTGCTACGCTACTGACTGCACTAGACCTGACATTGCATATGTTGTAGGGTTATTATGTATATTTACGAGTTGTCCTAGTTCTGAGCATTGGAATGCTATTGACAGAGTCATGAGGTACTTGAAAAAGACCATGAACTTAGGACTACATTAGGAGAGGTTTCCCGCTATCCTTGAGGGATTCAGCGATACAGATTGGAATTCATTTTCAGATGATTTTACGGCCACAAGTGGATACATTTTTAGTATTGCTGGTAGTGTTGTTTCTTGGAGATCCAAGAAACAGACTATTTTAACTTACTCTACTACGGAGTCTGAGTTAGTTGCTCTAGCTGCGGCTAATGAGGAGGAAAGTTGGTTAAGGAACCTCTTGTCTTACATTCCTTCATGGTGTAGGCCTATACCTCCAATCTTAATCCACTCAGATAGTACTGCTGCTATAGCTAAAGTACAAAATACTTACTATAACGATAAGAGATTAGCGATTCGTCGCAAGCACAGTACGGTGAGAGAGCTCCTCACGTCTAGTGCTGTTACTGTAGATTTTGTGAGATCAGAAAGTAACCTTGCAGATACTTTGACGAAAGGATTGTCTCGAGACAAAGTTTGGAACACATCAATAAGGATGGAAATGAAGCCCATTTAGGATCACAATTGGTGGGAACCCAACTTATACGATTGGAGATCCCAAGACATAGGTTCAATGAAAAAACAAAAAGCCATACTGTGATTGGAATCATGCAACCTAGGAGTTTACCACTCCTTAGTCCATCCTGATGTGTATGTGCATGATGTCTTGTAGTATTAGTAAGGATGAGCTTGGCTCTTAATGAGCTCTATATCTCTGAATGAGAGGAGTGCCTATTTACAAGAGCACTCTTGATAGACTCACCGGGGTGATTGTGAAGTGTGGCCGCTTCTATGAGAATGGGGTTGATTCTCTAATACATTCACCTATACTGGGATAAGCACAAGGCCGGAATGTGCTGGCATTTAGAACTTGCACCTAGTAGAAGTACGTGTGGTTTTCCTTCACTATGTAAAAGCGGGTAATGAGTTCAAGACTTAAGATCACTCATTATTCTTGCATTTTGGGGACTATCCACTATGTAAGGTTCAAGTCTTCGGACACCTTACTTTTGCATGGTTCTATACTTTTAAAAAAAAACACTTCTTTTCAAATTAATGTTTTAAATATATAAGTGGGGGATTGTTGGAATTTAGTATACATTCAAAACACTTCTCTTGTTGACAACAATGTCTTATGGCCCAACAGTTAAAGTTTTGAGTTCACATGAGGTTGGGGGTTCAAATCTTACATTATATATATATATATATATATATATATATATATATGACCGGGCCGGGCCTTAGTGCCTTGGGGGTCTTTACAAGAATTAAAGGATCTTTATGATATAGCCATTTTTTGATTAAAGCATATACAGTTTTATTCCTACCTAGTTACTGTATATATATATATATGACCGGGCCGGGCCTTAGGGCCTTGTGGGTCTTTACAAGAATTAAAGGATCTTTATGATATAGCCATTTTTTGATTAAAGCATAAACAGTTTTATTCCTACCTGGTTACTGGCTATAAAAGAGAATCAATTTTTTGGAAAAATTACACAGAAAAACAATCAGTCATTCTCTTCTCCAAATAAATTTTTGAGCGGGTTTTGCCTTGGTTTTGGTGGTGCAAGTTGGTACGTGCTTCTATTGGAGCATTGGCAGCACTGTAGAGAGAAGCTCGTTGTATCCCGAAAAAAGTGTTTGGTGATCAACGATTCATCTGCACAATCGGTCAAATATCTTCTTAAAGAAAGTGCAACCCACGCCTCGAGCCACTTTTCACTTTCTTCCTGTTGCGGATCAACTCCAAAACCATTCTCAGAAGGTTCATTTGGTGCACTCAGGTTTAACCCATCTTTCTTAACATAAACTACATTTAGTTTAAGGGAGGGTTTGTTGAGACTCTTTCTCTTAGTTGCTTGAGTATAGGGCAAGTTTGTAGGCTTGTAGTTATACTTTGATTCATTCCTATTTAGGTTAACCACTAGCATTCAAACGTGCTAAGAAGTGGGCTGCAATTTCGTTGTATCTGTTTTTTACTTTGCCTATTAAAAGGTTGTTCTTCTGTTGCAATAATATCATAGTATTCAATCATATTGTTGAGCTTTGTTCACTGCTTTCAATTAGTCTTTACAATTTGCAGTATTCTTAGTTAATTGGTTATGAAGTACTTGCATTGATATTATGAAGCTAGATATGTATCCAACATGATGGCATTTTTTGTATAAGATTTGTAGTTTGATTTCTGTTGGTGTTTATATGTTTGTTTGTGTTCCTGTGTTTGTGTTTCTTATTCAGCAATCAACTCTATTTGGATGCGAATGGCTTTGTTTCATCTTTTTGTAGTGGGGAATCGATTCGCCCTCATAGTTTATGATTTCTAACTTTTTGAAAAATTTCATAACTTGTCCCTCTTAGATGGCACTGACTGAATTGGAGAAATCTCTTTTCATCTCTGTGTGCTTTGAGACTAGAGTTGTTAAACATCTCTATCTGTAACTTAATTCACTCATTCAGTTCAACATAAATTCATTTTTTGAGGCCATCTTTTGAACCTCCAGTTTATCATCTTGTGTTCGTACCTTCTTATGTTAGAACATTTTTTTGGAACATAGCATCATTCATCAGATTAGTTAAAATGTAAGCAATAGCAACATTCAGATTAGTTCTTCAACTTTCAATGATCAGTCTTCACATGTTCAACTTCAGATGACTGGGGAAATAATCTATAGCCTAATGCATGGATTATTATGTCTTAATATAATTTTTATTGTGTAATGCATTTTGTATTAATTGCCCAACAATTGGATCCCTTAATATGTATGATTTTTTGCACTATACAGGAAGGCCATAGAATTCCATCAAATGCAAGTCATACAAATCCAGAAGATTGTTAGGTTTATGTCTTGCATACGATGTTGGATAAGAAGACGATAAGACGATGGAGGGATAGAGACGATTGGAAACGGAGTGGAGGCAAGAAGGAAATAGTCAGCAGCAGCAGAGGGAGGTTGCGGTCGACCAAAACTTAGGTGCGGTCGACCGACCCCTATAAACAGTCTTCCAGCGAGGGGGGTAGTCGACTGTCTTGTTGTTGCGTTCGACCGTTCGTGGTGCTGATGGGTTTTGGGCTTGAGTCTGGCAGATTCATGAGAAGTCCAACTTGTTCTTCAAGTTAGATCATGTGGCTCTTATCGTAGGGTTATCTCTTATGTACTATCCAATGGCTATTGTATCAAGATATCAACCTTATGGTTTTCTCTAGACCTATATAAATAGTTGTAACGGCTCATAGATCCATATGATTCTATTGAGTGCCGAATAGAAGAAGAGAGTAATTCATCTGAGAGGGTGAGAGAGTTTCTCCATTTTAAGTAGCATCAAGTTCCAGTTAGGCTTGAGAGAGGGTCGTGATGAGAATTGTAATATTCTTGTATCTTCTCCAGTTGAATAATATCTCGGTTCTTCCTCCCCCGGGTTAAGACGAAAGCCCCAACCGGGTTAAGAGCGAATCTCAGTCGACTGTCCAGAGTATAAAAACTACAGACAAAATTTAAAACAATACTTGGCAGTCGACTGAACAATGTGTGTAAGTCGACTTACCAAAAAAAAGTTCAAGAAATATCATGAAAATTACAAATCCCTAGTTCTCTTCTTAAGGTTATAAATATGTCTTCTTTAAGGGGTTTGGTAAAAATATCAGCTACTTGTTTATTAGTAGAAATAAAGTCTAAAGAAATGTCTCCCTTTAAAACATGATCACGTAGAAAATAATGTCGAATATCAATATGTTTCGTACGTGAGTGTTGAACTGGATTCTTAGATAAGTTAATGGCACTGGTATTATCACAATTTATTGAAGTTTTTTCAAAAGAAATACCATAGTCTAATAAGATTTGTTTCACTCACAAAATTTGGGCACAAGCCAAACTTGCAGCGATATACTCAGCTTCTGTAGTAGATATGGATACCAAATTTTGCTTCTTACTGCACCAAGAAACTAGTGAATGTCCCAAAAAATGACATGTTCCACTAGTGCTCTTGCGGTCAGTTTTACTGCCAGCAAAATCCGCATCACTATACGACAAAAGTTGAAAATTGTCGGTGCGTAGATAAAATAGACCATAATCAGACGTGTCTTTAATATATCTTAAAATGCGTTTCACAGCTTTTAAGTGAGATTCTTTAGGACTTGACTGATATCTAGCACACAAACATACACTAAACATAATGTCTGGTCTACTAGCAGTTATATATAAGAGTGAGCCAATCATACCTCGATAGAGTTTCTGATCGACACTCTTACCTAATACATCTTTGTCAAGGGTAGTGGTAGTAGTCATAGGTGTGGCCTTACTACTTGTGCTTCCATGTTAAACCGTTTGAGTAATTCCTTGGCATATTTTCCTTGATTAATGAATCTGCCATTTTGTGACTGCTTAATTTGTAGTCCAAGGAACCAATTGAGTTCACCCATGTGACTCACCTCAAACTCGTTTTTCATGGTGTTAGCAAACTCTTGACATAGATTGCTATTAGTAGAACCAAAAATTATGTCGTCAACATATATTTGTATGATTAAAATATCATTCTTAATTCTTCTAATAAACAAAGTAGTATCTACTTTACCTATTTCAAAACCTGTTTCTAAAAGAAAAGTCTTCAGTCGATCATACCAAGCACGAGGTGCTTGTTTAAGACCGTATAAAGCCTTTTTCAATTTAAAAACGTGGTTTGGGAATTGTTCATGTTCAAAACCTGGTGGTTGTTTAACATAAACATCTTCCTTTATAAACCCATTAAGGAATGCACTTTTAACATCCATTTGAAAAAGTGTAAAATTCATAATACAAGCAAAAGATAATAAGATACGAATTGATTCTAATCTAGCAACAGGAGCATATGTTTCATCAAAATCTATGCCTTCTTCTTGATTATATCCTTGAGCAACTAGTCTAGCTTTGTTCCTAAAAACTTGTCCTGATTCATCTAACTTATTCTTGAATACCCATTTAGTACCAATTATAGTATGATCAGGAGGTCGTGGAACTAAATTCCATACATCATTCCTTATGAATTGGTTTAACTCATCTTGCATGGCATTCATCCAAAATTCATTCTCACATGCTTCTTGTATATTCTTCGGTTCGAAATCCGATAAGAAAGCTGTGTGAGATATCATATTAACATGTGATCTCGTCTGAATACCATGTGAAATGTCACCAATTATTAAGTCATGAGGATGATCTCTAACTTCAACGAAATATTTTGGTAAAGTTGGAGACATCACAACAGGATCAGTCGACTTGACAGGTTCCTCAGTCGACTGTTTCACATCAGTCGACTTGACTTCCTTATTATCCGCAAGACTAGTTTGTTCTAAAGATGTAATTACTTTATTTAAAGGTGATGAATTAGTTTCATCATCTTCAATTAAATTCAATGAAGACAGAGATTCATCAAATGCAATATGCATGGATTCTTCAATAGTCATTGTTGACTTGTTGAAAATTCTATATGCTTTACTCCTATTTGAGTATCCTACAAAGATACCCTCATTAGATCTAAGATCAAATTTATCTAAATTATCCTTAGTGTTCAGAATAAAACACCTACATCCAAATATTTTAAAGTAAGAAACCTTAGGAATTCTATTAAAAAATAACTCATAACATGTTTTCTTTAGCTTGGGCCTAATCAAAATTCTATTTAAAACATAACAAGCTGTAGCAACAGTTTTAGCCCAAAAATACTTAGGTAAATTGCTTTCAACAAGCATGGTACGTGCACATTCTTGCAAAGTCCTATTCTTCCTTTCAACCACTTCATTTTGTGGTGAAGCTCTAGGAAAGGCAAATAAATGAGTTATACCATTCTTGTTGCAATATTCTGCAAACGTTTCATTTTCAAATTCTCCACCATGACCACTTCTAATAGTGACTATGGTTAGAGACTTTTGATTTTGAATTCGTTTACAAAAATTTGCAAATTCTTCAAAAGCATCATTTTTATCTTTTAAAAAGAAAGTCCAAGTGAATCGTGAAAAATCATCGACTAAAACAAATACATAACTACTTTTATTTAAAGAAGCAACTCTAGTAGGGCCAAATAAATCCATGTGAATTAATTCGAGCGGCCTACTAGTAGAAATTACTTCTTTTGTTTTAAAAGTAGATTTAATTTGTTTACCTAGTTGACATGCATCACATAACTTATCTTTTTTTAAGGATAGTCTTGGCAGCCCTTTAACTAGGTTGTACTTAGACAATTTAGAGAGATTTTTCATATTCACATGACCAAAATGTTTATGCCAAAGCCAAGAATCATTATTAGAAGCTACTAAGCAAAAATCATTCGAAAACTCATATGCTTTCAAACACAATTCATAAATGTTATTTTTCCTAAACCCTTGAAAAATTATATTTTGTATGGTAGAATCATAAATTAAACAAGCATCTTTTTCAAACATGATTTTATAACCTTTATCACAAAGTTGACTAATACTTAACAGGTTATGCTTAAGTCCACTAACTAATAAAACATCTTCTATAGAGGGGTTAGTGTCCTTACCGACCATACTAATTCCTATGACTTTTCCTTTATTGTTGTCGCCAAATGTAACTGTTCCTCCATCAATGTTTTGTGTGGAAGATAGGAGGTTGGCATGATCAGTCATATGCTTCGAGCATCCGCTGTCAAGTATCCAACGATCTTTCTTAGGTACCTATAAAATATTCAATTTAAATATGATACCCTTTTCATTGGGTCCAAAAAATATTAGTTTGTGGAAAACCAAACCCATGATGAGTTTGATTTTCCACCATAAGCAGAAATGAAATTAGCAGAATTACATACAATCAGCATATATGAATTAATATAAGCAATTCTATCTTTCGAACTCAGGTTGACTGGAACCCATACATATTTGCTCTGTCCAGTCGACTTTACAACACCTTTCAGTCAACTTTTACTAACAGTCAGTCGACTGGGAGGTAGTATAGATCGACTTATATGAGGTTTTAGTCTTGTTGAATAAGACTCAGTACCTCTGGACAGACGACTGGTGGATGGGTGCAGTCGACTTGGCTGAATTTTAGATTTGCTTTTATTAGGAGAACTTACAATTTTAGGCTTTTCAAAGAACTCATAAAGTTTATGCTTAACACTAGAAATAGATATAGGTTTATTTATACTAGTGTTCTTAGAAGAATGAGATTTTTCAAGTGATTTTTTAAAACCAAGCCCAAACTTTTGACTAGGTTTTACTTGATTTTGAAGAACATCATTTAAATTCTCTTTTCCTTTATAAACTTAGATACGTTCTTGGATATCTCTTCATAATTCTTGTTTAGACATTCAAGATCCATATCTAAACTAGAAATACGAGAATTTAAAGATTTTACTTTTTTATCAAGGTTAAGATTCTCTTAAGAAAGTGTTTGATTAACTTTCTCTAAGTTCTTAACTCTAATCTTTTCCTTTTTAAGTTCTTGAAAAATTTCATTGAAGGCATCAAGTAAATCATTAGAATCATACTCATTACTTACTTGATTTTGAGACGCCATAAAGCACACGTTTGCAACCTCGTTTGTCTCATCAATTTCTTCTTCCGACGAGGAACCGCTGTCATCCCAAGTTGCTTGGTATGCCTTTTTGTTTTTCACAAACTTGTTCTTTGTGTGCTTATCATTCTTGAAGTTGGATGTCTTTCCCTTCGATTTTGCGTTCTCTAGTGGACAATCCTTCTTCATATGCCCTACCTTGTTACACCTGAAACAAGTTGGAGGTTCATTAGAATCCTTATTTTTTGAATTAAACTTACCTTTTCTTAGGAACTTTTTGAATCTTCTCGTGAACATAGCAATCTCTTCCTCATCTTCTTCTTCATCCTCGGAGTCTTACATGGCTTTGAATGCTAATGTCTTCTTCTTTGATTGTTGTGGTTCGGTATCCTTCTTGCGCGCTTCAAGTTGTACCTCATAAGGCATAAGATTTCCCACAAGATTCTCTACAGAAAGTTGTGTTAAATCATTGGCATCTTCTATGGCGGTGGTCTTCTTCTCCCATTCGGGGGTTAGTGCACGAAGTACCTTTCTCACCATCTCGGCTTGAGTGTATGTCTTTCCAAGTGCCACAAGTGAGTTTGTAATGTCTGTGAACCTAGTAATCATCTCAGACACATTCTCATTCTCCTTCATGCAGAACATTTCAAACCTGTGAACAAGAACAGATATTTTAGATTCTTTCACTTTGTTTGTTCCTTGATGAGTTACCTCGAATGTGTGCCAAATTTGATGTGCGGTTGTTGCATTGGACACACGGTTGAACTCCTCCTTTGTAAGGGCACAAAATAGCGCATTCATCGCCTTTGCATTATTCATTGTTTGGTTCTTCATGTCGTCGTTCCATTGTGCATATGGAATGGTAGGAGCGGTGTACTCTGTTTCCGTCATGTTCCATATTTCATAGTTGATGGACTGTAGGTAGATCTTCATTCTACACTTCCAATAGTTGTAATTTATTCCATCGAAGAGGGGTGGCCTTTGTGTAGATTGGCCTTCATGGTACTGATTTGCATTCGAAGTAGTTGCCATTGCACTCAACCAGGCTCTGATACCAAGTGTTAGATCTTGTAAGCAATGCAAGAAACACTAGGGGGGGTGAATAGTGTTTTATAAAAATAAAATGCGGAATTAAACTTTTCTTCTGATCAGTCGACTTGAATAGATAAACCAGTCGACTGAAGCGACAGTTAAGAAGGGTATTTTTTTAAAGCGAGTCTGAGGAGTCGACTTATAGAAGAGCCAGTCGACTTATCACACAAGTTTTCAGAGAGAGTAGTACAAGTCTGACCAGTTGACTTACAAAAGTACACAGTCGACTTTCAAGACAAGTTTCACAGAAAACTATAAAGTAAGAAAATGAAATGCAAGTTCAAGAGATACAACCACAGAGTACACACGATGTATCCTAATTTGGTCCTCCCGACCTACATCCAGTCCCCAAGTAACCCACTTGAGATTTTCCACTATTCCTGAAATAATTACAAGAACACCCTACAGCGTTATACAATAACCTTGTCCAACCCGTAGTCCTTTCTCACAACTAGAGAAAGTAATCCACTCTTCCACCAAGAGTGAAAAACCGACTCTTCAACCAAGAGCCCTACTCTCCAACCGAGAGGACCACTCTCACAACACGAGAGTGAAGAACAACAACAAAAGAGTTACAATCAACCTATAGCCTTATTTTGTGATTGCGATTCTTGTATAGTGGCTAATAGGTCACTTCTGAGATCAGTCCGAAACGAAATCAATGTTATATTGGACTAAAATTCAGAGAACCAAAGACTTAGAGAATTTGAAAGCTTTTGAAACTCTTATTTCTCTTTTTGAAAACTAAAGACTTGAAAGCTTGTAGAAGAGAATGTGTAACCTTTACCAAGTGATTTCTACACTCTATTTATAGAGTTAGAATCACTAGACGTTGAGAAAACAGTTATACCAACAGTCAACCAACGAAAATAAAGATTTGATTTTGAAAAACGAGTTTTAAAAACAGATAACTACCAAAACAACTTGAACATTCGACTGGGTTGCCATAATGAGTCGACTGGTCAGAGTTTGAAAAAGTTCATACAGTTTCGTACTGGTACTGCCGACTGGTGCCATAGGGGAGTCGACTGGTACTTAACAGCTGATCTAATTTAAACTGTTTTGACCTTTAATCTTTTGAAAAACACTCATTTATAAAGATGTATGAGTGTGTGTGTGTGACAAGGCTGTTACATCAATCTAAGACTCAAACAAAAAAATTACAATTGTTTTACAAGATATGTAATATAACAAATTGAAGCATAGGTCTTGTCTTAAGTTTTGACTTGAATCTTGAGTTGGAGCTCTAGCCTTTGTCTTTGACTATGAAGCTTGCTGGATCAATCTTAAGCTTTTAGAATTTTGTAGCTTTCTTGATCAACTTGCTGTGAGAGCTTTGATTGAACATTTTATCTTTGTATAAAAACAACCTGCAATGTATAAGATGTAGCATAACAACTTTACATTGTGTTGTAATCATCAAAATCAAGAATTAACAATATTCACTGCCAACTTCTTATGATCACTTGATAACTTCCATGCTACACAGAAAGTCATCCAAGGAGACACTTACAATAGCCAGGGTGATTAAGGGCCTAAAGGAAGATGAACTGAGAAAGGATACTCATAAAGGAGGTTCTGTTTCTACATGGTATTTTGCGGTGGATGGTGATACTTCAATTGGAAGGGATGCGACACACATGGATACGATTTGTTGCCACTATTCTAGAGGATTTGGGCATTACAATAGAGAATGTCGCAAGTGGTTGAGTTAGAAGAGTGCTACTAAAGAAGGTGAACAAGCTCTATAGTCAGCACAACTGATTCAAGCAAACCAGCCAGGTATCAAGACCTATGCCTTCTTATTTCAAGTTGTTCAGATGTGGAATCAAGTTGGTATCTTGATTCGGGAAGTTCTTCTCATATTTTTTTGAGAGGGAGATGTTTTCTACTTACAAGTCGTCAACAGGCCGCAGTGTGAGAACGAGGAGTGGTGAGATTTGTGAAGTAGTGGGTGAGGGAACAGTTGAATTGGAGATGCCAGATGGTAAAGGGTTCACACTAGACAAGGTCATGCATATTCCTTCAATACAGCAGAATCTGATATCCTTGGAGACTCTTGATGCTCGTGGCTGCAGGTACATAGCTCGAGGTGGAGTTTTGATAGTTTGGTATAGTCGTCGTAAGGTAATGAAGGATAAGAGGAGAATTGGACAGGGTCAGCACAACCTCTACCAGCTTTGTGGGAGCAGAAAAACTCGGCCGAGTGTATGGAAGCCCACTGTTCCTAAAACATCATCTAGAAAGCCGTCACTAGAATTACCGAATCAAAACTGCAACGTTCGAATATCGTTGGAAGGTGGAGAAAGACTTGCTGTAGGTGGAGTTCGTGTGGAGGGTAGCACCTCCATGATTACATCTACAGGGGTGTGCCCCTTGAGGGGGGCTACAGTTGGAGGAAAATAGGTGGAGGTTTGTTCAACTAGCAAAAAAAGTCATAGAAACATGTTTACAAAGCGAAGAAGAAAGGTCTAGAAGAGTTTTAAATCGCATAGGTATGGATTCATGCGTATGCAATCTAAGGTGGAGATTGTTGGGTTTATGTCTTCCATATGATGTTGGATAAGAAGACGATAAGACGATGAAGAGATAGAGACGATTGAAAATGGAGTGGAGGCAAGAAGGAAATAGTCAGCGGCAACAGCATAGGGAGGTTGCGGTCAACCGCAACCTCATGTGTGGTCGACCTACCCTTGTACACAGTCTTCCCACGAGGGGGACAGTCGACCGTCTTGTTGGTGTAGTCGACCATTCGCGGCGCTGATGGATTTTGGGCTTGAGTCTGGCAGATTCATGAGAAGCCCAACTTGCTCTTCAAGTTAGATCGTGTGGCTCTTATCGTAGGATTATCTCTTATGTATTATCCAATGGCTATTGTATCAAGATTTCAACCTTAGGGTTTTCTTTAGATCTATATAAACAATTTTAACGGCTCATAGATACATATGATTCGATTGTGTGCCAAATAGAAGAAGAGAGTACTTCATCTGAGAGGGTTAGAGAATTTCTCCATTGTAAGCAGCATCAAGTTCCAGTTAGGCTTGAGAGAGGATCGTGGTGAGAATTACAATAGTCTTGTATCTTCTCTAGTTGAATAATATCTCAGTTCTTTCTCCCCCGGATTAAGGCGAAAGCCCCAACCAGGACAATTCTTGTGTACTTTGTATGATTGGTGCAATCTAGTTTTGCTTGGTGGTTGTGTTGATTGTGTCGAAGACTCATCAAGATCCTCAAATTCCTAACAAAGATACTTCCGAAGAGAATGGAAGCAACACCGCCGGAAGGAAGGGTACGTAGTAGCGGTCCCGTCAAGTCGTCTCTTATGGTGGTTACAATATGGTTTGTTGTAACAAGTACAAAGTTATTTGTTTTTAAACTGTTTATTTGAAAACTATGTAATTTCTGAAATCAGTTGAATTCTTGGATAATTAATGGAATGTATGTTACTTTATTATGCTAAATTATTGTATTTGATTGTGAATTGTATTATTATTCCTGATTTGATGAAATTTGTGGAATTGATTGTTAATAATATTATAGGTGGTTGAAATGATATTGTGAATTGAATTGTATTATTGATATTTTGAAATTTTAAATGGAAAATAGGGGGAAAAATATAATGTCTACCCCGGCGTTTTTAAAAATGCCGGGGAAAGTGGCCATTTGTATTTAATATAAGTCCTACGCTGACGTTTTTAAAGCACCGGGGTAGGTTTCAATTGAATAAAACCCCATATTTGGGAGGTTTTTATTTGAATTTCTTTATATAAAAAAAATACCTTACACATGCGTTTTGAAAACGCCGGGATAGTTATTGTGAGAAAAGACGCCAAATAGAACATTTTGCAAACACTGGGTAGGTGTTAATCTATATCGGCTTTTATTGAAAACGCCGGTATAGATCCCTAATCTACCGTGACACCTGCTTTCCCAGCATTCGTACCGGCATTTTTAAAAAACGCCGGTAACAGCTACATCGACGTTTATAAACGCCGGGAAATAGGTTTAGTGTTGTAGTGAATCTCACATTATAACTTAATTTTGGACAAACCCAATCTCTAACCACAAATCCAAAATATCAAATTTATCCAAGATTCAAATCCTAACCCGTATCCTGGTACTATAAATCTATTTAACCTAAACCCAAACTCAAACCCAAACCCTAATTAGAAAACCAACAAAGTAATTTTACCCAAACCTAAATTTAAGCTAATTGAAAGTTCATTAGATGGTGGTATTTTTACATGACCAGTTTAATTTATTTTCAAAGATTTTGGGTTTCCAATTTTTAATGGTGTAAATAAGGGAAACAAGCTTATGGACAACGCGAGGAACAAAGAGTCAGAAAAACAAGCCCAACTCTATTTTTATTGATCGAGAACCTACGCCAACTCTATTTTTATTCAAAGTTAACAAAAACTTAACGATAGGGAGTTTATCACTTGGTATGTTGTAATAATAGCACGGACGGCCGCAATACATAGTATGTTACTCTTGTTTGATTCTCTTTCATTATACAAATTGCCGACTTTAAAGTTTACCTCGCAAGAGAACTTGCATGTATACTTAGTAAATTTATAATTTAAATATATTTGTTTGAAATGATTTGCAGATAGGTAAGTAACTGTTGACTTTATGATGCAATACATTTTTGTCCATCCATTCCGGATATTCTTATATATCCATGTCGATTCACAATATGTACAATGCTTAGAGCATCTGTAGTTGTTGTGAGTCAATTTTTGGGTATTTGGCAGATGAAAATAGAAAATTTGAGTTGGTGCTCTAGTCGTCGAAAGTTAAAATTTGGATCAGAAGTAAGATTATCTTCGTCTAAAAAAATTTTAACAAAAAATCCAAAAAAAAAAAGAAAATATTGCCTGAAATGAAGCACTAAAGGACAAAAAAAAAAGGACAATAGTGAGGGACGGTAGATTATCTACCGTCCGAACACTTTTGTCTTATGCGAAATTGTTAGGGACGGTAGATTATCTACCGTCCGACACTTTTTATTTATTTATTTTTTTATTGTTTTTTTGTTTTTTTTGTTTTGACGGCACTTTATCTTACGTCCAAACACTTTTTCGTATGCGAATGTCAAGAGACGGTAAATAATCTATCGTCCGATAAAAGAAAAAAAATTAAGCGAAGAAAGATAATCTTTTGTCCGATCGAAGGGACGGTAAATAATCTTTCGTCAGCTATATTTTGGCAATTGCCAAATATAACCGACTACTGTAGAGATCAAACCCAAATTTTAGGTAAATGGCCAACGGCTACAATGTTTTTTTTTTTTTTCTTTCAAATTTTGAAAAAATTGAATAAGACTACAGATGCTCTTATATATATGGCTTATTAATGAGTGATGCAAACTTACTTTGATTGCTTCATATTCCTTCAGTTTCAGAGTATTTAAGTAACTTCATATCCACGTCAGTTCATAAAACTGGTAAAAATGCTTTCTATCTGTGGTGATTTAGTTCAAAATTTCGACCATGGCACAAGGCGATATTCCCGAGTCTTCTCGAGACTTGGCTTACTCGATTCTTTACTTGCATAAAATCTTGGGAGGTTATTGCTAAATTTTAATTCTAAGCTAGCAAACCCAAGACCCTACAACTTATTCACGATTTTAGCGTGATTATTGACTAGTATTGATGTTGTGTTATGACTCGTACGTTAGGTCAAAAACACGTAATTAGATAGTTTCCCAGAAACTTGTTATTCTTGAAAAAATTCGACAAAATAAATAGGTTTCACAACACGTAGAAAAGTAGTAGAAAGAATAACAAACAAATATATTGCAGAGCTAATATTTGATTAGATAGTAAGAGAATTACAAGACCTGCGTGTTAGTCTCTCTCTTTTTCTCTTTGATTACATCTCTCAACTAGATATATAGCTCTTAATTCTTTTATTGGCTCTCTTTCTATTAGCCATGTTAGATACAATCTATTCTTATGTATATATATAGTAGTAATATTGAGATACAAGTTAGAGAAGAGAAATTGAAAACTCAAATTTAAATATTAGCTGGTTCATAACTACGTGTTTAAGATAAACACAATCTACAAATTAAATATTCAGTCTCTATTTAAAATATGATTTAAGTCTCTAACTAACGTTCAAATTATATTAAATCCCTCACTAATATTTCAAATTATATCAAAGAGGTTATCACAAGTAAATCAAATAGATAAAGATTTATACTAACTGTCAGATTTAGGGATAGAAATCAATACTTTATTGGATTCTTATTGAGTTTATTTAACTGAGTACAATATGTCTCTTATATATATGAGAGAAAGGAAGATGATATGGCTAAAACTAGGATTAAATCGGGACTGTTCAAATCAGACACGAATCTTAAATCTCTCAGGGGTAAAACGGTAATTTCACCTAGAAACGGGTCCGAATTGGGGACTGGGTCTTTCTTCAAAGCCCAATAACCCATAAACGGATCTGTCCTATTAGGTATGGGTACCAACCCGTTACAAACCAATTCAGATATTTAAAGAGTAATTCAAATTCATGATTATCTCTAAGAGACGGATTAAACCAAATCTCTTATCATGAAACGATTTAAACTCTACATCTTATCCAAAAACACCAGGACATAGGGATAAATGATTATCTCTAAACTACCTCTAAAGACGACTATAAATACCCCTCTCCCCCCACCATAACAAGGTAATCATTCTTTTTCCACATACAACTCTTTCATAATATTCCTGATTACTGATAAGAGCGTCGGATGGTTTGTCACCGGGATCCATCCCGGTGTATCGAACTTTTTGCAGGTTCACGGCAGCGGCAAGAAACCAGTTAAACACCGCTGAAAGTCGACAGGTTTGCTTATTCGTTTTCTCAAAGAATCCACAAATTCATCTGTTTTCTCCCACACCAAAATCAGCAGCAACAGATTGGCGCCGTCTGTGGGAACCGAAAAGCAATCCAACCCTTTTTCACCAGCGAAAGTAGTTTCAAGCCATGCCTCCAAAGAAGGGAAAGGCGACGGTCTCCAACCGCAGAGCCACTCCCGCTCCTTCTCCTCCTCCACATCAGGAGGTCCTCCCTCAACCCGTCCAGCTACTGCAGCCTGGACAGACCCTTCCTCAGCAGCTTCAGCCCCAGCACGCTTCTCAAGGGCCTCAAGGGGCCGCCGTGGGACCCTCCCGCCAAAGTCGCCAAAGGCAACCTCCTCATCATGACCATGTCTTGATACATAACCCCTCATCCGACTCCATGGCCTCTCACAGTCCTGCAGCGCCAAAGGACCTCCGACACATTATTATCAACCGGTAACATGGGATAGACCTTCAGACCCACTTGGGTGAGAGGTGGACCCATGACGGCATCCCCCGTCATGAACATCAAAGCGGTCCTACGATTCGGTCCCCTAGAGCCTGATCCCCATAAGCCCAACCGCAGAAGATCGAACTCTTCCAGAGACGGAGGGAGTCACTCCAGTGTCGTCAGGGGAGGAGCTGCACACCGACCGGTTGACCCGCCCTAGGGGACCACCGAGGCCGATAGGCGCCTGTCACAAAGGAAGAATTCCAGGACTTTCAAAAAGCCATTCTGCCGGGCCTCAGTGTTGCACCTAACCACGATCAGCAGGCACCCAGTCCTCAACCTACCCCAAGCTATCACCGTCGCACTCCCAGTTCCCTTTCGCATGAGGTCGAGTCTCGGGGATCAGCAAGATATGACCGAAGGGAAGACTCGGTCTACCGCCGTCTCCACGAGATGGAGAGGCGCCTTGGCCGACTTGACAGAGAAGAGGAAAAACGGGCGAGGCATTTCTGTCCGATCAGGCTTCCGTTCTCCCAGACCATCATGAAGGCCCCGGTCCCGAAAACTTCAAGCCCCCTAACTTTGAGTCATACAACGGGGAGTCGGACTCCGCTGACCACATCGAGAGTTTTAAAACTCTTATGATGATCCACCAGGCTTCGAATGCGCTCTTTTGCAAAACCTTCCCCGCCATGCTGAAAGGCTTGCGAGAGAATGGTACTCTCGACTCGCCCCGACCTCCATCTTCTCCTTCGATCAGTTTGAAGGGTTCTTCCTTACTCATTTCGTGTGTAGCCATTGCACTGAAAAGACAAGCACCTCTTTACTATTACTCCATCAAAGGAAGGGCGAGCGGCTAAGAGACTATGTTAAGCGTTTCACCTCAGAGGCCCAGTCCATCACCTCCCTAAATCAGTCGGTAGCCTCTGTGGCATTCATACACAAGTCACTAAAGCCGAACTCAAGGCGTCCCTTACCAAGAATCCTCACCGGGACTTCTCAGAGCTCCTGCTTAGGAGCGAGAAGTACATCCGAGCGGAAAAAGATCTCAACCCCTAGTCAAGAGGAGTCATCTTTCAGGAAAATAACGGAAGAACACAAGCGAAAAATGGTCCCAAAAATTCCAGAAGGACGACAATGGTCAACACCGCCCAACTCCTCGTTTTGAGAAGTTCACCCCCTTCAATGCTAGTATATCAGCAGTTCTTATGGAGGTGGACAAGGAAGGTCCACTCCACGGTCCCCTTAAAATGAATTCTCCTAGCAAGAAAAGAAACAAGGATAAGTGGTGTCGCTTTCATAGGGACCACGACCATGACATGGGTGATTGTCGGGCTCTAAAAGAGGAGATTGAAGAACTCATACAGCGGGGACACATGGCCAAGTTCGTTAGAAAAGAAGGGGCCGATCCTCCACCCCGAGGAGCCAACAATCGAGCCGAGAGGCCCGTCGAGTTCCAAGACTCTGAACCTGGGGCCATCCTCAACCTCAACCATGGAGGTCCAATGGGGGGAGAACTGAACTCCTTCCAAGGGGCCTTCACCCTATCATAGAAGTAGGATTTCAGTTTTCAATATGGCCGATGCTTGTAACATGGCCAAAAAGTATGTAATAACAGCTCGCCCCATTGAAGCGACCACTTAGTTTATCTCAATAAAACTTAGATTTTTTCTATTAAAAATTATTGCACTTGCCTCATTTCTATCTCTTCAAGTCACATCTAGGACTCGTTAAATGGTGAGTTTGGAGTCCAGCTTTTCCTACAGGGCTGCTCCCACAACTTACTAAGCATAAAAAAAGAGTTTGGAGCCCAACACTTGGTTCGACTCTGCTTTAGCCGCTTGCAAACAAGTAAGTGCGAAGCTGCTCACCATTCGAAATTGCTCATACAACTCGTTAACCCCCTCAAACAACAAGTTTAGAGTCCAACACTTGGTTCGATGCCACTTTAGCCTCTTGCGAACGAGCAAATGCGAAGTAGCTCACCATTCAAAATTGCTCCTACAACTCATTGAAACTCTCTTAAAGACAAGTTCGGAGTCCAACACTTGGTTCGAAACTGCTTTAGCTACTTGCGAATGAGCAAGTACAAAGTAGCTCACCATTCGGAACTGCTCCTACAACTCGTTGAAACTCTCTTAATGACAAGTTCGGAGTCCAATACATGGTTCGATGCTACTTTAACTACTTGCGAACAAGCTTGTACAAAGTGGATCACCATTCGAAATTGCTCCCACAACTGTTGAAACTCTCTTAACTACAAGTTCGGAGTCCAACATTTTGTTTGATGCTACTTTAGCTACTTGCAAACGAGTACAAAGTAGCTCACCATTCGGAATTGCTTCCACAACTGTTGAAACTCTCTTAACAACAAGTTCGGAGTCCAACACTTGGTTCGACGCCACTTAAGCTACTTGCGAACAAGCAAGTACAAAGTAGCTCACCATTCGGAATTTCTCCCACAACTGTTGAAACTCTCTTAACAACAAGTTCGGAGTCCAATACTTGGTTCGACGCCGCTTTAGCTACTTGTGAACAAGCACGTACAAAGTTGTTCACCATTTGAAATTGCTCCCACAATTGTTGATAACCCCGTAACAACTGGTTCGAAGTTCACAATCATGGTTCAAAATTTTCCTCACACCTTGCAAGTATGCGGTTTCAGGGCTTAAAACGAACATTCATACTACTCTCACTACTGGTTAAATTTCACAAACAAGCAAGTTCGGAGCTCAACTCTGCCCTAGAGTTGCTCATCCAACCCGTCTCCCGAACGGCTCTTTCTCTCCTAGAGCCTGATGATGTTCTCTGTCCCACTTACCTCCCGAGTGGTCCTCTTCTAAATGAGTTCGGAGCTCAAAAATCTCCCCTAGGATCCTCAAACTCGCCTCCCAAATGGCTCTCTCCGAGAGCCTGGAGATGATTCTTTGTCCCACTCGCCTCCCGAGTGGTCCTCTTCTATGAGTTTGGAGCTCAAAACTCTTCCCTAGAGCTGCTCCTCAAACTCACCACCCGAACGGCTCTCTTTTAGAACCTGGAGATGATTCTTCGTCCCACTCGCCTCCCAAGTTGTAGCACCCAGATTTCCATATACTGGGAAAACCGAGACACGAGCCAGAATCTTTCCTTCAATTAGTCACAATACACAGAAAAAAAAGGAGAATTTAAAACTTTTATTCAACACCCAATGTATTACAAGTCTGAATGTCATACAACTGCAATACATTACAATAGTGTTTACAATAATGCCTTTATAGTCCCAAGTATTACAACCTTTATCAAATTATATCAGAGTACAAGGAATGAAGAACAACACTTGGTAAATCTCACTTGAGTACTTCTCAACTAATAGATAATCAATACACATATTACAGCGGAACTAAACATGACACTGACTCCTTGCTTCCCTTGCCTTGAGTCCTCCTGAATCTCGCACTTGTACTTCTGCTATCCAGTACCTATTGAAGTGGGAATGTCAGTATTCACTGACGCTTTAAGGCTGATAACAAAGCAGCGAATCTCACAAACAACATACAAACATGGCAATGGTGTCGGTGTAGTTTAAGTGTTCGTGAGTGCTATGACTAAAATCTAATGTAATATTAGCTAGGACTAGGATGTTCCTATTCTAATGCCAGCAAGTCTCCGAAAGCAACATGCATCCCATACTACATGCGCCCCATCTCAAGCCGTTACTCCATATATAAGGATTTGAACCCGTGTTATGAATTCTAATTGTACACAACCTGTTTCTGACAGATATAACGTGACTGATGAGGTTGCAGACGTGGTCAAGTCCCACTAAAGCAGTTCGCCAGTGGTGTCCATGTTGCCACCGCTACCCGGCTTACCAGACCTCACTCAAAAACCTGACGAACCGTCGGGGTTACTGCTAACAGGGGAGCCCCCTGCCGCCCCCTGGTCGGACCGTAGTCCATGGCCTGTTCGCCCTCTTGGCATAGGACCCGACGGAGTTCCGGGGGTCTATCCCCCTAGCTCCGCCTGCCTTATCATGGCACTTCAGGAATTAACAATCAGGATACGCAACCCATGTCCCCAACTTGTGAGAAGGCATCGTACGTATCCCTTTTGACAGGAAGGTACAACCCAATAACACCACCTATGATCCTCTCTTCCGGCAAGAATTTAAGCAATGATCTTTATAAGTCACTACCCTAATAATGTCCCTAACCCTGAACACTCCTAGGGAGGGCAATATTATAACCACAACATGATAGGCCTTAAATTAGACTTTGCAAGACAACTCCACTAGGCTACTCAACCTAGACTTACCAGAACCCTTTAGGATCCGGTTCGTGACTTATCGATCCAAGACCTCGGCAATGCGAATATATATGCATGCCACTACCCTGAACTTGGATTCCGTCTATACTCCGATCCTCGATCAACTTAAACTGGTTTAAGATTCGACGGTACGCAAGGAGTGACTCCTCCATAGTTCCTTAGGGGTGAGGAAACATATGTCTTAATGGTCGATAGCCCTAGGGTGATAATATTGCCCTAGATAAGCACAACAATGCTGTACTAGCTAATAAGCTATATACGGTAACTAACCACATACGAGCCAATAAGCTACGTATGATGACGACACACATACCAGCCAAATAAGCCGCGTATGAGACCAACAGTTATGCACGGGCCGGTCGAGCCACGTACGAGACAACTATATGCAACAACCATTCAGGTAATCAAACCTAGAAGTAACCAAACGTGTACACTAGCAACCTCGATCTTCTATCATTAGAAGCAACAGAAGAATCTACTAATAGTCTATGATAGGCATTCTACACATGAGAAGCCCGAAGCGACATAATAACCTTTAGCACTTTAAGCATGGCATATAATTGTAAGTATCTACCTACGACAATTTAATTATGGTACATAACATAACCACCAACCATAACACTCCTACAATATTCTAAGCATGGTAGGTTAATTCCTACCTTAGACTAAACATGGTATTTGTTAACATGAGTATCTTCTAACTCAATCTTGAACAATATTTAGGCACGGACTTACACTACCTCCGCATGGACATCATCTAAGCATGAATGTTTACTAACGAAGCATGAGCATCATTATGCATGAGCAACTGCTAACTTAAGCATGAATGTCATTACCTACTAACTTAAGCATGAATATTCATTTACTCTAGCATGGTATACAACTTTCCTACAAGCATGCAAGCATGGATAAATTAATCTAGCATGATATACCACTTTCCTACAATCATCTAAGTATGGCTAAATTAATCTAGCATGGTATACTACTTTCCTACAATTATCTAAGCATAGAGAAATTAATCTAGCATGGTATACACTTCCTACAAGCATGTAAGCATGGATAATTAATCTAGCATGATATACCAATTTCCTACAATTATCTAAGCATAGATAAATTAATCTAGCATGGTATACAACTTCCTACAAGCATGTAAGCATGGATAAATTAATCTAGCATGATATACAACTTTCCGACAATCATCTAAGTATGGCTAAATTAATCTAGCATGGTATACTACTTTCCTACAATTATCTAAGCATAGATAAATTAATCTAGCATGGTATACAACTTCCTACAAGCATGTAAGCATGGATAAATTAATCTAGCATGATATACCACTTTCCTACAATAATCTAAGTATGGATAAATTAATCTAGCATGGTATACTACTTTCCTACAATTATCTAAGCATAGATAAATTAATCTAGCATGGTATACAACTTCCTATAAGCATGTAAGCATGGATAAATTAATCTAGCATGATATACCACTTTCCTATAATCATCTAAGTATGGCTAAATTAATCTAGCATGGTATACTACTTTCCTACAATTATCTAAGCATAGATAAATTAATCTAGCATGGTATACAACTTCCTATAAGCATGTAAGTATGGATAAATTAATCTAGCATGATATACCACTTTCGTACAATCATCTAAGTATGGCTAAATTAATCTAGCATCGTATACTACTTTCCTACAATCATCTAAGTCTGGCTAAATTAATCTAGCATGATATACTACTTTCCTACAATTATCTAAGCATAGATAAATTAATCTAGCATGGTATACAACTTCCTACAAGCATGTAAGCATGGATAAATTAATCTAGCATGATATACCACTTTCCTACAATCATCTAAGTATGGCTAAATTTATCTAGCATGGTATACTACTTTTCTACAATTATCTAAGCATAGATAAATTAATCTAGCATGGTATACAACTTCCTACAAGCATGTAAGCATGGATAAATTAATCTAGCATGATATACCACTTTTCTACAATCATCTAAGTATGGCTAAATTAATCTAGCATGGTATACTACTTTCCGACAATTATCTAAACATAGATAAATTAATCTAGCATGGTGTACAACTTCCTATAACCATTGAGCATGGATAAATTAATCTAGCATGATATACCACTTTCCTACAATCATCTAAGTATGGCTAAATTAATCTAGCATGGTATACTACTTTCCTACAATCATCTAAGTATGGCTAAATTAATCTAGCATGGTATACAACTTCCTATAAGCATGTAAGCATGGATAAATTAATCTAGCATGATATACCACTTTCCTACAATCATCTAAGTATGGCTAAATTAATCTAGCATGGTATACTACTTTCCTACAATCATCTAAGTATGGCTAAATTAATCTAGCATGGTATACAACTTCCTATAAGCATGTAAGCATGGATAAATTAATTTAGCATGATATACCACTTTCCTACAATCATCTAAGTATGGCTAAATTAATCTAGCATGGTATACTACTTTCCTACAATCATCTAAGTATGGCTAAATTAATCTAGCATGGTATACTACTTTCCTGCAATTTTGTGTATATTTTTCCTACAATGATCTAAACATGAATACCATTAAGCATCTACTAAAACTTTACACAACATCAACATCTACAACTACTTTATTAACACAACACCTACTATAAAACATCTACTAACTCCTTTATTTAACACAAGCATCTACTACTATCCATATAACATCCAGTAAAGCCTCTTTATTTAACAAAACATCTACTCTACATCATATAAACATCTACTTTATTTTACCATATAAGCATCTACTATAACTTTTATAACAACATAAACATTTACAACTACTTCATTGTATCATCTACTACTACTACTTTATCTAAACATAAAACATTTACTACTAAAATGCCTACTAAATCTTTATTAGCATTTATTTCTTATTATCACTAGTGAACATAAAAGAGATCTTTTTCCTACTACAACTAATAATTTAGGTAGTTTCTTTTTCATTAATATCTACAATGGGTTCTTTCTTACTAAGATTGTAAAGAAAATAAACATTAATAAGATAAGGTAAGAACCCTCCATTTTGGTTCAATCAACATATGCTTTCTTTTTAGTCTAAGGTTCAATGTGTGTCCTACAACCAAGATGGTTGTGTATATAGTCCATATGCCTTATGCATGAGTTCACATTCAAGTCCTACATCCTCAAATGGTTGTATGTACAAGTTCATATGCATAGGTTCATTTTAGTCCAATTAACCATACAAGAACAACAACTACAACTATAAAGATTTAATCTTTATGTGTTTAGTTGGCACTACCACTAATTACTTCTTTTTATCCATACAACTACAACATAAATAACAACAACTCACAACAAAATGACTACAAATTCCCCAAACAAAAGAAAACAAAATAAGGAAGACAAGAAGAAGAAGAAGCAAAAATCAACAACTCAACAACAAAAGAACAAGTGGAGAACCCCCACCTTAATCTTTTCTTTGATGGAAGAACTAGACTAACTCTCCTCCTTAGCTCCTAGGAATCCTTATGAAACCTACAATGGAAAAACTCTCAAGTTAGTATGGTGTTCTCTCTTTCTTTTCCTTTCTTTCTTTCTTTCTTTTTGATCTTTCTAAAATGAGACAAAGGTGGAGGAAGGGGGTATTTATAGGAGGGGAGAGGAGGGGGAGAGTGCAAAAGTGCACTCACAATAAGCACAAAAATACTCCCATAAAATGGGGGCCGGATTTTCCTACTAGGGGAGGTGGGATGTGGGGTGGAGGCATGGTGTGGTGTGTGGTGCTATGTGGTGGAGGGTGATGTGGAGGAGAAATAGTTCTAGAAGAATTTCTCCTAATTCTCTCATGCATAATTAGTCTAAGTTAAACGCTTATAAAACCCTAACAATCTAATAGGTTTGTCATAACAAGGGCAAGTGTTTTGTCCACACAATTTGTATAGTACTAATCGACATACTACGTACATGTGTGTTTATATACACGTATACCGAAAATCCTTGCATCATCCGTATAAAAATAATTTAATTTCGGAAATAATGATAAAATAAATTTTATTATTAGTTCAGAAGATCACAGTATCAATTTGATACAGCACGGATGTATACTGACCGGTATCTTGGTATAGATAATGTCTATGAACAAACCGAGTGAAAATCACCAAAATTATTCAATTTTGGAATTAAAACAAAATAATGATAAAATAATAATAAAATAATAATTTATATAAGGTAATATCCGTCCGGGATATTACAATACTCCCTCCTTAGAATAGTTCTGTCCTCAGAACTACGTTAAGTTAGGAAAACGGACAACATCCGTTTACTAATTAACTCGGGGGAAAGAAAGCTTATACTGCTTTCCGGCTCCCAAGTGGCTCATCCACGAACTGGTTCTTCAGAAACCCGACCTCGATCCAAAGCTGCCTGTAATTCTGTCAAAATTTAGCTCTAATCATGAGTAAATCTCTCCAATACTGGTGTGACTGATCTCGTCATCTCGCTTCTTACCTTCTCCATGGTCCTTGGCTGAGGCCAATTTCCCACCTATCTCGATCTTTTGCACTTCGGTAGCCACTCCCTCCTTAGAATTAGGATGTGGCCTATGAACATCACTTCCGACTTCCAGGATTTTCTTCTGTAATTTGATGCTTCATATGTTGTAATTAACCGAACCGATCCTAGAGTTGCCTTTCGCACACACCTCAACTCTGGGAGAATAATCTTCGACAAAGAATACGATGAACGAGGTTTGAACAAAAAAGTTCCCTGGATTTCATATATATATTAATCCAACTGATTTCAAAAGTGTTACATCATATATAACTTCTTCCATCCAAAATAAATTTCAAAATACAACCCTTTGGACCTAGTTGCAGTTCTGTATGCACATATTGTTACTGACTCTACTGCCTACTTCAGCTTGCCTTTAACGAGTGCGGACTTTTACTCTTGGCGAACAGGCTCCCTCCCTTTGTTGTCCATCCTTGAGGCTGATCTGCCGTCATTTTTATGAAGTTGGGGACAGTTTGGCTTAATATGACCAATCTCCCCACAGTTGTAACATGTACGGGTTTCCGCCCGAGAGTTCTTCATCGGACATTGTTTCTTGAAATGACCTTGCTCACTACATAGGAAACAGCCCCCTGTCTTGGTGCCTTCGAGTTTGCCCTCCACTTTTTGAGTCTTCGGTTTCCGACCTGGGTCCTCGAACCCCGATGCTGGTGTAGATCTTTTTCCTTGTCGTCGTGGACAGACTGATTTCTCGTGCCCATCCTCCTCACAGAAATGTCATACTATAACCTTGGCGGTCTCTAGAACTTGCTCCCACTCACGTCGTAGTTGTGCCAATCTGGCGTTGAAATATTTCCGCTCCTCC
This sequence comes from Hemerocallis citrina, assembly GCA_017893485.1. Lineage (NCBI taxonomy): Eukaryota > Viridiplantae > Streptophyta > Magnoliopsida > Asparagales > Asphodelaceae > Hemerocallis > Hemerocallis citrina. The sequence continues at coordinate 137,637,136 of CM030367.1, read as the reverse complement.
GCCATGCCTGCTAATGTAGCTATGCAAGCATCACCCAATTGCTTAGCTTGATGATCCTTCCTGGCTACGTACTTCATTAGCTTTCTCATTTCTCGATATATGCTGGCCGCCGCCACCATGCGTTGATCCACACTTAGCCCTCGCGGTGGTGAAGGCGAGTTCATCTTGAGGTTAACTTGTAGTGAAATCTCCTTCGGCTCCTCCCTCGAGATTATCAGATCATCCATTGAATTCAGCTCAATCTCTTCCATCAACACATCCTCGGTTAGGATATCCTCAAACACCATCCTAAAATACATATACTGGAATTAGTCCAGATATAGAAAATCATAAAACATAAGTTGAAAGGAACAACAATATGAATTACAATTGTCTACAACTAACTAAGACCCGACTTCAAAAGGCGTCCAAGTTTAATTTTCCTGCTGTGTCGGACTGTAAATTGAAGTTAGCTCTGATATCACTCTGTAGCGCCCCGATTTCCATATATTGGGAAAACCGAGACACAAGCCAGAATCTTTCCTTCAATTAGTCACAATACACAGAAAAAAACAGGAGAATTTAAAACTTTTATTCAACACCCAATGTATTACAAGTCTGAATGTCATACAACTGCAATACATTACAATAGTGTTTACAATAATGCCTTTATAGTCCCAAGTATTACAACCTTCAACAAATTATATCAGAGTACAAGGAATGAAGAACAACACTTGGTAACTCTCACTTGAGTACTTCTCAACTAATAGATAATCAATACACATATTACAGTGGAACTAAACATGACACTGACTCCTTGCTTCCCTTGCCTTGAGTCCTCCTGAATCTCGCACCTGTACTTCTGCTATCCAGTACCTATTGAAGTGGGGACGTCAGTATTCACTGACGCTTTAAGGTTGATAAAAAAGCAGTGAATCTCCCAAACAACATACAAACATGGCAATGGTGTCGGTGTAGTTTAAGTGTTCGTGAGTGCTATGACTAGAATCTAATGTAATATTAGCTAGGACTAGGATGTTCCTATTCTAATGCCAGCAAGTCTCCGAAAGCAACATGCATCCCATACTACATGCGCCCCATCTCAAGCCGTTACTCCATATATAGGGATTTGAACCCGCGTTATGAATTCTAATTGTACACAACCTGTTCCTGACAGATACAACATGACTGATGAGGTTGCAGACGTGGTCAAGTCCCACTAATGCAGTTCGCCAGTGGTGTCCATGTTGCCACCGCTACCCGGCTTACCGGACCTCACTCAAAAACCTGACGAACCGTCGGGGTTACTGCTAACAGGGGAGCCCCCCGCCGCCCCCTGGTCGGACCGTAGTCCATGGCCTGTTCGCCATCTTGGCATAGGACCCGACGGAGTTCTGGGGGTCTATCTCCCTAGCTCCGCCTACCTTATCATGGCACTTCAGGAATTAACAATCAGGATACGCAACCCATGTCCCCAACTTGTGAGAAGGCATCGTACGTATCCCTTTTGACAGGAAGGTACAACCCAATAACACCACCTATGATCTGCCTCAAGGGACGAGTTAGTCGTAAGGTGCCCCCTACAACCGACTCCTCTCTTCCGGCAAGGGTTTAAGCAATGATCTTTATAAGTCACTACCCTAATAATGTCCCTAACTCTGAACACTCCTAGGGGGGGCAATATAATAACCACAACATGATAGGCCTTAAATTAGACTTTGCAAGACAACTCCACTAGGCTGCTCAACCTAGACTTACTAGAACCCTTCAGGATCCAGTTCGTGACTTATCGATCCAAGACATCGGCAATGCGAATATATATGCATGCCACTACCCTGAACTTGGATTCCGTCTATACTCCGGTCCTCGATCAACCTAAACTGGTTTAAGATTCGAAGGTACGCAAGGAGTGACTCCTCCACAGTTCCTTAGGGGTGAGGAAACATATGTCTTGATGGTCGATAGCCCTAGGGTGATAATATTACCCTAAATGAGCACAACAATGTTGTTCTAGCTAATAAGCTATATACGGTAACTAACCACATACGAGCCAATAAGCTACGTATGATGACGACAGACATACCAGCCAAATAAGCCGCGTATGAGACTAACAGTTACGCATAGGCCGGTCGAGCCACGTACGAGACAACTATATGCAACAACCATTCAGGTAATCATACTTAGAAGTAACCAAACGTGTATACTAGCAACCTCGATCTTCTATCATTAGAAGCAACAGAAGAATCTACTAACAGTCTACGATAGGCATTCTACTCATGAGAAGCCCGAAGCGACTTAATAACCTTTCGCACTTTAAGCATGGCATATAATTGTAAGTATCTACCTACGACAATTTAATTATGGTACATAACATAACCACCAACCATAACACTCCTACAATATTCTAAGCATGGTAGGTTAATTCCTACCTTAGACTAAACATGGTATTTGTTAACATGAGTATCTTCTAACTCAATCTTGAACAATATTTAGGCACGGACTTACACTACCTCCGCATGGACATCATCTAAGCATGAATGTTTACTAACGAAGCATGAGCATCATTATGCATGAGCAACTGCTAACTTAAGCATGAATGTCATTACCTACTAACTTAAGCATGAATATTCATTTACTCTAGCATGGTATACAACTTTCCTACAAGCATGCAAGCATGGATAAATTAATCTAGCATGATATACCACTTTCCTACAATCATCTAAGTATGGCTAAATTAATCTAGCATGGTATACTACTTTCCTACAATTATCTAAGCATAGAGAAATTAATCTAGCATGGTATACACTTCCTACAAGCATGTAAGCATGAATAATTAATCTAGCATGATATACCAATTTCCTACAATTATCTAAGCATAGATAAATTAATCTAGCATGGTATACAACTTCCTACAAGCATGTAAGCATGGATAAATTAATCTAGCATGATATACAACTTTCCGACAATCATCTAAGTATGGCTAAATTAATCTAGCATGGTATACTACTTTCCTACAATTATCTAAGCATAGATAAATTAATCTAGCATGGTATACAACTTCCTACAAGCATGTAAGCATGGATAAATTAATCTAGCATGATATACCACTTTCCTACAATCATCTAAGTATGGCTAAATTAATCTAGCATGGTATACTACTTTCCTACAATTATCTAAGCATAGATAAATTAATCTAGCATGGTATACAACTTCCTATAAGCATGTAAGCATGGATAAATTAATCTAGCATGATATACCACTTTCCTACAATCATCTAAGTATGGCTAAATTAATCTAGCATGGTATACTACTTTCCTACAATTATCTAAGCATAGATAAATTAATCTAGCATGGTATACAACTTCCTATAAGCATGTAAGCATGGATAAATTAATCTAGCATGATAAACCACTTTCCTACAATCATCTAAGTATGGCTAAATTAATCTAGCTTGGTATACCACTTTCCTACAATCATCTAAGTATGGCTAAATTAATCTAGCATGGTATACTACTTTTTTACAATTATCTAAGCATAGATAAATTAATCCAGCATGGTATACAACTTCCTACAAGCACGTAAGCATGGATAAATTAATCTAGCATGATATACCACTTTCCTACAATCATCTAAGTATGGCTAAATTAATCTAGCATGGTATACTACTTTTCCACAATTATCTAAGCATAGATAAATTAATTTAGCATTTTATACAACTTCTTACAAGCATGTAAGCATGGATAAATTAATCTAGCATGATATACCACTTTCCTACAATCATCTAAGTATGGCTAAATTAATCTAGCATGGTATACTACTTTCCTACAATTATCTAAGCATAGATAAATTAATCTAGCATGGTATACAACTTCCTATAAGCATGTAAGCATGGATAAATTAATCTAGCATGATATACCACTTTCCTACAATCATCTAAGTATGGCTAAATTAATCTAGCATGGTATACTACTTTCCTACAATCATCTAAGTATGGCTAAATTAATCTAGCATGGTATACAACTTCCTATAAGCATGTAAGCATGGATAAATTAATTTAGCATGATATACCACTTTCCTACAATCATCTAAGTATGGCTAAATTAATCTAGCATGGTATACTACTTTCCTACAATCATCTAAGTATGGCTAAATTAATCTAGCATGGTATACTACTTTCCTGCAATTTTGTGTATATTTTTCCTACAATGATCTAAACATGAATACCATTAAGCATCTACTAAAACTTTACACAACATCAACATCTACAACTACTTTATTAACACAACACCTACTATAAAACATCTACTAACTCCTTTATTTAACACAAGCATCTACTACTATCCATATAACATCCAGTAAAGCCTCTTTATTTAACAAAACATCTACTCTACATCATATAAACATCTACTTTATTTTACCATATAAGCATCTACTATAACTTTTATAACAACATAAACATTTACAACTACTTCATTGTATCATCTACTACTACTACTTTATCTAAACATAAAACATTTACTACTAAAATGCCTACTAAATCTTTATTAGCATTTATTTCTTATTATCACTAGTGAACATAAAAGAGATCTTTTTCCTACTACAACTAATAATTTAGGTAGTTTCTTTTTCATTAATATCTACAATGGGTTCTTTCTTACTAAGATTGTAAAGAAAATAAACATTAATAAGATAAGGTAAGAACCCTCCATTTTGGTTCAATCAACATATGCTTTCTTTTTAGTCTAAGGTTCAATGTGTGTCCTACAACCAAGATGGTTGTGTATATAGTCCATATGCCTTATGCATGAGTTCACATTCAAGTCCTACATCCTCAAATGGTTGTATGTACAAGTTCATATGCATAGGTTCATTTTAGTCCAATTAACCATACAAGAACAACAACTACAACTATAAAGATTTAATCTTTATGTGTTTAGTTGGCACTACCACTAATTACTTCTTTTTATCCATACAACTACAACATAAACAACAACAACTCACAACAAAATGACTACAAATTCCCCAAACAAAAGAAAACAAAATAAGGAAGACAAGAAGAAGAAGAAGCAAAAATCAACAACTCAACAACAAAAGAACAAGTGGAGAACCCCCACCTTAATCTTTTCTTTGATGGAAGAACTAGACTAACTCTCCTCCTTAGCTCCTAGGAATCCTTATGAAACCTACAATGGAAAAACTCTCAAGTTAGTATGGTGTTCTCTCTTTCTTTTCCTTTCTTTCTTTCTTTCTTTTTGATCTTTCTAAAATGAGACAAAGGTGGAGGAAGGGGGTATTTATAGGAGGGGAGAGGAGGGGGAGAGTGCAAAAGTGCACTCACAATAAGCACAAAAATACTCCCATAAAATGGGGGCCGGATTTTCCTACTAGGGGAGGTGGGATGTGGGGTGGAGGCATGGTGTGGTGTGTGGTGCTATGTGGTGGAGGGTGATGTGGAGGAGAAATAGTTCTAGAAGAATTTCTCCTAATTCTCTCATGCATAATTAGTCTAAGTTAAACGCTTATAAAACCCTAACAATCTAATAGGTTTGTCATAACAAGGGCAAGTGTTTTGTCCACACAATTTGTATAGTACTAATCGACATACTACGTACACGTGTGTATATATACACGTATACCGAAAATCTTTGCATCATCCGTATAAAAATGATTTAATTTCGGAAATAATAATAAAATATATTTTATTATTAGTTCGGAAGATCACGGTATCAATTTGATACAATACGGATGTATACTGACCGGTATCTGGGTACAGATAATGTCTATGAACAAACCGGGTGAAAATCACCAAAATAATTCAATTTTGGAATTAAAACAAAATAATGATAAAATAATAATAAAATAATAATTTATATAAGGTAATATCCGTCCGGGATATTACACGAGTGGTCCTCTTCTAAATGAGTTCGGAGCTCAAAACTCTTCCCTAGAGTTGCTCCTCAAACTCGCCTCCCGAACGACTCTCTCCTAGAGCCTGGAGATGATTCTTTGTCCCAGTCGCTTCCTGAGTGGTCCTCTTCTATAACGACTTCAGAGCTCAAAACTCTCCCCCAGAGTTGCTCCTCAAACTCGCCTCCCGAACGGCTCTCTCCTAAAGCCTGGAGATGATTCTTTGTCCCACTCGCCTCCCGAGTGGTCCTCTTCTAAACGAGTTCAGAGCTCAAAACACTCCCCTAGAGTTGCTCCTCAAACTCGCCTCCCGAACGGCTCTCTCCTAGAGCCTGGAGATGATTCTATTGGGATTGGGGGGTCAACCAATGCCCGTTGTCGCAACGAAACTAATAGAGCAATGAGGAAGTCGAAATAGATGAGACGAATAAATTGAGCAAGCAAGTAGATCCACCAAACTTACACAAACACACCGATGACTTATCCCGGTTAGCTTTTTCTTAGTCCGAGGGGAAATAGAGAGAGATCTAATATTCAACAAGAAGAGATTACAAGGAGTTATTGATTCACTCAATACAAGGAATTAAACTCACCCACCAAGAACTATTACTCTCTCGAGTCTCTCTTCGCAATGGAGAAAAGAATCTATGAAGTACTCTCTCTCTCATATTGGAGTTTACAATATATATAGAAGAGTAGAGAGAAACCTAGGTCTAATCTTGATTCTCAGTCATCCGATATAACCTGGAAAGGAAGTAACTGAATAGAAGCCGCGCGATCTAACTTGGAGTTGACGATTGGGCTGAAACGACCTAACAAACCGAAGCCCAAAAATGAACACAGTGCCGCGGTCAATCGACCGTCCAACAAGACCGGTCGACCATACCTCTCTTGAACAATCCTTATACTACGAGCGGTCGGGGGGTGCGGTCGAGGGGTGTGGTCGACTGCAACATAGGACAATCGACCGCAACTATACCTGCTCCTTGCTGCTGCTATTTTTCCTTCTACTCACTTCGACGCTTCGACCTTCGTGCTTCATCTTACCTTCTTCTAATCTGAACAACAAGTATTCAATACACAATCCTAACAGATTCTTCGTCCCACCCACCTCCCAAGTTGTCCTCTTCTAAACGAGTTCGGAGCTCAAACTCTCCCCTAGAGTTTCTCCTCAAACTCGCCTCCCGAACGGCTATCTCCTAGAGCTTGGAGATGATTCTTCGTCCCACTCGCCTCCCGAGTGGTCCTCTTCTAAACGAGTTCAGAGCTCAAAACTCTCCCCTAGAGTTTCTCCTCAAACTCGCCACCCGAATGGCTCTCTCCTAGAGCCTGGAGATAATTCTTCGTCCCACTCGCCTCCCGAGTGGTCCTCTTCTAAACGAGTTTAGAGCTCAAAACTCTACCCTAGAGTTGCTCCTCAAACTCGCCTCCCGAATGGTTCTCTCCTAGAGCCTGGAGATGATTATTCGTCACACTCGCCTCCTGAGTGGTCGTCACACTCGCCTCCGGAGTGGTCCTCTTCTAAACAAGTTCGGAGCTCAAACTATCCCGTAGAGTTGCTCCTCAAACTCGCATCCCGAGCGGCTCTCTCCTAGAGCCTGGAGATGATTCTTCGTCCCACTCGCCTCCTGAGTGGTCCTCTTCTAAACGAGTTTGGAGCTCAAAACTCTCCCCTAGAGTTGCTCCTTAAACCTGCCTCCCGAACGGCTCTCTCCTAGAGCCTGGAGATGATTCTTCGTCCCACTAGCCTCCCGAGTGGTCCTCTTCTAAACGAGTTCGGAGTTCAAAACTCTCACATAGAGTTGCTACTCAAACTTGTCTCCCGAGTGGTCTTCTTCCAACCAAGTTAGGAGCTAAAACACTCTCCTAGAGTTTCTCCTCAAACTCGTCTCCCAAACAACTCCCTCTCTTAGAGCCTGATGATATTCTCCGTCCCACTCACCTCCTGAGCGGCCTTCTTCTAAGAGAGTTTGGAGCCTAACTCGTCTAGAAATGCTCCTTAGACCCGCCTCCAAGAATGGATCTTCCCAAGAGTCATACAACGCTCTTTTCAAGTTCATGAAGACAAAGATGTTACAGGACTATTTTGACCATGAAGAAGGGTGATTCTTCAATTGGCTTCTAAAGATAAATTGTATATTTTTGAGTCAGCTTCGAAACAATGGATCACACGACACGATCCAACCTCCGTTGCATCAGGAAAATGGGTTACAAGACAGCTTCGCCGAACAAAAAATGTGGGGAAAACTTTGCCACAAGATGCGAGCTTAATCAAGATCGATGACCATGATCTTGCCACGTTCCTCGGATCCAAAATCCAAGAAAACGTGTCCCCGAACATGAAAATGGGGAAAAACTTTGCCTCAAGATGCGAGCTTGATCCAAATCGACGGCTGAGATCTTGCCGTGACGCTCGGATACAAAATCTGAGCAAACGTGTCCCCGAACGTGAAAGTGGAGAAAAACTCCTCCCTCGCGATCCGCACTCAAATCAAGATCTACGGCTCAACATCAATGGGCTCAAATAAACAGATGCAGAGAGATGTGCACAATAATTCGAAGCAACATTCTACTTCATCTACCAGTTCTATTGTCGGGTTGCACTCCTCATCTTCAGACCCAAGCGAATCTCTTGTTCCCCCACAACTTAAAGAGGCTTAACAGGTTGGGTTCTGACCTGCTTTGAACCCAAACCCACAAAACACTCCTTCAAAATCTTCACCTTCAGAAAACCCAGCTTCTCTGCTACCTTTATGAGCACTCCTCCGTTTCGAGCTTCCTAGGCAAAGCTCCGCTGAAGCTCCAAGCTCCGAGCTCACCATCCTCGTCATCACCCTCGACGAGCTTTGTCTCCATCGCCGACGAAGAGCTCCCTCGCCGAACTTATCCATCTCCTCGACGAGATCTCCTCCATTTCGAGCTTCCTCGATGAAGCTCCGCCGAAGCTCCGAGCTTCGAGCTCAGATTTGCCGAGCCTCCACTCCACAGAGCTTTTGTCCCCCTCACCGTGCTCCAACCTCTCCTTCGAAAGCTTCGAACCCACTTCCGTCGTCTCTAACTTCGAACTCCCTTTTCGACCTTCAACACCATCGTCGCCAAGGTCGAGCTCCAGTGCTGAACCCCAACTTCCGTGCCAAACCCTTCGCTGCTGAGCACCGTCTCCATCTCTTTTTGCCGAAGCTCCAATGACGAGCTCCAACTCTTTCTCGTCGAACTTCGCTCTCGTCGAAGACCTTATCGAGCTCCGCCGTCGCTGAGCTCCCCTTGACGAGCTCCAATGCCGAGTCTCCCTTCGCCGTACTTCGAATCCCTAGACTCGCACTCGAAGAAGGAGTAATTAGAGACGAAGAAAGAAGGGGTCGAAGAAGTTAAAACCGAAGGTAGAGGAGGGCGGGAAAGAGAAAAGAATATATATATATATATATATATATATATATATATATATATATATATATATATATATATATATATATATATATATATATATATATATATATATATATATATATATTTGTCCACGTGGTGGTCAACGGTCAACGCTGACCGGCCACGTGGCGCCATCTCACCTGTTCTCAGCAAACTGCTCGGCAAGATCCGAGGATCTGAACTACCGACCTTGTAAACACAGAAAAACTGTCTCCTCGCGATGTGCGCTCGCTTGATCGTGATCAACGCACAGAATTGTGCCACATGTACAGGTAAAATTTAATTAATTAATTTATTTATTTGAATTGAATTAATTATTAAAAAAATCGAAAAATTAATTAAAAAATTCTAAAAATGATTATTAATTCATAAAATAATTTTAAAATACTGAAAATAATAATTATTAAATTAGAATAATTAATTAAAATTTTCGGTAATTAATTATTTAAATTTAGAAATTGAATAAAAAAATTCAAAAAAACGATTAAAAATTGGAAAAAAAATCAGGAAAATTTGGAAAAATCACAAAAATTCCATAAAATTCTAAAAAAATGTTGGGCATTTTACAAGCTCAGATTGACACCGTTACACCTCGAGGAAGATCCAAACTCCCTCAATAAAATACTGTACGCCATTAGAACAATAAACTACTCCTCAAAGGTCATTATACTCAGTTTTCGGGAGGGGGGATCGTGATATGGCTAAAACTAGGATTAAATATGGACCGTTCAAATCAGGTACGAATCTTAAAGCTTTTAGGAGTAAAACGGTAATTTTACCTACAAACGGGTCCGAATTGGGGACTGGGTCTTTCTTCAAAGCCCAATAACCCATAAACGGATCTATCCTATTGGGTATGGGTACCAACCCGTTACAAACCAATTCAGATATTTAAAGAGTAATTCAAATTTATGATTATCTCTAAGAGACGGATTAAACCAAATCTCTTATCATGAAACGAGTTAAACTCTACATCTTATCCAGAAACACCGGGCCATAGGGATAAATGATTATCTCTAATCTGTCTCTAAAGGCGACAATAAATACCCCTCTCCCCCCACCATAAAAGGTAATCAATCTTTTTCCACATAAATCTCTTTCATAATCTTCCTGATTACTGACAAGAGTGTCGGAGGGTTCGTCCCTGGGATCCATCCCGGTGTATCGAACTTTTTGCAGGTTCGGCAACGGCAAGAAACCATTCAAACGCCGGTGAAAGTCAACATGTTTGCTTATTCGTTTTCTCGAAGAATCCAAAAATTCATCTGTTTGTTCCCACACCTAAATCAATAGCAACAGAACACTAATCCAATACATTATTAGATATGTGACTAAACTAATATCTTTCATCTAACATAATATCCAACACTAACAAATAACCACTTTTGCGGCTTTATTCGAGCTCATCTCGAGTCGGCTTCGCTTGAAATTCCACCCACATAGATCATAAGAGAGAATATTTGAGGCATATTTTCAACACTGTATTCAAGACAACGAAGAAGAAAAAATCAACAACAATGAGCAAAAGTCGACTTTCCAATAGGATAATTGATTGTCACTACAATAATGGAAAAATAGTAGCAGCACTGGACAATTGATTGTTTTTCGCCTCTGGAAGAGAATCGCCGGCCGTAACTTTGAGATGGTGGACTCACTGGACTGTTCCGGCCAACCAGATTGAGGTTTAGGTTTGCATTTTTAGTGATTAATTTTGGGGAACTAATTGTACCCCCCCCCCCCACACACACATATATATATATCACACACACACACACATATATATATATAGGGAAAGCTTCGGTTGTGCACTCCTATAGTGCACACGGCGTGTGCACTAGGCCTTCGGGCATTTATATCGACGATCCGAACCGTTCACATTGATCTACACATCTAAATTAGTCTAAATATGTAAAATAAAATCATTTGAAATTCATTTACCCATCCATCATGTGACTAAAAAAAATAATGATTTTCAGCCATACAATTTGTAATACATCAATGGATCGATGGGTAAATGAATTTCAAATGATTTAATTTTATATATTTATACTAATTTAGATGTGTAGATCAATGGGAACGGTTCAGATCGTCGATATGAACGCCCGAAGGCCTAGTGCACACGCCGTGTGCACTAGAGGTAGTGCACAACCGAAGCTTTCCATATATATATATATATATATATATATATATATATATATATATATATATATATATATATATGTATATATATATGTATATATATATATATAGGGAGCCCTTCGGTTGAGAACTAATTTTGGTGAGAACTCCGTGAGAACTCACGAAGTAGACCCCCCATGAAAAATCCGAACCGACCATCTCGTTCTACATGCCTTAGATAGCATAACATAAAGAATTTAAATAATTTGAAGTTCGTTTGCTCATCCATCAAATGGAGTAGAAATTTCAGCCATACAATTTTGCGATGATGTAAATAATGGGAAAATGAACTTCAAATTACGTGATTTCTTTATGTTATGCTATCTAAGGCGTGTAGAACGAGATGGTCGGTTCGGAATTTTCATGGGGGGTCTACTTCGTGAGTTCTCACGGAGTTCTCACCAAATTAGTTCTCAACCAAAGGACCACACACACACACATATATATATGGTAAAAGGGATATGAGCAATTGATTATGTGTGTGGCATGCATGTGATACATTGGACAACTAACGCTTTAAGGCTTTTCCAATCACATGTATGTCACATCGTCAATTGCTCATTTATTAAATGAACAAGTTGCTCATACCCCTTTTTCCATATATATATATATAAGATAGAGACGGCGAGGGAGGTCAAGACTGTTTTTAATGTGGGAATGTATGTCACATCGTCAATTGCTCATTTATTAAATGAACAAGTTGCTCATACCCCTTTTTCCATATATATATATATAAGATAGAGACGGCGAAGGAGGTCAAGACCGTTTTTAATGTGGGAATGCTTGAATTCTTCTTCATATCTCTAATATTATAAAGAGAGAGTTGGAGTTGTGTAATTTGTAGTTAACCCAAGTTACGTACATCTTTCGTGCAAATTAAATCCCCCAATGTATGGAAGAGAAAGTGCATCACACATGCAGATTAAATCCTCCAATTTTGGTAAAATCTAAACTGTACGTATTAAGATTAATCTGTAAAAGTAGGAGGTTTAAAAAAAAAAGGAACGTGCATTGCATGTACATATTACTAGTATTAATATATATATATATATATATGTATATATATATATATATATATATATATATATATATATATATATATATATATAAGATAGACACGGCGAGGGAGGTCAAGATCGTTTTTAATGTGGGAATGCTTGAATTCTTCTTCATATCTCTAATATTATAAAGAGAGAGTTGGAGTTGTATAATTTGTAGTTAACCCAAGTTACGTGCATCTTTCGTGCAGATTAAATCCCCCAATGTATGGAAAAGAAAGTGCATCACACATGCAGATTAAATCCTCCAATTTTGGTAAAATCTAAATTGTACGTATTAAGATTAATCTGTAAAAGAAGGAGATTTGAAAAAAAAAGGAACGTGCATTGCATGTACATATTACTAGTATTAATGAAGTCTCCTCTTCTCTTTTTGATATCTTGAGTTATTGTCCGTGGTGTTTAAGTTTTCGTTAGGTATTTGAGATCTCACGATTCTCAACAAATGTCAATAAAAATGACTGAGACAGAAGGAGATGGAAGGATAAATGTAGAATCAGTGTTCTAAAAAGCGCTAGGCGGTAGTCGAGCGGCCGATGGGGGCCTAGCGCCTGGACCTTGTAAGCGGGGATTAAGCGGCTAGGCACTAGGCAGTTTTTTTAATTAATTAATTAATTTATTTATTTATTTATTTATTTATTTATCGATCTTTTAGGTTTGTTTTGTTCATTTGTTGTTACTTGTTACCCCTTTTTACTCTTTATTGTTAGTTTGCTACTCATTCTTACAATAGAATTTTTTTTCCTTGCAATTGTAGGATGGACTTCACATAATCGAATCGGTGTATTATTGTATCGGTGAACATGAGGACTCTATCTTCTCCATATCTAATGTAAACCACATTGTGGCTACTCATAAAAGAATACAAGTTCTAAAGAAAGAATAAATGTAAAGTTGATAGATGATCTCATGAAACAATACATTCTTATATTTGATGTTTCTTCATCGTGCAAACTGCCAAGATGGTTCAATCATGGTTTCTCTCTTCTTTTCTTCAAGTTACTCATCCAACCATCCCTATGTTCAAAAGTTAATAACCTAAAGATTAATGGTATGGCATGAAGAATGATGCAAGGGTAATGATAAAGATATGATATTTACAAGAAACACTTGACAAGGGCAATACCAACTAAGATAGTGGGAGGTATAAACTTTAACAGAATCGTAAAGATATTATAAACAATAACCTTCCCAGTTGCATTCCGCATAGGAGCTATATGTAGCAGATTCCAGAATGAACTTTCATCTTTCCTGAAATTTCAACCAAAGTGGAAATTAAAATTTATATTTTAAACCAAGAGTTGAAAGCTCCTCTGATCAGAGGTAAAAAAGGTTCAATTTGGTATTTAGTGTAGTGAAGTGTAAACCTGTAATTCAATAAACGCACTGAGCAAGCTTGTTCTGCTTGAATTCTACTCTTTATCTGCAAATGCTCAAAAAGAAAATTTGAAAGATAAATAACCTACAAATTAAAGCAACTGCACGCTGCAAAGCCGACTATCTGGAAGCCAAGGTTAACTACCAACCTCCCAAAAAGCCTCAATATCAGTGTCAGGGCCATTTAAAAATCTGCAATTTCATCCCAGAACTTCGTGCCCAGAGTAACCTACAAAAACAGAAGGGGAAAAATAAATTTTAAACTGCTTGTTCCATTGATGTTGTGTTTATGATCTAGGCATAAGCAATCAAGGGCAGCATTAGTTTGTGTAACATGAGTTAATAGAAACACATTATTGCATAAGTACGATAAAGAGTTCAGACTGTAAACAGGTGCATCTTTTGGAGAAGCAAGACCGAAGAATGAGGTGCATGTAGCAATGTCCAACAAATGCCTCACCTGAGTGACCGCTTGCTCTTCGTCGTAGTTCTCTGCATTTTATAACTAGGAGAAAAATATAAAAAATAAAAAAAATCAATGGAACACTATCTGCAGTCTGAACTCTTTATCGTACCAAAAATTCTTGTATATGGAAAAGAAAAAAACAATGCAGAAGGAAACACATTATTGCATAATAGAAATAATTTTGAAACATCTCCTGTGAGGTTACTATGTCAAGAGAAAAAAAAAAAAAGATCACTTGAATAGCAACATCTCCTGTGAGATTACTAATATTGAAGGAAGCTTCAAGTTATATGATACTTCCAAACTAGACTTTCGGTCAACCAAAAATAGCAAAATACAAGCAAGCACAAAACAAATAGGAATATCACTTGAATAAAATGTATGCTCAGAAGGGAGAACAAATTCACTTCATCTTTATCATTGAAGGTGCTTCATAATAAACTTAACTAATACTTCCAAACTAGACTTCTGGGTCAAAAAAAGGAAGGAAAAAACAGAACTAAGGAAGAAAAAAACAGAACTAAAAAAGAGTAAAAAGGAGCAGTAGGCAGTAAGTAGTTTAACAAATAACAAGTTTAATGACAACAGTAAACTATGTCTCTAACTCCTCTTCTCCATATCCATCCATGATTTGCTCTCCATCCGATTCTAAGTAGTATTCCTCATCACATCCCTCGTCTTCCGTGTCATCATCCGATTCAAAATCTTCTTCATGGAGCTCTCTTACTTCAACATTTCTTGCACTTCTCTGAGGTTCTAGTGTGTTATCCGCTCCGGACGCTTCCCCAACTTCTTCATCATCACCGCCATCAACAATCCATCCTTGTGCGCGACTCGCATCACTATGAAGTAGTATTTCTATTTGTCTCTCTTTCTCCCTTCTCTTCTTGTTGATGATTCTAGAATTAAATTTGATATAGACGAGTTGCTCCATCCTTTTCGTATCTAGTCTATTCTTCTTCTTTGTGTGTATCTACATTTAAAAACAAAAAATTAAAAAAATTAAGAAATTGTTAAGGCCTTGACTCTTAATTACTAAGTTATCATTTACATAGGAACTTACTCCCTCAAAAGTACTCCAATTCCTCTCACATCCGGATGAACTCATAGTTAATGAGAGAATCCTTGTCACCATCCTTTGCAAATTAGGTGTATGATTGCCATAATTGGACCACCATCCGACTAATAATTAAAGAATCAATGAAGCACATATGAGTAAAGGAAACTTAAAGTATTAAAAAAACTCAACGCTTATTCGCTTAATAAGAAAAGTACCTAACAATTCATACCTGGATCATAATTGTCATCATTTTTGGAGCACCCGGCCGCGGCCAAGGCTCTTCCAAACCCACCCTCTTTGTTCTTATACTTCAACAACTCCACGTTTACAACAATGCTTTGCTTGTCAAAATCATCGGGAAAGAATTTCTCAACACAAGTAAATATACCATCCATGACAATAGGATCTTCTCCTATGGTTGCATCTTTATAAAAGTAGTAGGGATTCAATAGAAAGCCGGCCAAATGTAAAGGACTATCAAGTCTATGTTGAGCTTTTTTATCAATAATATCAAGAATAGGCTGATAGTTTGCCTCAACATGTTTGAATGCAACTTTGATATCTTCTTTTGCTTGCTTTAGTTCCCCATATAAAAAGCCCATTGATGGCTTCTTATCCCCGTCAACAAGTCGAAGAACCTTCACTAAAGGAGCAAACACCATCAAACATAATGTTACACCATTCCAAAAGGACATACTCAACACCGTAGCATATGCCGCTTTTCCCTTAGTAGTCTTTGAGTATTTGCAAGCTTCCCACCTATCACTTGTAGCCATATTTCTCAACTTTTCTTTTTTATTCATCAAACTTTGCAAGGTTAAGAAAGAATAAGAAAATCTAGTCACCCCCGGCCTCACAATATCTCTTCTATTTGTGCAATTTCTCATCATTGAAAAGGTAGCATGATGTGAATATATATAGATAGTGAAAGCTTTTGCTTTATCAATTACTCCTTTGAACTTGGGTTCCTTGCCAATTGCTTCAAGCATTAAGTTCAAGGTGTGTGTGGCACATGAACTCAAAAATATGTTTGGTCTTTCCGCCAATAACAAATTTTTTGCCGCCATATTATTTGATGCATTGTCCGTCACAATTTGAACCACATTTTCTGGCGCCCCAACATCATTTAGTATAGACTTGTTAACATATTGATATATGTAATCACCGGTATGGGCGTCTTCGGAAGCTTCTTTGGAAGAAAGAAAAGTTGTGCTGTAACGCCCCGCCCCAATGCTCAGACAAATTATAAATACTATGTAGTTCCACTGCCCACCACAGGCTGCCTCTCAAAAGGTGGTTAACCGAATTGGTGACTCTTGATCCTCGGCAATAGTATTTATACTCTGATTATCCTCGCAAATTCCCGATATGGGACTATATGTCACAATCCTCTCACAAATCTCACACACCAGTCGACTGCTGGCAGTACCAGTCGACTGTCCTCTATCAGTCGACTGCTGGCAGTACCAGTCGACTGATCTGGGGTATTACATACACCCCCCCTTAGGAATCAGCGTCCTCACTGAGCACAGGGCACACCTCAGTGTAGGACCGTCCTTTCTAGCCGATGTAGTATAGTCCCTTAGATCGGAGATCAGTCATTCCCAACACCGCAGATCCCGGATACCCAACACCGGTTCGGAGATCAATGACTCCCAGCACCGCAGATCGTAGGACCTCTACTACACCCGGGGTCGAAAGTCGGCTCTGATACCATTTTGTAATGCCCTGCCCCAATGCTCAGACAAATTATAAATACTATGTAGTTCCACTGCCCACCACAGGCTGCCTCTCAAAAGGTGGTTAACCGAATTGGTGACTCTTGATCCTCAGCAATAGTATTTATACTCTGATTATCCTCGCAAATTCCCGATATGGGACTATATTTCACAATCCTCTCACAAATCTCACAGACCAGTCGACTGCTGGCAATACCAGTCGACTGTTCTCTATCAGTCGACTGCTGGCAGTACCAGTCGACTGATCTGGGGTATTACATGTGCCCTCCTTACAATTCACACACAAGTTCATGATACTTCTTCTTTTCCGATCGGTCCAAGCATCGGTCATGATTGAGCACCATTCTTTGCCCACTCATCTTCTTGCTTCTTAAGTAAGCTTTTTGTTCGTGCATACTCCTCCTTTAGCAAAGGCTTTCTCAAAAGATGTTGGCTAGGAGGTTGATAACCCGGTCCAAATTGACCGACCGCTTCACAAAATCTTTTGAAGCTATCATTATCAATGGCATTTAAAGGAACGGCCCTTCATACAACCACCGAGCCAAGTATCGATGCACTTCTTCTGATCTTTCCTTAGAAATTGCATCATGGATACTTTGCTGTCGTGGCTTCTTTCTTGCATCCAATGAAGCGGAAGAATCGGGATTGATACCCGATGTAAACCTATCCATAGCCCCAAGAATTCGTGGCCTCTTCCTCAATCCTTCCTCTTCGATTTCTTCTTGAAGCCCTTCATCAGTTATTACAACTTCTCCTCTAACTTCCTCCAAGTGCTTTTGCTTATTTTTCTTTTTAGCTCTTCCTTCTTCGATCGCAGCTTTACATTTGGCTTTATCTTCCTCACTCGATTTTCTGCATGGGGCCACCTGCCCTCTAATATTCGCAATATGATGCTTCAATCGATAGACTCCTCCACTCATCTCTTTCTTGCATAACTTACATTGAATTTTATCCAAGTTATTGGGATTCACTAACACACCGTACTCCCATCCAACATCTTCGGAATCACGTTTTAACACAACGCCTTCCGCATCGGTCATTGCATTAGATGCCGCAGAAGATAAATTTTCAGCCATTTACTGTATAAAGGAAAAATCAGTGCTACAAACAAGAACATCAAATTACCAAATTAAATTATCAATCGCACTTTTTCATTCAAACATTCTTAAATTTAGTGATTTACATAAACAGAATCACTTCTGTTTGCGAGTTTTTGTATATTCGAAATGGAACAAGTCAAGAATGTATAGTTAAGTATTCTTCACTGACATTGTAGTAGAAAACAACGGTTTCTATGTTTCTTATGACGAGGGTGTTTATCCTTGTGCTAGATTCTATGATTTCTCTTCTCTTGATTTCTTTTCTTCCTGTTAGTTTGATTTATATAGAATAGAAGTAAGAAAATGTGGTGCTGGTAGCCTGGTAGTATGGACAGCAATGCATTTCTCGATTTGCTTATACTGTTATACATATTGGACCAATGGTACAGCCATCTAGTTCATTGGCATTACATTACTACAAAGATATTACAAAACATCGCAAAATTAGAGTGAGAGAGCTATAGACTTCATGTCTTCTCCAAATATCTTTACTGCCTTTCTAGTTTCTACATAACGGATAACTCATCGCAAAGTTTAGTGGCTATCAGTCCAGGGTTTTATTTAATTTCAAAATAAATACAAACAAAATGAAAATATACACACTAATAGATTACAGATGTCGGAATAAGAGCTGACAAATACTTCTTCTCTAAAATTTTCTGAATGAACTAAAATGAAAAACCTTTCCAAAAAATAAAACTAAAATGGAAACAATAACATACTTAGTAGAAATGTTTTCAAGTGTAGGATAGAATCATATAAAGTAATAAAACATTACAAAGGTCAGCGAGATTGCGCTTACTGTAGTGTTGACGTCGGAGGGAGGCGGAGGTGGAGGGAAGCGGAGGAGGTGTCAAAATAGAAGGCGCTGCGAGCTGCGAAGAAGGAGGGAGAAACTGAAGGCGTTGCGAGCTACGAAGGAGGAGAGAGGCGAAGAAGGAGGAAGGCCGAGAAGGTGTCGAAATAGAAGGCACTGCAAGCTGCGAGCTGTGAAGGAGGAGCGAGGCGAAGAAGGAGGGAGAATCTGAAGGCCCTGCGAGCTACGAAGGAGGAGAGAGGGGAAGGAGGATGGAGGCGGAGGAGTAGGGACGCAGTGTTGATTTGGGGGTTTGAGAGAGAAGAATTGATTTAGGGTTTTTTTTTACGGGAATTTTGTGATGAGCGATTTAGAGATTAGAGGGGAAAGATTGAAGAGCGGGTCGGGTCCACTTTTTTTAAGACTTAAACACTTGAAGCGGTCTAAGCGGGTTTAGTCCGCCTAGACCCGCTTAGGCCGACTAATCGCCGCCTAGAAACGATTTTAGCAGCCTAGCACCAGTTGCTGATTTTCTTAAACGCCTAGGCCCTAGTCGAGGCATTGGGGGGCCGCCTAGCTCCTAGGCGGCCGCCTAGGATGCTTTTTAGAACACTGTGTAGAATATTTATGGTATGTATTCTTATATTACACAAAAAATGCAATCATTTTGCACCAACCTGCTGCAATGAGAAGTGATTAAGAATGGTGATTCTCAGGAGCGTATATGTTGAAGCTCTAGGTCTCCTTGTTTCAGACATGATTGAAGTAATGGTAGAAGATTTTATTCTTTTGAGCTCTACTTAAAATAGTTGTATTGATAATGAGAATTTGCATGTTTTTTTGACAATGGTGATTTTCTGAAGGAGGCCAGAACTTGGAAATGAAGACTTTATCGTGGAAATAGTTTGATTAGGTTTAGTGACAAACATACTAATGTGTTGTTAGAAAATGGGTATTTTATACATCATTTATGAACCAATTTTTGAGAAATTTTTGAGTAAGATTCTCTATGAATTAGTGACAGATCTTGATGGATTTGTTTTCTCCTTCGTGAGTAGATCAAAATCATATATTTACTTGCTCAAAATGGTTATCGGGTGACTGAGAAATTGTCTTCCAAAGTGAGGTGGTTTCATCTCTGAAAATGAGTTGATGGATTTTAGTTCTACATCGAAAAAAACAAATGAATTAGAAGATGATATATAATAAACTCTTTCTTGGCATTGTAAGATAGCAAACTAATAAGCTCTCTCTCGCGAGTCCAAATCTCGGATTGAATTACATGCGACTTGTGTGCGCCCGCACGTCCTGCCGGACTGACATGAACCCATCCCGTGCAGAGCCATTTTTTTTCGATCTGTAACGGCTGAAATAAATGCAGCCGTTACAATAGTGCATTCCAGCTTCTGTCTGTCATTATAACCGGTGCATCAAAAGAGTTATCTACTATTACAGTGGATGCAGTTAATGCGTTGTCTAATGTTACAATTCTCACCCTGACCATATACATATAGGTCCCTTTCCCCCTGAATCAACACACAAGAAACTCTTCTTTTCCCCAAACTCTCTGTTCTGTGCTTGTTCCATTCTTCGGTCGTGTGGTGATAGATTTCAGATGTTGTCCAGTTTGAGAGCGTGACGTGCCTGCATCAGCTCCTCTTGTCGTTGCATCCTAGGAGACAGACGCCTACATAAGTTCCAGCACCCGGACGAGGCAAAATCTGTTTTAAGGAGATTGTGTGATACACAAGCCTTGACACAAATTGGTTCGGTTTTATTGTTTTTCATTTTCCTTTGATTTTATTGGTTTTATTCTTCTTCCCCTTCTCTGATTTTTGTGCCTCTCAATCATATTTGGATTTATTGCAAACATTTTGTAACCAAAGTTGTAATAAGGAAAATAAATTTCTCGAAGATGGTTTTATTGTGATACAAATATTATAACAAACTGAAAACAGATTTTGATTTTCTTCCTTTCTGATTTTGAGGCACTTGTTTTTATTTTCTTTTTATTCTGAAAAATTTACACTGATGTTGTGTATTTTCAGATTAAAAATGAAAAATGCATCGGAGAATGTTGTTGTTGCTGATGTGGCACAAGAACCGAAAGTTGCTGTGGCACGAGTGCCACTGTCAACTTTTGTACCTATCTCAGTCTCCCATAAGGAGAAACTTGAGAAGTTCAACAGGCAGAATTTCAAAATGTGGCAACAGAAAATGATGTTCTACTTGACTACCGTGAATCTCGCAAGATTCTTGAACGAAGAAGCTCCAAATCTTAAGAAAGAAGAGCAAGACTACCAAGTCATCGCCGTTGTGGATGCTTGAAAAAGTTCTGATTACCTATATAGGAACTACATAATGAACAGATTAGTTGATTCCTTATACAATGTTTATATTGACAAAAGAACTGGTACAGAACTATGGGAATCTCTAGATCATAAATATAAAAATGAGGATGCCGACGCCAAGAAATTCATTCTGGGCCATTTCCTAGATTATAAAATGGTAGATTCTAAAACAGTAATCAGTCAGGTTCAAGAAATTCAACTGAACCTGCATGAGATACATGCTGAAGCTATGAACTTATGTGAAAGTTTTCAAGTTGCTTGTATTGCAAAATTTCCTGCAGGTTGGAAAGATTTCAAAAACTACCTAAAGCATAAGCGAAAGGAAATGGACATTGAAGATCTCATTATCAGGCTTCGTATTGAAGATGGCAATAGAGGATGTGAAAAAATCGGAGCCATCAGTCATGCGGCTAAGGCTAACATGGTGGAACATAGTCAACATTCCAAAAAGCACAACAACAAGAGGTCCAAGTTGGGTCCTAAGGGATGAATCTCCAAGAAATAGAAGTTTCAGAGCAAGTGCTTCAACTGTGATAAGATAGGTCACAAGTAACCTATTGCATACTACCCAAGAAGAACAGGAACAGAGAAGCAAATATTGTTCAAGGCATTGCTCAAGACATTTCTGATATCAACCTCTCAGTTGTGGTCTCGGAGGTGAACATGATGGTTTCAAACCCCAAGGAATGATGGATTAACATTGAAGCTACTCGACACGTGTGCTCCAACAGAATTATGTTCTCCACTTTCGAACCATTAGAGAATGAAAGAAGATGTGTATGGGGAACTCGGCTACTCTAGAAATCAAGGGCCAAGGTAAGGTGATCTTGAAGATGACTTTTGGAAAGAAACTGTCTCTAAACAATATTACATATGCTCCTGAAATTCGTAAGAACCTGGTACCTGGTTCTTTGCTTAATAATCACAGATTCTGTTTAGTGTTTGAGTCAAACAAATTTGTTTTGTCGTAGAATGGAATGTATGTTGGTAGAGGATACATGAGTGGTGGAATGTTTAAACTCGATGTAATGACCATGGTCAAGAATATCAATAAAGCTAGCTCTTCTACATATATGCTTGAGTCTTCTAATTTATGGCATGGTAGATTAGGACATGCTAATTATGATACTTTGTGTATATTAACTAACTTGAATCATATACCAACATTCAAATTGATTCCAAACATAAGTATGAAACTTGTGTTGAGGCAAAACCGAGAAGATCATCCTTTAAAAGTGTTGAAAGAAATACTAAACCTCTTGATTTAATTCACACTGATATTTGCGATCTGAAAATAATACAAACAAGAGGTGGTAATAAATTTATTACCTTTATTGATGAAAGCACAAAATATTGTTATGTGTAACGCCCCGAATCCCAAATACACTGAATTCGAGATGTTCTACAGGATCTTTTCGCTTCTCTTAGTACAATTTTACAAGGAAATAAAAATCTTTCACTTTACATCAGAGTTTACATCATTTATTCCATTTACACTGCACAACGGAAGTAAAAATTTACAACATTTAAGTAAATGTACAACAATATGGTAAAATCTTTATGCATCCATTCCTCTTTAACCTTTAACATGTCATTCATCCTGCATACAAAACTTTGGGTACGTTAGTTTATTCAACCGACGATAATTATACATGGCCATCCTCTCTATGCCAGAAACAGTATAACGATTCTCATTTCTTAACAGATCAAAAACTTGTTCACAATAAAAATGTAAATCAAAGGGGAAAATCTTAATGATGTCGTGTTGTGATTGTGCACTTAATCCTTAATGCAATTATTTAATTAGATGACACTAATGCGCACTTGTTTGGATTCTATGCATCCCATACTACATAGATCCGAGGGCAAGCCTCTTAATCGTTCTTCATTTTTGTAGGGTTCAATCCCTCGCCATGACTTACTCTACTACTATAAATACGGTGAGTATCCTAGATGATCTATGAGTACAAGCACGTGTACTGGACCCTGAAGGGGAACCCCACGCCATGTCTTGACTCATCAAGCATGCATTCTGTGGTAATTCAGCCTCCTCCCTGAACACGATCCTCTTGCAGTCACCAAACATCTCACAAGCGTGGCTAAAGTCCGATCATTACTGAGTTGTGCCCACGCCATATCTTGACTCATCAAGCATGCATTCTGTGGCTCACACACCCGCACCATAAACTCTAGTTCTCATACTTATGTTTTCTCTCACTTTCAACACATCTCCACTATGTACTAATTATTAGAATCATGAATAAAAATCAAAGCTCTAGAGTTAGCCTCTCCACTAAACCGGACTTATTCATTTCATTCTCACATGACCAACCTTGGTCTTTCTTTTCAATTTTCATTTCATTTCATTTGCCGGGAGAGACTTAGCTACTCTTTTGTTCAATTTCCAATTCACAACTTCCAATTTGAGCATTTCCAACTCATGAATTCATTTTCATTGCCTCAGCATATCATGTTCTTAACTTTCATATTCATGTAATTCTCAATTCAAAACTATGATTCATTTCATGTAAATTCTCAATTCAAAACTATGATTCATTTCATGTAAAATTCATGCAGCAACAGAATAGAGTTTATCAACATCAATCATAAAGTTCACAATCTTCAACATAAACTGAAATAAGATTCTCTGACATATCAAAAGACACTCTGGACAGTCGAATTGGAACATTCCAGTCGACTTGTACAGTCAATTCAAGTTCTTCATAACCACTCAGGAGAGTCGACTACTGCACATGGCCAGTCGGCTGTCCCGCAACTTTCTATGCTCAAAATATCATTCACGTGACAGTCGACTGTCAACAAATCAGTCGTCTGTCCCGGTCTTAAATGTACATATCCATGTTCAGCTCAGTCGACTTGCTACTCGCATTAGGTCGACTGGACAGGTTCACATTTCAAATTAAGGGATTATCTTTCCATCAGTTCTTACATGAACATGCATCATGGTGTCAAATTACAATATACATATATTCATGCTTCATAAACACGCAATTTCTTAGTAACATCACAACATGGAATTTCAAATAACTAATATTGTCTTTTCTTCAAGGAAATGTTAAACAATACATTTTCATTTGTTCATCACTTTCTTGCAAAGATGAAATATTTATCTCAATTCATTACACTAGAACATCATAATGGTAAAATACCTCATTTCATTAAATTACTGGACTATTTATAGTTTAATCAATGCATCGGTCGGCTGTTCACATTATCAGTCGACTGTACAGGTTATTCTCAGTTTAACTAATTATCACTAGTTTCTTTCCACGTGTTCATGTCTTCTCAGTCATATGCAACATGGGTGATACGAAATTAGCATTCCTATTTCATCTTAGTTTGCACACATATACATCATGAAACTTTCTAACAAAACATGAGAACATATGCCTCGTACCAGTCGACTTATCCAAACGGCAGTCGACTGTACAGACCCAATTCGTTCTTATTTGCAGTGCCATTACTACACTATTAGTCCTTCACAATCATCATCATAAACATACCCAGGACAATCTAATACGTTTGAATTTACTTTTCATAAGCATAGTAACAATCATCATAATCATGGCATGTTTCCTACATTAGAAGTCCTGAGAAACACCCACCTTATTGACGAAATAACCGAAATCCAGAAAAGCTCCTTAATGCAATGGACGACTCCTTGCTCCTTGCTCCTTGCTCCACACGGAAACCTTCAGAAAGTGATGCCCGGCCTCCACAGAAATAACACACACAACTCTCTCACAATATAGCTCTTTTACAAAATAATCTTAGTGTAAAAGAACAATGGATGAGAGGGGGTATTTATACACCAATTTGAGTGAGATGGAGGGCTAGGATTCAGTAGATGGTTATAGGATCAAAGGCTAGGATGGACTAGGGAGTTGTGATAACCACCCACACTCCAAATAACTACCCACACTCCAAAACCACTCTCTATCCAACCGGCCAAGAAATGTGTGCTTATGCACGTGTACATGAAGTGCACGTGTAAGCACAAGTCGCCCTAACAAAACTTGTACACACATAACAAGTCTTTAAAAAAGAAATGTTACACATTACAAGTTGTAGAAAATAAGAAAAGGGATTAAATCCATGGGCTTAAATTAATTGGGCCAAAATAATTATTTTAAAAGAAAAATAAGTAAACAAACATTTGGGTTTTAGGAAAATGCTTTATAGAAAACAATATTCGTACTCATCATGTTGAAAATAATAGCCAAAATATTACACGTGCACACTACGTGCAAAATAAATAATTTTCATAAATTTGAAAAATCAGGGTATTACAACACTCCCTCCTTAGAATAGTTCCGTCCCCGGAACTACAGTCAAGAGTGAGAGAAACAGAAAATACAACACCACACAAGAACAAAAATACAAAGATACAATCAAACAAAAAGCTCAGGATAGTCCTTCAACATCCTTTCCTCAGATTCCCAATTAGCCTCTTCAACCAAGTGGTTTCTCTAGACTACTTTGACCATCGGTATCGTCTTATTCCTAAAGACTTTCTCCCTACGGTCAACAATCTCGACAGGAGACTCGATGTAATTCAGATCCAACTGCAAAC
The DNA here is from genome assembly GCA_017893485.1 of Hemerocallis citrina. Taxonomy (NCBI): domain Eukaryota; kingdom Viridiplantae; phylum Streptophyta; class Magnoliopsida; order Asparagales; family Asphodelaceae; genus Hemerocallis; species Hemerocallis citrina. The sequence continues at coordinate 137,611,105 of CM030367.1, read as the reverse complement.
CTTCCGGCACTTCAGGCAAATGATGACTCGAATCTGGAATATAACCTCTCAGCATAGACACATGAAAGACATTGTGCACCTGAGACAACTCTTCCGGTAATTCAAGCCGGTAAGCAGTTTTCCCGATCCTTTTCAATATCTTGTACGGGCCTATAAACCTCGGGGTTAACTTCCCGCCTTTGCCAAATTGAACCACACCTTTACTGGGTGATACCTTCAAAAAGACGAAGTCACCAACCTCAAACTCAAGGTCCCTTCTCCGGTTGTCTGCATAGCTTTTCTGCCTGCTCTGCGCTTCCACCAACTTTTTCCTGATCAGATCAATCTTCTCAGAAGTTTGTTGTACAAGCTCAGGACCAAACAACTGACGCTCCCCAACTTCATACCAACAAACAGGAGTTCTGCACTTCCTGCCATACAAAGCTTCGTACGGCGCCATCCCGATGCTAATCTGGAAACTGTTGTTGTAGGCAAATTCTACCAAAGGTAAATGCCTTTCCCAACTGCCTCCAAAGTCTGGTATACAACACCGAAGCATATCCTCAAGAATACGGTTGACTCTCTCGGTCTGCCCATCGGTTTGCGGATGAAAAGCAGTGTTGAAATCTGTCTTGGTACCCAAAGCTGTCTGAAGACTCCTCCAGAAATGCGAAGTAAACTGCGCATCTCGATCAGACACAATAGTTGAAGGAACACCATGAAGCTGGACGATCTCGCCAACGTACAACTCAGCCAACTTGTCCATCGAAGCAGTGAGTTTCATCGCCAAAAAATGAGTGGACTTGGTCAGTCGATCGACTATAACCCAAATCGCATCATTGCCTTTAGAACTCTTAGGTAATCCCGTGATGAAATCCATACTGATGTTATCCCACTTCCATTCCGGAATAGGTAACAGCTGTAATAAACCCCCGGGTCTCTGACTTTCGGCTTTGACTTGCTGACAAACCTCACACTTCGCAACAAATTCAGCCACATCCCGCTTCAAACCTGACCACCAGAAATGCCGTTTGATGTCTTTGTACATCTTAGTACTCCCAAGATGTACCGGCAAAAGAGTAGCATGCGCCTCCTGAAGAATACTCTCTTTCAGGTCCGCCTGATTTGGAACACATAGCCTATCTCCGAACCACAGCATTCCATCCCTGATTTGAAATCTGGACAACCTGTCAGCACCAACCTGCTCCTTCATAGCATCAACCTCCTGACTTGCAATGATCCTTGCATTCAAAGTAGGCTGAAGCCTCAACTGAGCCAAAGATGCTCCCAATCCTTGCGAGACAACCTCAATACCTGCTCGATCCAACTCCTCAATTAGATGCTTCTGAGTTGTTATCAAACTGGCCAAACTGCTCTTGCGACTAAGTGCATCAGCAACAACAATAGCCTTCCCAGGATGATACTTGATCTCAGGTCGCATATCCTCGAGCACTTCCAACCATCTCCGCTGCCTCAGATTCAGATCCCTCTGCTGATATATATACTTCAAGCTCTTATGGTCCGTGTACATATTCAACTTCTCACCGTACACGTAGTGCCTCCATTGCTTCAGGGCAAAGATAATCGTAGCCAACTCCAGATCATGAGTCGGATAATTTTTCTCATGCGGTCGTAGTTGCCTAGACCCATAAGTGATTACTCTTCCTTCTTGCATTAAGACACAACCAAGCCCACGATGTGAAGCATCGCTATAAACATCATACTCAACACCTGCTCTAGGCAAAGCCAAAATAGGTGCAGTAGTCAGTTTCTCTTTCAACTCCTGAAAGCTCGCCTCACATTGCTCAGTCCACTTGAAGCTCACATTCTTCTTGGTCAGTCCAGTAAGCGACACCGCTATCTGAGCATAACCTTGAATGAATCTCCTGTAGTATCCAGTCATTCCAAGAAAACTTCTGACTTCCTTCACTGTAGTAGGCCTAGCCCAATCTCTCACTGCCTCTATCTTCTTAGGGTCAGTTGCCACTCCCTCCTTAGAAAGGATGTGACCTAGGAATGCCACTTCAGATTTCCAGAAATCACACTTGGATAACTTGGCATACAACTTATGCTCTTCCAACTTCTTCAAAACTGCTGCCAGATGCTCAGTGTGCTCCTCCTCTGACTTGGAGTGCACGAGAATATCGTCGATAAACACCACGACGAAAGAATCAATGAACGGCCTCAGAACTCTGTTCATCAAATTCATGAAGATTGCGGGTGCATTCGTCACTCCAAATGGCATAACTAAGAATTCGTAATGCCCATGTCGAGTTCTAAATGCAGTTTTATGCACATCTTCAGCTTTCACTCGAACTTGGTGGTAACCTGATCGAAGATCTATTTTGGAGAAAACCGCTGCTCCTTGTAGACGATCGAACAAATCATCAATTCGAGGAATAGGATACTTATTCTGAATAGTGACCTTATTCAGCTCTCGGTAATCGATACACATTCTCATCGATCCATCCTTCTTCTTTACCAAAAACACTGGTGCTTCCCAAGGTGACGCACTAGGTTGAATAAAGCCTTTCTCCAATAGTTCCTCAATCTGTCATTTCACCTCATCCTGTTCCACTGGAGCCATCCTATACGGTGCCTTAGAAATGGGTGCACTTCCCGGTTGAACAGTGATGCTGAACTCTACATCACGATGCGGGGGTAACCCAGGAAAATCCTCCAAGAACACAGTCGGATAGTCCCGAACCACAGGAATCCCTTGCACTTCCACAGGAGTCCCTTCCTTGCGGATAGTTGCCACCAGCTTAGAACATTTTTGCTTCCCTTGGAAAGTGACTTCAGGTCCACCTGGAGCCTTCACTGTTACCGTCTTGGTCTTACACTCGATGCTCGCACTGTACATCGACATCCAATCAATGCCAATGATAACATCGACTCCCAAGATAGTCAGCTCGATCAGATCAATGCCAAAGATTCGATCTCCAATCACAATCTCGCAATCAGCATAATACCGATCAGTGGTTAAAGTTTTCCCTGACGGAGTAGCTACTGCTAAGATCTTGCCTGGAAAAATCTTCGGTTCAACCCCCAACACTTTAGCAAATTTAGGAGACACAAAAGTATGAGAGGATCCAGTATCGAACAACACAACAGCTTTCATTCCATTCACATAAAGTTCGCCTATTACATAATACACACCATTACGTAACAGTTTCACAATATAAGTGGGAAAAGAAATGACAAGAACTTCTAAACATCAGCCTTCGTACCAGTGATGACATGATCAACCTCATCAGCATCAGCTTTCGTCAAGGCAAATACTCGCCATGGTTGGTACGGCCTCTTTCCAGTCTGCTGCGCTGGTGCATTGCGATTCTCCTTTCGTGGTTTGAGACATTGAGATTGGTAATGTCCCGTTTCACCACAATTGAAGCAAGTCACTGCAGGAGGTCTCACCACATGGTTTCCAGGTCCTCCAGCCATACTAACAGCGTTCGCCCCTATCGATTTGAACCTTTGTGCAGATGGTTGCCCCTTGAAACTCCCAAAATTGGCGGGCCTCTTTCCAGACTGCCAGTTGTTACTCCGGCTCTGAACAACATGGAACTGCTCCATATCCGCCTCCGTCGCTGCTGCCCTCTTGACCAACTTGTCAAATTGCCTGATACCAAGAGGTATCATCCGGGATCTCAAGCTTGGCCTCAGTCCATGCTCGAACTTACGAGCCTTCTTCACCTCATCCATCACCTGTTCTGGAGCATACCTAGAGAGCTGAGTAAACTTAGTCTCATACTCCCTTACTGACATGCTGCCTTGTTGTAGCGACAGAAACTCCATAGCCTTCTTCTCTTGAACATCGGAGGGGAAATAGTGACTGCGGAATTCTTCCAAAAATTCCTCCTAGCCAAGCAACATGCCTCCCATGGTCCTCTTCATCGACTGCCACCAAACAGCCGCATCCTTCTCAAGTTGCAGAGTCGCCAACTTGACCTTACTGCCTTCCCGGGTCTCCAACACCTCAAAGATCGTCTCCACTTGTCGAATCCAATTGTTAGCCGCATCTGGGTCTGACTTTCCCTCGAATATAGGTGGTTTCATTCTCTTGAATGATTCTACTAGCTTAATCGCCTCGGGCACTGGATTCGCAGGCCCCCTTCCTTGGTTCTGAGCGACGGCATTGAGCGTCTGATAGACCCTCGCAAGTTTCGTTTCCAGATCCAACCCCTCACCATTCCTAGCTCCTCTTCTCGACATATTCTGATGCAAAAGATCTATTAAATTCGAAGTATAAGACATGAATTTTAAATCAACTTGCATTTCATTGAATTCCAAACTTTATACATTCGAATTAAAACATTTTTGACATCAGAATGAAAGAAATAGCAGCTACAACAATCTAACTCCTACGGCTCCTCTTCGCTTCTCGAAGTTCTCCCCGTAGTTCATCAACTTCATCCTTCAGCACATCTGTCAGGTTCTTTCTCTTCTCAAGTTCCCATACTCGATGGCTGAGAACAGAAAAGTCGCCCTTCCGCTTTGCCAGCTGAGCTTCCAATACTCCAACTCTCTCTCGCAGGGTTCCTACCTGCCTCTGAAGAGAAGCCACAAGACTACTCATAACTGGTCCCTCTTCTTCATCAGAAGAAGAATCGTCAGACGAGTCTGGAGGTGGGATAATCTCTCGATATTCAGGCCACTCTTCTTCATCAGAATCTGCTTGCCCAGGGTGATACTCGTCCTCAGGATCAGCCTGTCCAGGATGGTACTCTTCCTCAATGATATGTCAGTCGTCGTCTCTAGTAGGGTTGAAGTGATCAGCCATCTTAGAAATAGAGAGGAAGAAGCATAAGTCATAGAGCAACACAAATGTAAGTCACTTACATTTAAATCTCTAAACTCAGACACACACACTCTAATGTCCACTTCTAGAGTGTCGTTCCTTATAAATTTGTACCAATCGGGAAAGCGTAGAAAAGCGTGGCTCTGATACCACTCTGTAACGCCCCGAAGCCCAAATACACTGAATTCGATATGTTCTACAGGATCTTTTCGCTTCTCTTAGTACAATTTTACAAGGAAATAAAAATCTTTCACTTTGCATCAGAGTTTACATCATTTATTCCATTTACACTGCACAGCGGAAGTAAAAATTTACAACATTTAAGTAAATTTACAACAATATGGTAAAATCTTTATGCATCCATTCCTCTTTAACCTTTAACATGTCATTCATCCTGCATACAAAACTGTGGGTACGTTAGTTTATTCAACCGACGATAATTATACATGGCCATCCTCTCTATGCCAGAAACAGTATAACGATTCTCATTTCTTAACAGATCACAAACTTGTTCACAATAAAAATATAAATCAAAGGGGAAAATCTTAATGATGTCGTGTTGTGATTGTGCACTTAATCCTTAATGCAATTATTTAATTAGATGACACTAATGCGCACTTGTTCGGATTCTATGCATCCCATACTACATAGGTCCGAGGGCAAGCCTCTTAATCGTTTTTCATTTTTGTAGAGTTCAATCCCTCGCCATGACTTACTCTACTACTGTAAATACGGTGAGTATCCTAGATGATCTATGAGTACAAGCACGTGCACTGGACCCTGAAGGGGAACCCCACGCCATGTCTTGACTCATCAAGCATGCATTCTGTGGTAATTCAGCCTCCTCCCTGAACACGATCCTCTTGCAGTCACCAAACATCCCACAAGCGTGGCTAAAGTCCGATCATTACTGAGTTGTGCCAACGCCATGTCTTGACTCATCAAGCATGCATTCTGTGGCTCACACACCCGCACCGTAAACTCTAGTTCTCATACTTATGTTTTCTCTCACTTTCATCACATCTCCACTATGTACTAATTATTAGAATCATGAATAAAAATCAAAGCTCTAGAGTTAGCCTCTCCACTAAACCGGACTTATTCATTTCATTCTCACATGACCAACCTTGGTCTTTCTTTTCAATTTTCATTTCATTTCATTTGCCGGGGGAGACTTAGCTACTCTTTTGTTCAATTTCCAATTCACAACTTCCAATTTGAGCATTTCCAACTCATGAATTCATTTTCATTGCCTCAGCATATCATGTTCTTAACTTTCATATTCATGTAATTCTCAATTCAAAACTATGAATCATTTTATGTAAATTCTCAATTCAAAACTATGATTCATTTCATGTAAAATTCATGCAGCAACAGAATAGAGTTTATCAACATCAACCATAAAGTTCACAATCTTCAACATAAACTGAAATAAGATTCTCTGACATATCAAAAGACACTCTGGACAGTCGACTTGGAACATTCCAGTCGACTTGTACAGTTAATTCAAGTTCTTCATAACCACTCGGGAGAGTCAACTGCTGCACATGGCCAGTCGGCTGTCCCGCAACTTTCTATGCTCAAAATGTCATTCACGTGACAGTCGACTGTCAACAAATCAGTCGTCTGTCCCGGTCTTAACAGTACATATCCATGTTCAGCTCAGTCGACTTGCTACTCGCATTAGGTCGACTGGACAGGTTCACATTTCAAATTAAGGGATTATCTTTCCATCAGTTCTTACATGCACATGCATCATGATGTCAAATTACAATATACATATATTCATGCTTCATAAACACGCAATTTCTTAGTAACATCACAACATGGAATTTCAAATAACTAATATTGTCTTTTCTTCAAGGAAATGTTAAACAATACATTTTCATTTGTTCATCACTTTCTTGCAAAGATGAAATATTTATCTCGATTCATTACACTAGAACATCACAATGGTAAAATACCTCATTTCATTAAATTACTGGACTATTTATAGTTTAATCAATGCATCGGTCGGCTGTTCACATTATCAGTCGACTGTACAGGTTATTCTCAGTTTAACTAATTATCACTAGTTTCTTTCCACATGTTCATGTCTTCTCAGTCATATGCAACATGGGTGATACGAAATTAGCATTCTTATTTCATCTTAGTTTGTACACATATACATCATGAAACTTTCTAACAAAACATGAGAACATATGCCTCGTACCAGTCGACTTATCCAAACGGCAGTCGACTGTACAGACCCAATTCGTTCTTATTTACAGTGCCATTACTACATTATTAGTCCTTCACAATCATCATCATAAACATGCCCAGGGCAATCTAATACGTTTGAATTTACTTTTCATAAGCATAGTAACAATCATCATAATCATGGCATGTTTCCTACATTAGAAGTCCTGAGAAACACCTACCTTATTGACGAAATAACCAAAATCCAGAAAAGCTCCTTAATGCAATGGACGACTCCTTTCTCCTTGCTCCTTGCTCCATACCGAAACCTTCAGAAAATGATGCCCGGCCTCCACAGAAATAACACACACAACTCTCTCACAATATAGCTCTTTTACAAAATAATCTTAGTGTAAAAGAACAATGGATGAGAGGGGGTATTTATACACCAATTTGAGTGAGATGGAGGGCTAGGATTCAGTAGATGGTTATAGGATCAAAGGCTAGGATGGACTAGGGAGTTGTGATAACCATCCACACTCCAAATAACTACCCACACTCCAAAACCACTCTCTACCCAACCGGCGAAGAAATGTGTGCTTATGCACGTGTACATGAAGTGCACGTGTAAGCACAAGTCGCCCTAACAAAACTTGTACACACATAACAAGTCTTTAAAAAAGAAATGTTACACATTACAAGTTGTAGAAAATAAGAAAAGGGATTAAATCCATGGGCTTAAATTAATTGGGCCAAAATAATTATTTTAAAAGAAAAATAAGTAAACTAACATTTGGGCTTTAGGAAAATGCTTTATAGAAAACAATATTCTTACTCATCTTGTTGAAAATAATAGCCAAATATTACACGTGCACACTACGTGCAAGATAAATAATTTTCATAAATTTGAAAAATCAGGGTATTACATTATGTGTATTTGCTTAAAAGTAAGGACGAAGCTATAGAGAAATTTGTGCTCTATAAAAATGAAGTTGAGATTCAACTCAACAAGAAAATTAAGGTGCTAAGAAGTGACCGAGGTGGAGAGTAAGAATCGTCATTTGCTGAAACATGTGTTAAGCATGGGATTATACATGAAACCACATCACCTTATTCTCCTCAGTCCAACGGTGTTGTTGAGCGAAAGAATCGTACCATGAAGGAAATGATGAATGCAATGTTTTTTTTAAGGGAAAGGTGAAAACTGGCCACCCTGCTTCATTAATAAGATATTAACAAAACAAACTCAGAGTACTGAGCTCTCTACAAGGTCCTACAAACATAATGAAAGTACAGAAACTCCACACCAAATATGGGGGGTGGGACCAAAGAAGACCAGAAAAACCAAAGAGAAATACATCATGGTCCCCCCAAAAAAATCCTGGGAGGTGCGCACCTCTGATCAGTGTCTGCCGCACATGTAGAACCCTGTATTTTCAAATATTATTTTAATCATTTGAAAATGAATTTAAATCTATTTTGGAGATTTAATTAATACTTTCTAAAAAGATTTATCTTTTACACACGTGCAAAACACGTGCAAATGACTTTTGAGATGTTTGAAAAATTAAGTTTTCTTTATGAAAAATCATTATTTAATAATTGGAATTTATTTTTTATTTTTCTGGATTTTTCTGAAATCAATTTGATCTATTTGCAATTTTTGAGAAAAGAAGGACTTTTATGCAAAATTGACATTTTTAAGGGTTAAAATGCAAATTGTATTTTCTGGACGTTTTGAACAGTAGCATTTGAGATTAGGATCATATTTTACTTTTAAATCCTAATTTTAATGAATTTTAGATGAATTTCCAAGTGTAGATATATATATATATATATATATATATATATATATATATATATATATATATAATTGTATTTTGAAGGGATCGTTTTGCAAATATATTTTGAAACCCTAAATATGATATTCCCGACCTATATAAGAGGGTTTGCAGCCTTCATTCGCTGCACAACTCAGATCTCGTTATATTATTTCTTGTTGATTGAAGAAGAAGTTTTTGGATCTAGCAAAAGAAGGCTTTTCGTGGATTTTCTTGATTCTAAAGGTGAGTGATATGAACCTTGTTTTGTTTATGTGTAGGATTGTGTGCTGTTTTGTTTGATGTTTTCGTATCTTGTATGTGATCGAAGCAATGGTAGTTATTCATATTATGCATGAGAAATCCATGAATATTCCGTAAGATCTTGTTTAACAAATTCGTTATTGCTCGAAACATGTTAAGATTCAAGTAGGATTTGATCGAATGAATGAACCTCTGGATCTTGTGTTTATAAACAGATCTTGGTTATTATTGATGAAAGAATTGAGTATTAAGAAACCCTAATAGAAGATTTAGGAATTTGAGAACATGAGAATTTAGTATTGTATCCGCAATGTGGATCATTTTGAGATTGTCACTTTTAACTAAATACGAGTTAACTTCATAAGCAATGAATCTTTAGAAAAACACCAGTCTTGATTTCTGTATTCAGACCTAATTTATGAAATCTGTAGGCCAACAGTCGACTGGTCTACGATTCAGTTGACTGGTACGACCCTACTGCAGTACTTTCAGACATTTGAAAATTTTTCGGGACAGTCGACTGGGACTAATGTCAGTCGACTGGCCTGCTGAGTAGAATTTGTTCAGTATTTTCGGGACAGTCGACCATGACCTCTATAAGTCGACTGTCAGCACTTGGAATGTTTCTTGAGAATTATTGGTAATTACTTCGGGTAAGTCGACTGATGGTTTAATAAGTCGACTTATAGTACTTGTGAAAATCTTGGGTATTGGTTCTCGGGGCAGTCGACTTATTGTAGTATAAGTCGACTGGTACTGATAAGTTTTACATAATCTTGAGTGTTCTTTCAAGTCTTTAGTCTTTGTAGATGGATATGTTCTGCGGTGTAAGAGTCACTGTTAGTGATTGCATGCCGGGTATCCGATCTATATTATCTTTAGTCCTTGTAGATGGATATGTTCTGCGGTGTAAGAGTCACTGTTAGTGATTGCATGCCGGGTATCCGATCTATATTATCTTTAGTCTTTGTAGATGGATATGTTCTGCAGTGTAAGAGTCACTGTTAGTGATTGCATGCCGGGTATCCGATCTATATTATCTTTAGTCTTTATAGATGGATATGTTCTGCGGTGTAAGAGTCACTGTTAGTGATTGCATGCCGGGTATCTGATCTATATTATCTTTAGTCTTTGTAGATGGATATGTTCTGCGGTGTAAGAGTCACTGTTAGTGATTGCATGCCGGGTATCCGATCTATACTATCTTTAGTCTTTGTAGATGGATATGTTCTGCGGTGTAAGAGTCACTGTTAGTGATTGCATACCGGGTATCCGATCTATATTATCTTTAGTGTTTGTAGATGGATATATGGGTATCCGATCTATGGTATTATTGGTGATTGATCGTTGGACATGTACCGTGGTATTGAGAATAACCGATGATCAGGTATTGGCAGTAACAGTCGACTGGCCAATTATTCAGTCGACTGTACAGTACAGTTGAGCTGTACCATTTTGAGAGTGATTGATTGAAGGATAACTGATCGATGGCATTGTTTCTCGACTTGGTTCTAAGCATGTACTTCCTATCATTTCTTGTTTCACATTACATGTTCAGTTTATGTATTTTTGTTCAGTACATGTTGTTTGAGAATTTATGTTTATTGTTTACTTATGTTTGTTGTTTATATCACTCACACCATTTATGGCTGACCCCTTTAGTTTGGGGGTTAGGGTTCCTCTCTAGCCTCATATGATGCAGGTTGTTGCTTAGAGTTTGGAGGCTTGGATGCTTTGGGTTAGCTTTAGAGATTATGAGTGATATAATAGAGCCTTGTGTAATTTTTGTAAAGAGGAGTGTTGTAAAAGAATGTTGTAATTCAAGGTGTTTGTATTTCCGCTGCAATTGAAAAAGATTATTGTAATAAGAGTTTGGAATAAAATAATTTGTGTTTTTGGTCTATGTGTATTGTTACATTGAAGTGGATCGCTGGGAATGTGCCACGTATTTTCTAAGTTCTCATATTAGAAATTCGGAGCGCTACAGATTGGTATCAGAGCATACTTCAATAGTAATAATAGACATAGTATGAAAACCAACCTAGGTGTGGACACTAGAGAGTGAGTACCTAGGTGTGGACATCAGAGTGTGAGTATCACATAGAGTTAAAAACATGATGTTATGGTTTGGGGTATGATTATGGTTCTACCATAGGATATTGATTTGAGTATGAATCGTGTGTGTGATGCTCTAACTTTTCCCTCGTTTTGCAGTATTCAAAATGGTTGCACCCAGGGGCAGGAATGGTGGCAATAATGAGGATGGATCTGGTAGTTCTCGAGGAGCGGGAATTGACCTTGAGACTGAATTCGCCAAGGTATATCAGACCCTGAATGCGCTGATGGCATTCAACTTGGCGCAGCAGCAGAATCAGCAGCAAGCCCAGCAGCAGAATCTGCCGCCAAATCATGAAACTGGTCAGGGTTTGGTCAATGCTGACCCTATCAAGCAGATTGAATCCTTTAAGAGGATGAGGCCGCCAGTCTTTGAGGGGCAAGCTGATCCAACCGCAGCAGATGATTGGATTAGGAAGATGCAGACGATCTTTGAAGTGTTGGAGACTCCGGCAGCCAGCAAGGTGAAGTTAGCTTCGATGCAGCTAGAGAAGGACGCTGGTGTCTGGTGGGAGTCGCTGAAGAGGACTCTGGGAGATCAGCAGTTGACTTGGGAAGCTTTTCTAGAGGAGTTCAAAGATCGCTTCTTTCCTCTTGATGTTCAGGAGAAGAAGGCGACTGAGTTCTTGAACCTTCAGCAGGGTAGCATGACCGTGCGGGAGTATGAGACTAAATTTGCTCAGCTTTCGCGGTATGCGCCAGAGTTAGTTGTCGACGAGGCAAAGAAGGCCAAAAAGTTTGAGCAGAGCTTGAGGCCAAACTTGAGGTCAAGGATGGTTTCGTTGGGCATCAGAAGATTCGACAAGCTGGTCAGGAGAGCAGCTATGACCGAGGAGGATATGGACCAGTCCCGGGTAAAGCAAGAGACCTGGAACAAGAAGAAGAGGCCAGCAGATGACCAGGATGAGAAGGATCCCAGTAAAGCAGAGCAAGACTACTGATCCAGTGCAGAAGGCACCAACAACTAAAGAAGTGACTTGTTTTTACTGCAAGCAGGCAGGTCATTACAGGTCAGCATGTCCGAAATTGGCAAAGCAGACTTGTTTTCATTGTGGTCAGGAAGGGCATATTCGGCAACTATGTCCACAGCTGAAGAAAGAGAATACAGGGAAAGATAAGGATCCGAAGCAGGGACGAGTGTTCGCATTGACTGAAGAGGATGCGGGCAATCCAGGAATATGATCTGTGTGTGTGTAGGAAATTTATTCTTTTATATTAAGTAAAACTTTATTTTGGAAATAATTGAAGATTGAGTATTTTCTTCATGTAACAAGTTATTTGGATTTAAAGGAATAAAGACAAAGTTTTATTTGATACTGTTTTCTTGCATACAATTGTATCGCCCATTTATTGCTAGTCTTAGTGTGGATCTTGAGGTGTTTCCAAGCAAGGTCTTGAGGTGGCTATCCTTAGTCCTGTCCTTTCTAAGGAGGGAGTGGCCACTGATTCTAGGAAGGATGAAGCAGATGTGGAAGGCCAGATGTGGATGCAGGAGTTCAGTAGTTGTTGCAGCGTGGCTTTATCAGAGTCGCGCAGCGGAAGATTGATTTTCTGAATTCCTTGCATGATTGTGTTTCTTATGTATGATGTATTTGTTTTGCTGGAGTGTAATCTTTGGTGTGACTGTATTTCCTAAGATTTATGTTTTACCCATGAGTTTTCAATCATTGTTAGTGGGTTGTTCGGACCTCATTAGCCGTAGTTCTGAGGACAGAACTCTTCTAAGGACAGAGTGATGTAGAACCCCGTATTTTCAAATATTATTTTAATCATTTGAAAATGAATTTAAATCTATTTTGGAGATTTAATTAATACTTTCTAAAAAGATTTATCTTTCACACACATACAAAACACGTGCAAATGACTTTTGAGATGTTTGAAAAATTAAGTTTTCTTTATGAAAAATTATTATTTAATAATTGGAATTTATTTGTTATTTTTCTGGATTTTTCTGAAATCAATTTGATCTATTTGCAATTTTTGAGAAAAGAAGGACTTTTATGCAAAATTGACATTTTTAAGGGTTAAAATGCAAATTGTATTTTCTGGACGTTTTGAACAGTAGCATTTGAGATTAGGATCATATTTTACTTTTAAATCCTAATTTTAATGAATTTTAGATGAATTTCCAAGAGTATATATATATATATATATATATATATATATATATATATATATAAAATTGTATTTTGAAGGGATCGTTTTGCAAATATATTTGGAAACCCTAAATATGATATTCCCGGCCTATATAAGAGGGTTTGCAGCCGTCATTCGTTGCACAACTCAGATCTCGTTATATTATTTCTTGTTGATTGAAGAAGAAGTTTTTGGATCTAGCAAAGGAAGGCTTTTCGTGGATTTTCTTGATTCTAAAGGTGAGTGATATGAACCTTGTTTTGTTTATGTGTAGGATTGTGTGCTGTTTTGTTTGATGTTTTCGTATCTTGTATGTGATCGAAGCAATGGTAGTTATTCATATTATGCATGAGAAATCCATGAATATTCCGTAAGATCTTGTTTAACAAATTCGTTATTGCTCGAAACATGTTAAGATTCAAGTAGGATTTGATCGAATGAATGAACCTCTGGATCTTGTGTTTATAAACAGATCTTGGTTATTATTGATGAAAGAATTGAGTATTAAGAAACCCTAATGGAAGATTTAGGAATTTGAGAACATGAGAATTTAGTATTGTATCCGTAATGTGGATCATTTTGAGATTGTCACTTTTAACTAAATACGAGTTACCTTCATAAGCAATGAATCTTTAGAAAAACACCAGTCTTGATTTCTGTATTCAGACCTAATTTATGAAATCAGTAGGCCGATAGTCGACTGGTCTACGATTCAGTCGACTGGTACGACCCTACTGCAGTACTTTTAGACATTTGAAAATTGTTCGGGACAGTCGACTAGGACTAATGTCAGTCGACTGGCCTGCTGAGTAGAATTTGTTCAGTCTTTTCGGGACAGTCGACCATGACCTCTATAAGTCGACTGTCAGCACTTGGAATGTTTCTTGAGAATTATTGGTAATTGCTTCGGGTAAGTCGACTGATGGTTTAATAAGTCGACTTATAGCACTTGTGAAAATCCTGGGTATTGGTTCTCGGGGCAGTCGACTTATTATAGTATAAGTCGACTGGTACTGATAAGTTTTACATAATCTTGAGTGTTCTTTCAAGTCTTTAGTCCTTGTAGATGGATATGTTCTGCGGTGTAAGAGTCACTGTTAGTGATTGCATGCCGAGTATCCGATCTATATTATCTTTAGTCCTTGTAGATGGATATGTTCTGCGGTGTAAGAGTCACTGTTAGTGATTGCATGCCGGGTATCCGATCTATATTATCTTTAGTCTTTGTAGATGGATATGTTCTGCGGTGTAAGAGTCACTGTTAGTGATTGCATGCCGGGTATCCGATCTATATTATCTTTAGTCTTTGTAGATGGATATGTTCTGCGGTGTAAGAGTCACTGTTAGTGATTGCATGCCGGGTATCCGATCTATACTATCTTTAGTCTTTGTAGATGGATATGTTCTGCGGTGTAAGAGTCACTGTTAGTGATTGCATACCGGGTATCCGATCTATATTATCTTTAGTGTTTGTAGATGGATATATGGGTATCCGATCTATGGCATTATTGGTGATTGATCGTTGGACATGTACCGTGGTATTGAGAATAACCGATGATCAGGTATTGGCAGTAACAGTCGACTGGCCAATTATTCAGTCGACTGTACAGTACAGTTGAGCTGTACAATTTTGAGAGTGATTGATTGAAGGATAACTGATCGATGACATTGTTTCTCGACTTGGTTCTAAGCATGTACTTCCTATCGTTTCTTGTTTCACATTACATGTTCAGTTTATGTATTTTTGTTCAGTACATGTTGCTTGAGAATTATGTTTATTGTTTACTTATGTTTGTTGTTTATATCACTCACACCATTTATGGCTGACCCCTTTAGTTTGGGGGTTAGGGTTCCTCTCTAGCCTCATATGATGCAGGTTGTTGCTTAGAGTTTGGAGGCTTGGATGCTTTGGGTTAGCTTTAGAGATTATGAGTGATATAATAGAGCCTTGTGTAATTTTTGTAAAGAGGAGTGTTGTAAAAGAATGTTGTAATTCAAGGTGTTTGTATTTCCGCTGCAATTGAAAAAGATTATTGTAATAAGAATTTGGAATAAAATAATTTGTGTTTTTGGTCTATGTGTATTGTTATATTGAAGTGGATCGCTGGGAATGTGCCACGTATTTTCTAAGTTCTCATATTAGAAATTTGGGTCGCTACAGCACAAGCTATCAATCGATCGTCGGCCCGATCTCAATTTCCTCATCGTCGAACTCCTGTACCTGGAATATGCTCTCAATTCGTCCTCTAGGACCTGCTGTGGCCACAGTAGCCCAAAAAGAAATAAGATGCATAGCGTGAATCAAATTTCCAGAAATACTATTGCAAGTTTCACGGAAATAATGGTTATTTCTGTCTAGCCAAAGAACCCAGGTCACTGCGGCGATAGCAATATACCACGCTTCTCTCATAGCCCCCCGCTCAAACCCGAATTTAGGGCCCACCCACAGCTCCTCGTACACAGTAGGGTATTGTGACGTCCCTAAGGCAGTGAGAACCTCTATGAGGACCGCTTTACTCCTAGGGCACTGAAGCAAAAGGTGGTTTCTCGTTTCCAGTGGAGCAAGGCAAAACCCGCACTGGGTACCCACATTAGGCTGTCGCTTGGCTAGGTTTTCCCTAGTCAGAATTGCATCATTCAAGACCAACCATAAGAAAGCTTTAATTTTAAGCGGTGCTTTAGTTCTCCAGATGACAGCCGACCATGCTGGTGTACAACCCCTAAAGTGAATGTGGTTGTACATGGAATGAACCGAGAACTTCCCGTTCTTCTCTACTCCCCATGATTTCTTATCAGGGCTCTGGGAGTAGTTAATTCCAGCATTGATGATGAGGTTCTGGAGTTCCGAAAGTATAAGCTGGGAACCTAAATCAAGATCTTGTTTGAAAAGAGGTTTCCAGGAGCCCCTTTTCCAGGCTGTGGCCACCGTGCAGTGTGGATGAGACGCTTGGTCATATAGGTCTGGGAACAGGTTTCTGAGTGGGTGGTCAGCACACCAGTTATCCCACTAGAATTTGGTGAGTCTGCCATTGCTGATGACTGACTTCACGCAACTATTTAAAGGTTCGTATGCTTTAGCGATGCCTTTCCAGAACTAGGAGACCCGGGGTCCTATCCTGAAGCCTAGGTTTCTCGTTCCATTACCCTGCATATATCCCTGAGCAAATTGTTGCCACCCTTCTCCATTACGATGGAATACTTTCCACCACCATTTGCCCAGCAATGCCAGGTTCATATCCCGAAGGTCAATGATGCCTAGTCCCCCATGTTTCTTTTTTATACATGCCTTCTCCCATCTGAAGAGATGGTACCCCCCTCGCTCCGGGTCAGCCCCTTTCCAAAGAAAGTGTTTTCGCATACGGTCAATCCTCTGAATCACCCATTGCAGTATTTCAAAGAAGGAGAGATAATAGGTAGGCAAGTTTGAAAGAACGACACTGATAAGCGTAACTCTCCCCCCAAGGAAAGGGCTTTGCCCTTCCACCCAACAAGCCGTTTGTCGACCCGATCAATAATGGATAGCCAATCTGCCTTTTTAAGTCTCCCAGGTCTTAGTGGCAACCCTAAGTACTGGATAGGAAAACTCCCATTAAGGCAGTTGAGGATAGTGGCATGATCCAATGCCTCTTCTGGTGTCAGGGCAATGGGGATGAGTGCACTTTTGTGGAAGTTGACCCTAAGGCTAGACCAGGCTTGAAAACAATACAGAATACCCTTAAATACGGTGGTCTCTCCTAGGTTCCCATTGCCGAATAGGAGCGTGTCATTTGCGTATTGGAGAATAGAGCACCCTTGTCGATTGGTTCCCTTGGCTACTGGTACCACCCAACCTGCTCAACCACATTTAGTCATCATGGAGTGGAGAACGTCGGCAACTATGGTGAAGAGGAGAGGTGATAGGGGATCACCTTGTCTGAGATCACGTCTGCAGGGGAATTGGTGCCCTTGGACTCCATTCACAAAGATCGCTGACCTGTTGGTGGTAAGGCAATTGTGTATCCACCTGATCCATCTCTCTCCGAAGCCTTTTCCTGCCAGCGCTTCCAAAAAACAATCCCATTCCATGGAATCGTAGGCTTTCTCAAAGTCCAGCTTCAAGAGGTAACTCTTAGAATTCGACATGTGGCAGTGATGGATCGTTTCTTCGGCTGTTGCCATACTGTTTTGTATGCAACATCCTTTGATGAATCCGGTCTGGTCTTGACTTATGAGGCCATCCATTACCTTACCTAGTTTGTTGGCTAGGGTCTGGTCTTGTTAATGATCTTAACCGAATAGTTGAGGAGGCTAATAGGGCGGTAGTCTCCAACTCGTCGGGAGTCTTCTCTCTTGGGGATTAGTACTACCTCCGTAGAGTTGAATCTCCCTAACTTAAGTTTATGCTCGTAGAAGTCTGCAAACAACTTCAGGAGGTCATCTTTGATCTCCTCCAAAAAAATCTGAAAAAAAATTATCAGGAACCCATCTGGACCAGGGGCTTTATCTTTTCCCATTTGTTGAACCGCCTCCCAGACCTCTTAGTGAAGGGATCTTCGAGGGACTGTTAGTTGGGATTATTCGCCTGATCCTGCCAGAAGTCGGGTTGAAGAGGGATCCTCAAATCAGCTTTGTGACCAAAGAGTCGCTTCCATCGAGTGGAAAGCCAGCCTAATAGCGTTGTCGTCTTGCACCATACCGGAATCCGTATGGATTGATTGGATGAGATTGGACCTCCGCCGAGCACTTGCCACTCGATGGAAGAAGGCGGTGTTCGCGTCTCTCTCTTTGAGCCACGAAATTCTGGATCTTTGCTGCCATTTGCTTTCCTCCATCCTGTAAAGGTGGTCGATTTTCTGTCTGAGCTGCAGCAGTCTATTCCGCTCTTCCTGTAGCAAGTCCCTAGTTTCTTCTGTTTTTTCCAGTTCCTCAATACCTTCCAGAAGGGAATCCTTAGCTTGCCAGATGAGCGCGAACCTGGTGCGGTTCCATTTCCTGAGTTTGCCACGAAGACTTCTAATTTTTTTACACCAAATTGCGGTTGGCTCGGTGGCCATTGTCGAGCGAGACCAACATTCGTTAACCATGTGATGGAATCCTTGGAATTCTAACCATGCTTTCTCAAACCTAAACCGGGAGGGCTTCCTTGGTTGGAGTTCCCCTAAGGATAGGTAAATGGGTACTTGGTCTGAGGTTGGCTTCGGGATTGACCTAGCCGCAGCCAACGGGAATTTGGCCTCCCAGTCTGTGGAGACCAAAATTCGATCTAGCTTAGCAAGGATGGGCGCCGCTTGCATGTTGGACCAGGTGAAGAGCCTATCAGAGATGGGAATATCTACCAGATCCAGATCTGAAATGACCTCGTTAAAGGCTTCCCTGTCTGCCTCGCGGGCACCTCTACCCTATGCTCTGAGGCGAATCTGGTGATGTTGAAGTTGCACCCCACCACCCAAGGGTTAGGCCATCGTGCTTTCACCGCTCTAAGTTCCGTCCAGAAGGCCCTTCGAGCGTCAGAGGAGTAAGGTCCATAGACCACCGTAACCAACAGAGTCCACTGGTCGGATTTACGCTGTAGTAAAACTGACAAAGAAAACTGTCCGTGGAGCTCATTTAGACAGCTAAAGTAGTCTGGGTTAAAACCTATTGCTATTCCCCCAGAAGCCCCCACCGATGGGGAAATTTTTCATTCTGAAATTCGTCTACCCCTGTAACGCCACAAAATTTTTTTTTGACTCCAAACTCAAATCTTTCAGTTTCTCTATCACTTTAATCATAAACTAAGAAAATTATGTTTCAGGAAAAATTTTGGCAGAGTCTCCCCTGTAAATTTTGCCCCGAAACACAAAAAACTTACGGAATTCTGCTCAAAATTCTGTAGCTCACAAAATACACAATAATTTCATGGGCTCCCCAGGCCAAAATGAGTAGATACACACATGCAATATAATATAATGCTCTGGGGGCCAAACACATAACAGATTATCAAATATCAAATAAAACCATAAATTTCTTTGAAAACGAGATAAAATTTTTAGAAAAACCTCTGTAAAACCTACCACAGAGCCCGGTACACCACAACGAGGTGGGTACGGGTCACAAACATACCATACCACATCGTACTATACTCACCATCATCATCTACAAGCTTATACATCCATAATACAATTTATATCATAAATTCTACTATTCACATCACTAAACTTAAACATAAAATTTAATGTAAGACTTCACTCAACGAAATCTGTGCCTCACCTCTGCACTGCTGAGGACCTGTAACAGTAGGGGGTTTAGGGTAGTCTAGGGACTCCCTAACCCCCCAAATACTAAGGGGTTAGCCATTTCTGGTGTGAGTATAATTTACTAAACTCATAAATAAATTAAATTGCATAAAGAAAATAGTTTAAACTTACAAACATCAAGTTAAGATGATGCAACCTGAAATCTGAACATACAAACATCACCAATACGATTTATATCCAACTACTCTTCAAATCTGCATTCAACTGTATACATATCCATAACTTCCCACATTTCATAATATACTTCACATCGACCTCGTATATAAATATTCTTATTTTCCATCCGCATAGAACGAATACACATACAATCCATTACTTTTCAATTTAAATTCTCTAACCCAACTACTTATCATTTCATAATTCCTACCACCTCATCGTTTCTTTATTTCCATAAATACTCATAACAAGTCTCTAACTCTTTTCTTCATACTTTTATAACTACGCACATCATTTTCCATTCATTTACATCTACGAACTCGCGACTCATATTCTTAAATACTCATTTTCATTCATACACCCTTTCTTTCTCAATTTCATATTTCATAACACCGCATTCATTTATTTCTTATAACCCATATCATCACGCATGCATATATCCACATAATACCACATTAATTCCTGTCTTATGACAAAATATAACACTCCATTACCCATTGCAATTTACTCACATTTCGTCACATCATGAACATATCACTTATTAAATACTCAATTCTTATCACATCAAAACATGTTTTATAACTCATTCTCATCCCGTTATATCATTTAGCTATTATTCAAGCTAATTAATGACCAACTTACTTTCATCTTCACTTATAACTCAAGTTATCACTGACTTCACTTTCATTCACATCAATTTATATTCCATACCCCCCATAGTTTGGGCAATAATATATCACACCTCAAAGCCGATAGCTTGGGTAATAATCACCACACCTCAAACGCATAGTCTGGGTAATATCACATCACATCTCAAGAGTTATTAATTTCACTTCAATCATTATTCAGCTTCACTTATTTAACTTCTCATTTCTCTTAATCATTACCACAAGTATACCAACTCACCCTGCGAATTATGCCAAGGCAGGTAGTTCCCACCATTTCCACAGAAATAGCGGGCAGGTAGTTCCTTGACACAATTCCAAGGTACAACTCACATCAACTGCATTTTACTTTAATGATCACACACATAATACCATTACTTCGTACTATTCATAAGAACACATGCCTCTTTTATTATTCCATTTTAAATTGACCACGTACTGCATTTATTACTTATTTTCATACACTAACTCATAACTCATTTTTTCTTTCACATTTACTTCATTCACAACTACTTTCTTTCTCAACCACAATTCACGTTTCACTATCTACTTTCTTTACTATCCCATTTATTACTAACAATTATTTATTCTTTATTCTCAACTCATAATACACTTACTTCACTATTTCATTTCAACTTATACCAAACACTTCTCTTTCTCATTCACAATTTATATCATATTCATTTTACTCTAGGTCTATCCTAGAGTATCAATTCTCTCTCAGGTCTACCCTGAGGTATCATATCTCTCTCCGGTCCCACCGGAGGTATCTACTCTCCCAGGTCTACCCTGGGGTATCATCTCTCTCTCAGTTCTACCCTGAGGTATCATATCTCTCTCCGGTCCCACCGGAGGTATCTACTCTCCCAGGTCTACCCTGGGGTATCATATCTCTCTCAGGTCTACCCTGAGGTATCATATCTCTCTCCGGTCCCACCGGAGGTATCTACTCTCCCAGGTCTACCCTGGGGTATCATATCTCTCTCAGGTCTACCCTGAGGTATCATATCTCTCTCCGATCCCAACGGAGGTATCTACTCTCCCAGGTCTACCCTGGGGTATCATCTCTCTCTCAGGTCTACCCTGAGGTATCATATCTCTCTCCGGTCCCACCGGAGGTATCTACTCTCCCAGGTCTACCCTGGGGTATCATATCTCTCTCAGGTCTACCCTGAGGTATCATATCTCCCTCCGGTCCCACCGGAGGTATCTACTCTCCCAGGTCTACCCTGGGGTATCATATCTCTCTCAGGTCTGCCCTGAGGTATCATATCTCTCTCCGGTCCCACCGGAGGTATCTACTCTCCCAGGTCTACCCTGGGGTATCATATCTCTCTCCGTCTATGCGGAGGTATCTATTCAAGTCAACCGAAATTATTGTTATTAACATTTACTTTTCATATTAACATCACCCTTTATCATTATAACATCTCATCTTTTATTTACTTATTCGCATAAACAATGATCACCAACTCACTTACCCCTTTCAATGCATCACACAAAAGAAATATCACCATAATTAACATAAAAATCATCACATCATAATATTTCACATCACAACTGCACGGTATTCTTTATTTTATCATTGCCCCATACGTCATGCGTATATTATATTATTTATTATCTCAATATCACAGGCTTGCGTACGCCCAGTAGATCAACACATCACAACATCATATATATATATATATATATAATATACACCCACTACTTTACCATCGCACTGGATATTCAAAATCACAACAATTCACCATACACCGACATCTTATATAAATATAACTCATCCCCGTATATATATATATAACTAATTCATTATCTATAATTTATATCAATACCCGAGACGAGTATTTAATTGTCATATCGCATACAAACACCAAACACTAATTTCCCCTTACACCTACACCCTCTTCCGGGATTCATATTCATCATTCAAATTATACTAAAATTTTTCTTGAAATAACAAATACAAAAATACATTCATACTAGCATCCCGTGAAGACTCGAAGCGCCAGCACGCCGTTCCACATCCAAATCTGCTAACATATCCTATTATCAAATTTCAACACAGTTAAGGCCTAAATCATCTAAATCTATCACAGAAAATAATTACACTATTTCTAATATCACTCAGGCGTTTTGTTGAACGTCTGAGATGCACACATGCATCGCACGTCATATTTAAATTCCTACGGGATGTTTATCCCCAAACAATTACTAAAATCACCCCCAACTTTTTCTAATAGCTCTACTAAAATTCTACTACTACAAAAGAGATAATTCTCACATATATAATTCTCTATTTCAAATCCAAAACCCTAATTTACTAACAACTTACAATTCCCCTAATAATCTACTAATTCCTCAAATCTACCACTTCCCACATCCCTAAATCTCTCTACCATAATAATTCTACTCAATAGAAATTACCCCAACTTAATTCTATACAAATAAATAAAATAGGGTATACCTTTTCGACATCCGTTTGAAAATCCGACGCTTCCACGATGTAGAGAACCCTCCAATTAGTCTATCCCCAAATTTAATTGAAAAACTACGGAGTATACTGGTAGATTGGGCGGAGAGAGAGAGAGGCCGATGGGTTCGGCAGCTCTCTGGTTTCGATCGGAATGAAAAAAAAAGAAAGAAAGAAAGGAGAAGGAAGGAGGAGGGAAGGGGAGGGGGTTTTGATAAATTTTTTTTTATATAATAAAAATATATATTTTTTATAAAGGGATATTTGCATATAGGCCCCCAGATCTCTAAACATTTCAAATAAGCCCAAACTTTATACTTTTAATAACACTAATATTGCAAAATACATTAAATATCACGTAACAATTCTCTAAAATTATGAAATAAAGTAAATAATATTTCTTTACACAAAACCCGACCCATAACTTCAATATATCACCTATACCCATCCAATAAAATATATTAAAACCACTTCATAATAATCCTTCAAAATAATAAAATAAATGAACAATAATTATTCACATAAACTCTCAACTCATAGCCCCCAATATATCAATATAAAAATAATAATAATAAAATATGGCTTAAAAATAATTCCCACCCCCTTCAAAATATAAAAACGAATAATTTCCGGTATTTTAAAATCCGAGGTGTTACATTCTACACACCTCAAAAGAAGCTCGTCCTCGAGCTACGGGGTTTAAGAAAATTGTCCAAACGATCCTGGATACGTTCTCCCCAATAATTTCCAATAACTAAGCAACTTAATGTCTTGATCGTCGCTAATCTGCATAACTCCCTTATCGACTACACACCTCAAAAGAGGCTTATCCATTAATCTCATCCAGAATGAGGTCATGCACCCTCTACAACTGGCAAAAATTTCGAATCCTAACTCGACTGATCAGCTGTGGAATAAGCAGCTGTACTAATAAACCGTCCACATATAAGGTCAGGTCGTCCTCTTCTACTAAAGAAATATCAAACGGACCAAATAATTCTGCTACCGTCCACACTTGGGACAGAATAAAAGTCAATATCCAACTTCTACTTAAAACATTTGCCACCCTATTGCTTTCCGGGTGATATTTCATATCCACATCAGCATTACTAAAGAACTCGAACCACCTTTATTTTCTCCTGCTAAAATCTTTTTACGAAAACAAGTGCTTCAAACTCTTACGATCATAGAAAAACTAAAACTGTTCTCTGACATACATCAGGAAATTTACAATCTACATCTTCAATTTTCCATCTTGAGTATTTCCTCTGAACACAACACACATACTTACATCAGCCAAGTCATTACATGCCATCAGAAACCAGGTTTCATCGGGCTTTCTCACCCGAACCCTTATTGCATCACACTTCTACCATACCTCAACCATACATATAGCCTTTACTACTATCCCATCTCCCAGCAAAGTATAATGACCCCAACAACACATCACCTCACGATCTATAGGATATATACCAATATGTCATACACAAGATTCTAAGAAAATAGCCACACTTGGCATACAGCAACCCATATAACAAAACTCTCTAAGGATGTACCATTTCTCGTCTGGGGTTTCTAAGGGAAACATAACAATGCCATAATGCAAAACACACGCATGGGCTATAAGGAATAACACTGACCCAAAGTCAGATAAAATAATAGGGTTCATTCCACTCAATAGCTAAATCCATACTTAGCAAAAAGCTATCAAAGCATAAAACAAACTTCACACAAACATCACCTTCTCGACTTAGCGCAATGAAACCCATACTCACAAGTCAAGATCACTAGAAATCGGTATAACGTTTCTAGTTAACCTAGGCTCTGATACCAACTGTAACGCCCAGAATTTTTTTTTGACTCCAAACTCAAATCTTTCAATTTCTCTATCACTTTAATCATAAACTAAGAAAATTATGTTTCAGGAAAAATTTTGGCAGAGTCTCCCCTGTAAATTTTGCCCCGAAACACAAAAAGCTTACGGAATTCTGCTCAAAATTCCGTAGCTCACAAAATACACAATAATTTCATGGGCTCCCCAGGCCAAAATGAGCAGATACACACAGGCAATATAATATAATGCTCTGGGGGCCAAACACATAACAGATTATCAAATATCAAATAAAAACCATAAATTTCTTTGAAAACGAGGTAAAATTTTTAGAAAAACCTCTGTAAAGCCTACCACAGAGCCCGGTACACCACAACGAGGTGGGTACGGGTCACAAACATACCATACCATATCGTACTATACTCACCATCATCATCTACAAGCTTATACATCCATAATACAATTTATATCATAAATTCTACTATTCACATCACTAAACTTAAACATAAAATTTAATGTAAGACTTCACTCAACGAAATCTGTGCCTCACCTCTGCACTGCTGAGGACCTGTAACAGTAGGGGTTTAGGGTAGTCTAGGGACTCCCTAACCCCCCAAATACTAAGGGGTTAGCCATTTCTGGTGTGAGTATAATTTACTAAACTCATAAATAAATTAAATTGCATAAAGAAAATAGTTTAAACTTACAAACATCAAGTTAAGATGATGCAACCTGAAATCTGAACATAAAAATATCACCAATACGATTTATATCCAACTACTCTTCAAATCTGCATTCAACTGTATACATATCCATAACTTCCCACATTTCATAATATACTTCACATCGACCTCGTATATAAATATTCTTATTTTCCATCCGCATAGAACGAATACACATACAATCCTTTACTTTTCAATTTAAATCCTCTAACCCAACTACTTATCATTTCATAATTCCTACCACCTCATCGTTTCTTTATTTCCATAAATACTCATAACAAGTCTCTAACTCTTTTCTTCATACTTTTATAACTACGCACATCATTTTCCATTCATTTACATCTACGAACTCGCGACTCATATTCTTAAATACTCATTTTCATTCATACACCCTTTCTTTCTCAATTTCATATTTCATAACACCGCATTCATTTATTTCTTATAACCCATATCATCACGTATGCATATATCCACATAATACCACATTAATTCCTGTCTTATGACTAAATATAACACTCCATTACCCATTGCAATTTACTCACATTTCGTCACATCATGAACATATCACTTATTAAATACTCAATTCTTATCACATCAAAACATGTTTTATAACTCATTCTCATCCCGTTATATCATTTAGCTATTATTCAAGCTAATTAATGACCAACTTACTTTCATCTTCACTTATAACTCAAGTTATCACTGACTTCACTTTCATTCACATCAATTTATATTCCATACCCCCAAACATAGTTTGGGCAATAATATATCACACCTCAAGGCCGATAGCTTGGGTAATAATCACCACACCTCAAACGCATAGTCTGGGTAATATCACATCACATCTCAAGAGTTATTAATTTCACTTCAATCATTATTCAGCTTCACTTATTTAACTTCTCATTTCTCTTAATCATTACCACAAGTATACCAACTCACCCTGCGAATTATGCCAAGGCAGGTAGTTCCCCCATTTCCACAGAAATAGCGGGCAGGTAGTTCCTTGACACAATTCCAAGGTACAACTCACATCAACTGCATTTTACTTTAATGATCACACACATAATACCATTACTTCGTACTATTCATAAGAACACATGCCTCTTTTATTATTCCATTTTAAATTGACCACGTACTGCATTTATTACTTATTTTCATACACTAACACATAACTCATTTTTTCTTTCACATTTACTTCATTCACAACTACTTTCGTTCTCAACCACAATTCACGTTTCACTATCTACTTTCTTTACTATCCCATTTATTACTAACACTTATTTATTCTTTATTCTCAACTCATAATACACTTACTTCACTATTTCATTTCAACTTATACCCAACACTTCTCTTTCTCATTCACAATTTATATCATATTCATTTTACTCTAGGTCTATCCTAGAGTATCAATTCTCCCTCAGGTCTACCCTGAGATATCATATCTCTCTCCGGTCCCACCGGAGGTATCTACTCTCCCAGGTCTACCCTGGGGTATCATCTCTCTCTCAGGTCTACCCTGAGGTATCATATCTCTCTCCGGTCCCACCGGAGGTATCTACTCTCCCAGGTCTACCCTGGGGTATCATATCTCTCTCAGGTCTACCCTGAGGTATCATATCTCTCTCCGGTCCCACCGGAGGTATCTATTCTCCCAGGTCTACCCTGGGGTATCATATCTCTCTCAGGTCTACCCTGAGGTATCATATCTCTCTTCGGTCCCACCGGAGGTATCTACTCTCCCAGGTCTACCCTGGAGTATCATCTCTCTCTCAGGTCTACCCTGAGGTATCATATCTCTCTCCGGTCCCACTGGAGGTATCTACTCTCCCAGGTCTACCCTGGGGTATCATATCTCTCTCAGGTCTACCCTGAGGTATCATATCTCTCTCCGGTCCCACCGGAGGTATCTACTCTCCCAGGTCTACCCTGGGGTATCATATCTCTCTCCGTCTATGCGGAGGTATCTATTCAAGTCAACCGAAATTATTGTTATTAACATTTACTTTTCATATTAACATCACCCTTTATCATTATAACATCTCATCTTTTATTTACTTATTCGCATAAACAATGATCACCAACTCACTTACCCCTTTCAATGCATCACACAAAAGAAATATCACCATAATTAACATAAAAATCATCACATCATAATATTTCACATCACAACTGCACGGTATTCATTATTTTATCATTGCCCCATACGTCATGCGTATATTGTACTATTTATTATCTCAATATCACAGGCTTGCGTACGCCCAGTAGATCAACACATCACAACATTATATATATATATATATATATATATATATATATAATATACACCCACTACTTTACCATCGCACTGGATATTCAAAATCACAACAATTCACCATACACCGACATCTTATATAAATATAACTCATCCCCGTATATATATATATAACTAATTCATTATCTATAATTTATATCAATACCCGAGACGAGTATTTAATTGTCATATCGCATACCAACACCAAACACTAATTTCCCCTTACACCTACACCGTCTTCCGGGATTCATATTCATCATTCAAATTATACTAAAATTTTTCTTAAAATAACAAATACAAAAATACATTCATACTCACATAGCATCCCGTGAAGACTCGAAGCGCCAGCACGCCGTTCCACATCCAAATCTGCTAACATATCCTTTTATCAAATTTCAACACAGTTAAGGCCTAAATCATCTAAATCTATCACAGAAAATAATTACACTATTTCTAATATCACTCAGGCATTTTATCGAATGTCTGAGATGCACACGTGCATCGCACGTCATATTTAAATTCCTACGGGATGTTTATCCCCAAACAATTACTAAAATCACCCTCAACTTTTTCTAATAGCTCTACTAAAATTCTACTACTACAAAATAGATAATTCTCACATATATAATTCTCTATCTCAAATCCAAAACCCTAATTTACTAACAACTTACAATTCCCCTAATAATCTACTAATTCCTCAAATCTACCACTTCCCACATCCCTAAATCTCTCTACCATAATAATTCTACTCAATAGAAATTACCCCAACTTAATTCTATACAAATAAATAAAATAGGGTATACCTTTTCGACATCCGTTCGAAAATCCGACGCTTCCACGATGTAGAGAACCCTCCAATTAGTCTATCCCCAAATTTAATTGAAAAACTACGGAGTATACTGGTAGATTGGGCGGAGAGAGAGAGAGGCCGATGGGTTCGACAGCTCTCTGGTTTCGATCGGAATGAAAAAAAAAGAAAGAAAGAAAGGAGAAGGAAGGAGGAGAGAAGGGGAGGGGGTTTTGATAAAAAAAAAATTTATAATAAAAATATATATTTTTTATAAAGGGATATTTGCATATAGGCCCCCGGATCTCTAAACATTTCAAATAAGCCCAAACTTTATACTTTTAATAACACTAATATTGCAAAATACATTAAATATCACGTAACAATTCTCTAAAATTATGAAATAAAGTAAATAATATTTCTTTACACAAAACCCGACTCATAACTTCAATATATCACCTATACCCATCCAATAAAATATATTAAAACCACTTCATAATAATCCTTCAAAATAATAAAATAAATGAACAATAATTATTCACATAAACTCTCAACTCATAGCCCCCAATATATCAATATAAAAATAATAATAATAAAATATGGCTTAAAAATAATTCCCACCCCCTTCAAAATATAAAAACGAATAATTTTCGGTATTTTAAAATCCGAGGTGTTACACCCCCATTCTACTAAGTCTGTGCATGTGCAACAGTTCGGTTTCTTGGAGACCCACGATATTGGCTTTTGTCCTAGCGATGACCTCCCTCACCATTTCTCTCCTACCCCTACTACCTAGGCCTCTCACATTCCAGAATAAAGCCTCCATTAATTCAGCGAAAGGGAAGGATCGTAACTCGTTTTGGGCAACGAGTTCAAGTTCAAGTTAAGAGTAACCCTCTCCGTCTCCCATCCTCTAATTTTGTTGAGGAGGACGATGTTCCTGTCTGTATCGTTATCCGTAAGACCACAGGTATTGGCTAGACTAAAAATTTTGCTATCAGTCATGAAGCTAAAAATAGAAGCTAAGAAGGAGCGCATACCTCCGTCGCTAGTCTTTGAGGATTTGGCGGCCGCCGTGATCTCCAGATAATCTTCTAAGGACTCCTCTGTAGCCCTTTTAGCCGCTTTCTGGACTCTGAAACCTGTGTGTGCTCGGTCCTGGCTAGGTACAGTCAGCTATGTTGGAGGATAGGTGGAGGGCACAAACTCAGGAGAGGTGGCACGGAAGTCCACCTGAAAATCATAGTCCTCTGATTCCATAGATTCCTCCTCAGAATAGACGTAATCATCTTCCAGATTCAATCTACCATCACTGTTGTCATCGTCATCTTGTGGTATACACTGTGCTGCTACATCACCCTTATTGGACCCCTCAATGGGCCATCACTTGTCGCCATTTCCTGAAGAATAATTGTCTCTCCAATGGTGGACCCCTCAATGGGCCCACTGCATGCCACTTCCAGAATATTTGGTTGCATTTCAGGCCTCGTACTAGTGTGAAGAACAATTGGGCTTTCGATGGGCCCCACTAAAATAATTCCTTCTCCGCTATAAAAGCCCCCCCTTCTCTTTTTCGTTCCCAATTGAAATAGTGGGCTTGGGCCCACTCGAGTCCACTTGACCTTTTGAGGCACAAATAGTCTGCGGAGTAGGATAAGCTACGATGTGTTCTTGGACCATCTGGTCCTGCCTTCTAACTCCGCCTCCACGTGGCTCGTGATGGTTAGCTGCATCTGTGGCAGGCTCCCTGTTCGAAGCGTAGCGTGCTCTGAGCGAGGCGTCTTTTTCATTTTCGAGGGGCTCTCTTTCCTTTTCCTTATCTTGCATTGCTGCTTCATCTTCTGTTGGCTCTTTCTCATTTGAGATCTCTTTCTCAACTGTGAAGAGTTGTGCTATCGTCGTCTTCCTCAAAATAACCTCTGCCAAATCCTGCTCCTAGCACATGGAGCTTCCTTTTTGCTCTTTGGTTGGCCTGTTTTGTTTTGGGTCCACCTTCTGGGTCAAAAGCGACGCCTTTTCGGTGCTTTCCCCTTAAAGGAGCTTTCCACCACCAACTCTCTTCCCAAAAGCAGCGTCTTTTCGCCTTTTGGAGAGCATCTAAGCATGCCTTTGCCCATTCCATGGTCTGCAAGCTCTGGTTCCTTCCTCTGATCTTCCTGTGGTTTCTTTTCAACAACCCTCTGTGGCTACATGCCACTTTGGAAAACCTGTGGTACTCCCTTTTTCAAACTAGCCGCTGGCCTTGGGCGATTTACCACATCTGGCAATGGACCCTGGCCGTTGGATCCTTTGGATGAATCTCGATCTCGCCCAACGGGATCCTGCCCTGAGTCTTGCCGCTCTGATCCCCCCACCACAGGCACTCGATGGCCCTCCGTCCCTCTCGCCTTGATCAACTCTCGGTGAGCCCGCTCCACCTCATGGGCACCGTCAATGGTGAGTGCCCACTCCGGTGACGCCACCTCTTTGTAAGTGCGGCCATCTCGAAGAAAGAGGGGGGGTGAGGGGGAAATGATGGGTTGCAGCTCCGCCTCCATCTCTGCGCGTTTGTCTAGAACAAACCGAATGAGATAAGATTGTTCGTAAGAGAACACTTTGGCAAAGCGAGACATGAGGGAGATATCACCACTCCTGATGAGAACTCTCGCCGAGACTATCTCCGAGCGGTAGATGGTCATTTCATCTATATCCTCCACTGATCCGAAGTCGGAGACTATCTCTTGCAAAGCCTCCTTCTTCCAGAAATGAAGTGGTGCGTTGTGGATCCAAATCCAAAACTTGTCTCCTTGGGGGCGCTCTGCGCCGAAGCTCAGTGTCCAAGCTTTGAAGTCCACTTTGACGTGGCCAAAATCCACCGTTGCCATACTGGTAACTTCTATCATTTTCTATGGTGATGGGAATGAGATGAGAAATTGGAGATGACAAACTTTCTTCACCACCCAGTCCCTGTGTGCACTCATCGGCCATTTAGCGTTCAGCGCTTGTAAGAGATGGGTTTCTGATGGCCTACATGTCTTTACTCGAGCCACCGCACACCACTGGCGAAGCCAACTTTCCTCACTTTTGATGATAGCGATGTTGTTTGCTAGTCTGATTGTAGCAGGGTTATCTGACGACCTTCCTCTGCAGACTTGTCGTTCATCATCTGTGTTGGAAGAAATCACATTAGTACAATTGTAAGATATGTTGCCCCATTTCATACATTTCAAGCATCGAACTTCTTTAGTGCATTCTGTTCGATAGTGGCCCAAGTCACCACAATTGAAGCACGACACCGGTTTTCGTTTCCCTTTTCTTTGTTTCTTGCTGTTGTCCTGCGGCACTGGCGCTGGGGAGGTGAGTTTCCTTTTCCCTTTGTGGGTGACCTCTTGCCACTGCCCCGCTGCATCTCCAAACGGGGCTTGTTCCTCATCCTCCCTAGCCTTGTCGCTTGGACCCCCCTGTTGGGCCCATACGACGATGGCAATGGGATGGACTGGACTCGCCTCCTTTGTTGGTGCCGGGTGATGTGAGAGTGGGGGAGGGACTGGTGGGAAGTGCTGCTGATTGTTGGGTTTCACTGGGGGGATATGGTGGAGTGTGGAGGATCTTGGCTGTGGAATATTGGTTGTGTGATGTTGGTAGTCGCTGCTATGGTGACTTGAGTGATGCTGCTGGCCTCTATAGTCTTGGGGGCGGTGAGTATCCTTGTTGTGATCCTTTTCTCTGTAGTAACTGTTGGATTGGTGAAGTTGATGTGTCTCATTGGGCAAATTCCGTCGGTGATTGTCCCTGTCCCTATGCACATGGTCGTTGTATCTTCTCTGAGCGTAGAGCTGGCCCCTTGGGGGGTTCTATTATGCCCGTAGCGGCTCGTAGAAGGACCCCCTCTATGGGCCCGTTCCCTCGAGAAGACCTCCTGATGCCGATGATGACCGTCGCCACTCCTAGGCTGTCGATGCTGTGCACTTTGATGTGCCCGCGGTGGAGTGAGCGCATGTCTGAGCCTAGGAGACTCCTCCACATAAGGGACATTCCTAAGGGATGGAAGGTTGTCAGTGGGGTTGGGGGGTGTAGCCGCTTGGTCGACAGGGGGGTGAGATGGTGGGAGAGGAGAAGGGGGAGACACCTTTGTCGCAGGGGGAGGAGGGGGGTGGTGGTGGGTATCGGACCCCCTCATTGGGCCCGCACCCACTGAGCTCCAACTCCGACAACATGGAGGAGTGAAGCCACAGGTCCGAGAGTAAAGGTGAAGAAGAAGAAGAGGGTTGTCTAAGTTGATAGGATGAAGAATGAAGAAAGCGAGTGGGTAAGAATGTGGAGAAGAGGTCGGAAAGGAGCAGCTGGATCGGAGAGGAGGCAGTAGTGGACGGTGGTAGGGAGGGAAGAGGAGGCAGGGAGGGTTTAAGGGAGGTTGGGGCTTGGGGTGTTGTCGCCTGTGAGGAACAAGGTTGAGGGAGTTGGTGGGAGCCTCATTCCTCAAATATCCACGAGTACTCAAACATGATGAATGCAATGTTAATGAATTCTGGTTTACCACCAAACTTGTGGAAAGAAGCTATTCTTTCAGTTAACTATCTTTTGAATAAGGTGCCCAAAAAGAAAGAATAGAAAACTTCATATGAATTATGGAAAGAAAGAAAGTCATCCTACAATTACTTGCGAATGTAGAGATGTCTTGCTAAGATGGCAGTACCTCCACCTAAGAAAATGAAAATAGGACCAAAACGGTTGATTGCATTTTCATCGGCTATGAACATAATCGTAGTGCTTATCAGTTCTTGGTGTACAAATCTGATATCTCTGATATACCAAAGAACATGATAATGGAGTCCAGAAATGCATCGTTCTTTAAAGATGTGTGTCCATATAAGTCTAAGGAAGAACCAAGTTCTTCCAAATGAACACATGAGACTATCGGTAAAGATAGTGAAAACCAAGATGAAGAAGTTGGAGAGGAACCTAGACGTAGTAAAAGAACAAGAACCGAAAAACTTTTGGTCCAAATTTCTTGACCTTTATGTTTGAAGGTGAACCTCAAACTTTCAAAGAAGCAGTGAGCTCTAGTAATGGTTCTCTATAGAAAGAAGTCATTAAGAGCGAAATTGACTCTCTTGCAAAATCATACTTGGGAACTAGTGGATTTTTCACCAGGTAGTAAACATTTAGGTTCCAAGTGGATTTTCAAGAGAAAAATAAAAGCCGATGGATCAACTGATAAGTACAAGGTAAGTCTTGTTATCAAAGGATATCGACAAAAGGAATGTTTGGATTACTTTGATACATATTCTCCTGTGACGAGAATAAATTCAATTAGGATGGTACTTGCAATAGCAACCTTGTGCAATCTTGAAGTACATCAAATGGATGTAAAAACAGCTTTTCTTAATGGCGATTTAGATGAAGAAATCTATATGGAACAACCTGAGGGTTTTTCAGCTCCAGGATAAGAAAAGAAAGTTTCTAAACTGATGAAGTCGTTATATAGCTCAAAACAAGCACCAAAGCAATGGCATGAGAAATTTGACATTGTCATGATGACAAATGGTCTCAAGATCAATGCATGTGATAAATGTGTATATGTCAAAGACAATGAAAGTGGATATGTCATAATATGCTTGTATGTAGATGATATGCTTATTGTTGGAAGCAATGATAAGATGATTAAATCTACTAAAAACATGTTAAACTCAATGTTTGATATAAAAGACATGGGACTAGCTGATATTATATTGAGAATTAAAATCACAAGAACATCAAATGAGCTTTATATAGACAATACTCTTGGAAATTTTAATAAAGATAATTCTGAAATTGTCAGAACTCCAATAGATCTAACTTTATATTTATCCAAGAATAAAGGTGAGAGTATTTCTTAAGTAGAATACTCTAGAATTATAGGCAGTCTAATTTACTTAATGAGTTGTACAAAACCAGACATAGCTTATGAAATGAGTAAACTAAGTAGATATACGAGTAATCCTGGAAGCGAGCATTAGAAAGCAATTACAAGAGTACTGAAGTACTTGCATTTTACTCGTAACTATGGGCTGCATTATACGAGATATCCGGCTGCACTTGAAGGATACAATGATGTGAACTGGATTATAGATTCTTTATTTTGATGACTACAACACAATACATAATTGTTCTATATTATATATTTTTTGCAGTGTGTATCAAAAGTGTTCAAGGCCAATACAGTGTGATGAAGCTTTCAAATGTATTTGATCAAGCCACAAAGGCAGGATCAAGTCACAAAGACTTAAGTTCAAGTTTAAGACTTTTAAGAGCTTTCAAGTATTAAGTTCAAAACTTTAGTTTTGAAAAAATGTCTTGTAATATTGTTTGTATTATTTGTGAGTCTTAGAATCTTGTAAAAGCCTTGTCACACACACACTCACACATTCCCTAAATAAAGAAAATGTTTTACAAAATCAAAATATCAAAACAAAGCTTGTATAAGTTCAACTAATTGAGTACCAGTCAACTTACTCTTGGAGGCAGTCAACTGTTAGAGTACGAAACAGACTGAACTCACTCAAGCTCTGACCAGTCGATTCTTATGGCAACCCATTCGACTGATCAAGCCATTTTTGACAGTTTTCTGAATTTAAAACTTGTTTTTCAAATTCAAACTTTTTTACTACTATTGTATAACAGTTGAGATACGATTTCTCAACGTTCAAAAGTTTCTAACTCTATAAATAAAGTATAGTTTTTAATTGGAAAAGGTTCCCTAACTCCTTAACTTTCATTTTCAAGTCTTTTGCTTTTGAGAAGAAGAAGAACAAGCATATACTTTCTTTAAGACTTGGTTCTCTGATTTTTAGTCTAGTATAACATTGAATTCGTTCTAGACTGAAGTCAAAAGTCGACCTATAGCCAATTGTCACGCCCTGCTTCCCAGAAAGAATATGGAATACGGATACGAGATAAAAACCCAGTGCATAATTTTCATCATCCATAAGCTGTTCAGGAATTTTTACAATATTTCACAAGATAATCAGAGTCGGAAGCAAAAGATACAACCGGGCATGCATAATTGAAATAAGATACCAATAGAAATTACTTAAAACCAAATATAATAATCTCAAATAATCAAATTCTGAACAAGTCAAATATCCTGGGTCACATCTCCCAAATACAAGATAAGTATCCAAGTAATCAAGTACATCTTATTCAAGTTCAAGCAACAACAATAATAAAAATCATAAAGCATAAAATCCAGTCCTAATACATCATCTCGCCAATACCATCTAGCAGTCGACCATCCTGATATGCAATTAGTAAATTTGCAGGAGAAGGAAGAAAAAAAAAACAAGTACCCGTCATTTGCAAGTTACGGATCACTTATAATGTAGGATACAAGTACAGGAGATAGGTAAATCTAAGTAACAAATCTAGCATGGTATAATCATGATAACAGGATATAAATCATAGCATGGCAAGATAAGCAAGTATAATAGCATGTGTCAAGTGTCAAGTAAACAAGTGTCATGCATCAAGTAACCAGTATCAAGAATCATGTAATCATGCAGTATGTATCAAGTATCGAATCTCATGTATCATGTAGTCAAGTGTCAAGTGGGCATGTATCATGTTCAAGTCTCCTTTATCAAGTCTTGTAGTTATTACTATCTAGGTAGCACTTCATGCATCCCGGTTTTTACTACATGGTTGCTACAACAAACAGTAACAGGGCAGTGTACTCAGGGACAAGCTCCAAGTATCATGTAATCATGTATCATGTAAACAAGCTCCAAAACCCAAACAAGCTCCAGTGTCATGTATGTACGTGTCATCTATATCGTGTCAAACTCCACATGTAAAAAAGCTCCAATAACGACTAGGTTCTTCCGAGTACACGATTCTGCACTATCCACTACTAGATCTTTCCCTAACCCCGGCTTGGATATTTAATATTATTAGTGTCCAGCAAGCATGTAGATGTGCAAAACATATCAAGTATATCATGTCAGAATTATGTAACAAGTTCAAGTTGCAAGGTAAACATGTACGTGTGCAAGGTATCTCATAAAAGAACTAAAATAAACAAATCTCAAGTTCAGGACAGCAAGACCACACTGTAGTAAAACTTTAATTCCCAGTGTTACAAACATACAAACCTGAATCCGTCGAAACATCTAGAAATTAGACTTCCAACCGAATCTAGCAAGTATAAATAAGTCACAATTAATTCACAAAAACATATCTAAAAATTGATTTGAATACTGAAAATAGGTTCAGCCAGAAATCAGGAAAACGAATTCAAGAATAGGAAAATAGAATGAAAACACATTAAATAAATCCACGAAAAATCTGGGGTATTCCCCTATATGTCCAGTATCTAAATATAAAGTTTCAGAATTTTCCAGTGAAATTAGATCAGTCATCAAAAATAAGAAAACATCAATAAACAGTAGTTTGGACAAATATGGAATTCCCAACACTGTTGCACGAAAACCATGATATCTCACAACCAGTGAAACGAAATCTAATTCCACCAAAGGGATATAAAAATAGATAAAATATACTAACTTTCGTATTTCACAAACATTTTTTATATAGTAAAAGGAGTCATAGTGAAAATAAGGTTCTTTACAGAACAGCGAGCAAAATACAGCAAGTATAGTTTTCATAAACGAGCATGAAACGACACATAAAACTCATCAATAAAATTCACCATAATCCTGGGTAATCCCTAACTAGATAAAGAAACAGTGACCAAAGTTTTGGATCAAAATAATATGTGTACCATAGATATTTAAAGGATTTAGTCATCAAAAACACCAAGAACGAAAACTAGAAAAGGTCGACACCTCTGTAGTAAAACAGTCATAACTCACACATAAGAAAACGAAATCAAGCAAGGTCAGAGGGGTTTGAAAATAGACGAAATTCTCTAAAACTCCTGTTTTATACCGAAATTAAGATACTGATTTCAAGACAGTCCAAAATAGTAGACAAAACAGACCAGCGACAAAATACAGATTATTCCCTTTAACGAAAACTCAACATATATCATACAAAACTTGTTCAAAACACAACCAACAATGAAATATGGTCTACCCAGTTTCCAAAAAGCATGAATTAGGGCATCTAGCATGTCCGCACCAAATATATCACATGGGTCTTAACAAAATCATGAATTCTGACAAAAGTCTCACATACATGATCAAAATCAAGAACGGGTAAAATCTAAATTAATTGATGTCCATATTGTGTCGTGACTCATCTATGGTCAAATTTTCACAATAGAGATAAAACCCATCAACATAACACAAACAAGAGTCGTCTCTAGACCCAACTGCACTGGTGGTATTTTTGACTTGTATCAAACAAATGAATTGGAGTACAAGTTACTTACCTTAACCGAAGATGAAGAACGATGAAAATCAAAAGTAACAAGCAAAACCCACGAACGAAAATCCCCGAATCAACGAATCCAAGCAACTCGTGCAAAAATTACTACACGAAAAAAAACTCTCAAAGCGAGAGGTGCCCAAAAGGGAGAGAGAGACGGCGACAACTTGCGACCAAGCGAACACACCAAGAAAGAGAACTAGGGTTTATGTATGGTGGTGTAGGATGTGGTCGACCTAGGAAGTAGGGATGTTACGGGTTGGATGCAGGCCGGGAGGGGTAGGGGGCTGTTGGGGTGTGCACACAGGCCAGAGGAGAGGTTGTCGGCCTGGGGTGCTGGCTTGAGGTTGGCTGTAGGTGGGCGGCGCAGCAACAGGAGCGAGAGGGAGGCCGGGTTGAGGGAGAGGGAAGTAGGGTTAGGGTTTGTGATTAGGATTTAGGGTTAGGGGGATTAGAGATTGTTGCTGCTGATTTCGGTGTGGGAGCAAACAAATAAATTTGTGGATTCTTGGAGAAAACAATAAAGCAAACCTGTTGACCTGTTGACCTTCACCAATGTGTTGACTGGTTTCTTGCCGTTGCCATTGACCTACAAAAAGTGCGAAACACCAAGATGGATCCGGCAACGCACCCTCCGATGCTCTTGTCAGTAATTAGAATGATTAAGAAAGAGCTTTAATTGGAAAAGTATCGATTACCTGGTAACAGTAGGGGGAGAGGGGTATTTATAGTCGCCTTAGGGATCTGTTTCAAGATAAGAACATATCTCTACTTCCCGGTGTGAATGGATAGAAGCGGTTAAGATCACTCCTTAGGAATAATTTATGAATTTGAATTCTTCTTTATCCTTCTGAACTGGTTTATAACGGGTTGGAACCCTTACCTAGTAAGACAGATCTGTTTATGGGTTATTGGGCTTTGAAGAAAGACCAAGTTCCCATTTCAGACCGTTTGTAGGTGAAATTACCGTTTTACCCCTGAGCTGTAAGATTCGTGTCTGATTTGAATGGTCCCGATTTAATTCCATTTTTAGCCATATCACGAGCCCTCCACTCCTGGAGACTGAGTTCTACAGTCTTTGAGGAGTAGCTTTGTTGTTCTAATGGCGTACGGAATTTTATCGGTGTTCTTAAAGGAGTTCGTATCTTGCTCAAGGTGTAACGGTGTTATTCTGAACTTGTAAATTGCCCAAAAATATTCTCATAATTGTTTGGATTTTTTGTGATTTTTCCAGATTTTTCTGAATTTTTTATTCATTTTTCGAATTAAATAATTAATTATCGAAGATTTTAATTAATTATTCTAATTTGATAATTATATTTTTCAGAATTTTAAAATTATTTTATGAATTAATAATTATTTTTAGAATTTTTTAATTAATTTTTTTAAATATTTTTTGGATTTTTTTAAATTATAAATTCAATTAAATAAATTAATTAATTAATTAAATATTACCAGACACGTGGTGCATTTCTGGACGTCGATCATGATCAGATGGCGCGCATCGCAAGGCAGATCATTCTCTGAACACGTGGCGCATTTCTGGACGTCGATCATGATAAGATGGCGCACATCGCAAAGCAGATCATTCTCTGAACACGTTGCGCATTTCTAGACGTCAATCGTGTCGTGGCACGAATTTTGAGACGATCTGACGGATTGTGTGGCTCGGTAGCGTTTTTCTCCACATGTGGAGGTCGGTTCCGCGGTAGCTCGGCACCCGTCCTCGGATCTGGCCGACTATTGGAGGTGACGCCACGTGGCATTTTTTTTCTTCCTACTCTTTCTCCCGTTCTGTTTCTTTATTCTCCTTCGACTATCTTCTTCTTCGCCATCGACCTCGAGCTTGAAGACAGAGGGGAGCTCGGCGAGTTGACGAAGGAGATGGACGAGGAGCTTGCGACGTGGAGGCGAGCTCGGCGAAGGGATTCTTTGAGGGCGAGCAGATGGTGATGGGGAGCTCGCTGATGGTCGGCGAGGGGAGCTCGCGAAGTGGGGAGCTGCGGCGACGTGGATTCAAAGCTCAACGAAGCTTTGAGCTCGGCACCGGAGCTCGACGGCATTCGGAAACGAGCTAGGCCATGATGGTAGAGCTTGGCGACGGTGGAGGCGGAGCTCGGAGGTTGAGAGGAGTTTGGAGCTTCGGCAGCAGAGCTCGGCACCGTGGTCGGCATTTGGAGCTCGGAGACAGGCCTTGGCGGAGCTTGGTGCTCGACTGTGGGGGAGCTCGGCATCGAAGCTCGGCGTTGGAGATGACTCGAGCTCGGAGTCGAGGAGAGCTCGAGCTCATGAAGGAGGGAGAGGTCAGCACAATAGTGAAGGTTGGCGAACCCATGGCGGTGGAGGAGTGCTCAAACTCAGTGGAGAGTTCGGCATGGTCGGAGCTTCGATGAGGCCATGACGAGGGATGAGCTCGATGGTCACGAAGCATCGACGAGGGAGCTCAACTATAGTTGTGTGAGCTTGCGAACGAGGAGCTTCGACAGAAAGGAGCTCGGCGACGAATGGAAGGTGAGAGGAGTTCGGCTTGAGCTCGAGCTTGGCGTTCGGTACTCGCAACGTGGTGGTCGGCGAGGAGTTGTGGTCGAGCTCGGTGAGGGGAGCTCGTGAAGGAGATGGGGTCAAGCTCGTTGATGTGTTCGGTAAGAGAGAGAGGTTGGAGTGTTGGGTTTTTGTTCTTGTTTGGTTTTGGCACCAAAACTGTTGAAGAAGAGGAAGGGGAGGAAACAAGTGGTTTGGGTTTTTGGGTCCAAATGGGTTTGGACTCGACCCGTTAACCCTTCTCTACCTTATCTTTATGCTCTGTTTTGTTTGTTCAGCGAATCCGAGCACAGATTTTAAGGTAAAATTTTTTCCATTTTGCAGTTTTGGTAGCTCAGTAGCTCGAACTTCAGATCCGAGCTACATGGCTCAATCTGATGGTTGATCACGATCATGGCGCGAATCACGAGGCAAGAGGTCCATATCACGAGAAAACATGATTTTGTCATTTTGTGGAGACGTGGCACAATCTGAGTCATCCATCAGCCATTGGCGCGAACATCTGGACGATCTGACGGTCCAAGGAGCTCGGGGTATTTTTTCCCCAATACGGAGGTCGGTGCTCCGATAGCTCGGCGTTGTTGCTCGGGGGCATCTTTCCCCGAAGGGGCACCTCGGTAGTTCGGC
Source organism: Hemerocallis citrina (assembly GCA_017893485.1). Lineage (NCBI taxonomy): Eukaryota > Viridiplantae > Streptophyta > Magnoliopsida > Asparagales > Asphodelaceae > Hemerocallis > Hemerocallis citrina. The sequence continues at coordinate 137,570,100 of CM030367.1, read as the reverse complement.
ATAGCTGTGTTGCAATCCACTTTTTCGGTGCTACGGAGGTCCCATCAGGGCATGTGACCCCTCGTTTCGAAGCTAACTCAGAGGTCTACAAGTTCTCTTCAGAAATGGGTTGAAGAATCACCCTTCTTCATGGTCAAAATTGTCCCGCAACATCTTTGTCTTGATGAAGTTGAGGAGTGTTTTGGTCTTCAGAAGCTTCGAAGAGGAGCTCCACTCCTAGGGGCGAAGAAGATAGGCTAGGAAGATCCTCGTAAGAGCCATGGGAAGATCAATTTTGGGAAGTGAGTGCAAGGAGCAACTCTAGGGGAGAGTTTTAAGCTCCGAACGCTCTTAGAAGAGGCCCACTCGGGAGGTGAGTGGGATGAAGGGCTTGACTCTAGAAAAGAGCCGTTTGGGTGACAAATTTGAGGAGCAACTCTAGGAGAGAGTTGTGCTCCGAACTCGTCGAGACGATGTCTGCTTTGGAGGCGAGTGGGGCAAAGAGCTTGGCTCTAGGAGAGAGCCATCTGGGAGACGAGTTTGAGGGGCAACTCTAGGGGAGAGTTTTGAGCTCCGAACTTGTTGAGAAGAGGTCCGTTTTGGAGGCAAGCAGTGCAAAGAGCTTGGCTCTACGAGAGAGCCATTTGGGAGACGAGTTTGAGGAGCAACTCTAGAAGAGAGTTGTGCTCCGAACTCGTTGAGAAGAGGTCCGCTTTGGGGGCGAGCGGAGCGAAGAGCTTGGCTCTAGGATAGAGCCATTTGGGAGACGAGTTTGAGGAGCAACTCTAGGAAAGAGTTTTGAGCTCCGAACTCACTTAGAAGAGGCCCACTCGGGAGGCGAGCGGAGCGAAGGGCTTGCCTCTAGGAGAGAGCCATCTGGGAGATAAGTTTGAGGAGCAACCCTAGAAGAGAGTTGTGCTCTGAACTCGTTGAGAAGAGGTCCGCTTTGGAGGCGAGCGGAGCGAAGAGCTTGGCTCTAGGAGAGAGCCATTTGGCAAACGATTTTGAAGAGCAACTCTAGGAGAGAGTTGTGCTCCGAACTTGTTGAGAAGAGGTCCGCTTTGGAGGTGAGCGGAGCGAAGAGCTTGGCTCTAGGAGAAAGACATTTGGGAGATGAGTTTGAGGAGCAACTCTAGGAGAGAGTTGTGAGCTCCGAACTAGTTGAGAAGAGGTCCACTTGTGAGGCGAGTGGGACGAAGGGCTTGGCTCTAGGAGAGAGCCATCTGGAGACAAGTTTGAGGAGCAACCCTAGGAGAAAGTTGTGCTCCGAACTCGTTGAGAAGAGGTCCGTTTTGGAGGCGAGCGGAGCGAAGGGCTTGGCTCTAGGAGAGAGCCATCTAGGAGACAAGTTTGAGGAGCAACTCTAGGGGAGATTTTGAGGTTCGAACTTGTTGTCTAAGTGAGAGAATCAATGGTTGTTGGAGCAGTTCCGAATGGCGAACCACTTCTTACTCGCTTATGAGCAAGTAGTCAAAGTGGAGTCGAGCCAAGTTTTGGACTCCGAACTCGTCGTTTAAAAGAGAGGATCAACGGTTGTGGGAGAAGTTCTGAATGGTAAACCACTTCTTACTCCCTTATGAGCAAGTAGTCTAAGTGGAGTCGAGCCAAGTGTTGCACTCCGAACTCGTCGTTTAAAAGATTCAACAGTTGTGGGAGCAATTTCGAATGGCGAACCACTTCTTACCCGCTTGTAAGCGATTAGTTGAAGAGGAATCGAGCCATGTTTTGGACTCCGAACTTGTTGTTAGAGGGGGTTAATGAGTTGTAGGAGCAATTCCGAATGGTGAGCTGCCCCGCCCTTGCTTGTCTACAAGCGGCTAAAGCAACGTCAAACCAAGTGTTGGACCCCAAACTCGATTTTTGAGTTTAGTAAGTTGTGGGAGCAGCCATGTAGGAGAAGCTGGACTCTGAAATCACCATTTAACGAGTCGTAGATATGACTCGGAGAGATAGAGACGAAGTAAAAGCAATAATTTTCAATGAAAAAATGCTAAGTTTTACTGAGATAAACTAAGTGGCTACTTCAATAGGGCGAGCCATTATTACATTTTATTGGCCGGGTTACAAGCATCGGCCTTATTCAAAATCAGGATCCTACTTCTACGATAAGGTGAAGAACTCTTGGGAGGAGCTGGTTTCTCCCTCCATTGGACCTCCTTGGATGAGGTGGAAGACGGCCCCAAGTTCTAAATCTTGAAACTCGGCGGGCCTCTCTGTTCGTTTGTAGGCTCCTCAGGGGGGGAATCTCTACCCCATCTTTTTGGACGAACTTGGTCAGGTGTCCCCGCTGTATGAGTTCTTCGATCTCCTCCTTGAGAGCCCGACAATCATTCGTGTCGTGGCCGTGGTCCCTGTAAAAGAGGCACCACTTATCCTTGTTCCTCTTCTTGCTAGGGGTATTCATTCTAGGGGGAGCTTGGAGTAGCCATTCCTTGTCCACCTCCATAAGGACTTCTGATATATTAGCAATGAGGGGGGTGAACTTCTCAAAACGAGGAGTCAGGCGGCACTGGCCATTGCCTTCCTTCTGGGATTTTTGGGACCCCGTTTCGCTCGTACTCTTCCGTTTGTTCCCGGAAGATAATTCTTCAAGAGTAGGGGGTTGAGAGCCTCTTCCACTCGTATGTACTTCTCCACCCTAAGTAGGAGTTCTGAGAAGTCCTGAGGAGGCTTCTTGGCAAGGGATGCCCTGAGGTTGGCGTTAGTGACGTTGCGCTGGAATGCGGAAGAGGCTACTGATTTGTTGAGGGAGGGAATGGACCGGGCTTCGAAGGTGAAGCATCGAACGTAATCCCTTAGGCGTTCACCCTTGCTTCAGTTGAGGGTCACCAGAGATACACTTATTTTCTTGCCCCGACGGCTACTTACGAAACGAGTAAGGATAAGCCCTTCGAACTGATCGAATGAGAAGATGGAGGTCGGGGTGAGTCGAGAGTACCATTCTCTCGCAGGCCCCTTCAGCGTGGCAGGAAAGATCTTCCAGAGGAGGGCATATGAAGCATGGTGGATCATCATGAGAGTTTTGAAACTCTCTATATGATCCGCGGGGTCCGACTCCCCGGTATACGACTCGAAGTGAGGCGGCTTGAAGTTTTTTGGGATAGGGGCCTCTATGATGGTGCGGGAGAATGGAGGCCTGCTCAGGCGGAGGTTTATCGCCCGTTGCTCTTCTTCCCTGTCAATTCGGCCGAGGCACCTCTCCATCTCGTGGAGACGGCGGTAGACTGAGTCTTCTCTTTGATCATATCTTGCCGAACCTCGGGACTCATCTTTGTACGAGGGTGGACTGGGGCTGCGGTGATGGTAGCTTGGAGATGGAAGAGGACTGTGAGTGTGAAGGCAGTGGCTCCTCACTGGCTCATGAGTAGGTGGCATCTAGTCGTTATTTGGGGTGATATTGAGGGCCCGTAAGACTGCCGCTTGGAAGTCTTGAAGCTTTGCCCTTGTGACTGGTGCCTCTCCAGCTTGGAGATCCCTATGTGTGGCTCGGCTTACTGGAGAATGAGTTCTCCGCCGATGACGTTGAGGGGACTCTCTTCGTCTCATCGGGGGAGGGGATCTTCTGGTCCTCGGTCGGCAGGGGGTCCGAACTCTTGAGATCCCTGGGTGCTTAGGTTGATGGACTCCCCCAATGGCTCGCCATCCGTTCAGGCGAGTTCGGAGGTCGACCCGCATTTGGCGGTTGGCAATCACTTGACGAAGATCCCGCTCGAGAGGGCTTTGAGAGGCCATAGATTTAACTAAAGGACTGGGAACCGCGACATGCTCATGAGGAGGATGTTGCTTCGGACGACTCCGACGGGAGCCCCTTGGGCAGCCCCCCGAGACCCTGGAGGAGCTTGTTGAGGAGGAGCACCTTGAGCTGGAGGATGGGGAGGAGGAAGAGAAGTGGTTCTTCGGCTGGAGACCGATGCCTTCCCCTTCTCTTCTGGATGCATGACTTGAAACTAGTATCGCTGATTAAGTTAGGTCGGGTTGCTTTTTCGTTCCCACAGACGGCACCAATCTATTGCTGCTGATTTCGATGTGGAAGCAAACAGATGAATTTGTGGATTCTTAGAGAAAATAATAAAGCAAACCTATTGACCTGTTGACCTTCACCTATGTGTTGATTGGTTTCTTGCCGTTGCCGTTGACCTGCAAAAAGTGCGAAATACCGGGATGAATCCCGGCGACGCACCCTCCGACGCTCTTGTCAGTAATCAGAATGATTAAGAAAGAGCTTTAATTGGAAAAGTATCGATTACCCGGTAACAGTGGGGGAAAGGGCTATTTATAGTCGCCTTAGGGATCCGTTTCAAGATAAGAACATATCTCTACTTCCCGGTTTGAATGGATAGAAGCAGTTAAGATCACTCCTTAGGGATAATTTATGAATCTGAATTCTTCTTTATCCTTCTGAACTGGTTTGTAACGGGTTGGGACCCGTACCCAGTAAGACAGATCCATTTATGGGTGATTGGATTTTGAACAAAGACCAAGTTCCCATTTCAGACCCGTTTGTAGGTGAAATTACCGTTTTACCACTGAGCTTTAAGATTCATGTCCGATTTGAACGGTCCCGATTTAATCCCATTTTTAGCCATATGATATATATATATATATATATATATATATATATATATATATATATGGGGATTTGGGTTATTGGGTAATTGGGTTGTGGGTAATTAAGAGTAGTAGTAGGATTTGAATTAATCGGTTCTAAATATGGTACAAATTGTATAGGATATCAAATAGGGTTGGGGATTTAATTTGGCTTTGGTGAACAATTTGGGATAAAAAAAAATAGGATTGGAAAAAATAGGACGAGCAACCAAACACTACCACAAGCACCCAGAAATAAAAATAAAGAAGATAAGAACCAAATGAAAGAAAGAACAAAATAATGAAGAACGAAACCGAAAAGACAATCAATCAACACAAAGAGCTCAAAATGAAATAAAATGAATATATATTGAAAACAACTCCAATAAACAGTTCAGAAAAAAAATACAAGAGAGAAAATACACCAAAACAAAAAATACACTAAAAAATACACAAAAATGAAAAATAGGGGTTACAATCCTACCCACCTAACAAGAAGAATTTCGTCCTCGAAATTCAAAAAGAAGATACATAGGGTAACCCCAAAATAACCAAAAGAACAAACAAAAACTACCCGAACAAATGAGGAAACTTCTGCTGATTGTCCTCCTACAGCTCCCAAGTCGACTCACCAGGCGAGTGAGGATTCCAAGCAACATGAACCAGCTTGATGACCTTGTTCTTAAGCACTTTCTCCTGCCGATCCACAATAGCAACTGGCGGAATCTCACAAGTCAAATCCGGCTGAACAGTCAACTCAGAATAGTCGATCACGTGGTTTTCAATTCGGATATATCTCCTGAGTTGCGAGACATGGAAAACATCGTGCACTCCTGATAATGCTGGCGGCAATGCAAGACGATAGGCCACCCTGCCTACTCACTCCAAAATCTCAAACGGTCCAATAAACCTAGGGCTAAGCTTGCCCCCACCACCGAACCGAATAACACCGTGCCACGGCGATACCTTAAGGAAAACATGGTCACCAACAACAAACTCCAAAGCCCCCGATGGACAACAGCCCTTCGCTTGTGCCGATCCTAAGCTGCCTGTAAGTGCTTTCTGATCTGAACCACAACATCCACTGTCTTGGTGATCAACTCCGGACCCAACAACTTGCTCTCACCAATTTCATCCCAGCACACTGGTGATCTACACTTCTGCCCATAGAGTACCTCGAACGGAGCAACTTTAATACTGGCTTGAAAACTGTTACTGTACGGGAACTCCACGAGATGCAAATGGTCCACCCAAGACCCACCAAACTGAAGCATAAAGAACCTCAACATGTCCTCAAGAATCTGAATAGTCCGCTCTGATTGTCCATCAGTCTGGGAATGAAAAGTTGTACTGTACTTTAATTTACTCCCCAAACTGTTCTGAACAATCTCCCAGAACTGAGATCTGAATCTTGTATCCCTTTCGGATACAATACTGACTGGAACCCCATGAAGTCTAACAATCTCTTGCATATACCTTTTAGGTAGGCTCTTAGTAGCCTGACCGACATGAAAGGGAATGAAGTGAGCACTCTTCGTCAACCGGTCAACAATCATCCAAATAGCATTATGGCCCTTAGGACTTCTCAGCAAAGCTGTCACAAAATCCATAGTGATATGTTCCCACTTCCACTCAGGGATAGGAAGTGGTTGAAGAAGTCCCTTGGTCCTCTGATGCTCTGCCTTAACCTGCTGGCAGACCAAACACTGAGAAACAAACCGAGCCCCAGCCATCTTCATACCATGCCACCAGAAATGAAGCTTCAAATCCGGATACATCTTAGTACCGCCAGGATATATGGAATACGAAGACTGATGAGCTTCTTCAAGCAACCTTTGATGAACTTCACCCTTAGGGACACGCAATCGGGAACCAAAACGAAGCATCCATCAGCATGAATAACCATGTCCGTTCTGGACCTAGAATCAACCTCAGCTCGAAAACCCTGCAACTGCGCATCACCACCCTCTGCCTCTTTAATCTGATCAACAAGAGACAACTGCAACTGGAGCGCCAAACAACTCCGACCAGAACTCAGCAACACAACAACTAACTCCAACCTCCTCATCTGCTCAATGAGATCACTCTGCTGAGTAAGAAACATAACTGTCGGACTCCTGCTCAAAGCATCTGGCACCAAGTTTACTTTACCAGGATGGTATTGCAAACTGATGTCATAATCAGCCATAAGGACCAACGCCTTCGCCTCATATTTAACTCCTTCTGGGTGAAGACGTACTTGAGACTTTTGTGGTCTGTAAAGATATCCACTCGGTCTCCAAGTAAATAATGTCTCTACAGCTTCAAAGCAAAAATCACTGCCGCTAACTCCAAGTCATGAGTAGGATAGTTCTTCTCATGCGGCCTCAACTGCCTCGATGCATACGCAACGACTCAGCCCATCTGCATCAAAATTGCTTCAAGACCCTTACCAGAAGCATCACAGCGAATTACAAATCTGTCCGAACCATCTGGAATAGTCAACATAGGCGCTGACGTAAATCTGTTCTTCAACTCAACAAAAGCCTCATTGCACTCATCAGACCAACAAAACTTCTGATCCTTCCCAGTTAATTTAGTCAACGGTCCTATTATCTTTGAAAAGTCTTGGACGAACTTCCGATAATAGCCAGCCAAACTAAGAAAACTCCTGACCTCTGAAACTGACTTGGGAATAGGCCAATCCTTCACAGCCTCAACCTTGGCAGGATCCACAGAAACACCATCGCCAGAAATAATGTGCCCCAAGAAAGAAACCTTGTCGAGCCAAAATTCACACTTGTTGAGTTTCTCATAGAGCTGATTCTCTCTCAAAGTCCGCAGAGCCACTCTAAGATGCTCAGCATGATCTTCCCGATTTCGAGAATACACCAAAATATCATCAATGAAGACCACCACAAATCTATCCAAGAACTGAGAGAAAACCTAGTTCATAAGACTCATGAATACAGCCGGCGCGTTCGTGACCCCGAACGACATCACAAGATACTCATAGTGCTCATATCTAGTCCTGAAAGTAGTCTTCTGTATATCTGCAGCCTTCACCTTGACTTGGTGATACCCAGAACGAAGATCCAACTTCGAGAAAATAGTAGCCCCACTCAACTGATCAAACAAATCATCGATCCTGGACAACAGATACCAATTCTTTACAATAACTCTATTCAGTTCCCGATAATCCATGCACAGTCGACGACTACCATCCTTCTTGTCAATAAAAATGACTGGAGCACCCCAAGGCGAAACACTAGGTCTGATGAAACCCAAATCAAGCAACTGTTGAATCTGCACCTTAAGCTCTGCTAGCTCAACCAGTGCCATCCTGTAGGGACCCTTCGATATCGGCGTTGTTCCAGGCTGAACATCAATACCGAATTTCACTTCCCTATCAGGGGGTAAGCCAGGCAACTCATCTGGAAAAACATCCAAGAAATCCCGAACTACTAGAGGCGCAGCCTCACAGCCTGAGTGCAATTCCATCACACAATCCACATGTTCAACTGCATTCTTTGCTCGGCCAAGGAAAGACTCCCCAGCATGGAACTCGAATTCTGCTCGATCTGGAATTCTGAAGACAACTTTTTTATCACGGCAATCAATAATGGCATTGGCTTCACCCAACCAATCCATACCGAGAATAACATCGAATCCTGAATTTCCAATTATAATCAGGTTGACTTTGATATTTGCATCCCCAATAACAACAGAACATTGCCTGCACTCACAGGAACATATGACAACTCCACCACCTGTCACAATGTTCCAAGCCTCTGACATGTTGCTGCATTCTAACTGATGGCGAGCGACAAATCGAGAGGAGACAAAAGAATGGGTTGCCCCAGAATCAAAAAGAACATGGGTAGAAAAAGAGTAAACAAGGATGATACCAAAAAGGAATCAAAGACAAGGAGAAAGAATAAACAATTAAGGGTGAGAAAAAAACAACAACGTAGAAAGATAACATAAAGAAGCAAAGTAAGATCAAAAGAAAGAAAACAAAGAGAAACAAAACAACAAAACAAGATATACCTGCCACAACTCCTTCAGCTGTCTCAGCATCTGCAACAGTCAAGTTGAAAGCCTGACCTCTCCTCGGAACAGCGGTCCTCTGACGTGATGTTGGGGAGGAAGCGGTGGCGTAACTGGACCATGAGCTGGAACTGCCAGCTGGAAAGGACCACGGACTGGAAGAGTTGCCCTCTGCTGTGGACAATCCTGCAAAGTGTGGTCAGGAGCACCACAAGCAAAACAACGGCGACTACCCACCTACAGTCCTTGCACTCATGCCCGGCAAGTCGGCAAAAGTCACAAAACCACCCCTCTGGGGACCAGCAGAAGAGTAAGGAACTGCTCTAACTGGGTGGACGGAAACAGGACTCCGAATAGGCCCACCAGAAGGCCTAGCAACAGCAGCGGGAACAGTCCGCTGAGAAGAAGACGAACCACCACGAGCCTGCTCCTGAGCTCGGGCTGCCTCAAGAGCCTCAGTGTAGGTACACAAGCGAAGAGAGACAAGATGCCTCTTGATATCCTGCTCAAGCCCATTTGTGAATCTATGAGCCCTATCCTCTTCGGTTGCCACAAGAACGACAGCGAAGCGGCTAAGTCTAGTAAACTCAGCTGCGTACTCATCCACTGACCTGGAACCCTGTTGCAAGGAAGTCCATGTTACAGCATTACATGAACAATTATGTAACAAAATTCAAAATAGAATAATGACTTAACCTATTTTAAGGCCAGGAATTGATGTTCCATCTCAACTCGAGTACTACTGGGGAAGAATTTCTCCAAGAATCCCCTAGTAAAAGTAGCCCAAGCAATAGGCCTCTCAAGTCGCTCAGACTCGGTCATCCACCAGATATAAGCCAAATCCACCAGCTAGATGGAAACAACGTCCACCCGATCAGCCTCGGCAACACAAGCCGCTAACAACAAGCGCTCAGTCCGAATCAACCACTGTTCAGCCTCCAAAGATATCTCAGTGCCGAAAAAATGGTCGGGATGCAGCCTTATAAAATCCGTAACTGTCCCTAGACGAGGCAGAAGATTTGCCTGCACAGGCACAACAGGAGGCGGAACCCGGGCAGCTTCAAGAGCAGCCATCACTAGATCACTGTGGTTTTGATGCTGTTTAACCAGCCGCTCAAGCACAGTAGTGACAGCCTCAATCGGATCAACCTGCGACTGAGAAGTAGAACCTCTGCGAGCCATAGTCTGCACAAAACCAAAACAATTAGCATCCAGAATCAGAGTTGGTATACATTCATTTATGTATGCATGGTTTGTGAAATGTTGAGCAGATCCCAGTTCGAGCCAAGCTTGTCTAATATAATAGGCAACTAATACATTAGCCAAACATGATGCTCTGATACCACTAAAAATCCTGTCACGCCCCGCTTCCCAGAAAGAATACGGAATACGGATACGAGACAAAAGCCCAACGAATAATTTTCATCATCAATAAGCTGTTCAGGAATCTTTACAATGTTTCACAAGATAATCAGAGTCGGAAGCAAAAGATACAACCAAGCATGCATAATTGAAACAAGATACCAACAGAAATTACTTGAAACCAAATATAATAATCTAAAATAATCAAATTCTGAACAAGTCAAATATCCTGGGTTACATCGCCCAAATACAAGATAATTATCCAAGTAATCAAGTACATCTTATTCAAGTTCAAGCAACAACAATAATAAAAATCATAAAGTAGAAAATCCAGTCCTAATACATCATCTCGCCAATACCATCTGCCAGCCGACCATCCTGATCTACAATTAGTAAATTTGCAGGAAAAGAAAGAAGAAGAAAAACAAGTACCCGTCAATTACAAGTTACGGGCCACTTACAATGTAAGATACAAGTACAGGGGATAGGTAAATCTAAGTAACAAACCTAGCATGGTATAATCATGATAACAGGATATAAATCATAGCATGGCAAGATGAGCAAGTATAATAGCATGTGTCAAGTGTCAAGTAAGCAAGTGTCATGCATCAAGTAACCAATATCAAGAATCATGTAATCATGCAGCATATATCAAGTATCGAATCTCATGTATCATGTAGTCAAGTATCAAGTGGGCATGTATCATGTTCAAGTGTCCTTTATCAAGTCTTGTAGTTATTACTATCTAGGTAGCACTTCATGCATCCCGGTTTTTACTACATGGTTGCTACAACAAACTGTTTCGCTTTAGATTTTGTAGGGGACCATACAGAGCAGTGTACTCAGGGACAAGCTCCAAGTATCATGTAATCATGTATCATGTAAACAAGCTCTAAAACCCAAACAAGCTCCAGTGTCATGTGTGTACGTGTCATGTATATCGTGTCAAGCTCCACATATAAACAAGGTCCAATAACCACTAGGTTCTTCCGAGTACACGTTTCTGCACTATCCACTAATAGATCTTTCCCTTAATCCCGGCTTGGTTATTTATTATTATTAGTGTCCAACAAGCATGTAGATGTGCAAAACATATAAAGTATATCATGTCAGAATCATGTAACAAGTTCAAGTTTCAAGGTAAACATGTACGTGTGCAAGGTATCTCATAAAAGAACTAAAATAAACAAATCTCAAGTTCACGACAACAAGACCACACTGTAGTAAAACAGTGATTCCCAGTGTTACAAACTTGCAAATCTGAATCCGTCAAAATGTCTAGAAAGTAGACTTCCAACCGAATCCAGCGAGTATAAATAAGTCACAATTAATTCACAAAAACATATCTAAAAACCGATTTGAATACAGAAAATAGGTTTAGCCAGAAATCAGGAAAACGAATTCAAGAACAGAAAAACAGCATGAAAACACATTAAATAAATCCACGAAAAATCTGGGGTATTCCCCTATATGTCCAGTATCTAAATATAAAGTTTCAGAATTTTCCAGTGAAATTAGATCAGTCATCAAAAAAAAGAAAACATCAATAAACAGTAGTTTGGAAAATCTGGAATTCCCAACACTGCTATACGAAAACCATGATATCTCGCAACCAGTGAAACGAAATCCAATTCCGCCAAAGGTATATAAAAATAGATAAAATATACTAACTTTCATATTTCACAAACATTTTTCATACAGTAAAAGAAGTCGTAGTGAAAATAAGGTTCTTTACAGAACAGCGAGCAAAATACAGAAAGTATAGTTTTCATAAACGAGCATGAAACGACACATAAAACTCATCAATAAAATTCACCAAAATCCTGGGTAATCCCTAAATAGATAAAGAAACAGTGACCAAAGTTTTAGATCAAAATAACATGTGTAACATTGATATTTAAAGGATTTAGTCATCAAAAACACCAAGAACGAAATCTGGAAAAGGTCGACACCTCTGTAGTAAAATAGTCATAACTCACACATACGAAAACGAAATCAAGCAAGGTCAGAGAGGTTTGAAAATAGACAAAATTCTCTAAAACTCCTGTTTTATACCAAAATTAAGATACTGACTTCAAGACAGCCCAAAACAGCAAACAAAATAGATCAGTGACAAAATACAGATTTTTCCCTTTAACGACAACTCAACATATATCATACAAAACTTGTTCAAAACACAACCAAACATGAAATCGGATCTACCAAGGGTCCAAACATCATGAGTTAGGGTATCTAGCATGTCCACACCAAATATATCACATGGATCTCAACAAAATCATGAATTCTCACAAAAGTCTCACATACATGATCAAAATCAAGAACGGGTAAAACCTAAGTTAATTCATGTCCATATTGTGTCGTGAGTCATCTATGGTAAAATTTTCACAATAGAGACAAAACCCATCAACATAAGACAAACAAGAGTCGTCTCAAGACCCAACTGCACTTGTGGTAGGGTAAAAATGGCTTGGGGCCCAACCAGGGCCCAGTACAGCTCTCACTCAAGAACAGGAAAAACAACAATCTGGCTCGGCTTCGAGCCGCTACAGGGTCGGCGCCGAACCTCAAGTTCACCCCCGCAGAACTGGTCTCCTCGTATCCAACGAGCATCGATGGCCCTCGGACTCCGATCCACGACAACCCTCCGGGCCGTCGTCCCATCCTGGTGTAGAAGGATGATGACCTGGCACAGCCTAGGCCCTCAGATTCTCCCAGGAGCACAGGAGCCCCATGATCTGCCATGTCAGCTCCAAATACCACCAAGGGCTTTGCCACGTCAGCCCTATACCACTCCTGGTACTGCCACGTCAGCCCTAAACCCCCTGGGCTTTCTACCACGTCAGGCCCATGGGCTTTCGGGTTCAGACCCGGCCCCCAAGCGGATCCAAACCCAGTTGGAATTCTCTATAAATACTAGACCCTCACCCACCTTTTGAGGTAACCAATCTTTTGCCACTTAAATTTACCTAGTTATTGCTACTCTCTCACAGAGACTGACTAGATCATCGGAGGGTCCGCCACCGGGATAAACCCCGGTATTTCAGGACCGTCTGCAGGTACACAAGACCTCGGATCCGAACCCTCTGATCCGAGCCCAGACATCCACCTCATCCCGAGCCCATCACAGGTTCCGTCCGGTCATCCGAGAGTCGACTGACAAGCAGCATTCTCCATCAATACAAATCGAGTCCGAACTCACACCTGGTGCATCCACACGTCTCCCAGAAACAAACCGCATCAGGTTGGCGCCGTCTGTGGGAACACTGCTTCAGAAGCCGACCCGAGCCCGACCATCAAGGGACCTCGACAGCCGAACTCTCATGGCCTCCAAAGGCAAGGGGGCTGCCTCCTCTGTCAACCGACGGGACTCACCCCCACCAACTGCTGACGCTGGGCCACGCAATTCCAAACACGGGGCTCCCCACCAAGGGTCCCAAAAGAGCGTCACTCGTCGAGTCCAGCCTGACCTACGAGGGATAATCGTCAACCGACAGGTTAGCCGCAGCAGGGAAAGGGCCGCTTCCAACCCGGCCCCGAACCATTCAAGACCGCCGCCCGAGGGACGGAGGCCAGCGCTCATCCGCATCGGAAGGCAACCTTCAGACCGACCAAACAGGGTCGAGGGAGCCCCCGTCACTCACAAGGAGTTCCAGGACTTCCGAAGAGAAATTCTTGGGGCTCTCCGACGGGCCCCCAGGGAGGAAACCCTCCATTCCCAAACCGGGTCGGACGCCGAGGCCAGCGTGTCCCGCCCGTCAACAATCCAACCAGAAGACGATGGCGTACTCCTAAGGCGCCTCTAAGAAATGGAGGATCGCCTCGATCACATAGGAGACGGCGACCAACGAGCGATGCAGGGGTACAGACCTGTCCGTCCTCCCTTCTCCGCCCCCATCCTCCAAGCAGAAATACCCAGGAATTTCCAACCACCTCAATTCGAGACCTACGACGGCGAAGGAGATCCTGCTGATCACATGGAAGGTTTCAAAACCCTCATGATGATTCACAGCGCCTCGGATCCCCTGCTGTGCCGAGCCTTTCCTGCCACCCTTCGGGGTCCGGCTCGCAAATGGTTCTCGAAGCTCACCCCCGGCTCCATTTACTCCTTTGACCAACTGGAGGGCAATTTCCTTGCCCACTTTGTCACAAGCCGGAAGGCCGAAAGGACCAGCGCCTCTTTACTTGGGCTCAGACAGATAGAGGGGGAGTCACTCAGAGTGTTCGTCCGGAGGTTCACCGCAGAGGCCAGGTCGGTCTCCTCCCATGATCCAGGCATCGCCTCTGCGGCATTTCGACACAACGTCCGTCATGGACAGCTGAAGGCTTCTCTGGCGAAGAAACCCCCCGTCGACTTTCCCGACCTCCTCAACAGGGTCGAGAAGTACATTAGGGCAGAAGAGGCCCTTAACCCCGAAGATGCCAGGGAGGCCACCGGGAAGGGGAAACGGAAGGTCGAAGAAGTCGAACCATCAAAGAAAGCTCCGAGGGACGCGGGGGCCATGAAGAAGGTCCCACCGGTCCCCCGCTTCGAGAGGTACACTCCCTTGACACATAACGTGTCTGCCATCCTCTTAGAAATCGAAGACAAAGACATTGTCCGGCTACCTCCCCGACCTAACAACAGCAAGAATCGCGATCAGCGCTTCTACTGCCGCTTCCACCGAGATCATGGGCACGAAACAGACCAATGCCGGGCCCTGAAAGACGAAATTGAGGAACTTATCTCAAGAGGGTACCTCCGAGAATTCACCCGAGAAGTCCCACGGGACCGGCGAGATGCTAGGAACCGGAGGCTCTCGCCCCCGAACCCTACTCCGACCCGCATCCAGGGTCGGGATCCCGAGTCCGAGGGAGCCGCAGATACGCCATTCATCTTGCACTGTGTCCACGGAGGACCAATGGGGGGAGAATCAAATACTTCCCGAAAAGCCTTCGTCCGAGAGGTGAATACCGTCTAAGACAACCCCTCACCCAAGCTGCAACCGATGCCGGTCTCCTTCTCAGGAGAGGACCTCAAAGGCGTTCGCCTACCCCACTGCGATGCCCTCGTCATTAGCCTCCACATGGCTAATTGTGAGGTTCGCCGAATCCTCGTCGACAACGGCAGCTCGGTTAATATTCTTTTCCTCGAAGCCTTCGAGAATCTCAGATTACCTAGAGGCAAACTCAAGCCGGTCGGATACACCTTGCATGGGTTCTCTGGCGTCCCTGTCGTGATAGAAGGGATTGTTACCCTCGACGTTACTGCAGGATCGGCTCCTGTCAAGAGGACCGAGTCTATGGACTTCATGGTGGTCAACGTCAAGGCGGCTTACAACGCCATACTCGGTCGACCCGGACTATGCTCCCTCCAAGCGGTGCCTTCGGCTTACCATCTGAAACTTAAATTTCCCACCCCGCAAGGAGTCGGCATTGTCCGAGGCAGCCAAGAAGCAGCGCGATCGTGCTACATGACCACCGTCGGGGGAGGTGTGTTCCCCCTCGACGCCGTCGAACTCGAAGCGGAAAGGGACGGCCCTGCTCCCGGACCTACCGTCGAGCTGGAGGAATTCCCATTCGACGCCGAGCACCAAATAAAGTTCCTTGAGGGACGAACATAGGTCCTAGCTTGGCTAAAAAAGTAATTCTTTTGTAAGCTTTCATATGTAAAGGGCCGTTTTAACGGCCCTCCCTATCTTATACGAAAGAAATCTCTTTTTGTCATACTCCAAACGCCTCGGCAGATCCGACCTAATATCGGACAAGGGGATCGGCACCCGAGTCTTCACTCCGGTATGGTCCCCAATGCCTCGGTAAGTCCAACACGGCATCAGGCCTGTTAGACTTCACAACACCCCACGCCGATCCCTCACTGACCAACAAGGCCGAATCACACTCCCTTCATCATTCATTACACTATCAGCCAGAGCAAAGAGTGAAAAGAATTCCTTATTCATACTCCTTTATTGGGTTCTGAGAAAACAAACAAGGACCGTTACAGAAACACTCCACTCATCTCAAACTGAAGGAAGCCGCCATCTCAGGGCCCCTCGGGTCCGACGAATGGCGGGATCACTCCGACCGAACAACTTGGAACTCTCTCTTTGTCATGATGGTCCTTCGGTTCGGCCACGGTCGACACACCGGCCACGGAGCTCTGGACATCAACGGGTCGCATACGCTCCAATAGCAGCAGCGCAGAAGGAACCCCCTCCGTTCGCCGACCCCCCGGGGAAGACGTCGAGACACCCAGCATCGTCCAGTAACGGTGTATCTCCATCTCCTTCTCCACTATCACATCGCGAAGTAGTTTCTCAGAGGAGGGCCTCTGCACCGAGGAACTCGACATAGTATATCCGAGTCCGACACCCACGAGTTCCCGATCCACCATCGCCCTCCTCAGTCGACTTGCCTCCTCACTGAGGGCTTCAGACTTGTTCCTATAATAATTAAAGGCCGCATCAGTGTCACGGGCTCCCTTACGGTACCGAACCAAAGTTGCCTCCAAGGCCTCAACCTTGCTCCGGAGCCACGCCACGTCGGAACAACGGGGGTCCACCTCGGGAAGAGGAGCCACAACCTACAAGAGAACCAGCCAACTCAACACACATAAGCAAGGAGGTTCGGAAATATCCGAGGTCAAAACACTTGGCCGGTCAAAAATCCTTTTTTATAAATGGAAATGCTTCTTACAAAAAATGCGGTGGCCAGTCTGCGGAAGGCAAATACAATCGAGAGGGGGAAAAAGAAAGATAAAACTATACAACTTGTTTTCCCACCTCAGCATCGGTCGGGTTCGCAGGAGGGTCAACAGCCGGGTTATCAACGGGCCCTTCCTCGCCAGGGGTCTTCAGTGTCCCCTCGATCTCCATGTCATACTCAAAGTTGGACAGGTCGACGGTCGGGTAGAAGTGCCTCACATGACTGAGGGCCTTTGCGTAACACTCATCCTGGGCCTTGATCACCATCAGCTGACTCGTGGTCGTCAGCTCTTTCCTCTCCTTCGCGAACGCAGCCGTCAACTCCTCCTTCTCCTTGGCGAACTTCTTCTTCAAGGAGACCACCCTCTTCCCCCACTCCGCATCCTTGGCCTCGAGCTCGAGCTTCATGTGCTGCTCCCTCTTGTGCGAGCCCTCGAGCTCGATCCACATCTCCTTCATCTCCCGCTCGCTTTTGTCCGCCTGAGCTCGCTCTTGTGCCAGGGACGCTTCGTAGAGGTTCTTTACGTTAGCCCCCTGCATACAAGCCTGCGACCGACAAGCGCAGATAAGAAAAAGACTCCCGCAGTAAAATTAACAAGGGGGATAGGGTCAACGAGCTTACCAGCACGGTGGCCTGCGCCAGGCGCATGAACGCCACCTCCACGGGCTCTCTCTCCATCTCCTTACGGTCGCGAGGGGTTGCCAACTTCTCCGCCACCTCCACGGCCTGGGCCTCCTCGGTCAGACAGTCCCCTATCTGAACCGACCAATCCGGTACCCACCGTTGCCACAGCATCTCCACCACCGGATCCTCTTCCTCGACCTCGACCAAGGGACCTTTCCCCTTGTCAAGATCGGATGCCTTCGCTTGGCCCTGGCCCCTCGAAGTGGCCACCCCCCTGCTCGTTTCCGAGCGAGTCCTCTTGGTCCTCGGTTCAAGCGGGGCCTCCGAGATGACTAGGGGCGACTCCCTCGGCCCCTTCGTCGCCTCCACCTTCTTCTTGGCCTTCTCCTTCTTCATGGCGAGCCTCTTTGCCTTGATCGATGCTTCATCCATATATGCAGAAAAATCCATTAAGAGCAATGAGCAAGAAAGTACGAAAAGATCGAGAGAAAAGAAACAACTACATACGCAGAACGGCTGGGCTCAATCCAACGCTCGCCAGGTGGGCCTCCGTCACCTTCGTCCAATCGATACTAGGGGACAGATGGAGGTGCTCGACAAACCCCCACTCCTCGGCCGACAAATCCCTCGGCCTCGGCAGTTGATAGCTCGGCTTGGAGTGGTTCCATCGAGTGGGAATGTCCCAGGGCTCATCGCTCCGGATCACCAGATATTTTTTCTTCCAATCCTTGATGGAGTCCGGGTGGCTGTGAACGACCTTCCCCTTACTCCGGGGGGAGATATAGTAAACACCCTCAGCCGCCGAGCTGATCATCAACATCGCTCGGAACACATTCAACCGCAGGGGTACCTTTTGTTCCTCGCACATCAGTACAAAACAGATAATCTGCTTCCAAGAGTTCGGCCCGTACTGCATCGGCGCCAAGGAGGCCCAGTTCAGCACTTCCCGAACAAACGGGTGGACTGGCAGCCTCAGTCTGGAGATGAAGGCGTCCACTGGGAAGACGCAATACCAAGCAGAAAGGGGATCGGTTGGGCGCAGAGTAGAGCTCAGCAACATCAATTCGTAGCCAGGCCCTATGTGGTATGCCAGCTGCAAAACCTCCAAGTCCCCACCCTCCATAACGGTCGGAATCGCGTCCATCATCACCCTCTTCCGACTCGGCGAAGAGGGCTGCACGCCGAAGAGCTCCTTGTCAGATAGGTCGTTGGGATACTGACGGAAAGGCTTTGGCTGTACGGGCGAACCTGTCAACAAATTGCGGTAAACAGGCGCCTGGCTCGAACCACCAGTCCTCGACCCTGCCTTCCTCGGAGCCTTCTTCCTCTTCTTGGTTCGCTCCGGCGAGGGGGTAGATAATGGCCCCAGACCAGTCAGCATGGAACTCGGACCCATACCCTGAACTGTGGATCTCCTTACTGTGCCGCCCTCGCCTCCCTCCTCCTCGGAAGTCAACTCCAGAACACGGACACCGTCCGAACCATCACTTGCTTCCTCCGACTCGCTACTCTCCACCACGAAGGGGCGTCGGGAGCGTAACGGCCTCATATTGTGTACCTCCTCCTCCTTACCTACTGGTTCCTCCCACGAAACCGAATCGGAAGGCTCCGCAGCGTGTACTGACTCCTCCTCAAGCATGGGCTCCTCCCACGACGTCGATTTGGAGACAGGTTTCACTTCCCCCCTAGAGGTCGACGCTGACGAGCCAGACTGAGCCCTATCCATCTGTGCCTAAACTAAACAGACTTACCAACTAACCTGGGATCACTTCGGAAGGACGAGCGTAGTACAGCCAACTGCAGGGACGAGCGCTGAAGTGTTGGGAGATTTTTTGAAAAGGAAAGCCGCGAGAAAGAAGGGGGCGAAAGGAGGAGAGGGGGGAATATTTATAGAGGATGAAAACGACTCCTCGATTTCCGCAATTACTTTCACCTAATGACGTGCAACTGCCGCCTAGAAAATCACGCCACGTCCTCGAAACGTGCGCTGCTGATGTCATCCAGTGCCAGGCTGGCAGCCAGACGCAGGGGTCGGTTCGGATGGGGTATTCGGCGGAGAGAACATTTTACTTAAGATTTAAGGTGTCGTCCTTCGACAGACGCCCCGGGCTCCAGGGCTCGGTCGGTTCCCCTCTCACCCGCGAGCAGCTCGGGGCTTACAGCCTCGACAGCCGAAACCCCGAACTGTTCGAGGGTGGGACAGAAACCACCATCGCCCGGAGCCCTATCAGAAGACAGATTGGCCAACCTCCAATCGGAGATGACCCATCTATCCAAGGCTCTTCAGCCCCAAGTCCGGAATGCGGTTGATGCCCCTCCCGTCTGGATCTCTCTCGGGCCAAACAACCATATCAAGGTCGTCTGACCCGAAAAAGGATCCAGACGGCAGAGCCACCACCAATCCGAGGCTCCTTATCTACCGGTCCGGATTTCGGTCATTACCTCTCTCGCCCTGATCTCCCCTGGATCTGGCTACCGTATCAGAGCCATCAGATCCAAGAGAAGATCCGGGCGGCAGAGCAACCACCTCTCCGACACGACCGGGGGTAAAATTTTGCAAGAGACAGACGTCCGCCGAAGCAGACACCTCTGATGGCCAAAGGACCACCCTTGCTGTGATCAAACCTGCTAAAGGGAGAGGGGTATTTATAGCCTCCCCCATAGGCCTGCCATTATGACATTGGAAAAGCCAATCGACGGAAGCTCATGCGCCACATGCATTTATTCAGGCAGCGCCATTAATGCCCCTAGGAAATTGGAACATCGTACAGATCCCGGAGCGCCTTCAATGCTCCGCAAAGACGGCGGACCACTCCGCTCAAACCTTCTAAGGCACCATGGCTCGCCATCATCCTTGCCGACCCATAATCCCTCGAAAGCTCGAGGTTCGGTCTAGCACCAGGGTAGTCTTCTCAGGAAGGCTTAACGGCTTTCCATCACCCTCGCCAGCTCAAGGTCCGCTCTAACATCAGGGCAACCAACCCTCGCCGGCTCGAGGTTCGCTCTAACATCAGGGCAATCTTCTCCGGAAGACTCAACGGCTCGCCATCACCCTTGCCGACCCATAATCCCTCGCCCACTTGAGGTCCGGTCGAGCACCAGGGTAGTCTTCTCAGGAAGGCTCAACGGCTCGCCATCACCCTCGCCGACTCGAGGTCCGCTCTAACATCAGGGCAACCAACCCTCGCCTGCTGAGGTTCGCTCTAACATCAGGGCAATCTTCTCCGGAAGACTCAACGGCTCGCCATCACCCTTGCCGACCCATAATCCCTCGCCCGCTCGAGGTCCGGTCGAACACCAGGGTAGTCTTCTTAGGAAGGCTCAACGGCTCGCCATCACCCTCGCCGGCTCGAGGATCGCTCTAACATCAGGGCAACCAACCCTCGCCAGCTCGAGGTCCACTCCGACATCAGGGCAACCCCCTCATGAAGGCCCAGCGATTCGCTATCCCATTTCTACAACCATAAACACTCCTCCACGGCTAGCTCCCACACCCCGCAGGAGTGGGGGGCTTGTGTGGTAGGGTAAAAATGGCTTGGGGCCCAACCAGGGCCCAGTACAGCTCTCACTCAAGAACAGGAAAAACAACAATCTGGCTCGGCTTCGAGCCGCTACAGGGTCGGCACCGAACCTCAAGTTCACCCCCGCAGAACTGGTCTCCTCGTATCCGACGAGCATCGATGGCCCTTGGACTCCGATCCACGACAGCCCTCCGGGCCGTCGTCCCATCCTGGTGTAGAAGGAAGATGACCTGGCACAGCCTAGGCCCTCAGATTCTCCCAGGAGCACAGGAGCCCCATGATCTGCCATGTCAGCTCCAAATACCACCAAGGGCTTTGCCACGTCAGCCCTATACCACTCCTGGTACTGCCACGTCAGCCCTAAACCCCCTGGGCCTTCTGCCACGTCAGGCCCATGGGCTTTCGGGTTCAGACCCGGCCCCCAAGCAGATCCAAACCCGGTTGGAATTCTCTATAAATACTAGACCCTCACCCATCTTTTTAGGTAACCAATCTTTTGCCACTTAAATTCACCTAGTTATTGATACTCTCTCACAGAGACTGACTAGATCGTCGGAGGGTCTGCCACCGGGATAAACCCCGGTGTTTCAGGACCGTCTGCAGGTACACAAGACCTCGGATCCGAACCCTCTGATCCGAGCCCAGACATCCACCTCATCCCGAGCCCTTCACAGGTTCCGTCCGGTCATCCGAGGGTCGACTGACAAGCAGCATTCTCCATCAATACAAATCGAGTCCGAACTCACACCTGGTGCATCCACACGTCTCCCAGAAACAAACCGCATCAGCACTATAGGTGGTATTTTTGACTTGTATCAAACAAACCGAATATGAAGAATGATAAAAATCAAGAGTAACGAGCAAAACCCACGAACGAAAATCCCCGAATCAATGAATCCAAGCAACTCATGCAAAAATTACCACACGAACAAAAACTCCAAAAGCGAGAGGTGCCCAAGAGGGAGAGAGAGACGGCGACAACTTGCGGCCAAGCGAACACACCAAGAAAGAGAACTAGGGTTTATGTATGGTGGTGTAGGAGGTGACCTGCCTAGGGAGTAGGGGTGTTTCAGGTTGGATGCAAGCCGGGAGGGATAGGGGTCTGTCGGGGTGTGCACACAGGCCGGAGGAGAGGATGTCGGCCTGGGGTGCTGGCTTGGGGTCGGCTGTAGGTGGGCGGCGCAAGCAACGGGAGAGAGAGGGAGGACGGGTTGAGGGAGAGAGAACTAGGGTTAGGGTTTGTGATTAGGATTTAGGGTTAGGGGGATTATAGATGTATATATATATGGGGATTTGGGTTAATGGGTAATTGGGTTATGGGTAATTAGGAGTAGTAGTAGGATTTGAATTAATGGTTTTCAAATAAGATACAAATTGTATAGGATATCAAATAGGGTTGGGGATTTAATTTGGATTTGGTCAACAATTTGGGATAAAAAAAATAGGATTGGGAAAAATAGGACGAGCAACCAAACACCACCACAAGCACCCAGAAATAAAAATAAAGAACCAAATGAAAGAAAGAACAAAATAATGAAGAACTAAACCAAAAAGACAACCAATCAACAAAAAGAGCTCAAAATGAAATAAAATGAATATATATTAAAAACAACTCCAATATACGGTTCAGAAAAAAATACAAGAGATAAAATACACCAAAACAAAAAATACACTCAAAAATACACAAATATGAAAAACAGTGGTTACACCAATATACAAAAAGCACTTCCACATACAAGGCTTTAGGTTGTTGCAAATCTCTTTTTGTTGTTGTTTCACTCTCGGGTTGTGAAAGTGGTCCTCTCGGTTGGAGAGTAGGACTCTTGGTTTAGAGTTGGTTTCAGTCTAGGGTGTACAGTGGGTTTTGCTCTCTCTAGTGGTGAGAGGGGTCTACGGATTTGACATAGTTGTTGTCAAAGGCCGTAGAGTAATCTTGTACTTTTTTCAAGAATAGTGAAAAATCTCAAGTGGGTTGCTTGGGGACTGGATGTAGGTCCGGAGGACTGAACCAGGATACATCATGGTGTTTGCAGTGTTGACTCTTTGTGGTTGTATTCTATAAACTTGCATTTTTAATTTCTCTGAGTTTCTTGTGTAAATCGAGTCTGGTCAGTCTACTGCGTTACTCTCTAAGTCAACTTAACAAACTTGTAACTCTTCAGTCAAATTAGTCTTCTAAACTGACGCTTCAATCGACTGTCTTCTATTTTTAGTCGACTTAATAGTGCAAAAAGTTTAATTTATTGATTAATTTTATACAACACTATTCACCCCCCCTAGTGTTATTTGCCTTGCATACAGGATCCAACACTTGGTATTAAAGCCTGGTTGAGTGCAATGGCATCTACGTCAAATGCAAGTCAATACCATGAAGGCCAATCCATACAAAGGCCACATCTCTTTGATGGAACAAACTACAACTATTGGAAGTGTAGAATGAAGATCTACCTACAGTCGATCAACTATGAGATTTGGAACATGACCGAAACAGAATATATCGTACCTACAATTCCCTATGCACAATGGAATGATGACATGAAGAACAACACCATGAACAATATAAAGGCAATGAATGCTTAATCGTGTGTCAAACGCAACAACGGCTCATCAAATATAGCACACTCTTGAGGTAACACATGAAGGTACAAATAAGGTCAAAGAATCTAAAATCTCTGTTCTTGTTCACATGTTCGAGATGTTCCATATGAAGGAGAACAAAAATGTGTCGGACATGATAACAAGGTTCACGGACATCACAAACTCTCTTGTGGCTTTTGGAAAGACATATTCGCAAGCAGAGATGGTGAGGAAGGTCCTACGTGCCCTAACCCCTAATGGGAAAAGAAGACCACCGCTATAGAAGAAGCCAACGATTTAACACAACTCTCTCTTGAGAATCTTGTAGGAAATCTAATGGCATACGAAGTACAACTAGAAGAACGCAAGAAGGATCTAGAACCTCAACAAGACAAGAAGAAGACTCTTGCTTTCAAGGCCATGTCCGATTCAGAAGATGAAAAAAAAGATGAAGAAGAAATAGCAATGTTCACTAGAAAATTCAAGAAACTTCTTCGAAAAGAATAAATTCAATTCTAAGTTTAAAGATACTAATGATCTTCCCACATGTTTTAAATGTAACAAGAGAGGTCACATGAAGCTGGACTGTCCGTTAGAAAATGCAAAATCAAAAAGGAAAGTTCCTAACTTCAAGAAGGAAAAGTACACAAAGAACAAGTACATGAAGAACAAGAAGGCATATCAAGCAACTTGGGATGATAGCGACTCATCATCCGAAGAAGAGAATGAAGAATCAAATGAAGTGGCAAATGTGTGCTTCATGGCTACTCAAAATGATGTAAGTAACGATTTTGATTCAAATGATTTATTAGAAGTATTTAATGAGGTTTTTCATGAACTAAAAAAGGAGAAGATAAGAGTTAAAAATCTAGAGAAAGTTAATCAAACACTTTCTCAAGAAAATCTTGACTTAAATGTTGAATTCAAGTCTTTAAATTCTCGTCTTTCAAACTTGGATATAGATCTTGTATCTCTTAAGAAAAATTATGAAGAGATATCCAAGAATGTATCTAAGTTCAACAAAGGAAAAGAGAATTTAAATAAAGTTCTTCAAAACCAAGTTCAATCTAATAAAAAGTTTGGACTAGATTTTCAAAAAACTCTTGAAAAACATCATTCTTCTAATAATACTAGTAGTAATAAGATTGATTCTATTTCTAGTATGAAAAAGAAGTTATATTATTATTTTGAAAAACCAAAAATTATTTTTGATCATGAAAAGAGTAATCCTTCTGTTCAGACCAGTCGACTGACCCAAAAATTCGGTCGTCTGCCCAGATGTTTGGAGTCTCATTCAAAAAGACGACAACCTCATATAGGTCGACTTGTTTCACCTCCCAGTCGACTGACTTCACAGTACAGTTGACTGAAGGGTACAATAAAGTCGACTGGAGAGACTAAAAATATTTGGATTCCAGTCAACCTGAGTCTAAATGATAGGATTACTTATATAAATTCTTTTATTCATAATGTGTGTAATTCTGTAAATTAAATACCTGCTTTTGGTGATAAATCAAACTCACTTTGGGTTTGGTTTCCTAAACACTAATCTCTTTCGGACCCAATGAAAGGGGTACCATATTCACAATTCTTATTTTATAGGTACCTAAAAGGGAACGTTGGATACTTGACAGCCGATGCTCTAAGCACATAACTGACCATGCAAACCTACTTTCTTTCATACAAGAGATAGCTGGAGGAACTGTTACGTTCGGTTACAATAACAAAGGAAATGTCATTGGAATAGGCACGATCAGTAAGAACACTACCCTTACTATTGAAGAGGTATTTCTAGTTAGTGGTTAAAGCATAATCTATCAAGTATTAGTCAACTTTGTGATAAGGATTATAAAATTGTCTTTGAAAAAGATGCATGCTTAATCTATGATTCATCTATGCAAAATGTTATCTTTCAAGGTTTTAGGAAAAATAATATATATGAATTATGTTTAAAATCAAATAAGTTTTCAAATGATTTTTGCTTAGTTGCTTCTAACAATAATTCTTGGCTTTGGCATAAGAGAGTTGGCCATGTAAATATGAAAAAACATTGTTAAATTATCTAAGAATAACCTAGTTAAATGATTGCCAAAATTATCTTTTAAGAAAGATAAGATGTGTGATGCATGTCAACTAGAAAACAAGTAAAATCTACTTTTAAAACAAAAGAAATGATTTCTACTAGTAGGCCTCTCAAATTAATCCATATGGATTTATTTGGTCCGACTAGAGTCGCTTCTTTAAATAAAAGTAGATATATAATTGTTTTAGTAGATGATTTTTCAAGATTTACATGGATATTCTTTTTAAAACATAAAAATGAAGCCTTTGAAGAATTTTCAAATTTTTGCAAACGTATTCAAAATCAAAAATCTCTAACCATAGTCATTATTAGAAGTGATCATGGTGGAAAATTTAAGAATAAAACGTTTTCAGAATATTGCAACAAGAATGGTGTAACACATTCATTTGAATTTCCTAGAGTTTTACCCCAAAATGGAGTGGTTGAAAGAAAGAATAGGACTTTGCAAGAATGTGCACGTACTATACTTGTTGAAAGCAATTTGCCTAAATACTTCTGGGCTGAAGCTGTTTTAACAGTATGCTATGTTTTAAATAGAATATTGATTAGACCAAAGCTTAAGAAAATTTGTTATGAACATTTTTATGAACGAATTCCTAAAGTATCATATTTTAAAATATTTGGTTGTAAGTGTTTCATATTAAACACAAAAGATAATCTAGATAAATTTGATGCTAGATCTAATGAAGGTATCTTCATTGGATACTCAAATAGGATTAAGGCATATAGAATTTTCAATAAGTCAACTTTGGCTATTAAAGAATCTATGCATGTTTCATTTGATGAATCTTTACCTTCGTCTAATGCTATTGAAGATGATGAAATTGAATCATCACCACTAGATAACGTTATTAAATTACTAGAGCAAACTACCCTAGACAAGTCGACTGATAGGATTCCTAAGTCGACTGATGTGAATCAGTCGGATGATGGACTTGTTAAGTCAACTGATCCTGTTGTGATAACTCAAACTTTACCAAATTCATTTGTTAAAGTTCGAGATCATCCTCATGACTTAATAATTGGTGATATTTCACATGGTACTCAAACAAGATTTCATTTTAACATGATTTTTAATACTGCTTTCTTGTCAGATTTTGAACTGAAAAATATACAAGACGCATGTGAGAATGAATTTGGGTTGAATGCCATGTAAGATGAACTTAACCAATTTATAAGAAATAATGTATGGGATTTAGTTCCACGACCTCCTGATCATACAATAATTGGTACCAAATGGGTATTTAAAAATAAGTTAGATGAATCAGGACAAGTTGTTAGGAACAAGGGTAGATTAGTTGCTCAAGGATATAATCAAGGAGAAGGAATTGATTTTGATGAAACATATGCTCCTGTTGCTAGACAAGAATCAATTAGGATTTTATTATCTTTTGCGTGTTTTATGAATTTCACACTCTTCCAAATGAATGTTAAAAGTACTTTTTTGAATGGTTTTATTAAGAAAGATGTTTATGTCAAGCAACCACCCGGTTTCGAACATGAACAATTTCCAAACCATGTTTTTAAATTGAAAAAGGCTTTATATGGTCTTAAACAAGCACCTCGTGCTTGGTATGATCGCTTAAAAACTTTTCTCTTAGAAATTGATTTTGAAATTGGTAAAGTAGATACTATCTTCTTTATTAGATAAATAAAGACTGATATTATTGTAATACCCTAAACTTTCATTTTCATAAAATGTTGATTTTCACGTGTTGTGCACGTGCAAATTCCGTATGTATATTTATTTATTTATTTTTATATATAAATTTTTTTTTGTAGTATGAACAATTAGTTCTTTCCTTTCTTTTATTTTTCTAAAGCCTATTTTGTAAAGCCTAAAACATTGTTTTCTTATTTTTTAGCCAACTTTAATGATTTATTATTTTATTATTTTGGCCCACAAGCCTAAGCCCACTATTTGTGAAGCCCACAAATTTAATTAATCCTTTAAATTGTCACACTTATCATGTAGACAAAAATGGTGAACAATTGATTAATTAAAATTGCACAAATTTCAAATAGGGGGGTACTAGAGGGCACGTGCATGCACGTAGTGTGCATTGCACACCTAGGAGGCCGGGTATGCTTAAGGAGGAATGGGGAGAGTGGGTGTGTGTGCATGGGTGGTTATTTGATTATGGGTGGTTGCTACAACTTCCCCTCCTATCCTAACCATCCATCTCCAACCATCTAATGAAATCCTAGCCCTCCAATCCATCTTAGAACTAGTATAAATACCCCCTACCTTCATGTATTCTACCCAAAAAAATTATTGAAAGAAAGAAATTATATAGGAGAGAAATACATTAGGGAGTATAAAGTATGAGTGTTCATTGGTGTGTCCCAAGCAAGTGGTCGGCCCCATCCCCACACAAGGAAGCTTTCGGTTTTGCACAAGGAGCAAGAAGGAAGGAGTTGCAACACAATCTAGGCGGAGAAGGCTACTCTCTTGCATTCTAGGAGACTCTAAGGTAGTGTTCTTTTTCTCCTCTTATAAGCGATTTACCTCTTGTAAGAGGTGGTCCACCTCTTACAAGAATTTTTGTCGTGTTCTTTTTTTACCTCTTATAGGCAATTTCTTCCAAAATTGCTTATAAGCCTAAATGGCTTCGAGTAGCCTCTTTCAAATTCTTATAAGTCTTTTATCACTTAAAAAGTCTATATTACCCCCAAAATCTATATTATAATTATTACTAATTTCAATCTCAAAAAGTCTATATTACTCATCGATGTCAATTGTTCTGACTTCGTAAGATCCATAAAATCAACTATTGGGCTATTGGATCATTTTATATGAAAAAAAGGAGGTTAACTGTACAAATACTGTAAGTCACATATATAGTGCTGAATGTTACTTTGCATATGCATCCTGTAGCACCTTCGAAAGTGAAAGTTAGTTTAGGATAAGTATTACTGCTCCCTATGTGTTCCCCATCGCATAACACTCTTATGCACTCCCCACTGCTGTTAGCAAATGTAACCCTATGAGTGTGCCTCTATGTAAATACATCTTTAAAGGCAACTATAAGAGATAACAGAGTTTGTATTAATTATTTAGACGTATATTTAATACTTTTAGCGACTGGATTCCTTCATGATCTATGTGAGATGCATTAAAAGGTTTTAAATATTTTTGAAGTGCATCATATGCAATGTGAAGTAAAGTAAGAATGCATGATTAATCAGGATGCAGTACTAGAGCCATATATTTAACTAAAATTCTACCATGCAGTTATGGTTCTTCATGGAAAATTTCTCTTTAACTGAACCTACTGAACATAGTCTATAAGAAGTAGAAACTCAAAAGGTGTTAATTTTGAGGTAAAAAGAAAATTGAATCTTACAGCATACCTGTTCTTTAAAAATACTTGTTCTTTCATTTAACTATTTTTATACTTTGGGGGTAATATAGACTTTGAAGTAATATAGGCTCTTGTAAGAGTTAAAAAAAAAGAACAGAAATCCCTTATAAGAGGTTCTTATAAGAGATTATTTTTATATAAAAAAATTATTTTTATATAAAAAAAACACCTCAAAAAGAGGCTCTTATTGTAAATCTCTTATAAGAGGTAACCTCTTATAAGAGGCAAAAAAAAGAACAGTACCTAAGAGCTTTTAATTGGTTTTTCTCCAAAGAGGTGGCTGTTTCTCATTGCTTCTAAATTAGAATTCATGTTAGGAATGAAATTGAGTAATTATTAAAGTGCCACTAGTTGAAATTAAATTCATGTTTGCCTAACTAAGAAGAAGTTGATAATCTAGTAGATGCATGTTATATTGGTTGCTAGATTAATTAACTATGAACGAAAGTGGATGTTTCTCGTATTTCTAGAAGTAGATATCATGCTTGGTATGTTTTAATGAAATTATATGAAACAACTAATGAGAAATTGGAACCATGCCTGTTTAATTAAAGTAGAGTGATAATTAAGAGATTACGTGATGGACTAATTGCTATTGAATAGTTGTTAATTTATGTGATAGAAATCTCCATTTTTTGTATGTGCTAAATGAATGTTACTAAATAAAAGAGATTGTATTTGCAAATGATTGATTGAATGCATCAAGTGTGATTAGTTGACAAAAATAAAATTCTTTAGAAAAGATGATTTTTGTGTTCTAAAATATGGTAGATTGTCAATAAGAGTTAGAACAAAAAAATAACGTAGTGTTTTTATGGAAACCTAACTTTAACTATGAAGAAGTGTGCTGTTGTTCCCAATGTCGAAATTATGGACATGGAACACAAATTAGGACTAAAATATATGTTTTATAGAGCTAAAATGCTTATAAAAATACTGGTTGTTGTAGATTTATGTGTATTTTAATTCTAGAAAAAATTGTTTTCAAAAGAGAAGAAAAAGAGACAATTTTGTTGTGAGAGTTCATGAATTGTATAAATGAACAGAGAGTTAACTCAAAACCCAAATTAATTTCCCTTCAAATCGATATGGCCACTTAGACCAACTGGTCGGTAGAGTTTTCGGTCGCTACAGTAAACGGGGCTGAGTCAGGGGTCTCGGGTTCGATGTTGAGGCTTTTCATTTTATTTTTTTGATAAAAATCCGGTTGCCAAGAGTTAATACTTAGGGATTATAATCCCTAGTCATATCGCTCGGTGGCTTTGGCGCAGTAGTCTTGTGCGCTGTCGTTTGGGCCCCTGGTTGTGGGTTCGAATCCGGTTGGGGGTTTGGATTTGAAAAAATTGTTTTTTGGGGATTTTTATTATTACTCTGAGTTTTAAAAATAGATTAAGAATTGGGGAAAATATGGTTTAATTACTGAAAATTATTTGGTCTTTATGAGAAAAAATTGTATAACTTTTGATAAAGTGTAATTAAGAAATTGAGGCTATTTGCAAGCAATAAAATTAAATTATCTTTTAAACAAAGGAAAAATAAATGAGATTTTTTAGAGTTGTACAAATTTCAGCACTGCTTTTCATCCCCAGACTGATGGGTAGACCGAGAGAGTCAACCGTATTCTTGAGAACATGCTTCGGTGTTGTGTACTAGACTTTGGAGGCAGTTGAGAAAGGCATTTAGCTTTGGTGGAGTTTGCCTACAACAACAGTTTTCAGACTAGCATTGAGATGGCGCCGTACGAAGCTTTGTATGGCAGGAAGTGCAGAATTCCTGTCTGTTGGTTCGAAGTTGGGGAGCGTCAGATGTTTGGGCCTGAGATTGTGCAGAAGACTTCTGAAAAGATTGATCTGATCAGGAAGAGGTTGGTGGATGCTCAGAGTAGGCAGAAGAGCTATGCAAACAACCGTAGGAAGGACCTTGAGTTTGAGGTTGGTGACTTTGTCTTTCTGAAGGTATCGCCCAGCAAAGGCGTGATCCGATTCGGCAAGGGTGGAAAGTTAATTCCGAGGTTCATAGGCCAGTATAAGATATTGAAAAGGATCGGGAAAACTGCTTACCGGCTTGAGTTACCGGAAGAGTTGTCTCAGGTGCACAATGTCTTTCATGTGTCTATGCTGAGATGTTACATTCCAGATCCAAGTCATCATTTGCCCGAAGTGTCAGAGGGTTTGCAGTTGGATCTGAGTTACATTGAGCTTCCAGTTGAGATTGTTGATCGTCGGGAGAAAGTCTTGAGGAATAAGACGATACCGATGGTCAAGGTAGTCTGGAGAAACCAGTTGGTTTAAGAGGCTACTTGGAAATCTGAGGAGAGGATGATGAAGGATCATTCTGAGCTCTTTGTTTGAATGTATTTTCTTCTTGTGTTTTGTTTTCTCACTCTTTAATTGTAGTTCCGGGGATGGAACTATTCTAAGGAGAGAGTGTTGTAATACCCTAAACTGTCATTTTAATAAAATGTTGATTTTCACGTGTTGTGCACGTGCAAATTTCGTATGTATATTTATTTATTTATTTTTATATATATAATTTCTTTTGTAGTATGAACAATTATTTCTTTCCTTTCTTTTATTTTTCTAAAATCCTATTTTGTAAAGCCTAAAACATTGTTTTCTTTTTTTTTTTAGCCCACTTTAATGATTTATTATTTTATTATTTTGGCCCACAAGCCTAAGCCCACTATTTGTGAAGCCCACAAATTTAATTAATCCTTTAAATTGTCACACTTGTCATGTAGACACAAATGGTGAATAATTGATTAATTAAAATTGTACAAATTTCAAATAGGGGGTAACTAGAGGACACGTGCATGCACGTAGTGTGCATTGCACACCTAGGGAGGCCGGGTATGCTTAAGGAGGAATGGGGAGAGTGGGTGTGTGTGCATGGGTGGTTATTTGATTATGGGTGGTTGCTACAACTTCCCCTCCTATCCTAGCCATCCATCTCCAACCATCTAATGAAATCCTAGCCCTCCAATCCATCCTACAACTAGTATAAATACCCCCTACCTTCATGTATTCTACACAAAAAATTTATTGAAAAAAAGAAATTATATAGGAGAGAAATACATTAGGGGGTATAAAGTTTGAGTGTTCATTGGTGTGTCCCAAGCAAGAAGCCGACCCCATCCCCACACAAGGAAGCTTTCGATTTTGCACAAGGAGCAAGAAGGAAGGCGTTGCAACACAATCTAGGAGGAGAAGGCTACTCTCTTGCATTCTAAGAGACTCTAGGAGCTTTTAATTGGTTTTTTCTCCAGAGAGGTGGGTGTTTCTCATTGCTTCTAAATTAGAATTCATGCTAGAAATGAAATTGAGTAATTATTAAAGAGCCACTAGTTGAAATTAAATTCATGTTTGCCTAATTAAGAATAACTTGATAATCTAGTAGATGCATGTTATATAGGTTGCTAGATTAATTAACTATGAACTAAAGTGGATGTTTCTCATATTTCTAGAAGTAGATATCATGCTTGGTATGTTTTAATGAAATTATATGAAACAACTAATGAGAAATTGGAACCATGTCTGTTTAATTAAAGTAGAGTGATAATTTAGAGATTACGTGATGGACTAATTGCTATTGAATAGTTGTTAATTTATGTGATAGAAATCTCCATTTTTTGTATGTGCTAAATGAATGTTACTAAATAAAAGAGATTGTATTTGCAAATGATTGATTGAATGCATCAAGTGTGATTAGTTGACAAAAATAAAATTCTTTAGAAAAGATGATTTTTGTGTTCTAAAATATGGTAGATTGTCAATAAGAGTTAGAACAAAAAAATAACGTAGTGTTTTTATGGAAACCTAACTTTAACTATGAAGAAGTGTGCTATTGTTCCCAATGTCGAAATTATGGACATGGAACACAAATTAGGACTAAAATACATGTTTTATAGAGCTAAAAATGCTTATAAAAATACTGGTTGCTGTAGATTTATGTATATTTTAATTCTGAAAAAAGTTGTATTCAAAAGAGAAGAAAAAGAGACAAATTTGTTGTGAGAGTTCATGAATTGCATAAATGAACAAAGAGTTAACTCAAAACCCAAATTAATTTCCCTTCAAATTGATATGGCCACTTAGACCAACTGGTCAGTAGAGTATTCGGTCGCTACAGTAAAGGGGGCTGAGTCAGGAGTCTCGGGTTCGATACTGAGGCTTTTCGTTTTTTTGTTAAAAATCCGGTTGCCCAGAGTTGATACTTAGGTATTATAACCCCTAGTCATATCGCTCGGTGGCTTTGGCGCAGTGGTCTTGTGCGCTGTCGTTTGGGCCACTGGTTGTGGGTTCGAATCCGGTTGGGGGTTTGGATTTTAAAAAAATATTTTTTGGGATTTTTATTATTAATTTGAGTTTGAAAAATGGATTAAAAATTGTGAAAATATGGGTTAATTACTGAAAATTATTTGGACTTTATGAGAAAAAATTGTATAACTTTTGATAAAGTGTAATTAAGAAATTGAGGCTATTTGCAAGAAATGACTTCTTTTTAAAATTAAATTATCTTTTAAACAAAGAAAAAATAAATGAGATTTTTTAGAGTTATAAAGATTGGAATTAGTAATGAGGAATTCTTGAAAATTGTGTTTTTTGTAATTAATTGGAATTATAAATTGTGCTTGTAGTATGAATTGAACTGAGAATAATAGATTCGTGGAATAAATGAATTATTGATTACTACTAGTTGAATCTTATTCTTACGCATAAATTGTACTTGAATTTGAATTATTGAATGCGATGAGTTATGAAAGATATGGATACATGAATACTATGCTTATGAAATGTGAATTGTGATTAATCATGAAAAGACCTTATGAGTATGAAAAGCTCGATGTTGTAATTATGAGTTGAAATTGAGAACTAGGGCGTAGCGAAGCCTTATACCGGCAAATAAAAGAAATGTGGAAATGATATTTGAAATGGAAAGACCAAGGTTTGGGTCATGTGAAATAAATGAATAAGACTAGTATAGTGGGAGTGCTAACCCTAAGGGATTGATTCTATTCATGATTCAATTAAACTAATGATTAGATACATAGTGAAGATGTGATGAAAGTAAGAGAAAAATATTGAGTATGAGGGCCATTGGATTGGTGCCGTGCGAGTATTCACAGGATGTCCCATGATGCATCATGATAGAGCGTGGATACTGCTACAGAGTACCGTACAGGTGGCGACGCTCGTGGGGTGTTTGACAACTGCGGGTGGTGTCATGTCTATAGTAGTACCTGAATTACCACAAGATGCCAACATGATGAGTCATGTGACAGTGCGTTGGGATTTCCTCCATGGCGCCTAGACATGAGTTCGTAGGTCAGAAAATATCTAGGATACTTACCGTAGTTACAGTAGTAGATTAAGTCATGACGAGGGATTGAACCCTACAAGATGAAGAACGATTAAGGGCTTGCCCTCGGACCTATGTAGTGTAGGCTGCATAGACTCTGAACAAGTGCGCATTAGTGTCGTATAATACAAATAATTGCATTAAGGACTAAGGGCACATTCACAACACGACATCAATAGGATAGTCCTTTTAGCTTTGTTTGTGACAAGTTTGTGGTTTGCTAAGTATTGAGAATCGTTATACTGTTTCCGGCATAGAGAGGATGGACGTGTATAATATTTCGTCAGTTGAATGAACTGACGCCCCCACATTTTTATATGCAAGGTAAAGATGCTTGACAAATTGAAGTATACATACTGCTCAAGATTGATTTAAATGTTGTTTCATGTAATTTATTATAAAAAATTGCTTCCGCTGTGATAATGTAAAGGTGTAATGTAACTCTGATGTAAGAAAGGTTTTTATTTCCTTGTAAAATTGTACGAAAGAAGTGTAAAGATCCTGTGGAACTTCGAATTCAGTTATATTTTGGAATTCGGGGTGTTACAGAGTGGTATCAGAGCACGCTTCCAAGTAGTACAAATTTATAAGTAATGACACCCTAGGAGTGGACATTAGAGTGTGTTTTGTGTCTAGAAATTTAAATGTAAGTCACTTACATTTGTGTTGCTCTATGATTTATGCTTCTTCTTCTCTATCTTTAAGATGGCGGACCACTTCGACCCAGTTAGAGATGACAATTGGCACATCATTGAGGAAGATTACTACTCCGGGTAATCTGATTCAGACGAGGAAGATCCCGAAGAAGTGGAAGAGGAATGGCCTGAGTCCCGAGAGACCACTCCACCTCCGGATTCATCTGATGATTCTTCTGACAAAGAAAAATCTGTTCCGGGTAATCTCATTGTGTCTCTTCAGAGGCAGGTAGAGCCTCTATGGGAGAGAGTCGGACTGCTGGAGACTCAATTGGCGAAGCGGAAGGATGATTTTGCAGTTCTCAATCATCGTGTTTGGGAACTCGAGAACAGGAAAAACATGACTGATGTACTGAAGGAAGAAGTGGAGGAACTACGGGGAGAGCTTCATGAAGCCAAGAGGAACCGTAGGAGTTAGACTGTTGTATCTTCTACTGTTTTCATTTTGATGTCAGAAATGTTTTAAATTCGAATGTATATAGTTTGAAATTTAATGAAATGAAAAGTTGATTTAAAATCCATGTTTATACTTCGAATTTAATGAATCTTTTGCATCAGAATATGGCTAGAAGAGGAGCTCGATATGGGGAAGGTCTGGACTTGGAAACGGAGCTAGCGAGGGTCTATCAGACACTCAATGCCGTTGCCATGAATCAGAATCAGGGAAGGGCACCTGCGAATCCAGTACCCGAAGCAATCAAACTTGTAGAATCATTTAAACGGATGAAACCACCGATGTTTGAGGGGAAGTCAGACCCTGACATGGCTGACAATTGGATCCGACAGGTAGAGACTATCTTCAAAGTCTTGTAGACTCTGGAGGGCAGCAAGGTGAAGTTGGCGACACTGCAGTTCGAGAAGGATGCGGCTGTATGGTGGCAGACGATGAAGCGGACGATGGGAGACTTAGTTCTTGGCTGGAGGAATTCTTGGAGGAATTCCGCAGTCATTATTTTTCCTCAGACATCCAGGAGAAGAAAGCCATAGAGTTTCTGTCGCTGCAGCAGGGCGGCATGTCGGTTAGGGAGTATGAGACCAGATTCACTCAGCTCTCAAGGTATGCTCCCGAATTGGTGATGGATGAGGCGAAGAAGGCTCAAAAGTTCAAGCATGGTTTGAGGCCAAGTCTGAGATCCAGGATGATACCCCTCGGTGTCAGGAGGTTTGACAAGCTGGTCAAACGAGCGGCAGCCACAGATGCGAACATGGAGCAGTTCCACGCTGTTCAAAATAGGAGGAACAACTGGAATATGGGAAAGAGGCCTGCAGTTACTGGCAATGTAAGGGGATAGCCACCGGCTCAAAGGTTCAAGCTTACGGGTGCAAACGCTGTTCAAGTGGCAGGAAGAC
This sequence comes from Hemerocallis citrina, assembly GCA_017893485.1. Taxonomy (NCBI): domain Eukaryota; kingdom Viridiplantae; phylum Streptophyta; class Magnoliopsida; order Asparagales; family Asphodelaceae; genus Hemerocallis; species Hemerocallis citrina. The sequence goes on along the minus strand of CM030367.1, from coordinate 137,533,889 downwards.
CCGGGAATTCTTGGGTGAGACCTCTGGTGACTTGTTTCAACTGTGGAAAGACAGGCCACTATAAGTCTCATTGCCCCAAACTGCAAGATGTCGTCCGTAATGGACCAACTAAGCAGGCCGAGAAGAAGCCGTACCAGCAGGGGCGAGTATTTGCCTTGACTGAAGCTGACGCTGATGAGGTGGATCACATCATCACTGGTACGAGTAGGGGAGTATATGAGTGTTCTTTTCTTTTCTGTGTCTATTTTTCCTGTTAATTAGTACGCTTTTGTGTAACAAGTATGTGTTATGTAACAGGAGAACTTATTTTGAATAGAAAGAAAGCTGTAGTTTTGTTCGATACTGGGTCCTCTCATACTTTTGTATTACCTAAATTTGCTAAAGTTCTGGGAGTCGAACCGAAGATATTTTCAGGCAAGGTTTTAGCAGTAGCTACTCCGTCAGGGGATACTCTAACCACTGATCGGTACTATGTTGATTGCGAGATCGTGATTAGGAATAGAATGTTCGGGATCGATCTGATCGAGCTGAATGTTTTGGGAGTCGATGTTATCATTGGCATTGATTGGATGTCGGTGTACAGTGCGAGCATCAATTGCAAGACCAAGACGGTAACAGTGAAGGCTCCAGGTGGACCAAAGTCACTTTCCAAGGGAAGAGGAGATGTTCTGGTCTGGTGGCAGCTATTTGCAAGAGGGATATTCCTGTAGAGGTACAGCAGATTCCTGTGGTTCGGGATTATCTGACTGTGTTCTTGGAAGATTTGCCTGGGTTATCCCCGCATCGTGATGTGGAGTTTAGCATCACTATTCAGCCACGGAGTGCACCTATTTCCAAAACACCGTATAGGATGGCACCTGTGGAGCAGGATGAGATCAAACGGCAGATTGAGGAACTATTGGAGAAAGGCTTTATTCAACCGAGTGTGTCACCTTGGGGAGCGTCGGTGCTTTTGGTAAAGAAGAAATATGGTTCGATGAGGATGTGCATCGATTACCGAGAGCTGAATAAGGTCACTATTCAGAATAACTATCTGATTCCACGAATTGATGACTTGTTCGATCATCTACAAGGAGCAGTTGTTTTCTCTAAAATAGATCTTCGATCAGGATATCATCAAGTTCGAGTGAAAGCTGAAGATGTGCATAAGACTGCGTTCAGAACTTGACACGGACAATGCGAATTCTTAATTATGCCGTTTGGAGTGACGAATGCACCTACAATTTTCATGGATATGATGAACAGAGTTCTGAGATCGTTCATTGATTCTTTCGTCGTGGTGTTTATCGACAATATCCTCGTGTACTCCAAGTCGGAAGGGGAGCACACGGAGCATCTGGCAGCAGTTTTGAGGAAGCTTTAGGAGCATGAGTTGTATGCCAAGCTGTCCAAGTGTGATTTCTGGAAATTTGAAGTGGAATTCCTAGGTCACATCCTTTCTAAGGAGGGAGTGACAACTGATCCTCAGAAGATAGAGGCAGTGAGATATTGGGCAAGGCCACTACAGTGAAGGAAATTAGGAGTTTTCTTGGGCTAACTGGATATTATAGGAGATCCATCCAGGGCTACGCTCAGATAGCCGTGCCGCTCACTGGTCTGACCAAGAAGAATGTGAACTTTAAGTTGACCGAACAGTGCGAGGCAAGCTTTCAGGAGTTGAAAGAGAGACTGACTACTGCTCCCATTTTGGCTTTGCCTAGAGCAGGTGTTGAGTATGATGTCTACAGCGATACTTCACATCGTGGGCTTAGTTGTGTCTTAATGCAAGAAGGAAAAGTAATCGCTTGTGGGTCTAGGCAACTAAGACTGCATGAGAAAAATTATCCGACTCATGATCTAGAGTTGGCTGTAATTATCTTCGCCTTAAAGCAATGGTGACATTATGTGTATGGTGAGAAGCTGAACATGTACACAGACCATAAAATCTTGAAATACATCTATCAGCAGAAGGATCTGGACCTGAGGCAGAGGAGATGGCTAGAGGTACTTGAGGACATTCGTCCAAAGATTAAGTATCATCCTGGGAAGGCTAATGTTGTTGCTGATGCACTTAGCCGCAAGATCAGTCTGCGGAGTTTGATTACAGCTCAAAGGCAGCTGGCAGAGGAGTTGGATTGGGCTGGTATTGAAGTTGTTCTGCAAGGCTTGGGATCATCTTTAGCTCAGTTGAGGCTTCAACCGACGCTGAATGAAAGGATTATTGCAAGTCAAAAGGAAGATGCAGAGATTCAGAAGATAAAGGAGCAGGTTGGTGCTGGCAAGTTGCCCGAATTTCAGATCAGGGATGAAGTGTTGTGGTTTGGAAAGAGGCTGTGTGTTCCGGATCGGTTGGACTTGAAAGAAAGTATTCTTCGGGAGTCATATGCTACTCTTTTGTCAGTACATCCCGGGAGTACCAAGATGTATAAAGACATTAAACAGCATTTTTGGGGGTCAGGTTTGAAGCGAGATGTGGCTGAATTTGTATCGAGGTGTAAGATTTGTCAACAAATCAAAGCCGAGAATCAGAAACTCGGATGTCTATTGCAACCGTTATCTATTCCGGAATGGAAGTGGGATAACATCAGTATGTGTTTCATCACGGGTTTGCCTAAGAGTCCTAAAGGCAATGATGCGATTTGGTTCATAGTCGATCGACTAACCAAGTCCGCTCACTTCTTGGCGATGAAACTCACTGCTTCGATGGACAAGTTGGCTAAGATGTATGTTGGTGAGATCGTAAGTCTTCATGGTGTTCCGCTAACCATTGTGTCTAATCGAGATGCGCGGTTTACTTCGCATTTCTGGAGGAGTCTTCAGACAGCTTTGGGTACCAAGACAAATTTCAGCACTGCTTTTCATCCCCAGACTGATGGGTAGACCGAGAGAGTCAACCGTATTCTTGAGAACATGCTTCGGTGTTGTGTACTAGACTTTGGAGACAGTTGAGAAAGGCATTTAGCTTTGGTGGAGTTTGCCTACAACAACAGTTTTCAGACTAGCATTGAGATGGCGCCGTACGAAGCTTTGTATGGCAGGAAGTGCAGAATTCCTGTCTGTTGGTTGAAGTTGGGGAGCGTCAGATGTTTGGGCCTGAGATTGTGCAGAAGACTTCTGAAAAGATTGATCTGATCAGGAAGAGGTTGGTGGATGCTCAGAGTAGGCAGAAGAGCTATGCAAACAACCGTAGGAAGGACCTTGAGTTTGAGGTTGATGACTTTGTCTTTCTGAAGGTATCGCCCAGCAAAGGCGTGATCCGATTCGGCAAGGGTGGAAAGTTAATCCCGAGGTTCATAGGCCAGTATAAGATATTGAAAAGGATCGGAAAAACTGCTTACCGGCTTGAGTTACCGGAAGAGTTGTCTCAGGTGCACAATGTCTTTCATGTGTCTATGCTGAGAGGTTACATTCCAGATCCAAGTCATCATTTGCCCGAAGTGTCAGAGGGTTTGCAGTTGGATCTGAGTTACATTGAGCTTCCAGTTGAGATTGTTGATCGTCGGGAGAAAGTCTTGAGGAATAAGACGATACCGATGGTCAAGGTAGTCTGGAGAAACCAGTTGGTTTAAGAGGCTACTTGGAAATCTGAGGAGATGATGATGAAGGATCATTCTAAGCTCTTTGTTTGAATGTATTTTCTTCTTGTGTTTTGTTTTCTCACTCTTTAATTGTAGTTCCGGGGATGGAACTATTCTAAGGAGAGAGTGTTGTAATACCCTAAACTGTCATTTTAATAAAATGTTGATTTTCACGTGTTGTGCACGTGCAAATTTCGTATGTATATTTATTTATTTATTTTTATATATAAAATTTCTTTTGTAGTATGAACAATTATTTCTTTCCTTTCTTTTATTTTTCTAAAATCCTATTTTGTAAAGCCTAAAACATTGTTTTCTTTTTTTTTTTAGCCCACTTTAATGATTTATTATTTTATTATTTTGGCCCACAAGTCTAAGCCCACTATTTGTGAAGCCCACAAATTTAATTAATCCTTTAAATTGTCACACTTGTCATGTAGACACAAATGGTGAATAATTGATTAATTAAAATTGTACAAATTTCAAATAGGGGGTAACTAGAGGACACGTGCATGCACGTAGTGTGCATTGCACACCTAGGGAGGCCGGGTATGCTTAAGGAGGAATGGGGAGAGTGGGTGTGTGTGCATGGGTGGTTATTTGATTATGGGTGGTTGCTACAACTTCCCCTCCTATCCTAGCCATCCATCTCCAACCATCTAATGAAATCCTAGCCCTCCAATCCATCCTACAACTAGTATAAATACCCCCTACCTTCATGTATTCTACACAAAAAATTTATTGAAAAAAAGAAATTATATAGGAGAGAAATACATTAGGGGGTATAAAGTTTGAGTGTTCATTGGTGTGTCCCAAGCAAGAAGCCGACCCCATCCCCACACAAGGAAGCTTTCGATTTTGCACAAGGAGCAAGAAGGAAGGCGTTGCAACACAATCTAGGAGGAGAAGGCTACTCTCTTGCATTCTAGGAGACTCTAGGAGCTTTTAATTGGTTTTTTCTCCAGAGAGGTGGGTGTTTCTCATTGCTTCTAAATTAGAATTCATGCTAGAAATGAAATTGAGTAATTATTAAAGAGCCACTAGTTGAAATTAAATTCATGTTTGCCTAATTAAGAATAACTTGATAATCTAGTAGATGCATGTTATATAGGTTGCTAGATTAATTAACTATGAACTAAAGTGGATGTTTCTCATATTTCTAGAAGTAGATATCATGCTTGGTATGTTTTAATGAAATTATATGAAACAACTAATGAGAAATTGGAACCATGTCTGTTTAATTAAAGTAGAGTGATAATTTAGAGATTACGTGATGGACTAATTGCTATTGAATAGTTGTTAATTTATGTGATAGAAATCTCCATTTTTTGTATGTGCTAAATGAATGTTACTAAATAAAAGAGATTGTATTTGCAAATGATTGATTGAATGCATCAAGTGTGATTAGTTGACAAAAATAAAATTCTTTAGAAAAGATGATTTTTGTGTTCTAAAATATGGTAGATTGTCAATAAGAGTTAGAACAAAAAAATAACGTAGTGTTTTTATGGAAACCTAACTTTAACTATGAAGAAGTGTGCTATTGTTCCCAATGTCGAAATTATGGACATGGAACACAAATTAGGACTAAAATACATGTTTTATAGAGCTAAAAATGCTTATAAAAATACTGGTTGCTGTAGATTTATGTATATTTTAATTCTGAAAAAAGTTGTATTCAAAAGAGAAGAAAAAGAGACAAATTTGTTGTGAGAGTTCATGAATTGCATAAATGAACAAAGAGTTAACTCAAAACCCAAATTAATTTCCCTTCAAATTGATATGGCCACTTAGACCAACTGGTCAGTAGAGTATTCGGTCGCTACAGTAAAGGGGGCTGAGTCAGGAGTCTCGAGTTCGATACTGAGGCTTTTCGTTTTTTTTGTTAAAAATCCGGTTGCCCAGAGTTGATACTTAGGTATTATAACCCCTAGTCATATCGCTCGGTGGCTTTGGCGCAGTGGTCTTGTGCGCTGTCGTTTGGGCCACTGGTTGTGGGTTCGAATCCGGTTGGGGGTTTGGATTTTAAAAAAATATTTTTTGGGATTTTTATTATTAATTTGAGTTTGAAAAATGGATTAAAAATTGTGAAAATATGGGTTAATTACTGAAAATTATTTGGACTTTATGAGAAAAAATTGTATAACTTTTGATAAAGTGTAATTAAGAAATTGAGGCTATTTGCAAGAAATGACTTCTTTTTAAAATTAAATTATCTTTTAAACAAAGAAAAAATAAATGAGATTTTTTAGAGTTATAAAGATTGGAATTAGTAATGAGGAATTCTTGAAAATTGTGTTTTTTGTAATTAATTGGAATTATAAATTGTGCTTGTAGTATGAATTGAACTGAGAATAATAGATTCGTGGAATAAATGAATTATTGATTACTACTAGTTGAATCTTATTCTTACGCATAAATTGTACTTGAATTTGAATTATTGAATGCGATGAGTTATGAAAGATATGGATACATGAATACTATGCTTATGAAATGTGAATTGTGATTAATCATGAAAAGACCTTATGAGTATGAAAAGCTCGATGTTGTAATTATGAGTTGAAATTGAGAACTAGGGCGTAGCGAAGCCTTATACCGGCAAATAAAAAAAATGTGGAAATGATATTTGAAATGAAAAGACCAAGGTTTGGGTCATGTGAAATAAATGAATAAGACTAGTATAGTGGGAGTGCTAACCCTAAGGGATTGATTTTATTCATAATTCAATTAAACTAATGATTAGATACATAGTGAAGATGTGATGAAAGTAAGAGAAAAATATTGAGTATGAGGGCCATTGGATTGGTGGCGTGCGAGTATTCACAGGATGTCCCATGATGCATCATGATAGAGCGTGGATACTGCTACAGAGTACCGTACCGGTGGCGACGCTCGTGGGGTGTTTGACAACTGCGGGTGGTGTCATGTCTATAGTAGTAGCTGAATTACCACAAGATGCCAACATGATGAGTCATGTGACAGTGCATTGGGATTTTCTCCATGGTGCCTAGACATGAGTTCGTAGGTCAGATAATATCTAGGATACTTACCGTAGTTACAGTAGTAGATTAAGTCATGACGAGGGATTGAACCCTACAAGATGAAGAACGATTAAGGGCTTGCCCTCGGACCTATGTAGTGTAGGCTGCATAGACTCTGAACAAGTGCGCATTAGTGTCGTATAATACAAATAATTGCATTAAGGACTAAGGGCACATTCACAACACGACATCAATAGGATAGTCCTTTTAGCTTTGTTTGTGATAAGTTTGTGGTTTGCTAAGTATTGAGAATCGTTATACTGTTTCCGGCATAGAGAGGATGGACGTGTATAATATTTCGTCAGTTGAATGAACTGACGTGCCCACATTTTTATATGCAGGGTAAAGATGCTTGACAAATTGAAGTATACATACTGCTCAAGATTGATTTAAATGTTGTTTCATGTAATTTATTATAAAAAATTGCTTCCGCTGTGATAATGTAAAGGTGTAATGTAACTCTGATATAAGAAAGGTTTTTATTTCCTTGTAAAATTGTACGAAAGAAGTGTAAAGATCTTGTGGAACTTCGAATTCAGTTGTATTTTGGAATTCGGGGTGTTACCATTTTAATCATACAAATATATGTAGATGGCATAATTTTTGGATCTACTAATAGTAATCTATGTCAAGAGTTTGCTAATACCATGAAAAATGAGTTTGAGATGAGTCACATGGGTGAACTCAATTATTTCCTTGGACTACAAATAAAACAGTCTCACAATGGCATATTTATTAATCAAGAAAAATATGCTAAGGAATTACTCAAATGATTTGGCATGGATACCACTAGTTGTAAGACCACACCTATGGCTACTACTACTACACTTGACAAAGATGAATTAGGTAAAAGTGTCGATCAAAAGCTCTATCGAGGTATGATTGGCTCAATCTTATATATAACTGCTAATAGACCAGGTATTATGTTTACCGTATGTTTGTGTGCTAGATATCAGTCTAATCCAAAAGAATCTCACTTAAAAGCAGTGAAACGTATTTTAAGATACATTAAAGGCACATTTGAATATGGTTTGTTCTATCCACGCACCAATAACTTTCAACTTTTGTCGTATAGTGACGCTGATTTTGCTGGTAGTAAAACTGATCTTAAAAGTACTAATAGAACTTGTCACTTTTTGGGACATTCACTAGTATTTTGGTGCAGTAAAAAACAAAATTCGGTATCCCTATCTACTATAGAAGCTGAAAATATTGCTGCAAGTTTGGCTTGTGCACAAATTTTATGGATGAAACAAACTTTATTAGATTATGGTATTTCTTTTTCAAGACCCACTATAATGTGTGATAATACAAGTGCTATTAATTTATCTAAAAATTTGGTTCAACATTCACGTACGAAGCATATTGATATTCGACATCATTTTCTACGTGATCATGTGTTAAAGGGAGATATCATTGGATTTTTTTTCTACTGATAAACAAGTAGCAGATATATTTACCAAACCTCTTAAAGAAGACACTTTTATCAACTTTTGAAGAGAACTAGGCATTTGCTCATTTCATGACATTTGATGAAATTTTTTATGTTTAGGTCGACTTATAATTGATTTCCAGTCTACTTATACAATATTTTTGTTGTCTATATTTCTAACTGAATTTTGTGTTCTGCCCAGTCGACTGTCTTCCAACCTCAGTCGACTGACAGTAGCTTGATTTTTGTTTGGTTTTATTTGCTATCGACTTAGTCGAATGATATAAAACTCAGTCGACTGTCGCGACATCAAATTGTCTTTCTGACTCTGAATCGTCACAGTTGAGGCTTCTAACTCTCTCTTTATTTTACCCTCTTTTCGATCTCAACCCTTCACTCAAACCTTTTTTCAATCACAACCATTTACTTCTAGTAAAATCCCTAAACTCTTCTTCCATCTTTTCACTTTTTACTCTTGCTAAGTTGGTTGCTCCTGGCGTTGAGTTCTCTGCCCAAACCTAAGTCGGCTGTTCTTGAAGATCTCATCGTTTCTCCTCCTGGCGATGAGTTCTCAGTCCAGATTTGAATCCATTCAGAGTTTCTTGAGTCTTTTGTTTCTCTCTAGTTGTGGGTAATCTTCTTTCAATCTCTCTTTTCAAAAAAAATTTGCTTCTCAATATGCCTAAATCCAAAAGATCTAGTGGTTCAAATGTTGAAGAAAAGCAATCTTCTCACAATTATCTACAGTACTTAAGGCACCCTTCTCTTGTTGAGAAGTATTTTATCATTTGCCAAATTATGACCTTTCTGGGTAGATTTGTTAATTTCCCCGACTTAGATAGATTTCTGATTGCCTCATTGTTTGAACAATGTGGTTTATTTGAATTTCTATCCTTAGTCAATCAACCCTATTACTATCCCCAACTCATATATTAAAGGTTGCAACATCTGAGGATGGTAATGAAATATTTTTCACTACAACGGTGAAAAATGTTCGAATGAAAATAACTGCTAAAAAATTAGGGAATATTTTGAATTTCTCTAATGAAGGGTTGGATTTAGGGGAAATTGAAATAGATGATCAATCTATTTTGTCAAAAATCTTTTTTCCTGATCGAGGTCCTCCAATGATCAACAAATCAATTATTCCTCTAGCCAAGCTTGTTGCCCGCATATTGTCGTATAACATTATCCCTAAAATGGGTAGCTACGACCAATTTTCATTTGAATTGCAACAAGCCGTGTATGCCATCTTCGGCAACATCCAAATAAATTGGAGTCGAGTAATTTTCAATCGTCTCCATAAGGCTCATTCCTCTTTTCTTCCTTTTGGTGCTTTACTTACCCGTGTCTTTAACTACTATAACATTGATCTTGAATTCGAGTCGAGTGTTGTTACCCGCTATGAATCTTTTGATTGTTCAAGTCTAGCACGTATGAAAATTCTTAACTCACCTCCTCGCTCTCCACAAAGGAATGCACCTCCTATTCCTTTAGCCACTTCAATTCCTCGTCGGTCTTCTGCTTCTAGTTCGTCCTCTAGTTCTCGTCTTAGAGCTAGTTTTTCTGATTCTGAGAGTCTTTACACTTCTGTCACTTATCTCATGAATGGTACCGATCTCATCTTAGGTCGACATGATTCTTTTGAGGCTAGCATTGCTAACTTCACTCAAATGTTTGATAGGCAGTTTCCACAACCAACTCCTGCCTTAAACAGTGCTGATGAAGACGAAGAAGACGATTGATGTATTTTTTGTTTTGTTTTTTTCATTTTGCAATTATGTTTTATGTTCTCATGTTGTTCTATCTTCAATTTATGAACAATGTAATTGACTTATATCCATGTTTTCTCTTTATGAAATGTTGTTTTTTTTATCTATGGTTTGTCTTTCCTCCTTATGTTTTTTTTTATGACAAAGGGAGAGAAATATGGTTTTTGTGCACGTGAATGTTTGTGCATGTTAAGTTACGCATGTTATGTTGTTTTGTTTTAAAATCTTTTGTGTGCATATTGTACTTTATTTAGGGGGACATCATAACAATTGTATATCTTTTCAATTTTTGTGTGAGTATCATGATATGTAAACTTAATGACTATATTATCTAAAGTTATTATGTTGTCATCATCAAATAGTGGGAGAATATAGATTCTTGATTTTGATGACTACAACACAATACACAATTGTTCTATATTACATATTTTTTGTAGTGTGTATCAATAGTGTTCAAGGCCAATACAATGTGATGAAGCTTTAAAAAGTATTTGCTCAAGCCACAAAGGCAAGATCATGTCCCAAAGACTCAAGTTCAAGTTCAAGTTCAAGACTTTCAAGAGCTTTCAAGTTTCAAGTTCAAGACTTTACTTTTGAACAAATGTCTTGTAATATTGTTTGTATTATTTGTGAGTCTTAGAATCTTGTAAAAGCCTTGTCACACACACTCACACATTCCCTAAATAATAAAAAAATGTTTTACAAAATCAAAATGTCATAACAAAGCTTGTAAGTTCAGCTGATTGAGTACCAGTCGACTTACTCTTTGAGGCAATCGACTGTAAGAGTACGAAACTGACTGAACTCACTCAAGCTCTGACCAGTCGACTCTTATGGCAACCCAGACGACTGTTCAAGCCATTTTTGACAGTTTTCTGAATTTAAAACTTGTTTTTCAAATTCAAATATTTTTACTGCCGTTGTATGGCAGTTGAGATACGATTTCTCAACGTTCAAGAGTTTCCAACTATATAAATAAAGTATAGTTTTCAATTGGGAAAGGTTCCCTAACTCCTTAACTTTCATTTTCAAGTCTTTTGCTTTTGAGAAAAAGAAGAACAAGCATATACTTTCTTTAAGACTTGGTTCTCTGATTTTCAGTCTAGTATAACATTGAATTCGTTCTAGACTGAAGTCAGAAGTCGACCTATAGCCAATATACAAAAAGCACTTTCACATACAAGGTTTTAGGTTGTTGCAAATCTCTTTTTGTTGTTGTTTCACTCTCGGGTTGTGAGAGTTGTCCTCTCGGTTGGAGAGTAAGACTCTTGGTTTAGAGTTGGTTTCACTCTAGGGTGTAGAGTGGGTTTTGCTCTCTCTAGTGGTGAAAGATGTCTACGAATTTTACGTAGCTGTTGTCAAAGGCCGTCGAGTATTCTTGTACCTCTTTTCAAGAATAGTGGAAAATCTCAAATGGGTTACTTGGGGACTGGATGTAAGTCGGGGGGACCGAACCAGGATACATCGTGGTGTTTGCAGTGTTGACTCTCTGTGGTTGTATTCTATAAACTTGCATTTTTAATTTCTCTGAGTTTCTTGTGTAAATCGAGTCTGGTCAGTCGACTGCGTTACTCTCTAAGTTGACTTAACAGACTTGTAACTCTTCAGTCGACTGCCTTCTATTTTCAGTCGACTTAACAGTGAAAAAAGTTTAATTTATTGATTAATTTTATACAACACTATTCAACCCCCCCCCCCCCCCCCCTCTAGTGTTATTTGCCTTGCATACAGGATCCAACATGGATATCTAGTGATAATCCAAAATCCACTAATGGCTATATGTTTGCACTAGGTGGTGCAACAGTTTCTTGGAAATCCTTGATACAAACAATGATTGCTAAATTCACGAAGGAATCTAAATTTATCGCACTTGACAAATATGGGTAAGAGGTTGAATTGTTATGCCACTTCCTTGAGGATATTCCAAGGTTGACAAAGCTTGTGCCTCCAATCTGCATACATTCAGATAGTCAATCTGCAATTTGTAGAGCACAGAGCAACATGTATAATGATAAATCTAGACATTCGTCGAAGAAATAATACCATTAGACAACTACTCTCTACTGAGGTTGTCTCTGTGGACTATGTAAAGTCTAAGGATATCATTGCGGATCCGCTAACCAAAGGGTTAAACAGAGAGTTAGTTGAAAAATCATCAAGGTGAATGAAACTAAAGCCCATGTAAGAATAAGTCGATACAATGGACACCCAACCAAGTTGACTGGAGATCTTAAGATCTAGATCCAAATGGATAACTAAATTGTAAAGATCATGTTGGATCACTGTGGGGATTTCTCCATGACCATTCCTATGATAAAACAATGATTCCTGTAAGGTAAGAGGTTAAGCTAGGCTTTTAATGATTCTTATGCGTTGAAAATTCTAGCAGAGTAATGCGGGTTACTCTTAACTAAGATATCACCTATGTGAGCGGGAAGAATGGTCGCTTCCAAGGGAATAATGTAGGGAAATATTTCTGTTAAACTCTTGCAGAACCATGCGTATGTTAATGGTCAAAATGAATATAACAGTGAGAACTGAAATAAGTTTGGAAGATTCCTATGTTAGATATGTCATCATTTACACAAATGACAAAAAAGTTCAAGGACATCATGTCTACTATTTAGTTAGTAAAGTAAACATAATCTCATAAGGGAAGGTTTCTGGGTATATATATATAGCAAGAAATTTAGATTTTTAGATTTCAGGTTTGTAAATTTTTGGATTTTTCAGATTTTTTATGCTTTTTTTATTGCTCATGTAGAAAATTTCATTGAGTTCCCTGATTGATTTCAAATGCAATGGATGATTTAAATGAATATATATATATATATATATATATATATATATATATATATACCCAAAAATTTAGATTTTCAGATTTCTGGTTTATAAATTTCCGGAATTTTCAGATTTTTTATGTTTTTTTTATTGCTCGTGTAGAAAATTTCACTGAGTTCCCTTATCGATTTCAAATGCAGTGAAAGATTTAAATAGATATTCACTTAGGTAAATTTCAACATCTAAAGTTACACTGAAAGTAGCAAATATCTCCTCAAAAGTTAAATTTCATCATTTTGCATCCTCAAAGTTCTAAGAAGTTGGATTTTACACTCCATTTATAATTATTTTTCTACATATACTGATGGAAACATGTACTTTTATTTACAACTAATTGGTATCTTACTATCCAAACTTGAGCTATATAAACTCTATGATGGTTGCTTTAGATTCATGCATCCGAAATGCTGGAAAGTAAATGTATCCCCTACTCTTTAAAATTGTCAAGAATTGTATGGTATATTTTAGTGTTTATGGCGCTTTTCATATGCTGCATCATTCCGAAGACGTGTCGTAGGCACGTTGCCCACCGGCAGACCTAGTGTATATATATATATATATATATATATATATATATATATATATATATATATAGACAAATCTTCGGTTGCACACTACTTTTGGTGAGCACTCCGTGAGCACTCATGAAATAGAGCACCTATGACAAATCCAAACCGCTCATATTGTTCTATATACCTTAGATAGCCTAATAATAAAAAATCAAGTAATTTGAAGTTCATTTGCCCATCCATCATGCTGTTAGAAATTTCAGCCATACAATTTTGTAATGATGTAAATCATGGGCAAATGAACTTCAAATTACTTGATTTTTTATTGTTAGTCTATCTAAGGTATATAGAACAATATGAACGGTTCAGATTTGTCATAAGTGCTCTATTTCGTGAGTGCTCACGGAGTGCTCACCAAAATAGTGTGCAACCGAAGGAGACTCTATATATATATATATATATATATATATATATATATATATATATATATATATATATATATATATAACTTAGGGAGTCAGTCAAGTCAAATGATATTGCTCTTGGTTATTATTTTAAAATGGCCCCTGCAGGTAATGTGCACAGGAAATAAATGCATTGTTATTTAAAATAAACTAGTAAAATTTGTAATGAACAACTACTACTACAGTGCCCTTTTTCCATTCTTTGGTTCAGCCACAAGAGTAAAATCTCAGACCGGATTATATACGACTTATGTGCGCCCGCACGTCCTGCAGACACGAATGCCGGACCGACTTGAACCCACCCCGTGCAGAGCCAATTTTTTCTTACATCTTTATTTTTTTTTCAATCTGTAATGGCGAAAATAAATGCAGAAAGTGTTTTTTCTACCATTTATTCACATAACAGTTTTGTCCGTCGTTACAGTAGTGCACTCAAGCTTCTGTCTGCCGTTATAGCCGGTGCATTAAAGGAGTTGTCTGCCATTACAGTGGATGTAGTCAATGCATTGTATGCCGTTACAATTCTCACTCTGGCCATATAAATAGAGGGCCCTCTCCCCTGAATCAATACACAAGAAACCCTTCTCTTCCCCAAACTCTCTATTTTGTGCTTGTTCCATTCTTCGGTCATGTGGTGATAGATTTTAGACATTGTCCAGTTCGAGACATGACGTGGTGCCCATGTCAGCTTCTCTTGTCGTTGCATCCTGGGAGACAGACGCCTACGTAAGTTCCAGCACCCAGACGAGGCAAAATCTGTTTTGAGGAGATTGTGTGTTACACAAGACTCGATACAAATCAGTTCGGTTTTATTGTTCTTTTTTGTTTTTTTTTGTTTTTTTTTAATTTTATCGGTTTTATTCTTCTCCTCCTTCTCTAATTTTTGTGTCTCCCGATCATATTTGGATTTATTGCAAACATTTTATAACCAAAGTTGTAACAAAGAAAATAAATTTCTCGAAGTTGATTTTATTGTGGTACAAATATTATAACATGTGGTTGGGAGGGCTACTTTTGTTTACATCTAACTCTATTTGTACCTGTATTTTTGTACTGTAGGTAGCACTTTTGGATTGGCCCACCCTCCGGGGCGATGTTGGAGGTTTGTGTTTTATTTTCAGCATTGTAGTTATCTGTACTCTCACCCGGTCCTCTGGGGATTGTTAATTAATTTCTTATTAATGAAACAGGGTGACGTTATTCCACTTTTTACTTCAAAAAAAAAAATTATAACATGTGAAAGTATTAATGCGTTGGAATAAGGCTATATTCAAAGACAAAAATTATGTGAAAATAGGTGGCTTCATTCCACCTTTTCCTAAAAAAAGTAATGACGGTATTAATGCGTTGGAATAACCCTGTTGAAATGAGAAGAGATTGAGAATGATGATTCTCACGGGCATATATGTTGAACCTCAATGTCCAGTTGTTTCAAGCATGGTCGAAGTAAAGGCAAAAGATTTTTTTTTCTTCAGAACTCTACTAAAAAAATCATATTGATAATGAGAGTTTACTTGGTTGTTTCGACAATGGTGATTCTCTGAAGGCCAGTACTTCAAAGTGAGGACTTCATCGTGCAAATAGTATGACTAGGTTTACTAGGGTTACTAACGAACATTTTAACCCCGGTAGTTCAATTTATCGAACAATATGGTAGCTTTGATATGGCAGGAAGGCAAACTCATCATTCCCCTCTAAGACAATAATCATTCTAAGCCCCCCAAATCCCACCAAACATGAGGTGGTGAAGAATTAACAAACATGGGGCTTCGAATTTGTTGATAATATAGAACAAAAAGAGGAGAAGCAAAGAAGATAGTGGGTTCAAAACATTTGAGAAGAAAGTTGATTTTTGATACCAATAGAGGGGTGAAAAGGATAAATTGGGCTTTTAGTGTTACAAAATTCTTTGTGATAAAGGCATAAATACAACGAATTAAGAAGAGGATACTAAAAACATTATGACAATACATAATGAAATTATGAAAACAAAAAGAAAACCAACCGAGTCTTGTGTGTCACACAATGTTCTCAAAATAGTTTCACTCCTCGCCAATTGCTAGAGGAATACAACGACGTCTATTTCCCAGGATAAAATGGCTGAAGTTTAGCAACACAGCACAACGTTGTACTCCCTGCGAACTGAACGAACCGTTGAAGGAATTATGTTTGGATATTTTTGAGATGTTACAAAACCTTTAAAACTGGGGCAAAAAGAAGTCCCATGAGACTGAAAACACTATGAAAGTACTTATTGAAATTAAGAAAGCAGAAAGAAAATGACACCGAGTCTTGTGTCACACAATGCCCTCAAAACAGTTTTGTCTCCTCGCTATGTGCAATAGGAATGCAACGGCTTTTGTTTCTCAGGATAAAACAGCTGGATATTTTCAGGTCTATTACAGAACCTTTTAAAACTGGGTCAAAAAGAAGTCCCACGCGAGGGTGGGGTTCAAGTTGGTCTCCCGCCCCCTGCACGCGACAGAGAAAGCCTTCTAACTTGCTTTCTTACCAAGGTAAGGAAGATGTTATAATCTATATCCTTTTAGTTCTCAATAGTTTTCCAATGCGGAACCAAAGTTTGTCAACCCACTTTCTCCCATCAAGTAGCTCATTTAGGGAGACAATTTCTTATTCACCCTATAACCAATTTGCCTCAGTTGGTTTATTAAAATGGCATTACAATGCCCATTTTTCAACATTTAGATCCACATCTAAAAGAGAAGGAAGAAATCTTACTGAAGTCGATGTTGTAGAGAAGGAAGAGGAAGGTTGGAGGAGAAAGGGGAGGCGGCTAGCATCTCCCCCAAAACCCAGATCTCTTCCCCATTTTCTTCTCTCTCTCTACTATAATAGAGAAGGGGCTAGCTTGTAGTTACTGTATCAAATAGCATTGCTCTTTCCAATCTAAAGTTAACTTTAACTCCAATATAAAACTCAAAAAAAACTTTAACTCAAACATAAACTTGGTCTTTGGAAAGACCAAAGTTATGTTGACTATTTAACTTCTCCTTAGCTTTCTATTGTTGCACAGTTAGAAGAAAGAGGTCATAATGGTGTTTAGATAACTGCAGTTATCTCAGATTTTTGTGTGAGATAATTAAAATTATCTTAATTCCAAAATGGGTACCAAACAGGTCAAAATTGGGATAACTATGGTTTCTAAAGTTAAGGGAGATAACTTCAATTATCTAAACTTAACTGTCATTCCAAATATGGTCTAAGTGAATGTGATAACCGAGGATGCAAATATAACCACTTTTGAATGTCAAGCAATATGATTTGAGGTTTACATCATACTAGTAGCATGTTGATTATCATCAAATTACACTTGTTTGTTTGGTTTAATTTAACTGTAACATCAGTTGTAGTGGGAGGTGTAAATAAAAAAACTTATAATATAATTTAGTTTTTATTATTGATATGGCTAAAAATGGGATTAAATCGGGACCGTTCGAATCTGACACAAATCTCAAAGCTCAGGGGTAAAACGGTAATTTCACCTACAAACGGGTCTGAAATGGGAACTGTGTCTTTCTTCAAAACCCAATAACCCATAAACAGATCTGTCTTACTGGGTACGAGTCCCAACCCGTTACAAACCAGTTCAGAAGGATAAAGAAGAATTCAGATTCATAATTATCCCTAAGAAGTGATCTTAACCGCTTCTATCCATTCACACCGGGAAGTAGAGATATGTTCTTATCTCGAAACGGATCCCTAAGGCGACTATAAAAACCCCTTTCCCCTCACCATAAGAAGGTAATTAATACTGTTCCAATTAAAGCTTTTTTATAATCATTCAGATTACTGACAAACAAGAGCGTCGGATGGTGCGTCGCCGGGATCCATCCCGGTGTTTCGCACTTTTTGCAGGTCAATGGCAGCGGCAAGAAACCAGTCAACACATTGATGAAGGTCAACAGGATTGTTTTATTGTTTTCTCCAAGAATCCACAAATTCATCTGTTTGCTCTTACACCGAAATCAGCAGGAACAATTATTAATTTTACATACATACTGTTGGATATATTGGTATATTCTCTCTATATAAATAATACATGTGGATATGAGTAACATATGTATTAAACGTACAATTGTTTGGATATTGGAACGCGGGTTTGTGGACTTATAAACCGATACCCAAACCAGTATTTAGAGATAAATACTGGCTTGTGATAGCAGTCTAGGTATTCCAATCTTGATACTTAGGGTGAATATCTCAAGCAACTTAGATCTAGAGATAAACCCTAATTCCCAATTGTTAATTTCTCAAAAAACCTAACACATACAACATATGATAAACATAAGGATTATCAAATCCTATCTACTTACTAGTTTTGAATTTGTTAGTGGAAAAGAACAATAAATATTCTATGCATGATAAGAGAACAAGAGGATTGCTTATTGCTTATAAAAGAAAACTACTTCAAAGCACCAAGATAATTAAAGATGAACAATATATTTACACTGAAAAACAACAGAACATGCACAACAGTTTCACTAACATTAAAGCATTAGTATTATTTCAAAAAAACATTAAGCATTAGTAATCCTAATCAAAGATTTGCCAAACTAGACGCAACAGAACCAGTCGAAGTAGCACACTTGATCTGCCCCTCCGTTAGCTTCTTTCCCTCTCCCACTCACTTTCCCTCACATGCTTCGGCCTCTTCAAATGCACCCCCAATAACCCTTTTGCTAAATCCTTAAGCCGCAATTTATCACAATATAAAGGACTAGTACAGTCACCTGAATTTATATTGACAATTTTTGCAAACTGCACGTAAATACATATCGCAAGTCTCTCTTAGCTCACCCCTCCTACTAATCTGAATCCCATTATCTGAAGACAGCTTGGATTCGATGTTTTCAATCTTGAACCCATAGAAAAAGATGGTCTCATCTGAGAAAAGGCTCGTGATAGTCTCCGATGTTTCACGGCCCATTTGGGCTAGTTGGAGCACAAGGCACCTCTTCTTTAAGGAGAGCTGAAGTGTAGCAATCCTTTCTGAATTTTGGTTACTTTCAGTAGTTCTGTAATTTTGATATGCTTTTGCTGTCTGTTCATTGAGAGTACTTAATTGATCCATTTCTCAGCGACAAAAGGATCGGCGGTGACTGATGTTTTAATTACTTGGCCACAAAAGCGGACCAAATGGACGATGAAGGTTGATTGTGTTGGATTTATATGTCTTGCATACACATGTTCAATGAAGAAGTCGATGAAGCGATGAGATGAATCGAAACAAATGGTTGAAGATAGAGAAAGAAGCAGTCAGCAGCAACAGCAACTGAAGCAGTTACGGTTGACCGTAACTAATGGTCGGACAATCGGTCACGGTACAGTTTTTCCGAGAGGAGGACAGTTGACTGCAAGTTGTGTGCGGTCGACCGAACGCGACGCTGATGGGTTATTTGGGTCGGGTCTAGTTGATTCATGAGAAGCCTAACTACGTCCTCAAGTTAGATCGTACGTCTCTCAATGTATGTTTATCTCTTCAGTAGTCATCGGATGGTTAGTGTATCAAGTGTATTAAACTTTGGTTTCTCTAGATCTATATATTTATTATAATGGCTCCAAGAACCACATAATTCTATTGAGTGCCGAATAAAAGAAGAGAGTACTTCATCTGAGAGGTGAGAGATTTCTCCATTGTAAATAACAAGCAAGTTCCAATTAAACTTGAGAGAGGGTCGTGGTGAGAATTGTAATATTCTTTTATGTTCTCCAATTAAAATAACATCTCGGTTCTTCCTCCACTGGATTATGACAAAAGCCCCAACCAGAACAATTCTTGTGTGCTTATGTGATTAGTGTGATGTAGTATTTGCTTGGTGGTTTGTGTTGATTGTGTCGAAGACTCAACAAGATCCTCCAGAATGAATGATTCTCTAACAAGTGGTATCAGAGCGCATCAGGTTCGTGAGTTTGTTCGAGTTCTTTGGAGAAGATTACAAATCAAAAGACGAAGATCAAGCAGTTTGACGGTAAGATCAATTTCATTATATGGAAGGTTGACATGTATGATGTATTGGTTCAGAAGGACTTGCACATTTCTCTAATAGAGAAAAGGCCAACCGACATAAAGTAGGAGAAGTGGATGAGATTTGTTTGATGGCCTTGAGTTTAATACGGCTGCAATTAACAGATGAAGTCAAGTGTAATATTTTTAAGGAGAAAAATGCAATTGACGAAACTCAAATCTGACTACTCGGGATTGTCGTTGTTGGATTTGATGTACTGGAAGAGGAATATGTTTTCATTTCTTAATGAAGGTAGGTACCCATCTTCAAGATCACATTGTGGAGTTCAATAAGGTAATATCTGAACTGAAGATAATTAACGCTGATGATCTTAGCGAAAAAGATAAAGCATTATATTCACTGTCAACTTCTTATGATCACTTGATAACTACCATACTACATTAAAAATCTGCCAATGAGACACTTACAATAGCCAAGATGATTAAGGGTCTAAAAGAAGGTGAACTGAGAAAGAAGACTCATAAAAGAGGGTATATTTATGCAGGGTGTTTAGCGGTGGATGGTGATAATTCAATTGGAAGAGATACGACACTGGTAAGATCCGTTGCCACTATTCTAGAGAAATTGAGCATTACAAGAGAGACTGTTGTAAGTGGTTGAGTTAGAAGAGTGCTTTTACAGTAGGTCATCAAGCCAACATAACCAATGCAATTAATTCAGGTGAAACCAGTAATTTTGATTTATGTCTTTCTTTTTCGAGTTCTTCAGATGTGGATTCGAGTTGGTATCTTGATTTGGAAAGTTCTTCTCACATTTGCTCCAAGAGAGAGATATTTTCTGCTTGCAAGTCTACAACAGGTCGTAATATGAGAATAGCGATTGGGAAGATTTGTGAAGTGGTGGGTGAGGGAACAGTTGAATTAGAGACATCAGAAGGTAAAGGGTTCACACTAGAAGGGTCATGCATATTTTTTTGATACAGCGGAATCTAATATCCCTAGGGACTCTTGATTCTCAGGGCTGCAGGTACACAGCTCGAGGTTGAGTTTTGACAGTTTAGGATAGTCATTGTAAGGTGATGAAGAGTAAGAGGGAGATTTTGCATGATTAGCACAACCTCTACCAGCTTTGTGCTACCAGCTTTGTGGAAGCAGGAAAACTCTGCCGATTATATGGAAGCACATTGTTCCTAAAGCATCATCTAGTAAGCCATCACTAGAATTACCAATGCGAGACTGCAACGTTCGAATATCGTTGGAAGGTGGAGAGAGTCGTGATGTAGGTGGAGTTCGTGTGCAGGGTGCGACCTCCATGATAATATCTACTGGGGTGTGCTCTTGAGGGGGGGGCATATGACTGGAGGAAAATCGGTGGAGATAGATTCAACTAGTAGAAGAATCCAAGAATCCATCGAAAAGGGTTGTTTACAAAGCGGAAATGAAAGGTCTAGATGATTTTTTTAATCACACAAGTGTAGATTCATGCATATGCATATAATCCAAGGTAGAGATTGTTGGGTATATATGTCTTGCATACACATGTTTGATGAAGAAGACGATGAAGCGATGATGGATCGAAGCGAATGATTGAAGATAAAGAATCAAGTAGTTAGCAGCAACAACTGAAGCAGTTGCGGTCGACCGTACCTAAGGGTCAGTCAACCGGTCACTGTACAGGGTTTTTCCGAGAGAGTGACAATCAACCGCAAGTCGTGTGAGGTCGACCGAACGCGGTGCTGACAGGTTATTTAGGTCGAGTCAGGCTGATTCGTGAGAAACCCAACAACGTCTTCAAGTTAGATCGTACGGCTCTGAATGTATGTTTATCTCTTCAGTAGTAGTCAGATGGTTAATGTATCAAATATATCAAATTAGAGTTTCTCTATAACTATATATTCATTGTAACAGCTCCAAGAAATGATTCTATTGAGTGCCGAATAGAATAAAAAAGTACTTCATCTGAGAGGTGAGAGATTTCTCCATTGTAAACAGCAAGTAAATTCTAGTTAGGCTTGAGAGATGTGCGTTGTGAGAATTGTAATATTCTTGTATATTCTCTAGTTGAAATAACATCTCAGTTCTTTCTCCTCCCGGATTAAGGCAAAAACTCCAACCGGAACAATTTTTGTGTGCTTATGTGATTGGTGTGATCTAATATTTGCTTGATTGTTTGTGTTGATCGTGTAGAAGACTGAACAAAATTCTGTAGATGGAATGATTTCCTAACAGATAAATAGGGGAATTGGAGTTGGACTTGATGGCATCCGGTTGGGCCATTGCGTTTTCAAGTTTTGAATTTTGAATGTAAGGGTGTGAGCATTTTATATTTGTATGATTTCGAACTTTCCATCTTCTCATAGCTCGGCTTGCCTAAAACTTGAATTGTCATGAAGGCACTATGTTGCATGCACACATCATCTCTAACATTATAATGAGTAACATTATAATGAGAAAACATCTTAGTTTCATTTGTAAATCTATCAACGCATGTAATGCGTGTACATAATTAATCTTTACTATTTTAATGGAAGAGTTGGGATTTGTAAACAAACAAATCCTAACTTTATACTAAACAAACCCGTGCAATACACATCCAAACTAAATGCAACAATATATACGTGTACCGCATGTGTCACCCAAATCAAAACATTTAAATTTTTTTTTTTATTCGATATATATCCATTTAATTTAATGAGTATACTTTTAGTAGGTGTGCATCACACGTACTATACTAGTATGAATAAGGCTCAAGTTCAAATTTAGACTACGTCTAAGTTTTTATTTAAAAAACTATATTATTAAAATGTGTACTGCACCTATAAATTACTGGTCATTTAGTAATTAGTAATTGGTACAGATTACCTTTACCAAATAGCAATTACTAAATGACTAGTAATATACACGTGCGATGCACGTATTAATTTAAGAAAAAAATAAACTAATTTTTTTTATTTACACGTGCGATGCACGTCTTAATAAATAAATATTTTTAAAAGTTAATGTGAAGACTATAATGGAAGAGTTGGAGTTATACGTGCAATGCACGTAAGTTGGTAGAGGGAGGGAGATGAATAAAGGGGAGATGGAGGGTTTTTGATTGTTTGAATAGAGGGAAGATAAAGGGTTTTTAATATTAACGTGCATTGTACGGGTTTGTTTTGTTTCAAATGCAGTTTGTTTGGTTACAAACTCTCCCATTAAAATAACTAGTAATATACATGTGTGATGCACGTGTTAATTTAAGAAATAAATTAAAGTAAATTTTTTTTTGATTTACACATGCAATGCACGTCTTAATAAATAAATATTTTTAAAAGTTAATGTGAAGACTATAATGGGAGAGTTGGAGTTATACGTGCAGTGCACGTAAGTTGGTAGAGGGAGGGAGATGAATGGAGGGGAGATGAAGGGTTTTTGATTGTTTGAATAGAGGGGAGAAGAAGGGTTTTTAATATTAACATGCATTGTACAGGTTTGTTTTGTTACAAATGGAGTTTGTTTGGTTACAAACTATTCCATTAAAATAACTAGTAATTTGCACGTGCGATGCACGTCTTAATAAACATATTTTTATTAAAAGTAAATACTTCAACGTAGTCCAGCCTTGAATCTAATACCTCCTTTATATTAGATATGCACGGGCAATACACGGATTTATTTGTCTACAAATGTTTGTATTTGTTGAAACTAATTTGAACGTGTATTACACGTGTTTGTTTAGTTACAAAGTTAGGGTTTGTTTGGTTACAAACCCCAACTCTCCCATTAAAATAGTAGAGACTAGTAATTTGCACGTGCGTTGCACGTCTTAATAAAAATATTTTTATTAAAAGTAAATACTTCAACGTAGTCCAGCCTTGAATCTGATACCTTCTTTATATTAGATATGCACGGGCAATACACGGATTTGTTTGTCTAAAAATGTTTGTATTTGTTGAAACTAATTTGAACGTATATTACACGTGTTTGTTTAGTTACAAAGTTAGGGTTTGTTTGGTTACAAACCCCAACTCTCCCATTAAAATAGTAGAGACTAGTAGTTAACATGTGCGATGCACGTTTTAATTAATACATTGTTTTTAAAGTAATATAATATAGCACGTGTTAATAAATACATATTTTTTAAAGTAATATAAAATGTATAATAAGAGAGTTTGAGTTATACGTATATTGCATGTAAATTGGTAGATTTAATTAAAGTATATAGTGGGAGAGTTTGAGTTGCACGTGCAATATTCGTAAAGTGGTAGATTTACAAATAAAGTTGTATATTTACAAATGGTACTAAGGGCTTTTCCCATTATAATATTAACTAGTATTATACACGTGCGTTGCACGTGGAAAAATGGGGAGGAGGGAATGAAAAGGACAAAAAAAATAATCTAGTATTATACACGTGTGTTGCACGTGGGGAAAATGGGGAGGGGAATGAAAAGGACAAAAAAAAAATCTACCAACACGTGCGCTGCACGTGTTGACAAAATGACAAATATTTACAAATGACACTAAGCCCTTCTCCCATTATAATATTAGAGATTTACACGTGCGATGCACGTTTTAATAATTTCAAAAAATTAAAATAAATATTCTGACGTAGGGAAGATTTGAACTGGTAACCTCATTATAATAGTTATGTACGTGCGTTGCACATGTTGGTAGAATGACAAAATGACAAATGACACTAACGCCTTCTCCCATTATAATATTAGAGATTAGAGACTAGTAGTTTACACGTGCGATGCACGTTTTATTAAATACAGTTTTTTAAAATAAAAATTTAGACGTAGTCTTGATTTGAACCTATGACTTCCTTTATAATAGTTTTGCATGTGCGTTGCATGGGTTGGTAGAATGACAGACAAAACATTTACAAATGACACTATTTTAGATTAGATAGATTATAGATTAGATTATTATTAGAGATTAGAGAAATATTAGAGATTAGAGATTAGAGATTAGAGATGAGGTGTCATATGATTATAGTGTGAGTAATTGCTAATTGGTGTAGATTACCTTCCCCATAAAGAGACAGTGTTAATATAATGTGACTGTAGACTGGAATATGAACAATTTTATTGGGTACTTGGCTGTTGCACTTCTCCACATCCAAATTGATAGTCTATATAAAGAACAATGGTCCAATGGAGCCCAAATACTCTTTCAACTCAATTCTCATAATGTATCACAGAAACTCCTACGCTTCCTCTTCTTCCCTTTCCACCACAACTCAACGTACCCTTTCAACCACAACTCAACGTACTATTCGCTCTTCCAGCAAAGTCATTCATACCACAGTGACAACCACTGCCTCATCAGTTGACTCATGGGTTCAGACTGTAACAGGACCCGCTTCCCGCTTGCCGTTCGCTGCTCCCCGCTCGCCGAGCCCAAATACTCTGAAATCAATTCCCAAAATTTATCACACAAACTACTCCTCTTCCTCTTCCTCTTTCCTCTTCATCTCTTTCTACCACAACTCAACGCACTGTTCTCTTCTCCGGCAAAGTCACTCATAAAACAGTGACAACCACTGCCTCATCAGTTGACTCATCGGTTCACACCGGACCCGCTCGCCGCTCCCCGGTTGCCGAGCCCAATTACTGTGAACTCAATTCCCATAATGCATCACAGAAAGTCCTCTCCTCCTCCTCTACCCGTTCCACCACAACTCAACGCACTGTTCGCCCTCCTGCTCTTCGCCCGCCACTTGCCCCTCCGCGCTCCCCGTTCTGCTCTCCCTGCTCCCCGAGCCGCGCACTGCCCTACCGCTCGCCGCTGGCCGCTACACGGAACCAACGGGCAGTTTTGTTTTAATAGCACCCGGACCCAGGCCTGTTTCTCACGGTTGGGATCTGGATCCAATATTTTGATCCATATAGGAGCGGATCTGCATCATGGTAGTGCAAGACCCGACTTATACCAGTGCCATGCCTAATCATCCAACTCTTCTATATCGACAACATTCCCCAGTCTTTTATATGGTGGTTTTGGGGGTTTAAAATTTTTAATGTTCCTTGGGTCCTTATAGCGATAGGAGCTACTAGTCTTATTTATGGTTTTGTCCTCCTTTATTTAGTTTATATGGTTTATAGCATTTTATGAGTGGCGTCCATTAAATCTTTTGAATTTGTGTCTTATTTTCATGAATGTTGGAATTTTTTGTTAGTCCTTTAAATCCTTTGAATCCTTTAGGGTGCGTTTGTTTTGATATTTTGAATAGAGTATTCTGAATAGAGTTATTCTGAATATGAGCCAAAAAGCTGTTTGTTTAGTCTATATTCTGAATATTGATATTCTGAAAGCTGTTTATCTGAAAAAGAGAGTTTAGAAGCTGTTCGGTTATATTTCTAGCTGAAAACTGTATTCTGAAAGCTGTTTTTCTGAAAATGAGTGTTTAAAAGCTGTTCGGTTATATTTCTAGCTGAAAACTGTATTCTGAAAGCTGTTTTTCTGAAAATGAGTGTTTAAAAGCTGTTCGGTTATATTTCTAGCTGAAAACTGTTATCTGAAAGCTGTTTTTCTGAAAAAGAGAGTTTAAAAGCTGTTCGGTTATATTTCTAGCTGAAAACTGTTATCTGAAAGCTGTTTTTTTTGAAAAAGAGTGTTTAAAAGCTGTTCGGTTATATTTTTAGCTAAACTGTATTCTGAAAGCTGTTTTTCTGAAAAAGAGAGTTTAAAAGCTGTTCGGTTATATTTCTAGCTAAAAACTGTTATCTGAAAGCTGTTTTTTTGAAAAAGAGTGTTTAAAAGCTGTTCGGTTATATTTTTAGCTGAAAACTATTATCTGAAAGCTGTTTTTTCTGAAAAAGAGTGTTTAAAAGCTGTTCTGCTATATTTCTGACAATTTTGAATATCAATTTGAATAATAATATATATATAATAATAATAATAATAATAATAATAATAATAATAATAATAATAATAATAATAATAATAATAATAATATATAATAATAATAATAATAATAATAATAATAATAATAATAATAATAATAATAATAATATATAATAATAATAATATATATAATAATAATAATATATATAATAATAATATATATAATAATAATAATAATAATATATAATAATAATAATATATATAATAATAATATATAATAATAATAATAATAATAATAATAATAATAATAATAATAATATATAATAATAATAATATATATAATAATATATATAATAATAATATATAATAATAATATATATAATAATAATAATAATAATAATATATATAATAATAATAATAATAATATATATAATAATAATATATATAATAATAATATATATAATAATAGTATATATAATAATAATAATAATAATATTAATAATAATGATAATAATATATAATAATAATAATAATAATAATAATAATAATAATAATAATATATATAATAATAATATATATAATAATAATATAATAATAATAATAATAATAATAATAATAATAATAATATATAATAATAATAATAATAATAATAATAATAATATATATAATAATAATAATAATAATAATAATAATAATAATATTCTGAATAGAGAATAAAGGAGGTGTGAGAAGAGAGTAAAGGAGGTGTTTTGGAAAATAGGGGGTATGAGTATTCTGAATAGAGATTGGGAATAAGGCTTAAAACAAACGCCAACTCAGAATAGAGTATTCTAAATACTCTA
Organism: Hemerocallis citrina; assembly: GCA_017893485.1. Classification (NCBI taxonomy): domain Eukaryota; kingdom Viridiplantae; phylum Streptophyta; class Magnoliopsida; order Asparagales; family Asphodelaceae; genus Hemerocallis; species Hemerocallis citrina. Next base: position 137,506,611 of record CM030367.1, on the reverse strand, counting down.
TTCTGAGTTGCAAAACAAACGGATAAATTTTTGCAAATCGAACAAACCATCATAGTATATTCAATTATATTTTGTAAATGGTTGTGTACGTCAAAAATATTTATATTAAGAGAAATAGTCTCATATCTATATAATAAAATATGAAGAAAGCTATCAATTGGCTCTCCTTCAATCCCTCAAAAATCAAAGTTCCAGATCCAATCTCACAAAACATATTTTTCCTTTCAAAAGTTTCCTCCAAAACTCAAATTCAAATTCATCACCCAAAGTAACTCATATATTTATTTAATTTTTTTTTCTCTCTCTTTCCCTCCCTACTCTACTCAAAAAATTAAGAAAATAAAAAATTTGAAAATTTCAAAAAAATTAAAAATTAAAAAACTAAAAAAATAAAATTTAAAAACTTTAAAAATAATTCAAAAAATCATATAATATATTTTATGCTGGACCCTCAAAAATTTCTCATATAATATGTTTGCTATTTCAATTAATTTGCTGGACCTTCAAAACTATTTTATATGATCTAACGAGGTGCACCGTTCCGAAGACGTGCCGTAGGCACGTGTCAACGGGTAAATGGACAAATAGTCCACCACAAAGGTTACAATATACACTTCTAATAAATTCAATATTACACTTATATATTGTTCACTTAATAACTCTGTTTTGTTAAATCCTGCCTACCATCCATTTATGGCAAAGTTATTTAAGAAAGTAAAGAACAACAAAAGAAAAAAGAACTTTACATATCATCTTCTTCTTTATCAATCATCCGACTGCTATACCCAATATAATAACAAACCCCAAGTTCTCCACCACCATCACACCATCCAAGTGTTTCTCCTCCCCATCCTTCCTGCCGCCATTCTCTTCTTCTCTGCCGAACTCTCCACCCTCAACCCCAATTTCCCAAACATCCAGCAATTGTTTGCCACATTGACTCCGACGAAACTGACGTCATCGCTTTCAAGAAAGTGTTTGAGGATGGACAGTGGCAGAGCCAGGATTTCTATCCAGCAGAAGCGAAATCACAAGAACTAAACGAAGAAGAAGCGAGCAGCAGAAGAAGAGGGAGCGGGTCGGATGGCATGATGAGCGATTGTATCGGCCTTTACTTGTGAGCCACGTTTAGGGAAAGCGCTGCATGGACTTCCATTAAAAAAAAAAAAAAAAACTGCACCTATAGAAATGGCCGGCCCAAACTCAGGGGGAGCGGCCACTCACCCTGGCTTGGGTGTGGCTCCGCCACTGAGGATGGAAGGGAAGGGGTGGAGCGGGTAAGTTGGATGACGAGGCAGCGGCGGGAATTGATGCTGTTGGAAGAATAAGCTTTGATACGTGGAATTTTTTCCCAAATTGACCCACTTTTTGAAAGTATGTACCAAACCGACCCACTTTTGAAATTAATTACCAAAATGACCCACTCGCTATCTGAGATAGCGAGTTTAGTGTAAACTTCATCGCTATCTGAGATAGCGAGTGTATGGTGAGGTATTTCTTCATCACTTGAAGAAATATTGAAGTAAATACCAAGTTTCGACTCGCTATCTCAGATAGCCCGTGTATTTGTACTACACTTGTTAACCGAGATAGCGTGTATGGTCTTGAAGAAAAATACCAAGTTTATACTCGCTATCACAGATAGCAAGTGTATTTGTACCATACTCGCTAACTGAAATAGCGAGTGTCGATTGGGGAGTTTTTTAAACAGTCGTTTCGCTATCTCTCTCACTTCTCTCTTTCCATTCTCCTATTCACTTATCTCTCTCCACTCTTTCTCTCCCAACTCCGAAACCTTACCTTTCAAATTTGTGCTCGCACTTACAAAGACTCCATATCTCAAGGGATCCTCTTCATCCCTTCACATTCCTCTCTCCTCCCACTCTCAAAACCCTAAACCGATCATCCAAGATCCCCAATTAAGTTGAATTAGGGATAGTATAAAGAGGATTGGTTTTGGAACCAAGTTCTCTATGCCATCTTCTCTACGCTCATAATTGCTCAATCTTTCCGATCATTAATTTGAATGTATGATTTGTATATCCTTTTATTGTGTCCACTTGAGTTGATTACATAATGACTCTCATTTTTGTATAAATATGTATAGGTATGGAATACAATATTCCTATTTGGATTTATTTTAGTGGTGAAATTATTCGTGATACAAAGCTAGGTTGTTGTTATAGTGTTGTTGGTCCTGAAATAATTTGGGCACCCCGTACAATTACAATGACAGATTTAGTCAAGAAAATTTATGAGATTACTAATTGAGCTAGAGATCAATGGAATGTTAAAATTTTAGCTCGATATGCAACGAAAAAAGGTGAAGGTCAATATTTTATGATTGTGCCCGTAGCAAATGACAACGCTCTAAAGTCCATGATTGTTAGGACAGTTGATCTAAATTATCGTTGGTGCGCATTTGAATTATATATTCAACAAATCCAAATTATTAATGCCCAGCTACATGTTAATCCTAGTTCAAGCTTCGTAAGAGAAGTACCGACACATGAAATGAGTTGTAACCTAGTTCAAACATCACATGCAATCTCACATTCCCCACAAGAGGACACACTCACAAATACAACAAGCCCAGATCCTACAGAATTTGAGTTGCCACATCAACCTAGTTTGGTTCAAGATTATGTTCAAAATGACAATGTCTTCTAAATATTTGTAAATGCTACCGTTAACAACGAATTATTAGATGATGAAAAAGAAGATGAAGAAATTGACGATGAAGTTGATGAGAGGGTAGAAATGATGACGAAGTGGAAGAAGATGAATATACAAATGTTAATATAAATGAGAGGAACGATAATGACATGAACGTTAATGATGCCTTCAATAATGTTAATATTAATGTTAATGTTACCGAGGAGATGTCACAAAGTGCGAGAGTAAATCAAGTTCCATAAGAGTCGCCTGGTTCATCGGACGTAGACGAATTATACATTGGGTAGGAGTTCCAAAGTAAAGAATCAATCCAGCATGCAGTGAAGCTATACTCCATCAAGAAATATCAGAAATTTGTCACATTGAAAACTACACCGACCCTATATACCGTGATTTGTAAATTGGCTCCTAGGAAATGTATCCTTGAGGAGATGGTAAAAATCCCACTAGTCGTAGGTGAGGGTGGTTGCCCGTGAACATTACGTGCAATTGTTCCAAAGGGTGGGACAAATTTTGTGATGAAGAAAATTGTAGGGCCGCATACATGTCTGAATCTCATGTTGAATTAAGACCACTGTAAAGTTGATGCTAAACTTGTATGTAATTCAATTGTGAATGTCGTTAAGGCTGAAATAGGAATAACATCGCGAACCATTATTGAGATAGCAAACTACAATTCAATTATCAGATTTCGTATAGAAAGACTTGGATTGCAAAACAAAAAACTTGTAACTCCTGTTTTCCATTTTCTGTATTTTTGAGTGTATTTTCCTTTTTGGTGTATTTCTCTCATTGTATCTCTTCTAGACTGTATATTGGATTTTTATTCTCAATATATATTCATTATTTGTGTTTGTCGTCTTCTATTTGTTCGTATTATCCTTCTCTCTTATTTTGTTCCTTTGCACTACCTTGATTCTCTGATCTTTTTATCCATTGCTTGCACCCTACTACCCATTTAGAACTCCTAAAATCTAATAAAACCCATATCCATTAATTATTTGCCCTAAACCCATTAACTATACACCTACCCTGATTCTTAAATCCATACCCCTGTTTACTAGACCCGACCCGCTTTCCCCATCCGACCCGTTAGCACGCTCTCATTTACTGTGCCGCCTCCACCTTCCTCTAACCCTAATATATTTTACCCATATCTACCCCCATGCAGCTGTTCTTTTCCCCTGCCTATATCCCGTCTATCTCTCTCGTCCTCCCCGTTCTCATCCCGCTCCTGCCCTAGCCTCCTCCAAAACCCTTTCACCCCAAATACCCTGTCCTTCCTAGCTCCGCCCTGCCCACCTTCCTCCTTGCCTCCTCTGCGTCGTGTATCCAAGTGCGCGCCCCGCTTGTAAGCCGAAGCCAGCAAAGCGGCAGCTGCGGCGAGCTTCCGTCGCTGCACTACCCATTCCCCGTTGCCATCGTCTCCCCCGTCCTCTCTCTCTTCGATTGCTCGTGCGAGTGGTTGCACGAGTTATCTTGGTTGTGTGGTTCTCAAGTTGTGTTTGTGAGTTCGTTCGCTCGTGCGTTCGTTGTTCGTGGGTTTGTGTTGCTCGTTGGTCATGTGTTCGTGGGTTTTGCTTGCTTTTGGAGTTCGTGTGTTCGTTAAGTTCGTGCCCGGGAATCCGTTCCCGTTATTCTTGCTTTTGTGCAGTTTTCGTCGTCAGTTAAGGCAAGTAACTTGTATTCTTTTCTTTGTGTAATACAAGTACTAAATACCGTCTGTAGTGTAGTTGGGTTCTAGAAACAATTTGTGTGTAAAAACCCTTGTTGATATTGTCTCTATTGTGTTGATTCGACCATAGTTGCCTCACGAAATACATGACATGAAATAACCTAGGGTTGACCACTTCTTGTTGTATATATGTATGTTGTTCATATGATATCATGTACTCGTTCGTGTTATTCGTAGTAGATTTGTCATTGACTTGCAAAATACCTTATACCATGTTGTTTGAATATCTACTACACAATATGTCATGTTTGGTTATGTTTTGGATGAGTTTTATGTGAACTAGTTAATCTTGTGCATGAAGGATATTTTCAGTTTTGTCAGTTTTCCCGTCTTGGTCAGTATTTTAGACCCTATTAAGGTCAGTATTTGAAAATATTTTGTGAATATGAACTGTAGAGAATTCTGTCTATTTTCCAACCCTTCGACGGATCTCAGTTTCGATTTATGGTTTGCGAGTTATGTCTATTTTACTACAGTTGTGTAGAGAGATTTTCATATTTTGATTTCTATGAATTCTGAAGAGTAACCTATTTTTATCCTGATGTTAAAAGTATTACTTTGATCCAATATTTTGCATAATATAACTAGATCTGATTGGGATTAACCCTGAATTTTTGTGGATTTATTTGATGAGTTTTACAAACTATTCTATACTTGTAAACAACTACCATACTAGCATATTTTTCTTGCAGTTCAGTAAAGACCTGATTTTCGACCTAATTCTACTTGCTGTTTATAAAATATTTGTGAATATGAAAGTTAGCCTACTGTATCTATTTTATTACCCTTTTGGCGGATTTGGATTTGGATTTGTATTTTGTGAGATAATGTTGTTATCGTACTGCAGTGTTTGTGATTTCAGATTTACAAAACTACTGCATTTTGATGATTTCTGATTTTTGTTGACTAAACTGCTTATATTAAAAAGTTATGAAACTTTATATTCTGATGCTACACATATAGGGAAATATCCCAGATTTTTCGTGGATTTAATTCATGAGTTTTCACACTGTTTTCCTGACTTTGAATACAATCTTCTGATTTCTGGCTGAACATGTTTTCTAGATTCAAACCTGTTTTGAGACTTCTTTTTTGAAATACCCTATGACTTATATATATGTGCTGGATTCGGCCGAGAGTCTATTTTCTAGATTCTCTGACGGATCCAAGTTTACAATTCTGTAGCAACGGAAATCCCAGATTTAGTGCAGTACTGTCTTGCTGTCCTGAACTGGAATTCTCGTTGTCCTAATCTTTTGTGTGTTGTCTTTCACCCGTGCATGATTATCTTTCGACCTGTACTTGTTGCTTAATCTTACCATGTTATACTTGCCCTGTTTGTGACACATACATGCTTGTTTGACACTAATAATAAATAACCAAGTTGGGGTTTAAAGGGAAAGATCTAATAGTGGAAAATACAGAAACGTGTACTCGGAAGAGGATCTATGGGTCCTACGTGACACTTGAGGCTTGCTATTTCACTTGAGGCTTGATATTTCATACTTGGCTTGGTACTTCATTCTTGAGGCTTGATACTTGTTACTTGATTTCTTGAGGCTTGTCCCTGAGTACACTACCCTATTTGATCTACTATGAAATTTAAAATGAAACTGTGTTGAATGTAGCAACCATGTAGTAAAAGGATGGATGTATGAAGTGCTACCTAGATAGTAACAATACAAGACTTGAACATGATCACTTGACACTTGCTACATGATACTTGATACTTGACACTCGTTACTTGATATTTGTTTACATGATACTTGTTCACTTTACACTTCACTACAAGAAATTTGTCATATACCAACGGACACATATAGTGACGGATCACTAAAACTGTGGGTACAGACATTGTATACCCACAGACGTATAGTAAACTGTGGGTATAGGTGGGTATATTCTATAATTTATTTCCCCCCCAACTTTTTCATTTTCCCCCCCAAATCCCAAATACCCCAAATTTATAGAGTCCCACGTGTTTTCTGACCATCTCTCTCTCACACCCATCTCTCTCTCTCTCTCTCTCCTCTCTATCTCTCACACCCGAATCCCTCTCTCCCCAAACCCTCTCTCCCCAAGCTTTCTCACACCCGAATCCCTCTCTCCCCAAGCTTTAGGATCGAGAGCGTTAGGGATCCAATGAAGCCCTCTATGCGTGCTCCGAAACAGGGCCCGCAGGTGAATCGGTTAGGGTTTTCGAACAGATCTTTTCGGATCGGGGGCGAATTCGAGGAGTCGACGTTGTCGCTGAGTTTTCAGACCGGAGATGTGAATAATTCAGTGGATGTGAAGCCCTCGTTGCGGATGGTGAAGCCGAATCGAAGGTTTTGTTTGTTTGTTTTGTTTTAAAGATCGATTATTGTTTGAATCTGGTTTTTGAGTAACTTTTGGTAATTAAAATGTTTGATGAGTCTAATATGATTGTAAATGAGGAATTTTGGTAATACATGTCAGCAAATTTGAATTTTGATGTTCTCATTTATTTCTTTTAGAAATGAAGGTTTAATTATGAATTATGGGTTAAAATACAGAAAATTAAGACTTGATTTTTAGCAAAATTCAAAAAACTGTCAACCAATTTTTATTAATATATAGCAAAAGGTTACCCCAAACGTTAGATGGACAATTGAGAATTGATGTATAAGGTGCATTTTGTGATCACATATGGGTTTGCATTTTTTGTTAAGGTTTGGCATTTTAATTTAAATTATATAAGTTTATCTTCCTTTGCTGGGAATGGAGAATTGGCAGGTGGTGCTTGGAGAAAAATCTCTATTTTCCTTATTAGCTCTTTCAAACTCCGTCTTCGTTTTCATTATATAATATTGCTAAAGGTGATAAAGGGGATATCATTTAATTGAAGTATTATTATTATTATAAATTTTATTTTAAAATTCATTTATCTTCTGCTGGAAATATATGTTTTTTTGTACTGAATATGAGAGGTACCTTCATAGTGTTGTTTTGATGATGATTAATTGTGAACTTTCCAATGGTGTAGTTGATGAGGAAATGCACCTGGTCCTCGCTCATCAACATTACAAAGCTGGAAAATATAAGCAGGCGTTGGAGCACTCAAATGCAATTTATGAGAAGAACCCGCAACGTACCGACAATCTTTTGCTACTTGGTGCAACCTATTACCAGGTTTATATTTTTTGGCTTATATTGGGGATGAGAGCAAATGCTGTGGATTTACATGCTTCTGTTTTTCGTTGATTTTGCTGCTTGGGCTAATGAGGTGGTGTTTTCCGTGACTTCTATTTCAGCTTCATGATTTTGACAGGTGTATTGCAAGGAATGAGGAAGCTCTTGCTATCAATCCGCATATTGTGGAATGCTATGGCAACATGGCAAATTCTTGGAAGGTATAACCTGCTATATATATGTTAGTCAAAATATGTATTTCAAATCCGTGGATTTCAAATCCGTTAATAACGGACCCGTTATCTCTGTAAGTTGTTAGTAAATTTCTTAATTACTTGATTATTTCTGATTTATGTGTTTTTTTAAAATTCTAATTAGGTTTTGTTTTCTTTGTTAATAATCAAGTGTAAATAATAGTTTGAAATTGTACCCCTTAATTTAGACAAGTAGAAGAGAAAGTTAATTGTTAAGATTTGAAACTAATTTGCATAATCTACATAACGTTATGAGGCTAGTAATTCTATGTTTAACTGAAAAATGCATTTAACTTGATCCAAAGGAATTCCTAAGTCAGCACGGAGGACACTATTAGCGTCAACTATGATGACTTTGTGAATGATGTTGAAGCTGGTGACATTCTATTGGTCGATGGTGGGTGCAAACTTTAATTCAATTATTATGCTCATATTCAATTATTATGCTCATATTCAATTACGTTATGAGGCTACTTCCATTATGTCCGCCTTCAATTCATTTTCCCGAGATTTCTTTAGCATGATTGTCTATCCAATTCTTTGAAGTGTGCCTTCAGTTACTACAGACATCCTTATTAGTCACAAAGCTTACTGTAGTCTGAATTAGCAACTTCAAGGTCTTTGAAGCAAGCACAACTATACAATCAAAATAGAGTGTGAATACATTCCTCCTAAGGTTATCTTTATTTTCTTCATAATAATTTATTTCTGACTCGGTAATCTGTTGGTTAATAAGTTTATATTAACTAACTTTTTTTCAGTTTAATTACCTTTGATAAATTATAATATTGTTCTATGTATCTGAAAAATGATAAAAACTTTGATGCTTCTGAGATCGGTTACCTTCATGTAGATATCAATATCAGGATCTGTTTTGATATTTGCCTGCTTTTCTCTTCTTGCCAACTCCACCAACATATCTGCATAGTACATTGCAAATTGACTCAATTGAGCCAAAACGACAAAATTAACAAAGTCACCAGCTTCAACACTAATTGTCTAAATTACTTGAACATTTATCATCAGAAGAAGAACACACAGCTCAAATGAACTATTAATATTCCTCAACTGACTTTAGATTGCTTTGTGCAATTAAAATGCATAGCCTTTCGGGTACAACAATGTAGATTTTTGTACTCGTATTTGATGCTTAAGTAATTTTGCTCATCACTATAGACTCAAACAAAAATACGGCTTGGAGAAGTTCTGCACATAAGATTCGACGAGGAAACAGTCGTTGCTGACTTACTTGCTGACGGGGAATTGTTGTAAGTGTAACTTCCATCCCATTTCGGAATTCTGAGTGCATACACATAGAGGTTAACTAATTTCCCTGTCTGTATAGTAAATTACTATCATGAAAATAAATTAGCACACTTTAGGCTAAAGCCTTGAATGTTGACTATAAATTGAGTGTTTGATGATTATCATTATCACCTCATTTTGTTTCATGAGATAAAACCACAAATTTTTTTTACATATGGCTATTTAAAAAATTCTGCCTTTTTTCATACTTTCTGCACTGCATCAGCCATATTTTGATTCATTTTTAAAATAATTATGTAAAAGGTGCTGGCACCACCCTTTCCATTAGCTTGCATATGTATTTAGTTAATTTAATTTTTTTAAAGGAGGAAGCAGTGAAGCTTGTTTAGAGATTAGAGTCTAATTCAAAGCTAGCTCTTTTAGTGTATGAACGGTGAACTATAATTCTAGACTCTGCAAACAGTTATCACCAGTAAAAATGATTGCATAACTGTTCTTGTTTTACTGTTTCCACATAATCTTGAAGCAATGTGTTAATGGATTTCTTTTCATCCTTACTAGGTTCCTAGTATCAAAAACAGTGTGGAAAATGCTCCTGAAGCTGGTGACTTTGTGAATGATGTTGAAGCTGGTGACATTCTATTGGTCGATGGTGGGTGCAAACTTTAATTCAATTATTATGCTCATATTCAATTATTATGCTCATATTCAATTACGTTATGAGGCTACTTCCATTATGTCTGCCTTCAATTCATTTTCCCGAGATAAAAACTTTGATGCTTCTGAGATCGGTTACCTTCATGTAGATATCAATATCAGGATCTGTTTTGATATTTGCCTGCTTTTCTCTTCTTGCCAACTCCACCAACATATCTGCATAGTACATTGCAAATTGACTCAATTGAGCCAAAATGACAAAATTAACAACTAAACCAAGACTCTTTATTATTTCAGGCTCGAAAACATACCGTAACGGGTACCGACCCCTTGACATCTCGCAGAGAATGCCAGCGTCTCCCTCACAGTCATCTCTGCACCGATGTGAAGATCATGCTGACTTATATATGCTGAAGTTCTCTGAGGAACAAACTCATGCATCCCATGCCCATTGTAAGTCACTTTACCAGAGACCTGATTATCACAAAAATGCAAAAGTTTTGTAATGCTAGGATCTTAGTTTCCATTAAATTCTCCAATATTATAGAAAAGGCAAAACTGACCTTCAAATCTGAGCTTAGTTTTCCTGCTAAAGCCAGCAACAGGGTGGTCTTCACACATGAAAGTTATAATCTGGCCTACTGTATGGACCTTGAAGAGTTGCTGTGTCAGTTACCACTGTACTTGTTGAGTGAGGCACTCATTTCACTTTAACTACAATCCAAAGCATTTGTTCTTGATATCAATAAATTTATAACTCACTGGAGCATGTTCACTTACAAATCTTAGTTACTTTTATTGATTTTCTTATATTTTAAGCTCTATTTTATTGTTCTGTCTAATGTAGATTTAATTTTCATTTCCTTTGCACTTCATTGAGATTAATAGCCTAAATTTTGAATATCTGAAAATTTCAGGTCCAAGTTGAATCCATTGTGGCTAACTTTCATAATCTTCATCACTTATTTTTCATTGTTAATAAACTTGTAAATGATGTAGTGAATTCTCTGCCACCTGTAATTCTTATAGAAGAGACAAATTGTAATCAGTTCTCTTCTGATGGGGGATTTTTGCGCCAACCTTGTATAGATAGCTTGCCAGCTACTACTGAATGTTCAGCGGTTGTAGACATGGTATCTTGGGAGAAGTTCAGTTACTTAGTGTCATCCATTATGTGGCCGTTTATATTAAAATGCTTAGTTGAAGGGAGAGAACTTGTTGAAAGCAAAGCCCACCAGGTACCACTCTATGCTAGGCTTTGAATTTTCCATCAATTACTTGTTTTTGTCGAAGGGAAATATATAGCTAAATCGATTTAATGCACCTTCTGATCTGGTTCTACCATTGATGAGAGAGCTATATCGCATATTTTGTGCTCTTTTTTTTCCTCCTTGTAGATATTAATTTTTTTAATCAATATTTCCTTATCACATCTTGTTGTTTCAGATGGCGTTTGTTCGACTGCTGGATACACTTCCAATAATTTTTGAAAAGCTTATTAGTCCCTCTTTATCCAAGTTGTCTGGGAGTTCAGTGCCTGTGGTGTCTGGACTTTTTGACTTCAAATGGTTTTCCTATTTGCTGAATTTGGGAAGTTCATCATTTCCAATCATTACTCGACGCTGGAAGCAGTGTCTACTAGCTCTCATGAACATTTTGAAAGGTTTATGCAGTGGTTCAACACAATGCACAATTAGCGTCATTGAAGCAATTGTCTCATCTGGTCAGTTTTTCCAGTATCCTATATTATCTGCCTCAATTCTTTGCCTCAAAATTATTTTTGTTGGCTCTTTAATATTGAACCATTTTTCCCTTTCCAGATATTGTTTCTTTAGAAAATTTGAAGTATGAAGTATCTCAGCTTATAAACTCATTAGCTGATGAAGTGTCAATGACTCTTGAGGCAAACCGTTCAGTTTCTGAAGTTTTCTTAGGAAAGAAAAATTTGATTTCAGATACTGGCTATTCTGGCAAAAATATTCCCTCAGAGGGTATAGAGCCAATGCAGAGACTCAGTGATCAGGAAGTTATTGTTCTTTCAGATGATGAAGTAATAAGTGTATCGTACCCAAACTTGGTTTCTTCTTCTTTTGAAAAGGCAAATCAGTCCATGTATGTGCATAAAGTTCAGGAGTCAAGTCAGTCAAAATTTGTGGGTGAAGGTGACAAGTCAAATCAGTTAAAATTTGAGGACAAAGTTCATATGTCAAATCAGTCAACATTCCTATGAAAGTTTATAATCTGGCCTACTGTATAAACAGCTTTTATAAACAGGGTGGTCCATACAGTAGGCCAGATTATAACTCTTCAAGGTATTGATTCTCATGTCCTCACACATGAATTCAAGTGTGTATGTTATTAACTATTTTGTAATTTGACATGCGTGTAATACTTCATTAATTTTTAATATGATTGAAGTTTAATTTTATCTAATTTTGTTTCATAAATGCATTTATCTATTTTATTGTGTATTTAGTTTATAATTGAATTAATATTATAAAAGAAAATATTAAATTATCATACGCGTAATTAATAAGAAAAAAATTTGTATAGAGCGATGGGTATATATTTAAATATTTGGATGTGAAAACCATCACTAAAACCTATAGCAATGGAGTTTCAACCGTGGGTATAGGAAAGCAAGTGGTGTCCTTAAAACCTATACCAACGGATACGAAACCATGGGTATAACACCGAGGTTTTGTCCAACGGGTAAAAAAACCGTCGCTATAGGCTATAGTGACGGCATTTTGCCGTGGGTATAACTAATTAAAAACGACGGAAAAATATGTCTGTTGGTATAGGTTTTACGGGCTATACCTACGGTTTTTCGCCTTTTACCCACGGATTTTTGCTGTCACTATATGTCAAATTCCTTGTAGTGCTTGATACATGCTACTTGCACTTGTTCATCTTGCCATGCTAGTTATTTTATTTTGTTATCCTGTCTTTTTCATACAATTTATTTACCCTTTCCATGTACTTCTATCCTGCACTACAAGCGGCCCGTAACTTGCATTGATGGTAGTTTGTTTTCTTTTTTCCTCTTCCTGCAACTTATTAAATAGCAGATTTTAGCGAACAGTTGCCAGATGGAGTTGGTGACATGAGATACTAGCTGCTGGATTTTGCTATTATTATTTCTTGTTGCTTATTTTGAACAATTGTATTTTGCTACTTGGATTTATTTATATTTGGGCAATGTGACCCAAAATATTGACTTATTCAGATCTGGATTATTTGAGATTAATGTATTTTGTTTCAAGTATTCTTGTTGATGTTTTGATTCAAGTATTCTTGTTGGTGTCTTGATTCATTTATGCATGCTTTGTTGATTCTTTTGCTTCCGACTCTGATTATTCTTGTGAAATGTTGTAAAAATTCCGAACAGCTTATGGATGATGAAAATCATTCGCTGTGCTTAGTCACGTATCCGTATTCCGTATTCTCCTTTGGGAAGCGGAGCGTGACAAAACTATTGAGAGGTTGTTCGGTTCTTTTGAATAAGCATATACTAAGTTGCTTTATCTACTATCAGCAATACAAGCAGCAAATCCAGGAACTGTTTTCCATTGGGATAAGTATGAGTCCGGTCCCGGTGAGGAAAATTCAAAGGAGTATTTTGGGCATTTGGTGCTTCGATTGAAGGGTTTAAGTCTTGCAATCCTGTTATAAGTGTTGATGAAATACACTTGTATAAAAATACAAGGGTTGTTTGTTTATTGCAGTTTTACCAGACGCAAATGATAGCCTTCTTTCATTTGCCTTTGCAATAGTTGATGGAAAGAGTGTATATACTTGAACATGGTTCATGAGCTGCAATCGTTTTTTTGTCACCGATTGGGATGGGTTATGTGTTATCTCCGATCATCATGTAAGTATTTAGGCCGCCATGGAAACGCAAAACGGAGCATGTAAAAACCCAAATGCATATCATCTTATTTATGCGACATTTCGCTACAAATTTCTTCACCAAATTTGGTAGCAAAGCTATGAGGAAAAAAGTTAAAATTATAGCATGTCAAAAACAACCCAAAAAGTTCCATAGCAAACTCGCTCAGCTGGAAACTGTCAATGCGGAGGCGGCTACTTGGTTGAAAAAGAAATCAATTGAGAAATGGACTCTTTATGATGAAGGAGGTCGTCGACAAGGCATAATGACTACAAACCTATCAGAAGTTTTCAACTCAGTTTTGAAATGTGTGCGTAGTTTACCTGTAACTGCAATTGTGAAATGATCTTTTACCGTCTCAATTCTTACTTTGTCACTCGTCGCCAATAGCCAACACACTTATAAGTGAAGAAAATTTTTTCGCTCCAAGAGTTTAGGATTTGATCTGGCGTGAGAGGGCAAACTTGCATGAGGTCATAATGTTTCATCATCAACCTGGAGTTTTTTCAGTCAACAGGTATACGAAGAGTATGTGGGAATTCAATAGGTGAAAACTTGCACAACATTAATTTGGGTACTAAAACATGCACTTGTCAGAAATTTTAGTTGTATATATTCTATGTTCTCTTGTGTTGGCGGCTTGTGCATATCGTGCAATTGATTTCAAGCCGTATATCGATACTTTTTTCTATTAGTGCCTTAGCACAAACATGGGCTCCCACCTTTCATCTGACACTAGATCCAGCATAATGGCCTGTTTTTAGTGGACCACGCCTCACAGCTGATACGAGCCTACGTCGTTTTAGGAAAGGGCGGCCGAAGAGTACGAGAATTCGTAACGACTTGGATGTAAGAGATGGGTTGAGCACGGGTACGGGGATGACTTGTTCCAAATGTGGTTTGAAAGGTCACAATTTGCACCGATGTCGGAAAAACTCAAGCCAAACTTCACAAAGCCGTCAAACTAACTAAATTTTGCATTAAATTCAAACACATGTTTCGAGCTATTGTGTTATGTATTATTTTGGTTATGGAATTTTGTTATGTATTATTTTAGTTATGGATTTTGCTAGTGACCAAGCCGTCACAAATGTGGTCTTGTTATGTATTATTTTGGTTGATTGTGCATATTTAGTTGAGTTCGAGATAGTCACTTTATTTCTACCTAAGAAATTATATGGCATAATGTATGTGTTTAAAGCCGAGTCATTTTTTACACAGGGAAAATATGAGATTGTTAATTGCTGTGAAAAATAAAATAGCGCGCTATCTCAGATAGCGGGCCTGATTCAACCAGGCTCGCTATCTGAGATAGCGACTGTGAGAACTTTAGATTTTCTAGAGATTCAAAGTCTCTGGAAAATCTAAAGTTCTCATAGTCGCTATCGCCATCGCAGATTGTGAGAACTTTAGGTGTTCCAGCGATTCACAGTCATCTCAACTGAAGTGACTTCCCAAAATTAGCCCTAGGATTGGCTCAACCCCAAGATATTCTGTGATAAAAAAACTGTGGATCGAAGTCATCGTTCTAGTTACGACCTGTCCATTGATGGGAAGACCTATGATCACTACAACATCCTGTAGTGTGACAGACATCTCCCCACCGGCAATTGAAAACTGTGTGTTTCCGGACACCAACGTTTGATAAGGGCTGTTAGAAGAGGACGGTCAGCCTTAATTGAACTCATGACACCGATGCCGTATAACCTGCAATCCCGTAACAACTCATATATACATCGATGCATTGGCAAAGTGGCATGCCTCTGAAAAGTACAATCTTTTGATTGCCTGTCCCACACGTCTTTCGAACGATGTTGCCCTGGTAAGGTCATGAGTCTTGGGTCGAAAGGATGGGGACCCACCGGTGGAACATAAAATGATGAAGATGGGCTCGACTCATTTCGCGAAGAAGACGTGCTCGGCTGATTTGGCGAAGAAGATGGACCCAGCTAATTTGGTGAAGAAGACGGACCTGGCTCAACCACCATAACGAATAACAATAAATATCAATTTCACAATATACTATTTTATTAAAGCAAAATAACAATAAACATCGAATAAAGACAATCATCTTACATTTGTGTGTCTTTATCCACCCCCGCAATCACTACCTAGGCGTCGTCCATAACAAGTTCGTGGCCCCCCGTGGCCTCAGTTACATGGGGGTCTACTACTCATTCCTTCTTCATGAATATTCCGCGTTCGTGTCATATCTAATAGCGATGATAATCCTACAATTTTATATGTATTTCGGTATAGTATAATTGCATACTGTAAAGGCAAACATTTTAACACCAAGAAAATACTCACATATAATTGAAGACTTCAACAATAATATGGACAAACATCTAATAATTATATTCATATCAAAAGCTCTCAACATGCTAGTTCAAAGTTAAATTATAAGTCGATAATCGTATTTATATCAAAATTAAATTATATCTCAATGTAGCATTTCACTTTTAACTAAATATACATAAATATATTCCAAATTTATCTATTAACTAATCATCCCACAGATCATGAACTCTCAACATTACGTTCAATTTAACGCACATTCATAGTTAACCCAAAACCAAATTGCAAAAGTATGGAGACTTACCGTACGATAGATGTATGCTTTAGGAGGTAGAGAATGGGGATGAAATGAATGCCTCCACTTCCGCCACAGTTCTCTTTACCCTTCCCGAAATCAAAAAAAATCGGGATCTTGGATTATGGGTTTAGGATTTATATCAAAAAATCAAACTCCCGAAATAGGCCCCCATACAATTTTTTTTTTAAAAAATGATGTCAGTATAAGTGATGTGGCCCAATCATGGCTGTCGGATCTCCTCGATATTTGCTTATCTCAGATCATCAGATCAAAAAGTTCAACAAGCCTTCTGCAACTTCAGGACCACAGACAAACGGGTTCAACCTTGCCCATTAGGATTTGATACCCATTTTCTCTGCCTATAAATACCAGGCTCCCTCCTTCTTAAGAAATGTAATCTCAAAATCCTAACTTGAACCCTAGCTTTCACTATTATTCAGTAACTGACTAGATCGTCGGAGGGCCTATCGCCGATATTTCTCCTGGTGTTTCTAGGCCTTTTGCTGGTGCCCGTTCGTCCAGCCACCAGCTTCTCTTCCGAGCTGACCTGCAAAAACAAGCCCGACCTGTGACTGAGATCTATCCCTTCCGCTACACAAAAATACAAGAACTCACACATGTTGCTCCCGCACCAAAAATAAGCAGCATCAGGTTGGCACCGTCTGTGGGAAGGCTGGCAGATCCGACACCAACATTCGCCCTCCTTATACAGATCCTTCCTCGCATGGCACCGAAACCGAGGAAAGCACCTACAGCAGGGCGGTATGCCGACCCTGTTCACCCTACTCAGAGTCACGTGAACACCTAAGGCTCCCAAAGGTGCTGACTCGAGGATCCATTGGGTCTAGGTCGGCACGCATTATGCTCGGCCTTCAGGCCTCTCGAGCGCCATAAAGCCGACGATCTTCGGAACATCATCAGTTCACGAGAACCTGAAAGCAACCTCTGGGCCTAGCTTGATCACTCCAGGGCCAAGGCTAATCCATCCCATCAAGCTCCGACCCATAGCGTCTATCCGCCTCAGGACAGGGAACACCGGCGCGGTCACTCCCCGAGGGATGGGCAACCACAGGCCAGCCAGTTCGAGGAGGTCCCTGTCACGAGGATCGAGTTCCAGGAGTTCAGAAACGAAGTCCTTCGGGCCATTCGAGGGGGTCCTAAGAACGAATGTCACAATGAAGCCCCCCACCTTGAGGAACGAAACCATGGTAGTAAGTCACATGGCTCAACCCGACCAGCGAGAGGCGATGACGTCGTCCTCAAGTGCCCCGGGATATGGAGAATCGCCTCGCCCGCATCGGCGCGAGGGGAGGACAATCTAGCCGGGGGCACCAACCAACCGGCCCCGCATTCTCGACTCGGATCCTGGATGCCTAGATGCCAAGAAAGTTCAGACCGCCACAATTCGAGACCTACGACAGGGAAAGTGATCCAGCTGATCACATGGAGGGATTCAAGATCCTCATGATGATTCACAGCGCTACGGATCCCCTCCTCTGTTGGGCGTTTCCAGCCATGCTGCATGGCCCGACACGGAAATGGTTTTCGAAGCTCACTTCGAACTCTATTTTCTTATTTGAGCAGCTCGAGTCGAACTTCCTTGCTCACTTTATCACCCGCGGGAAGGTGGAGATGTCAAGCGCGTTCCTCCTAAACTTCAAACAAAAGGAAGTGGAGTCCCTTTGGGTCTTTTTGCGGAGATTCACAACTGAGGCTAGGGCAGTATCTTCTCTCAATGCCAGCTTTGCATCCGCTGCATTTCGGTACAATGTTCACCAAGGGCAGCTGAAGGCCTCCTTGGCTAAGAAGCCACCCATTGATTATCAAGACCTCCTGAATAGGGTCAAAAAGTACATTCGAGCCGAAGAGTCTCTACACCCAGAAGGTCTGACAGAAGCCCTAGCTAAGTGGAAGAGAAAGATAGATGGTCACGAGCTCAGAAAGACTCACTTAGCCAAAAACGACTGCCTCCGACCCCTCGCTTCGAAAAATACACACCGCTGACACTTAGTGTGTCAGCAATCCTCATGGAGGTTGAGGATAAGGGGATCATGCACCATCCCCCCGATCCAACAGTAACAAGAAGAGGGACTGGAGGTACTATTGTCGGTTCCACCAGGACCACGAATACGACACTGATACATGTCGGGCCCTCAAAGATGAGGTCGAAGCCCTCATACAAAGGGGGTACCTGAGGGAGTTCACCCAACCTAATCAGCGAGAACTGAAGACTTCTCCTCCTATCGTCTGGCCGAATCCCGAGCCCAAACACGATGGGGGGTCAGCCATCCTACACTGCATCCACGGTGGGCCCATGGGGAAGAGTCGAACACCTCCCGCAAGGCCTTCTTGAGGGAGGTTAACCCTGTCCATGATCACACGCCCCCCAGTAGCCAAGGACTGGCTGTGTCATTTTTCAATAATGATCTAGAGGGCGTCCGCCTGCCACATTGCGACGCACTGGTAATCAGCCTCACCATGGTGAACCACGAGGTCCGCTGCATCCTCGTGGACAATGGAAGCTCTGTGAACATCTTGTTCCTCGCAACACTCGAGGCACTCAAACTTCTCAGGGAGAGGCTGAAGTCGGTCGGGTACAAATTGCACGGGTTTTCGGGCACCCCTGTACAGATCGAGGGCATCAACACACTCGATGTCACTGTTGTAATTATGCCAAGTATCCGAACCGAGGCCATGGACTTCTTGGTGGTCAACGTCAAGGCTGCCTATAATGTCATCCTCGGCCGACCCGGCCTCTGTTCCCTTCAGGAAATTCCCTTTGCATACCATTTGAAGATGAAGTTCCCTACCGACCATGGAGTCGGCATAGTCAGGGGTAATCAAGAATCGGCCCGGTCCTGTTATATGACTGCATTGGGAGGCACTGTTCTACCCCTCGACACTGTCAAACTTCCATCCGAAAAGAACAAAATGGGCTCGGAGCTTGTCGACGAGTTAGAGGAAATCACCTTCTCCGAGGAAGGCAGTTCTAAATGTTTCTGAGTCAGCTAGTCACTCGACCCAAATCTCAAAAGCGCCCTTGTTAAATGCATTCAGAGGAACCTGGATCTCTTTGCCTAGACACCTTTTGATATGCCCAGAATTTCGGACGACCTGATCATGCACAGGCTCAGCGTCCGCCCTGATTCAAAACCCATCCATCAAAATCGCCACAACTTCGCTCATGAAAGGCAGCAGGCTACAAAAGAAGAATTAAGTAAGCTCCGCTCAGCTTGATTTATACAAGTGTTTGGCTATCCATAATGACTGGCGAATGTAGTAATGGTAAAGAAACCGAGCGGGAAGTGGAGGATCTGCATATACTTCACGGACCTGAACAAGCCCTGCCTGAAGGATCCATTCCCGCTCCCACGTATCGACGCCCTGATAGATGCGACCTCGGGATACGAACTGCTGAGCTTTATGGACGCCTTTTCGGGCTACAACTAAATCTGAATGTTTCCATCAGACATCTCCAAAATAGCCTTTGTAACTGACTAGGACCGTTATTGTTACCGAGTCATGCCCTTCGAGATAAAGAACGCTGGTGTAACGTACCAAAGGCTCGTCAACCGGGTTTTTAAGCATAACATAGGTCAGAACATGGAAGTCTACATCAATGATATGCTCGTCAAAAGTTGCCGGGGCCAGGACCACATTATCGATCTCGAGGAACCCTTTGGGGTTCTACGAACCCATAATATGAGGGTCAATCCTTCTAAATGCGCCTTCGGCGTGTCGTCTGGGAAGTTCCTCGGATTCGTGGTTAGCCAACGGGGCAACAAGGCAAATCTCGAGAAGATTCAGGAAATACTGGACATGGCGCCTCCAAGAAACATCAAAGAAGTATAGAGGCTCACGGTTCATTTCCTCTCCAAGTCCGGTGAAAAATCCCTCTCATTCTTTAAAGCACTCCGCACGGCGAAACACTTCGAATGGGGCGAATCGCAACAACAAGCCTTGGTCCAGTTGAAGTCACACCTAGCCAACCCCCTACTCCTTAGCAAACCAGAGCCGGGTGAATCCCTCTATCTCTACCTCGCTGCATCCGAACACGCCCTCAGCGATGTTCTCGTTAGAGAGGAAGACGGGGCCCAAAAGCCAATTTATTACGTCAGCAAGGTCCTACACAATGCGAAACTCTGGTATAAAAGGGTGTAAAAAGTGGCTTATGCGTTGGTAATGGCCGCTCGGAAACTCCGACCGTACTTCCAAGCTCACTCCATTCAAGTCCTAACAGATCAGCCACCCAGAAATTCAGGGCGACTAATCAAGTGGTCGATCGAGCTCAGCCAACACGACATCCACTATCACCCCCGCACGACCATCAAGGGTCAGGCACTCATAGAATTCATCACCAAGTGCACAATTTCCAAAGCACCCGACTTATCAGAGAAAGAACCTGTTTGGGAAATTTATGTGGATGGGCCATCCTGCGAGGGAGGAAGTCGAACCGGCATCATATTCCTCGGTCCTGACAATTTCTTCTTGCGGCATTCCCTCCGTCTCAAATTTCAGGCCTCCAACAATAAAGCGAAATACAAGGCGATGATCGCCAGACTCACGCTCGCCCGTAAAGTGGGGCAAGGCGGGTTACAACCTTCAGTGACTCTCAGCTCGTGGTAAACCAAATCTCTGGAGACTGCGAGGCACGTGACGCCTGAATGATCCTATACCTGGCACAAGTAAAGCTACTCTGAGAAGCTTTTGACCAAGCCACCGTCGAGCGCATACCATGAGAACAGAATGGTCAAGCAAATGCTTTATCCAAGCTTGCCTCGTCTTCCTTCAAGGGCCTCAATCAGACCGTCCTTATCGAGATACTCCACGATTCTAGCATCGAGAAGATCGAGGTTCTCTGCCTCAAAACGGACACGCCGACGAGCACTTGAGCGGATAACATTCGTTGTTCCTTGAATGAAGGGGAATTACCAGAAGACCTGGCCGAGGCCAGGGAGATTAGGGTCCGATCGCAGAGGTTCACCTTGATTGGCAATACTCTCTTCAAACGTTCATACACCTAGGTAGACGGGAGACCATACCTCCGATGCCTGGAAGTTGAGGAGGCGAGGTATGCGCTTGAAGAGTTACATCGGGGAATCGGAGGTTGCCATATGGGAAGCAGATCGCTTGCCAGAATGGTGCTTAATTACGGGTACTATTGGCCGAAAATACTACAAGAAGCCACAAACCTCGTGAAAAGTGAGGACCTTGTCAAAGATTCTCTCTGGTCAGGCGCGCTCCACAGGCCGAACTAAAAAACCTCTCCAGCCCGCCCCCCTTTGCCATGTGGGGAATGGATCTTATCGGCCCCTTTCCCAAGGCAACTGCTCAGAGTCATTTCCTCATCGTTGCGATCGACTATTTCTCCAAGTGGGTTGAAGCAGAACCATTAGCCACAATTACCGAACATCAGACACAATAGTTCTTTTGGAAGCACATTATCTGTCGGTTCAAAATCCCTAAAGTACTCGTCACGGATTATGGGACTCAATTTTCCGGAAGCAGTTTTCGAAAATTTTGTGAGGACTTGGGAATCAAGCAATGGTTCTTGACTATATCACATCCACAATCGAACGGGCAGACCGAAAACGCCAACCGTCAAATTCTTGTAGGACTCAAAAAACGGTTGGACAATTCACCCAAGGGACACTGGGTCGGGGAATTTCCAAGAGTACTATGGTCATATCGAATAACCAAGTGAATCCCAACAGGCGAATCCCCATTCAATCTTACTACGGGGTATTTAGGCAGTGATTCCGCTGGAAATCTGGCTCCCCTCGCCAAGGGTCATGGGCTTCAATGAAGAATCTAACTCGACCGACCTCAGGGCCAACTTAGACCTGGTCGACGAAATTCGTGAAAGGGTCGGTGTCAGAAGGGCTATCTACCAACAGCGGATTGAGAGGTCCTCTAACAAAAAAGTTCGTCTGACCAACATCAAGGAAGGTGACCTCGTCCTCAGAAAGCTCGCAATTTCCTAACCCACCGCCAAAGGTAAGCTAGCCCCCCAATTGGGAGTGTCCGTATAAGATCTCCCGAGTGAAACGTCCTGGCACGTACCGACTCGAAGACCTAGGGGGCAAGGTAGTTAAGAGGCCCTAGAACGCGGAGTACCTTGTCAAGTTCCAAGAGGGAACATAAGGGGGAGCCTACTACTATAATCGTCGCTACGCGCCAATTCCCCTATAAACAGACATGAATAAAGGAAGGAAATTTTGTTTTGTCAAGTCAAAGTCTGTCCGCTATATTCCCAATCTCTCACGTCCTCTCCGCTCAGCTTGGACTAAGACCACCTACGAGAGATTTCTCAATCTCTCACGTCCTCGCTGCTCAGCTTGGACTTCGAACACCTACGAGAGATTTCTCAATCTCTCACGTTCTCGCCGCTCGGCTTGGACTTCGACCACCTACGAGAGAGTTCTCAATCTTTCACGTCCTTGCCGCTCGGCTTGGACTTCGACCACCTACGAGAGATTTCTCAATCTCTCACGTTCTCGCTGCTTGGCTTGGACTCCAAAGTTCTAGGAGAGTCACACACTCATACTGCACAGTTTGGACTGCTGCACACAAAAAACCCACATGCAGCGAAATTCATCTCCAAGTCCAAAACGCTAGAGCCTCGGCGTACACTTCGAGCCCGCCAACAAAGAAACAAGCTTTTAGCCAGTCCACCACTGGCTCGACGCTCGGCATGTGCCTCGAGCGAGCAGCCAGCTTTCTCACTGAAAGCACCTCAAAGCAAGGCCACTTGGCTCGACACTTAGCATGTGCCTCGAGCAAGCAGCCAGCCTTCTCACTGAAAGCACCTCAAAGTAAGGCCACCAAGCTCGATGGTCAACATGTGCCTCAAACAAACAGCTAGCTTTCTCACTGAAAGCACCTCAAAGCAAGACCACCTGGCTTGACGCTCGGCATGTGCCTCGAGCAAGCAATTTTTTCGCTGAAAGTGCCTAAAGGCAAGGCCACATGGCTTGACGCTCGGCATGTTCCACGAGCAAGCAGCCAGCTTTCTCACTAAAAGCACATCAAAGCAAGGCCAACTGGCTCAATGCTCGGCACGTGCCTCAAGCAAGCAGCAGCCTTCTCTTAGAACCTCGGAGCTCGGCACAAACCTCGAGCAGGCACACAGCTTTCTCTCAGAAAATGACTCCCTCGAAGCGCTCGGCACCGACCCCGAGCGAGCTATTAGCTCGGAACTCGCCATGTGCCCCAGCAGGCACACAACTTTCTCTCAAAAAATGCCTCACTCAAAGCACTCGGCACTGGCCCTGAGCGAGCTACTGGCCCGGTGCTCGAAACGCTCGGCACCGACCCTGAGCGAGCTATTGGCTCGATACTCGAAGCACTCGGCACCAATCCCTTGCGAGCTACTGGCTCGGAGCTCAACATGTGTCTCGAACAGGCACACATCTTTCACTCAGAAGCGCCTTGCTCGTAGCACTCGACACCGAGCCCAAGCGAGCTATTGGCTCAGTGCTCGGCACGTACCTCGAGCAGGCACACAGATTCCTCTCAGAAAGTGGCTCACTCGAAGCACTCGGCACCGACCCCCCAAGCTCAGTGCTCGGCTCAACCCCCCAATCTCGGCACTCAGCTCGGACATCAACCAAGCCATACACCACGCTCGGCTCGGCCCCAACCCAAACACTTGTCTCGGGGGCTCACTATTTCATCTTCGCAAAACACTCTCCTCCGATCTTCTTACAAGAACAAACTACTCTTCGACGACTGGTGCACACAACCCTCCAGGAGTGGGGGGCTTATGATGTGAGTACAAGTGACGTGGCCCAATCAGGGCTGTCAGATCTCCTCAATATTCCTTCATCTCAGATCATCAGGTAAAAAAGTCTAACGGGTCTTCTGCAACTTCAAGCCCACTGACAAACGGGTCCAACCCGGCCCATTAGGGTTAGATATCTGTTTGCTCTCCCTATAAATACCAGGCCCCCTCCTTCTTAAGAATGGTAATCTCAAAATCCTAAACTGAACCCTAGCTTTCACTGCAGTTCAGTAACTAACTAGATCGTCGGAGGGCCTGTCATCGGAATTTCTCCTGGTGTTTTTAGGCCTTTTGTAGGTGCCCGGTCATCCAGCCACCAGCTGCTCTTCCGAGCCGACCTGCTGAAACAGACCCGGCCTGTGACTGAGATCTGTCCCTTCCGCTACACAAAAATACAAGAACCCACACAAGTTGCTCCCGCACCGAAAACAAGCAGCATCAGAAACAAAAATAAAAAATTTTGGATTTTTTTCTACAATTCTTAAAAACCGATATATATGAAGAAATAGATATATAGAGATTTAGGGATTTGAAAAAAAAATCTCCATAAAACTGATGCCCAACTAAAATAAGCCGACCTAAGTACTAATTTTAAAAACAAAATCCTAAAAGTTAAATTTGGTGTTCCTTAAAAAATATTATGTGCAAAATACGTATATATAAATACACAAAAAAGCAAATTTGGGGACCTCTAAAATTGTAAAAAATTCGGGGGCCCGAGACGGCCGCCTCGAGCCCCCTATCTCAAGTAGGCGGCCGACCCTGTGAGGGAGGAGGGGTGATGGTAAACCGAGTAAATTAGAATGTTCATATTGAGAAAGTTATATGAATATAATGATTTGTGAGTAAATTATATGCAAAATAGTGAACTGTTGCTGCTATTATTGTTGCTTCATTTCAAAATCCAGAGACTCATCCTGTTGCTCCAAAGACATTGAAGCTTCCGCAGTTGTGATCTATAATCATTGAAGTATTAGTGTCATTTATCTCTCTATTGTATCTTTTTTATTTTATTTTTTTTATGTAATTTTTTAATTGGCGGAAACTCCTCTCAGCCCTATCAAACTTATAAAAAAAGAATTATCACATTTGCCAGTGAATTATACGGAATAACCCTTTAAATTGATCGCACGTAGAAAGCATTCATACCGGTGGTATGTGTGTTTATCAAAAGAGCATTTTTTTTATCAAAAACTCTTCGAATCAGGAAATCGGTTATATGTGTGTTTATGTATATATGTGTCAGTAAAACCATCAAGAATCATTGTATATGAATATTATATTGTTCAATTCAATCTCAGCATCAATATAAATCAAAGATCCACTTGAAAACATCACAAAACTCAAAAATCCACTTTTCGGCTGAATATCATCAGATCCGAACATCAACCCCAATTCAATACTTCAAAACTTGATCCTTTGATTCCAAAAACCCTTCTTGTAACTTGTTAAACACATATACAAACTGGTTAGATCAATTTACCCTTGATTATATGCATCCACAATAATCATTAGTCAAGTTCTACTCATCACAACATTCAAAACAGATCATGCATGTTAAAACAGTAAAGAACTCTTCTTTATTCAATGTGCATCAAACATCATACAATCTCAACATATATGATCAAATCGGCAAGAAAACAACACATTCATGATTTCTACTAAGTTCTTAGCATTCTTAAGTCATCCGTACAGTAGATTTAATCATCCATTGCATATTATTCATAAAAAATCTATCTTTAATTACTCATTCATCGAATTATTCATTATATCATCATACAATCATCTAACATGAATTTTACTAGACAAATCATCATATTTAACATGCATAAAACAACAAGAAGTCAAATTCATATCACTCACCTTAATGAAGAATCAACGAAGGTAATAAAGAATAAGAAAAGCCCTTCCTTTTGCAAAAATTCAAGATCCTCACTTCGAAACTCTAAGAAATCAATAATAAAAATATACTTTTGTTTTTGTGCAGAAGTGAGATCGCTGTAGCAATCCCTATATAAGTCGAAATCTGATGTATTAGGGTTTTGAGAAGATTTTGCAAAATATTCCTTTAGAATATATCTTTACATATATGGATCTTTTATACTATGTAAGTAGATTAACCAATTTAATTGAGATTAAATCAAAAGTATCCCCCCCCCCGCGCGATCTGGACGACATCTATATCAAACCAGAAAATCAATTTTGTAATTTTTGGCCTCTAAGTGGCAGTTTTACAAAAAAAAAACCCTTCTTTAATAAATTCACTCCACTTAAAGCGAGTGTATCTGCATAAGGATTACATTTAGTTTAGTTTAGTCATTTTCAGAAAGATGTGCAGAGGCCCCTACTACATATATTGCACTAGGTTTCTCAATCTCTTCACTTGTTCTCCAATGCTGATTTTTTGCATTGAATTAGAGGATAACCCTCAGAAAGAACGTAAAGAGTGTACTCTAGTATAAGATTCCTTTAGCATGTCAGTTTTCTTCGTGTTCATGTGTGTGTAGGAATGTCGCATATTTTCAGTGACCTAGTTGATCAAGATAAAAAAAACACAGGTATTCAGAGAATCCAACTTATGAAAGCATTTCTTGCACCAGTGCACATAATTTAAAAACATCACATCATTAAACATTTCTTGTTTGGTTCATTTTTTAGGAGGGGCGGGGAGGGGAGGGGAGGGGAGAGGAATGGAGGGGTGCAGCATCCCTCCTGTGTCAATTTTGGCTCCCCTCCAATATTGGGGAGATTTGGAGGGGAAAGAAATTGAGTCAAATTTTTATATAGTGATTGGACAAAATTGCCCTTTAGATCTAAATCTATTTAATCACACCATTAAAATTTGTAATCACTCAATTTTAAATTTTAAAAAAAACTAGGAAGGCTATATTTTAGTTTTTGTAGTTATTTTACTTCATTTTATTTTTATTTTAGTGATTATGAACGGGAATAATATCCATTATCACCTAATCAAATCGATACAATCAGTTTTTTTTTTAATTATACATGTGATAAGAGTGTGCTTACTGAATTTTACGTAGTAAGCTAACACACTTACTAACACACTAACTAAACATATTAACTAAAGTACTGAGTACATTAGCATTTCTCATAGCATACTAACACCTCAACTAAAATATTGAACACAATAACATGTCTAGTATAAGACTAATTTACCACTGCTTCACTTCCTTCATTTGTTACTAAGCTTTTTCCGGTTAAAATATATTGTCCTCTCCTTAGCTAATAACTTCCTCCCACACTATTTAAAAGGTCTTCACACTTTAAAAATACCAGACCTACTAATAAAAATTATAAGGCATTTTTTATACTAATCCAAATGAATGTCCTTACGGCTTACAGAATGAGTTTTGTCAGAGACACTTGATTTTTTTTGTGGTTGAGTTTTGTTATAAAATGTAAAAGGGTATAAAAGTAATTTTATTATAAAATATCTTCCCTTCCCTTGTGAACCAAACAAGAAGATAATTATTTTCCTTTCCCTCCCCACCTTTGAACCAAACAGAGTCTTGATTAGAATCCCTCCCCTCCCCTCCCCTCCTTTGAACTAAACAGCCCCTGAAAGAAACAGGGCACTTGCATATTCAATAAAGGTGGACAACTTATAGATGATAGGATATACCTGAGAATGTTACCATCAAAACTCAAAACTTCAGCACGGCCTCTCTGGCGAGATGCAAGCTTGAGCCTCGGGTGCTCAGTATCGACTCCTGATATTGGTGTGGAAGGTTCTAGAAGGGGACTCCATCTTCCACTGGCATAATTAATCAGATAACGAGGCGACTCCTTCATTTGTTCCCTCAATTCTCTCTGATAAAGTAGATTTGCAGCGGAACCCGCAGCTTGGTATTCAGAAAAAATCTCTCGCAACTTTCGTCTTAGACTTTGCATGGCATCGCGATGCTCGGTAAGTAACTCCGTCTGAAGTAATTGGGAATTGACCACCCTTTCACAGATCCTACTACATAACTTTGGACTAAAAAGCGGAATGCCAAATTCCAAGCTTAATGGAACCCATTCATACTTCTCATGATCTGGCAGAAGCATATCAGACTCCTTTTCTTTCTGCAGCCTTAGAATGCGGATGTAACCTACTGTCCATAGTTCACTTCTCTCTGAAAGATCATTCAATAAGGAAGCCAAATTTGCATATTTTTCTAGGGAGAGACCCATCTCTGAAACTATATCAGCAGTGGACCCATCAAAATTTTTAAGAGGTAGTGCAATATCCATTGTCACAATCCTTCCAGACATATCAAGATCATGTCTAGTCAGAGGCTGTACCAGTACAGCTGAGTACTTGAGAATTGAATTTAAACAATGCAAAAGAACATTTCCATTAACTAAATTCCCTTCAAACCTGCCTCCTAGCCCTCCGACTACAGATCCATCCCAGGACCAAATCAGTGCCTTTTCACAACCCACTAGTGGAGCAGGAAGCAAGCGCAAACACTGTCCTTTCATTAAAACAACTGATAGTGGTCCAGTGCCCATTGATGTGTATAAAACGAGTTTCATCCAAGGTGTCATTGACGAATAAGCGGGAGGGCCAAAATGGATAGGGCCTGCAGGTCCAGGTATAACAGAAGAAGGAAGAGGAACCATAGATACAATAATGTCATAGTCCCTAAGAAATAATCATTCTAATGTGGCTGGAGCAAGAGTAGCCAAGCTTTCACAGCGAAGAACATCTACCCGATATTTTCTTTTCTTTTTCAAAATGCCTCTTTCAGCAGTGGAACCATTTACTGGTACAGCATTTTGATCAACCAGTAAATCATCATTTGGCACACAAGCTTCAATTTCTGAAGCACCATCCCGCTCAACAGAAGAGACATCAGTTTTGGGTGGCTCAGTATGACCATAGTCACAGGTTCCATAATTGGAAGAGGTCTGTGTTTTACTTGTTTCTGAATCATTAGACTCATCAGCTATGCTAATACCACTAATAAGGGAAGAAACACCATCTGAGGGAGGTTGTTTATCAATTTGATTGTTACTTTTATGAACTATTTCATTGGCACCAACTCCACCTGACTGCAAACACTCCAGGATACATCGAAGACTGTATGCATGGTTGGCAAATTCCTGCAGTTCGCCCTCAAATTTCTTCCCTTCTAAGGTACTCAGATCCTTGCAAAGTTCTGCTATACTTGAATCACCAAGTTTTCCTGCTTCGTATAGTGTTACAGCGTGAGATTTCAAACCTGCCATAATTTATTACAAATTCAAGATTAGGTATAAATTCATAGGATTGTGAAGCACGATATATGATTGCGCAACTCGATACATGGTTGAGCAATTCCCATATTACAACCTGCTGATATTCCTTGAGTTTAAGAGATATATATATATAAGGATATGGAGAGTCCTATGGCATCGGAGAGCACTAAAAATCCTCTCTCCGCAACCAAAATAAATTCATGATCCACACCGTTCAAGTTGATCTTCATTCAATAAAAAATAGAGTGAAGTAATGTCACTAAATATGAACATGTTTTGCCTATGATGATTATGAGGTTGCAAAATGAACGGTTTTCGACAGTGGAAGACCACTTAATGCATAGGCCCAATATATTCAACTTTGATAATCTTTCATCCTCTTATGCTTTATGACATGTTTCAATTCTTTGAATAGTGTGGATCATGCATTTGGGGGGGGGCAAGATTTTTTACAGTGCCACAGGAGGAAATTGTGATAGGACCACAAAAGATCCCTGAAATTGCTACATCAATGATTTTTTTTTTCCTTCAGATTTGCACCGTTTTTAAAATTAATAAGAAAAATATGCTCTTCCAAAAAAATATTCGGAGAAGCATGCCTCTCACTTCAATAGGATTAAATATAGCCCCTTGGATTTTAAAACCACAGCGGTTTTGAAAACCAACGTAGATATTTCTCTTAATATTTTGAAATGACACATAATTCTCCAATTGATTTTCTTAAAAGATTCTGAAGAAAAAAATTTCAATAAATCTCAATAACTGGGGAGCTCAGCCATAACCCTGTGGAAAAGGATTTCAAAAGCATCTTCATCTCCCTTAACAATAAATATTCGTAATTAAAACCAGGTCCTTTGATTATATATTAGTTCAGGTGCATCGTCCAACTAAGGGATTATTTCTAGACGTTGGATCAGCGTACTTGGACAACCCATAAACCAAAGTTTCCTTTTACGCATAAATTGTTCAATCCTTTCCCACTGAATCTTTCATCTTGTTTTTTTCCACATCCAACCCATATAACCAAAACTCTATTTGCTCACATCACTGTGAAGAAAATGGACTTTATCTTAATTTCTCTCACTCTGCGATAGTGATTACTGGTTAATTAGACATTTCATTGGCTATAAAGAACCCGTGCTTTAAAAGAACAGGTATAAAAGGTCATTTAAAGGAAATAATCAGACCTGGTGAAACGGAGCCCATCATTAGATAAGAAGTTATATTCGCATCCACCACAAAAGCAACATGAGCAGTGCCAGAAGCTAATCTGTGATTATCTGGTTTTCGACCATGAGCTTGCTGAGATGCATTCCCTGAGCTGATACTAGCAATGGAACCATCTTCATCGTCACTAAGTATATTGCTAGGAGAACCAGGAGTAGTGGAATCCTGAAGAATAGATTCTGGATCTATAAGCTTTATGGCCCAGCCCAGCCGACAAGCGAATGATGCAGCAGCCTGCAACTGATAAAGGTCTGCCTGTAATGTTGCAGCCAATTCAGCAACAGTCGCATTCTCACTCGAGACAACAAAAACTGCATATAGTAACCTGCAGAGGGATCCAATTTACCACATATTAAAATCCCATGGAAGGCCAAACTAAGGTTCTTTTAGGTATTGTTATGAACAAAAAATGTTTGAGACATAAAATTGTTTTTACATATTAAACAAAGGGGGCAAAAGCATTTATCTGAAAAGTTTAAGTACCTCTGATGAGCAGAGCAATAAAGGAGACCTCCAGTTTCAAAAAAGTCTTTTTGGGATAAAATGCTTTCACTCAGTTTGGGAAAGCCTACTTTAAGCCTAAAATAGCTTCAAGAGCTCAAATGGTCATTTTGGTCTATTTAAACACAATATTGAATAAAACTACATGGTCTATAAGGAATGTTGGGATAAAGGCTTTGTTGTTGTCGTTGTGGTATACAAGGAATGTTGGTATGTATTCAATAATTCTGTTTTAAATGCTGTGATACTTACTCTTCAATAGGATCTTCATACGATTGCTCCCTGTTTGACACGAACCCTTCGAGCCTGGAAACTGAACCGGAATATATCAATGACACCAACATTACAAGCCGAAGAAGAACAAATATAGGAGCCAAATCATACCAAGGACCTACATATTTAATCAGCTGCTACACTAAACATGGTCATTCAATGGATTCAACCGATAAGGACAAGGACTCCATTTGTATAGTTTCCAACCCAACCACACCCTCATTTCACAAGGAAAATAATTACTCGATTCCTTACACGGAAAAGATGAGCTATATAAAATTATATAGAGGTTATATAAACAAATTTAACAAATTCTGACTGGGACGGAAAATCACTATATTGTTTAGTCTTCTGATGTGAAAACAAAAGAGATTTATAGCAGAAAGAGTTCTCGGTAAACCAAGATGCAATATGTTATACACACAAGTAGATGGTATTTATATCACCACTCAGTGTGTATGTTAACAAGTGATAAGAAAATTAACAAGAAAAGGTAAAAGTGATATGTAGCCTGTATCTCATAAAAATGTTCCTAATTTTACTAGCAAATGCACTGTACATTGATCTATTGACGATGCAACAGAACTTCAATGATAAACTTTTTTGTGCAAAGAAAATGAAATACCTTTGAAACGGTCATCAGGATGAACCGGAACATCAAAGTAGACTAGCCCCCTCCGGTGAAGGCCTCTTACAATGTTAGGATCAAAAAGAACAAAAGAATTTGCTTCCTCCTTACAAACTTTGTCTATGGTTGCCATTTCCTCTTCTGTTAGTTTCTACGAAAGGAGGAAAACATTGACATCCATTTAGACTAGGGTTTTTAACATGTATACCCCTAACAAATATGATAATATCATATATATCCTTCACAAATATATATTTTCATATATGCCCCTAACAATTTGGACTCTATTTCATATTATCCCCTATGTAAGATATCACTAAGTTAACTATGATTTTACTCTTACGAGACAAATAGAAATCAAATTAAAAGATCATCAAATTAAAAGATGAGATTAGACAATCAAATGATAAAAGATTTAAGAGTTTTAAGAAAAATAAATGAGGAAGCTTATAATCTATCATTAAAAACAAGATTGATGACAATTTTGGAGAAGTAATGTGAGGAAGACTATATAGTTTTCAAAGATGCACTGTTAGTTTGTCCATTTCTTGAAAAAAATGAAGAAAATTTGAGAAAAGTTAATGAGTCTCGGTTGGATTAACAATTGTCCGGATTTACGAGAATGAAGAATATATAGTTTGAATGGTAGAGGAGAATATTTCAGTCATTCTTGAATGGCAGAGGAGAATATTTTAGTCATTCTTCATCAAGTCCATAAAAAAAACTGAAAATTCACCATCGTTTTGAGTTTTTTTAACTAGAGGGATAATTAAGAGATGTAGTATATATTGTTGGGGACAATTATGAAAATACATATTTGTGAGGGGCATACATGATATTCACATATTTGTTAGGGACATATATGTTAAAAACCCTTTAGACTAACAATGATGCATGGAAAAGATCCACAGGGCATGTAATACTAAAATTTAGAGCCCTGCACTAACCAATAAAAAAAGGGAAATTTATTTCGAAACCCAAAGCTATAAGTTGATTTAAACACGAAGAGTTTCATAAACACTAAAAGCCCCCGCACCCTAAAATAGATTATTTTTAGACCCAAACCTCCTTTTCAATTAATTTTTTGAATGATTTAAATATTTTTTCCCTTGGATTTCCTATGTTACCCTTTTAAAATGGAAGGAAGTTGTTCTTCACAAAATAATCCAAAAAAAAAGAATCAAATGAAATTAGAAAAACTCCATGTATTGTAGAAGAATTCTCATTAAGGTCAAACTGAAAAATCAATAATACTAAAGAATATTTCTAACGGAATCAATATTGATTACAAAAACCCACAAAATAAAGAGAACCAAATTCCTCAATAAAACAAAAGGAGTTATTAACTAGGGTTTCATAACGGAATCAAGTCTTACTAGAAGAGTGAGAGGAGAGGAAGTGGATGTATATAATTAAAATTTCATGTACTCCATTAAACACCATGATTTATCATCCTTAAAAAATAAAAAACAGGGAGAAAGAGAATTGAGATTATTTTGAGGATGGATCAAGGGGTTTGATGCACCTCCATTACCATCATACACTTTTCGTTTGCCACGATCTTTCAATATAAGACTTTGATTCTCATATGAAACTCTAACAAAATATATCTATATTCAATTGAGGGTTTTAGATCTCTTTATTTTGTGAGAGAGAAAGAAAGAAGAAGAAAAAATATCCTTTCTTTTTTAGAAAGGGTAATATGGAAAATACAAACGAATAATATTTAAATTAGTAAATAATTTAATTGAAAAGGAGAATTGGGTCTAAAAATAACCAATTTTAGGAAGTTGGGTCTTTTAAATTAGTATTTATGAAACTCGGTGGGTTTAAATATAAATCAAGATCCAGCTTTGGGTCTTGAAATAATTTTCTATAAAAAAAAAGAACTCTAAGACAGTCACAAATTTTCCAGAAATTTCTGTTGGAAATTCAAAAGGCTAGTAATCAAGCTCAATATTAAATAGTTAAAATTTCAGTAAATGGACCAAATTGTATGTATATTCACCAATGATTCAACTGCAATCCAGCAAGGTCATATAAAATTAAGTTTCCAGATTTTATTAATAATAATCTAAAAATAAGATCAATGTGATTGTGTTGTTTATTAGCTCTGACAAAATTTAACAAATTAAAATTTTGAGAAACCTTGGCAAATATATACCAAGTTATGGATAATTTTCTAAAATTTCGCAAGGTCCATCCAATCCCCACATTCAGGTTATCTAGTCCTTTTGGTACCAGCTACTTCTTATCACAAATTCAACAAAATTCTAGAAGAGTATAAATTATGAATCATGTGTATTGGAACGCATATCTATATGTGCATATACAGAGATAGTTCATAATAAATTTATTAAATTAATCAAATCCCTCTTTCATGTGTATGACCAAAAGATACAAAACCACACCTTAAATTCTTCCAATGTAAAGTTAACGAGGCAAACTCCCCACCATGGTTCAATTGTAAAGTCCACAGGTTGAGTAGGCAATAATTCCTTTGCAATAGACTTGTTCAGCTTCCACATTATTTTCTGGATATCTCCAAACCAAAAAGAAATTATGAAGGGAGTGAAGAATTTAAGCTAAAAGATACTTGAATTTCAAGCTCAGGTGATATAAACAGAGATTTTAAGTAGTCTGTAGTATGAAGTACAGTAAAAATATGTCAACCCTTAACTGGTGCTTCGAATTAGATTGGCATATGAAGCAAATGTAATGTGTTGAGCAGTGATAAAACTTAAGTAGCATGCCAACATAAAAATGATTGATTGTTGAAATACTTTCTGAAATCATAAATTTGCATAAGTTCTGCGAATGAAACTTCAACTACAATAATTTGTGTGCATATGACGTGTGTACCTGGTTCTGAAAGCAAAGCTCATAAGCAGAATCATTTTAGTATCTACAATTTGTGCAATTAACAGAAAATTAAAAAAACAATAATCCTTATTGGTCTCTCCTCCCATATTGACACAATGCAAATGTCAGAATTAGAGTGTTACCTTGAATAGATATCTGCATTGAAGTAATCTTTGGACGCTATCCATGATATGCTTTTTATTTAAAGCAATCATATAGTGAATGTAAAGGTAAGACGTAAAAGAAATGCTCACAGACAAGATGTAGTGAAGATGATATTGTAGTACTTAGATACAGAAATCGATAGGGCTGCAAGATCATGTGAAGCAAAATTTATGGACAGGATAAACCCACTAGACACATATTGATGGCAAAAATCTAAGAGGATCAGCGGCGGACCTAAACAAATCTCAATGGTATGCATTAATTCTAAGAGAGGTGATCATGAATCTGGGTTGGGTCTGAGCAAATAGTTGATTATGCACCTAGTATATCACAATTGCGATCCACGGTCCATTCCATTGTATTTTAGATTTTTTTTAACTCTTTCTGCCAATTATTCTCAACTTTAGTCATGGCCAGGGAATGGAAAATGGAATTATATTTCATCAACGTAGCCTGAGGATGGCAAATTGGAGATCAACTCACTCTAACTTCATTCAGTACAAGTTATCCACTCCTTAGTGAACACTGAAAAGGAAGCCAACCATGCAATCGACTCGATGAGAGGATGACAGTAAGAGGTAACTAAAAGGATCCAACATGGTGCTAACAAGTGAAATCTGTTACAGTCATCATGTGGGTATAATCCCCATCCAAAGTAGGCAACCAGTTTCAAGATTGTGAGATCATGATTCATGCATACTAGAAATCAACATTTATTATATATATAACCTCAAAACGAAGTATTGCTATGTCACAGAACAGTAGCTACCAATGTATGCATGTCAATTAAGTAAAAAAAACCAGCTGTTATGTACAGGCTATTGAGAGAAACTGCCAAATTAAGCATGTGCCAGAATACATATGAAGAAAGTTTTTGAATAGAGATGTTCCTCATTGTTCCAACTAAATTAAAATAACAAAAATTTTCAGATGGCAGATGCCCAAAGGTCCGTATGAAACAATAAGGAGCAGGAAGTCAGGATCTCTAACTTCCAAAAGTAGAATACTAATAACAAGAATTATACCTTTGATCTACACTTGTTCATGATATCAATAAACTCGTTTCGTCCAATTCCTGTAAGCCTCAGGGCATCTGCAGCACTGAAATTAGGGATACTGTCATATGGTTGTTCTGCAAGAAACCTTGAAATATCAGAATGCATGTGGGCAAATTAATAACTGATAGTAATGCAGCAATGAATTTGTAAGGAACAGCACTAGCCTATCCTTGCGGAAGTTAAAATCTTCTACCAAAACGACTCTAAAAAATCAGATGAAATGACGAAGGATAACAAAAATACAAAGTTTCACTTTGCTTTTGTATACTGCAGATAAAAATCTGAAAATGTGTTCAACTCATTCCAACAAGCATATCACCCTAGCACCTCTAAGTAAACAATCAAACTCAGTATTGATCTCTACATAATACATTTTCTTATAACCCTCACTAATTAAGAAAGAAAATAGTTAAAATAATATTAAAATTCAGATTGGGTCATTTACTACGAAGAATAGAAAATAGCAGTATGCATCAATTTGAGTAACATCCGATAATTTGTATACATTAAAGAAGCAGCCATCCCATATAAGATTCACGAATACAAAAAAAGGTCTTTTGAAGTCCCTCAATTAGTGGGTACCTCTGATTTAGTCCCCAAATCATAGCAATTGTGATTGAGTTCACCAGTTAGGACTCATTCATCAATTTAGCCCCCTATTTTAACTGGATGTACTACATTTAACTCAATTTAGTCCCCAATTAGAGTAAGTCATTTACATTAAATTTTCAATTCATTACATTCAATTGAATTTACAAACAACCGTCATTAAATGACTTACTCTAATTGGATACTAAATTGAGTTGAATGTAGTAGATTCATTAAAACTGGGGACTAAATTGATGAATGGGTCCTAATTTGGGGTGGGGGGGGGGAGGGGGGGGGGGGGGGG
This sequence comes from Hemerocallis citrina, assembly GCA_017893485.1. NCBI lineage: Eukaryota > Viridiplantae > Streptophyta > Magnoliopsida > Asparagales > Asphodelaceae > Hemerocallis > Hemerocallis citrina. Next base: position 137,469,752 of record CM030367.1, on the reverse strand, counting down.
GGGGGGGGGGGGGGGGGGGTAAAAAAACACATAAAATTGAGTTAAAATATACTCTACAATTTTTATTCATAGGTCTATCAAATTTGTTCAAGGTATAAGCATCTCAACCAAAGCTGTTGCTCTTGTACAAATGTAACACCATGAAATTTTTTTAAGCATCGACAAAAAATTGAAGTACCAAAACACATTTTCCCCTTATATAGGTTTCATTATAATGTTCTTAACAAAGTACCAGAGATTGGAAGAGATTTGGAGCTTTATGTTTGATATATGTTGAACCGATGTGCAAAATTCTCAATGTAACGTCTGAGGCCATTTTCTCTTGAAACCTCCGCTATGCAGTGTGCTTAAGCAATGCGTTTTAGGGGACGTTTGGTATGCGGATTAGAGGATTCCCGAGAATGTGAGGGTGGGAATCAAGATTCCCATGAATGTTACATTACAGTGTTTGTGTTTCATACAGCACTGATTGTTCAAGATTTTTTTTTTCTTTTTTTGATAAACGGATAGAGTCGAAAGACTCCAGCCAAAAAAAATATATTAACTGATTGTTCAAGATTAAGTTTAAGATTTTCCTTAAATTACAGCAAATGGTTAAGTTAAATTAATACACCAAATCATGCAATCCAAAAATGAGGATCACCTTGATCGTGACCAGACCAAAATCTCTTTACGAATTGGAAGTCTTCTTGATGAGGACATCGGTTCAAGACGATTCGGGCGTTTCTATCAGCGCAGGCATCGTCTTCAGCAGCTGCTTATTTTATTTCAGTACCATATTTGTTTCTGGCTATTATAGCCATATGTAATCTTTTTTTGTATTTTTTTTAGATTTTGAGAATATTTTGAGATTTGTATCAAGATGTATTTTGAGCCTATTTAAAGGCCTCGAGATTAATGAGAAATCATGCCACTCTTGATTAAAATTTATTGTGTTGAGTTTTTGCTCTTCCCCTCTCCTTTATGTGATACAACTGAGATCTAGATTATTAGGGTTTGTGATAAATCCTAATACAATTTTAGGGTTAGTGATTAACTCTAAAATCTACCCCAAATTAATATCCCCAAATAAAACCAATTCCAAAACCCTAATTTTTCTAATCCCGAATACAAACCCTAATCACAAAACCCCTTCACCTGCCGCCATTCCCTTCTTCACCTTCATCTTCCCCTACTCAAATCCCTAATCCCCTTCTCCATCGTCCTCTTCCTACCCCCAATCCCGACCAAAAGAAAACCCTAATCCCCCCTTCATCTACAGCCGCTCCCGACTCTCTCTCAACTTCCTTCTTCTGCCCCCTTATCCCGAAACCCACTTCGACGACAACCACCGCTGCTTCCCCTCCTTGCAACCAGCGCCAGCTCCATCACCGTTCCCACCTTCTTCACCATCGTCCTCGCCTCAACTTCACTGCGCTTCGCCACCATCGACGTCGCCATCCCGACGCCGACCACCCCGTCACACCTCGCCGACGACGCCGCCCCCGCTCGCCGACAACTCGCCGTCGGCCAGATCTGCCAGCCTCCTTGGCTTTGTTGCTGCCATTTGTTCACTGTGATTGCTGAGTTCTTAGTTGCTGTCCAACTCCGAGATCTACGCTGGTTTCTTCACACTCGGTATACTCTTTCCACTCTTAAATATTTGTGTTCTACTGCCATATTATCTATTATATTATCTGATTTTCTTGTCGTACACAAAAATAACTGAGATTGAGTGTTCCACATGCTTGAGTAGAGTACGAATCAATATTGAACATATTACTTGCTAAAACACTTAGGGATTTAATTATTGATTGTAGGGTTGAATTATTAATTGGGACGTTATACTTGATTCAATTTTTGAAAACCCATCAAACCTGTTAATTGTTAAAATTTTCAACTTTGATCCGCACTTACATGTTGGTAAAATTAATCCTTTAATATTCTTGGAAATTCTCTATTTAGGGTTAGTTTTACATCACTTCTTCACCAAAAGAATGCATAGCCGCTGTATCCCTCAACTATATCAATATGTAACTATATCAATATGTAACTGATGTTGCGGCACTTAAAGCATTTACAGTGGTTAAAAGGTTTGGGGTCAAAATCATGCTTGCACCAGGCTACTTCTTATTCTCACAGAATAGAATAAATAACATAAAACAATATAATATAATAATTGAAAATATAGACATCTATGCTCCTAATCTTGATGGATATAATTTTTTGAGTAGAAAATCCTCTTTGGCACATATAAACTATAAGATAAACCTCTACTTCTCAAAATACTTCTCTCGTATATATTTCCCTCCGTATCTGATAAAATACATCATACTTCCAGAGTTCTAGATGTTAGGTTTCGAAAGCAATCACAGATTTAATACACAGCGGAAAAATTACAAAAAATATCGAAACCTAGCCATGGATCCATGCGAAAACCATAAATCATGTTTAGGAGTTACACCTTAAAGGATCACAGCACTGCAATATTGCAGTGCCTCTACGGTATCCAAACGAACGGAACAAAAAGAAGCTCTCCCTCAAACCGCAGTGCTAGCTGCGGGAAGGGAATGTTCCTCCTCACGATCTCTCTCTCACTTTCAGTGACGGCTAGGTTTTTTTTACGTGTCTTTTCCACAGATACATATCATATATATAGGTGCAGAAAACCAACCCTAAAAGAGTAATGAGGTTGTTGGGCTCACAATCTGACTTGGGTCAGATTCGTGTGTTGACCTTTGAACTTTAGTCGACCCATTTAATCTAATTAAATGTCCAACAAATGTCAGGAGTCCTTTTACTTGGATCCCTAATTAAACTCATAAGAATTTAAATCCCAATTTCGATCCATTCTAAGTCTGTGATTCTATGGGTTCCCATTACGTTGACAGTAATACTAAAATCATATTCGAGTATTACAAACAGTGAGCAGTATCTAGCAATACATCACTGCTACTCAAGAAACGAGAATGTCAGTGATTTGACATAACCTACATGTGACCAATGTTGCCATGTAGTCTAGTCCATTTGTCCAGATGTCTTAATTGACCATAAGGCATAAAGCGTGTCACCCTTGTATAATTTAATCTTTGGTTTCTTGATGTCCGAGTATACTTACTAAAATAAATGATATCAATACCTCATATTAACTCATTTAAGCACGGTCATGCATTTTACAGTCTCACTCAATCAAGGAACTCGTAGATATCACTCATGTTATGTAAGAGGGGCAAATCCTATCTAAGTCACTCACATCCCTCCGCATGATTTGTAATATATCCAATAGTCAATCGACTTTGTAATCACCTTATTACAGACAACGTTTGACGGCATCAAAACATATAACTTCTCATGTCGGGAACCATAGTGACTTCAAGTCAAAGGACTACGTACACCATGGTCACGGTGAGAACCGCTTATGACACTCATGTAATGATCCATGTAGCATTCTCATGATGGGTCAGTCCAGTACATTATTACTCTAATATGTACCCATGTGAGTCTTGATATCTCATATCCATGATCCGTGAGAATGGTCATCAGTCTACGCTTATTAGTCTCTATGTATTATCGTTGTCATAATTCACAATAATACTTGACTAGGGACATTTAAGAACAGTATTTTGATTTCAGCCAATATGATTTCAAAATTAAGTTATGCACTTAACATCTCATGACATTGAACTTACTATTCTAAGGACTTCACTGTGTTCATTTAATTCACAATAAACAACACAATAAATGAAATGCCTAAATATGAAATAAATGTCATGATACAATGTAAACTAGTAATGTCAATACACAACTAACCTATAGGGCATACACCAACAATCTTCACCAATACCAGATACTTCCCTATATGATGTTTCCTCATATCAAAAATCTAGAAACAAAGACAATCCTCTCCACAGCAAACTCATTCAATAAGATATTCATTTCTATCGAGATTTTTTAATTAATTCCACCATAATACATTTTCTTCTTTAAAGTTCCGTCCATATCAGAAAAATTACATCAAGATGTTTCTTTAGCTTGTTTTATCCAATGACATGAAGATATTCACAATCAAACTTCAACCCTCAAACTTGCTATGATTTCATCCAGATTGAAGATAAATCCCCTTCTGGTAAAAGGTTAGTTGTTGGTACTTGGTACTTTAATATTTAAGCATTTACGAACCTGGCAGCGAAGTTTTCACATACAGTTCTGTTTTTTGACAGGTTAAATAACTGAAACACAAAAACTAATGCTTCTCACTATCATTTGATTTTATTACATGGAAATATATTGTAATGGTATACAAAGGTTCCATTGGTTCAATCCCAGATGCAAAACAACAATAGACATGTAAAGCAGCTGAGAGGGCAAGATGAAAGAAATCCCCTAACTGTGATATAAATTAGAGGGAACAGGAATTACCGTTTTTCATAACCTCAAAGATCATATCACAGTAATATCTGAAGGGTGACAATCTCATCACTCGACATACATACTCCGCAAGGTGATACGGAAACAACTGCAAACAGAGCACATCAAGCAAACATTACAAAATATACATTAAAGAAAACTATTTAATCAAATACATAATACATTGGGACTTTTTAGATATACCTTAAAAATAGGTTATTGGTTAAATTTATGTACAGATTTAGTCGACTGTTCCTTAATGGCAGTCGACTGGTACTCAACAGCTGATCTAGTTCAAACTGTTTCGACCTTTAGATTTTGTAAAACACACAGTTATAAAATTATTTGTGAGTGTGTGTGTGTGACAAGGCTGTACATCAATCTAAGACTCAACAAAAGAGAAAAATTACATTTGTTTTTACAAGACACAAAATATAAGACATTTAAGCTTTGGTCTTGACTTGAGTCTTGAGTGAAGCTTTAGCCATTGCCTTTGTATGAAGCTTTGCTTGATCATTCTTCAGCTTTCGAACATTGTGACTTGCTTGATCAATTTGTTTTGAGGCCTTTGTGTATCATACATGATAAACTTTGATACAACCTGCAATATATAATAAATAGCACAACACACTTTGCATTGTGTTGTAATCATCAATATCAAGAATCAACATTTAATTCATTCATTAATCTCAAAAACATTATTTAAAATTCTAGGGTGTTATAAGAATTGCAACTTCATGTCCTTGATTGTAAATATATTTATTTCTTGCATTTAATTAATTAACTTGCATAGCCCTTGAGACTCCTTGGTCATGTCCTGACACCCGTTCTCATTGTGCATGTTCATGATAATTATTGTAAAAAGTATAACAAGCCGGGGCAACACGGGGAAAGAATCTAATGGTGGACAATATAGGAAAGTGTACTCGGAAGGAGGCTCGTGTTTCTCGTAATAATGACATTGTATATATTTACATGATATGATATAATTCTTGGTTACATGATACGATATGACATGATATAATACGATTCATGTCAGTGTTACTAGAAGACCCGAGTACATGATCCTATAGAATGCAAAATTAGAGTCTAAATGTTAACTTGATTGTATGCACCCGAACGTGTGGTATGGGACGCAGGATTGCATGCATTAGTTAGGATTTATAAAAGATTGTTAGACTAGATATTAATAATGAATACATGCATGACTCATGATTCCATTTACTTGTTACCTGTTACAAGTTTACATGATACCGGTTTACAAGATTACATGATTCCTGTTATAAGATTACATGATTCTTGTTACAAGATTACATGACTCCTGTTTATAAGTTGCAAGATTCCCGTTACATGATACATTTCCTGCTACATGATTCCTTGTTACCGGTTGATTATACATTGAAGTCCGTTTATATGTTGTCACTTGCATTGGATCCTCGTTTACATGTTGTATTTTCCTGTTACATGATTTCTTGTTCCCTGTTATATCTTTGTTCTTGTTCCCGTTTTGTTTGTACTACTTGCGGCGTCGTAACTTGCTCTAACGGGTACCATCTATCTTTCTTTTAAGTTAATGTTGTACAGATACATCGATGGGATACTGAAGAATCTTAGCAGGCTGTTATTGCATTGTGTATTCTCTGGCTATTCTGTAAGTTCTTGTATCCCAGATTTTGTTATTGAATTATATTCTTGTTTATGTGATTATTATTGTACTGTTGAGCTTACTGACATTGTACAGCTTATGGATAATATGAGTTGGCATACTTATATTATTCGCTGGGCCTCAGTTACGTACCTGTGTTCCCGTGTAATGGGAAGCGGGACGCGACATCCTCGTACGATCACTCGATCCCTATTCTTCTCCAAGTTCACTCCACTAGCACTGCATGCCTATATTGATGCCACCTGGACTAGTAATCTTGATGATCGGCATTCCATCATGGACTATTGTGTCTTTCTTGGAACATCTCTCATTTCATGGAAATCCAAGAAGCATACTACATTCTCTCCTTATAATTTGGAGGCTGAATTTCGTGCTCTTGCCGCCACCACAGTAGAAATAGAATGGTACAAAGGTTACTGAGAATTTTTTGTATTGTTTCGAAGCACACTCTTGTATTTTGTGACAATATTAGTACTATCAAAATTGCATCTGATCTGTCCAAGCATAAGCTTATTAAACATATTGGTGTTGATGCTTTCTTCATCTAGGAACACGTTCCTAAGGTCATATCCTTTCATTATGTGCCTTTTGAAGCTTAATGTGGAGATTTCTTTACGAAATCTTTGATGATGGCCCAACATTATGTGTTGCTTTCCAAACCCACTCTTGTTGATTCACCATAAGTTCGAGAGGGGATATTAATATATATAATACTCTATAGTATGTGTATGGTATATCTCATCTTGTATAGACTCGTGTATATGGTTGGCTTATATGTTCTAATAGATAAGATTTTACTCTCTCTGTCTCCATCATATGTTAGGGTCCTCTTTACAAATTACTGGGAAATCTTGTGAAGAATAACATAGGCAAGGGGTGTCGGAAAAATCACTGATATGTTGGATATACAATTCACTGTAATTCAAGTTTATTTCCCATTATGTCTAGCTCTTATTGAGGTTTTACTAGGAACTACCCACGATCATCATCCCATGCTTCTCGAGCAAATTTATGGTCCTAATAATTTCAAGTTGTTCAACTATAGTTGTGATACAGAAGAAGGGTTCTGGTATTATTGGAAAGTGCACAATCAACTCATGTTCGAGGCAACCCCAAATATATATTAGCCAGTAGTAAACTGAAGGTTTCGAAGAGAAGCTGAATGGCAAATTCAATCCATCACAGAATCTCATGTAATTTGGCATAAAGAGGAGCATGAATTTTTAAGAGAATTAAATCAGTCTGTTGGATGTAGAGGAAAGCCAATTGCAACAAAATTAAGAGTGGGGAACAGTGGATAAAATTGCTGATAAAACAATAAAATTTTCTTCTCTGAATTAATGTAATTCAGAACAAAAATTATAGAAAGAGTTTCTATTTGCGAAGCTTTTTAATCAGGTTTCATTTTGGAAAGTTTCCATCATTAGTAGGGTTTTGAGCATCAGGTTGAAGAAACTTAATGAGGACCTGGAAATTGCAGGCATGTAGGTGATTGTAAACATTTAGCTCATAAGTTGGTAAGGGATTTCAAAAACAACGCTGTGCAAAAGGGCATGTAAAAAAATATTGATCTCAGGAGTCACAATGGCTCTTGATAGTGTAAATAGGGAATTCTCGGTATTTCAATATGGATTCCCTATGCAGTGGATTGGTTGGATCATTGGTATAAATACCCGAAACCCTAATCCGATCCGGACCCAACCCGGCATTGGACCGGAACCGACCCGGCCTATCCGGGTCCGGGTCCAAAAATGGGACCCGTTGTACTTTCGGGTCAGGATCTGGGTCCGCTCAAAAGAGACCTGACCCGGACCCGTTGAAAAAAACCCAAAAAATCAACATAAAAATAAATATTCTATCCTCATCTCTCCCCTCCTTCCTCCTTAATTCTAAATTTTTCTCTTCCAAACTCAAAACTCATGCCTTTTGCTTCTCTCCTCTATTCTAAATCCTCAACTCGCCAACTCATGCCTTTTTCTTCTTTCCTCTATTCTAAATCCTCAACTCGCCGCCTCCGCTCGCCGCTCACACTCCCACTCCTACCTGAACGGATAGGAATATTTTAATAGGACCCGGATCCGGAACCGGTCCCGGTCCTCACGGGTCCGGATCCATTTTTTGGACTTGTAGGGGACCGGGTTCGGGTCCGGTAGTGAAGGACCCGACCCGATACCAAAGTTACAGGGAATGCATTTCATCACCAACCTTGGCAATAATGATGCATGGATATTTCAGTTGCGAAAGAGAAAGGGAGAACGGATCCAGTGAGAAAAGGTGCATCCGAACAAGTCACTCATCTTTTTATTTGAGGATGATTTATTGTTGTTCGGCAAGGCTTCTATGAAAACATTCAAAGAGTCTAGTAGGATCTTACAATCGCTCTCTCTCTCTCTCTCGTAAAACACTGGATTTGAAATCAACAAAGAGATTTTGATCTCAACATAAACAACGCAAAGAAAACCAACCATTGAACACAAATTAGAAGGATTCAATTGAGTTGCTAATGGCAACAAAGAATAATAAGTTGTAGCACATTTCCGTAACAAAAGAAACCTAAGAGACAGAATAATCAAAATAAGAAAGTATATAATAACTATACAAACATCAACAAATTGATTGGCTTCCAAATAACATCACTCTAATAATACAATCATCAACAGAACACTATCAGCAAGAATAGAAGAATGTAGTCTGATAACACAATGGAAAGAACAAATTCAGCAAGAACGCACCCGAATATACATACCACAATCGATTAGTTACTAGTTTCATAGGGAACCGCTCCTCTTCTTCATTTTCTCAGCCCAATCACTCAACAAATTAGACGCTTGAAACTTGTCCGAAAACTTCATCTTCTCTACCAACTCATTCAACACATCACTCTTCCCTTCCCTTGCTAAATCCGACCCAAACTTATTATAATCAATCTCGGGTGCCCTCATCCCCTTATTCATCATCTCCTCGATATACTTATATGCCACATCCGACCTTCCATACCTTATATGACCACCAATAAACACAGTATACGAGTTAACATCCGGGCAAATCCCCTTCCTTCCCATCTCTTCCCAAACTTGGCACCCCATCTCATAATCCTTCCCTCGAAAACAACACTTCATGATCATATTGTAAGTGTGAATTGTCGGCTCAAACCCATTTTTAATCATCTTCTTGTAAATCCTCACAGCATCTTCCAACATGTTCCGATTCGTCATGAGCTTAATCAGTGCATTGTAAGTCTGCCCATCCGGTGGGCACCCCTTCTCTTTCATCTCTTTAAGCAAGCTCGACACCCTATCCATCTGCCTCGTATTCCCAAACCCCATAATCAAACAAGTGTACGTTGCAACATCCGGCTCACACCCCAACTCAACCATCTCCTCAAAACAATCAACCGCCCGTTGCATCCTCTGCGCTTTACACAAATCCTGTATCAAAATCGTGTAACTCCTGGCATTTGGCACCGGCCCCTTCGCCTTCATAACCTCAAAAAGCTTAATTGCCTCTGACCTCCTCCCCCCTCTAATCAACCCATCCAACATTATATTATGTGCCGCAACATCTGGCCTAAACCCCATCTCCAACATCTCGTTCCACACCCTCCCTGCCTCTACCAAATTCTTCACCTTACAATACCCACTCAACACCACACTATGCGTCTTCAAATTCATCTCATACTCACCCTTCATCTTCCCAACCAACTCGTCCACCTCCTTGGCCAATTTTGCCTTGGCCAACGAATCAATCAGCGAATTAAACCCCTCGATCCCACCATCAAAATCCAACCTCTTCATCATCCTCAAAACCCCAACAGCCTTCTTCATCTCCCGCGCCGCTGCAAACGCCTTCATGGCAACATTCAAAGCATCCATCGTAACCAACTTCTTGACCTCCATTTCCTCCAACAAACCCATCATTGTCTCAAACTGCTTTGCCTTTCCGAGAATGCTCAGCATTTTGGAGTAAGTTAAAGAATCGTGGTGGAAGCCAGGGTGCGATGCGGCCCATTTGAAGAACCGGAAAGCGGGTTTGTGGGCATGGCGGGAGCGGTCGAGGACGGCGAGGACTAAGGGACTGGAGAGGTGGATTGGGAGGGAATTGAGGGCAGATTCAAAGTTGGGGGTGGAGGCGAAGAGGGCGTCGAGGTGCTTTGAGATGCGGTTCAGATCTACTAGATCTGGGTCGGGTTGGGAGCAGAAGAATCTTTTGGGGTTTAGGGGCAGTGGCGGTGGGAGATGAGGCGGGCGAGTGAGGGGAGGTGGCAGAAGAGGTGGAGCTTGAAGAAGAGGATGAGGGAGGTGATAATTAGGGTTAGGGTTAGGAGGAAGAGGCAAGGGCAGAGAAGGATGGTGAGCGGGGATGAGGGGGTGAAGGAGGAGGGTGAGGGTGAGGGTGGAGGGGAAGTGGGTTTGTGAGTGGTGGTGGTAGTGGTGGTGGTGAGGGACATGGTAGCGAAGGAGGAGGGATGGTTTGAGGAGATGGAAGAAGGGCATTTATCAAAGTGTTCAGGGTTTGGTGGGAGGTTGAAGATGGGGAATAAAAGAATTGTTTCCGTACTGATCTACTTTTTGAAAATATTGACAAAACTGACCCACTTTCGAAAATATTTACCCAACTGATCCAATTTTTGATATGCCAGCATAAAATGTTATTGACAATAACGACATCTATTATTTTAAAGTCGTCGTTGTCAATAGCGGTACCTGTAAAATTATTTTTTTTAAATCGTTGCCGCTATTGGAAGTAACGGCATCAGTATAGCTCGCATTCACTTATGAGTTTTCTGACTTGAGGAAAAAATTATAAGTGAAAATCACTTATAAATGATATTGTTATTCTCAATAACGTAATAATTAGCCGGATGCCACTATTGGCAATAGCGGTACCAGTACAATCCACAGTATACTCCAAATTTCATGCAGTTGCATCAACTTCAAACCCATTTTCGACTTTGATACAGCCAGTATTTCTCAAAACTCAAAACGTGAAAGTTGTAGAGCTTTATATTGATGTTCCATAGCATTTTGAATCATCTCGAGTTCGGATGATAAAGTTATGCCCAGATTATGTAGCAATATCGAAACTGTCTAGAAAATTGAGTACATTGTGGATTATACTGATGTCGTTATTGCTAATAGCGACATCAGGGTAATTATGCCGTTATTGGGAATAGCAGCATCAGTTATAAACAATTTTCACTTACAATTTCGACATCGCTACGTAATATGGGCATAACTTTATCATCCGAACTCCGATTGAGATGATTCAAAATGATATGGAACACCAAGAAAAAGATCTACACATTTCATGTTTTGAGTTTTGAGAAATACTAGTTGTATCAATGTCGAAATCGGACTTGGAGTTGATGCATCTGTACGAAATTTGGAGTACACTGTGGATTGTATTATGCCGTTATTGCAATAGCTACATCAGTTATAAGTGATTCTCACTTACGATTTTTTCCTCAAGTCATAGAACTCCTAAGTGAATGTACTAATGCCGATACTCCCAATAGCGGCAACGAATTTTTTTTTACAGGTGCCGCTATTGGCAACAGCGGCATCAAAATAACAGGTGTCGTTATTGCTAATAGCATTTTATGCTGACGCGTCCAAAACTGAGTCAGTTGGATAAACATTTTTAAAGTGGGTTGGTTTGGTCAAGAATTTCGAAAAGTGGGTTAGCATGGAAACAACAATATTTTCAAAAAGTGGATTAGTTTGGAAACAAATTCCTAGAAATATGTCGAGTGTTTCGTTAAGTTAAAAAGTAGTAAATCCAAACATTGCCTTATATAAAACTTCCCAAAAAATGTTAAACAACTGAGAAAACCTTATGAATATCATTTCTATCATAATAACTGAAATCTTCATTATCATTCTCATAACAGATGGTTTACAGAATTACTGCGAAACTATAATGTTATACAATTGAATATTATTAAAACTACGCAGGGGGAAGTGGGGATAAGGGTGGATTTGGAAAGAGCCATGAGATTTTGTGAAATTGGAAAGATAAGAGGGCAAAGGACTATATTTGAGGGATTGAGATTTTTATTTTGTTTTGTTTTTTAATAAAAATTATGTATAGTGCACATGTTAGTTAAATAGGAATTTCTATTTTTATTCTCCCTTTTTTATTCCATAGTAGAGAATGAGAGAAGGGTTAAACTCGCTCTCCTATTAGTGTAAAATATAGATATAATATAATGTTATAAAATCAATTATTTTTTACTTTCTTGCAAAGGTGCTCTTCCGCAACTTCTAGATTGACTGATAGAGAAGGTGTCTTTCTTATTTCTACTTCGAAATCTTAGATCAGATTCTCCTCACATCCCACCATTAAGATTTCAGTAGTTTCCTGCTTTCACTTCCAATTACCACTTACAGAGTCACACTGTTTGTCTATTCCTCTGCAAGTTAACTTAGTTAGAGCATTTGTAGTCATTCAATGTCAAATTTTGAGTATTTGTCATACAGGAATAAAAATTTTGGGTTTGTGCTACAATCATTCAAACCTAAATTTTGGGTTTTTAAACTTTAAATCAACAGACAATAGATAATTTCTCATTCCCAAAAAAAATTAAAAATTTTGAAATTAGAAATTGAACGGACTATATATGATTTGTCGTCTGTCGATTTTTTTTATTTTTATTTTAATAATAAAAAAGACAGGAAATCAATGATTTCCCGTCTCACGAAATATTTTTTTAAAAAAAAATTTGAACGGTCCGTCGAACATTATTTTTAAAAAATCGGGACAGGTAATCATTTACTGTCCCAATCGATTTTTTTTTTAAATCGATCGGACGAATTTCTCGTCAGATCGTTTAAAAAAATAAGAAAAAGACAAGAAATGATTCGCCGTCCAATATTAAATTTTAAAAAAAAATTAAAGAGACGGAAGATGAACGGACGAAAGATCATATTTCGTTGGCTATTTTTAGCAAAATCCTTTATCTACTGCCAAATATAGTAGACCATTGTTCATCAAAAACCCAAATTTTGAATATATAGGCAACGAATGCAGCAGACTTTTTCCTATTTTTTTTAAAATTTGGGTAAATAGCCAACAACTATATATGCTCTTAGCAAGTGGTAGTTTATCCAATTCGGAAGAAAAGGCCTGCATCGATGTTCTTCTCTCATTCTCCACCTTATCCTGCTCATCTTCTCCCATAGAAAGTAAAAAAAAATAATAAATAAATAAATGGTAATAATAATAATAATTATTATTATTATTTTTATTATAACTCCCACCACCTGATCAAATATTAACCGAAGTGCCTTAGAATATCCAGCATAAAAAATCAGAGAAGAGCATTGCATCTGAGGCTCATAAAGCATAGTATTTTAGAAGCTGTATTGAGTGACTGGCCACCTGTTGTGTCAGCTGCAATTCAGAAATACTGCCATCAAAATTAATACAAAAGGCATATAAAAAAAATGCAACAGTTTTCTTCACTCTATCACAAATTTTGATAAATACTTTACAAGAAATTTGTTTCTGCAAATGAGGATATTAACAAACGACTGTGTTTGATGAGGTGCAAGTTTAGTATCAGTTCAATAGAAACTCATTCAACTTGTAACATTTTCAAGCTCAATTGCCCAAGTTCATGGCCAGAAGAAAAATCCGGTGCACGTTTAGTAATCAAAAGTCATCTCTGATTGTACTGCAAACTTGCTGAAACACCCGAATTGATAGAAGAATATTAAGGTATTACAAGGGGATGAAACCTTCACTTCATGGACGAACAAGAAGCAAGAAATCCTGCATTCAAGATAAGAGAAACAGAGTGAGAAATGCTACTGCCATGGTTACCAAAAAATGCACTGGAAGCAAATATACATTCTGTGCCAGTAATGAAAGAGATTAGGTGTTTCTACTGTTAGTAAGATTTCATATGGTACAGTATAAAACTTTAAGGGATCCACATTGCAGATCAATGTTCACTAACATAGTAAAATTCAACCATACAGCTTGTCATGGTTGCACATATACAGTTTAGCATCAACAGCCAATTACTTAGTGAAAATGCAAAACTTTTTTATTGTAATAATAATGTTTTCAGAAGTTTTAAACAATTGATGATAGTTGACTAAGTTAATCAATTTCATATAATAAAATATAGCTGGCACATTAAATTTGTCCCTGGATGTTGTTGGGCAAAATCACCTCAGAATGATCTGAATTGTCTGACTAATCAATTACGTATGAAATATTAAAATGTAGTGATACAAACTAAAAACATTAAAATTTAAAAACCTACCCTTAAAGTGGGAATCATTATGCTATTCTAGTGTGTTTTATGTCAGTATCATGTCCTAATTCCTAAAACAAAACACAAAATAATTGCCAAATTTAGATGTATCAGCTGAACTTGATAAATACAACCCAAGTCAAATTCCAACAAAGAACGTTCAATAACATAGAACTGAATCCATTGTGAGACCTATCAAAGGTTTAATAAAGAAATCCTCTCTTGTTCATAGTTGTGTGGCATCAATTCAAAGAGTTCATGTCAATTTACCACGTAATCTTTAAAAAATAAATTGGTTGGTCCTTTTGTTAGCTTTTGATACATGGCCAACTACAATCTACTGATATGAGGCTTGCACAACTGTAATGAGTGTTAATAGTTTTAATTAACTTTGCGCTCTCTCAACCAAATAAACTAAGCCTGCTTTCCTTGGAATTAACATTTTGTGCAAGATATGGACCCTCCCAGCACACACGCATAAAAAAAAATGAACAAATTTCTTCTCCTTCTTTGTGTGTTGTAGAGTGTGTAAAGGCAACCTTGAAAAATGAATAAAACCATGAAATGCTTCATGCACCCAACTCTCACAACTCACAACTATTTAAATAATATTGTGAAAAAGGTGACTCAAACAAACATTGTGGATGAAAAATACAGGCATTGCATGTTCTAATCATCCAGTAAGGTTAAAGAAAGAAACAATTTGTGCAACTGGACCATTATATAAATATATGGAATAAAAATTCGAAAAAAAGACATTTCTCATACCTTAATTAATCAAACCACTCATTCTTCAAATTCACAACTCTTGAGAATAATTTAAGAAGTCTGACATCGTCAACGACCAATGTTTGATGATTATGTGAGGGATCCAAGCAAGTAACCAATAGAATGTATTTCCAATCACACAACTAGCAATTTATTGCAAGTTTAATTCAAATCCTCCAACCGTAAGATTAGACGGTGAATTTTTAATCACAGGGCTTTATTTAGTAGAGAAGAAGCAGTTGATGCCTCCGCTATCAACGAACTCGGTTGACGAGACTGCAAGCAGGCACTAATATCAAATGGAAGTAACTGAGCTCCGTCAAATAACAGATTGACCCCTGGAAGGACTACTTCTCTACTATCTACATCATCTGAATCAGGTTTGTTTGCCGAATCCTCAATATATCTTGTCTCAGCCTCGTAGATAGGTGCAAGTGCATATGACCTGTTCATATTTCAAAATTATAGTTATCATACTGTAGGTAGATGTACAAGAATTATAAGTTGTGATTATAAGTTGTAACAAAGTCAGCAGTTTTACTATTGGATAGTTCCTTTATTTTTCAATTCTGTTACCAAACCAAATGAAATGGGTGAAAGCTATACAGCATTGAGTCAACAAAAGTTCCCTGAAGATGTCCTTTAGGCAGGCATATATAGTACCACTCCTCGTGGTTTTGAGATATTTCAAATCTTGCATAAGGATTACATTTAGTTTAGTTTTAGTCATTTTCAGAAAGATGTGCAGAGGCCCCTACTACATATATTGCACCAGGTTTCTCAATCTCTTCACTTGTTCTCCAATGCTGATTTTTTGCATTGAATTAGAGGATAACCCTCAGAAAGAAGATAAAGAGTGTACTCTAATATAAGATTCCTTTAGCATGTCAGTTTTCTTCGTGTTCATGTGTGTGTCGGAATGTCGCATATTTTCAGTGACCTAGTTGATCAAGATTAAAAAAACACAGGTATTCAGAGAATCCAACTTATGAAAGCATTGCTTGCACCAGTGCACATAATTTAAAAACATCACACCATTAAACATTTCTTGTTTGGTTCATTTTTTAAGAGGGGAGGGGAGGGGAATGGAGAGATGCAGCATCCCTCCTGAGTCAATTTTGGCTCCCCTCCAATATTGGGGAGAGAAAATTGAGTCAAATTTTTGTATAGTGATTGGACTAAATTGCCCTTCAGATCTAAATCCATTTAATCACACCATTAAAATTTGTAATCACTCAATTTTAAATTTAAAAAAAAACTATCAAGGCTATATTTTAGTTTTTGTAGTTATTTTACTTTATTTTATTTTTATTTTAGTGATTATGAACGGGAATAATATCCATTATCACCTAATCAAATTGATACAATCAGTTTTTTTTTTTTAAATTATACATGTGATAAGAGTATGTGCTTATTGAATTTTACATAGTAAGCTAACACACTTACTAACACATTAACTAAACATATTAACTAAAGTACTGAGTACATTAGCATTTCTCATAGCAAACTAACACCTCAACTAAAATATTGAACACAATAACATGTCTAGTATAAGACTAATTTACCACTGCTTCACTTCCTTAATTTGTTACTATACTAAGCTTTTTCCAGTTAAAATATATTCTCCTCTCCTTAGCTAATAACTTCCTCCCACACTATTTAAAATTCTTCACACTTTAAAAATACCAGACCTACTAATAAAAATTATAAGGCATTTTTTATACTAATCCAAATGAATGTCCTTACGGCTTACAGAATGAGTTTTGGACACTTGATGTTTTTTTGTGGTTGAGTTTTGTTATAAAATGTAAAATGGTATAAAAGTAATTTTATTATAAAATCCCTTCCCTTCCCTTTCCTTGTGAACCAAACAAGAAGATAATTATTTTCCCTCCCCTCCCCTCCTTTGAACCAAACTGAGTCTTGATTAGAATCCCTCCCCTCCCTCCCCTCCCCTCCCCTCCCCTCCTTTGAACCAAACAGTCCCTGAAAGAAACAGGGCACTTGCATATTCAATAAAGGTGGACAACTTATAGATGATAGGATATACCTGAGAATGTTACCATCAAAACTCAAAACTTCAGCACGGCCTCTCTGGCGAGATGCAAGCTTGTGCCTCGGGTGCTCAGTATCGACTCCTGATATTGGTGTGGAAGGTTCTAGAAGGGGACTCCATCTTCCACTGGCATAATTAATCAGATAACGAGGCGACTCCTTCATTTGTTCCCTCAATTCTCTCTGATAAAGAAGCTTTGCAGCGGGACCGGCTGCTTGGTATTCAGAAAAAATCTCTCGCAACTTTCGTCTTAGACTTTGCATGGCATCGCGATGCTCGGTAAGTAACTCCGTCTGAAGTAATTGGGAATTGACCACCCTTTCACAGATCCTACTACATAACTTTGGACTAAAAAGCGGAATGCCAAATTCCAAGCTTAATGGAACCCATTCATACTTCTCATGATCTGGCAGAAGCATATCAGACTCCTTTTCTTTCTGCAGCCTTAGAATGCGGATGTAACCTACTGTCCATAGTTCACTTCTGTCTGAAAGATCATTCAATAAGGAAGCCAAATTTGCATATTTTTCTAGGGAGAGACCCATCTCTGAAACTATATCAGCAGTGGACCCATCAAAATTTTTAAGAGGTAGTGCAATATCCATTGTCACAATCCTTCCAGACATATCAAGATCATGTCTACTCAGAGGCTGTACCAGTACAGCTGAGTACTTGAGAATTGAATTTAAACAATGCAAAAGAACATTTCCATTAACTAAATTCCCTTCAAACCTGCCTCCTAGCCCTCCGACTACAGATCCATCCCAGGACCAAATCAGTGCCTTTTCACAACCCACTAGTGGAGCAGGAAGCAAGCGCAAACACTGTCCTTTCATTAAAACAACTGATAGTGGTCCAGTGCCCATTGATGTGTATAAAACGAGTTTCATCCAAGGTGTCATTGACGAATAAGCGGGAGGGCCAAAATGGATAGGGCCTGCAGGTCCAGGTATAACAGAAGAAGAAGGAAGAGGAACCATAGATACAATAATGTCATAGTCCCTAAGAAATAATCGTTCTAATGTGGCTGGAGCAAGAGTAGCCAAGCTTTCACAGCGAAGAACATCTACCCGATATTTTCTTTTCTTTTTCAAAATGCCTCTTTCAGCAGTGGAACCATTTACTGGTACAGCATTTTGATCAACCAGTAAATCATCATTTGGCACACAAGCTTCAATTTCTGAAGCACCATCCCGCTCAACAGAAGAGACATCAGTTTTGGGTGGCTCAGTATGACCATAGTCACAGGTTTCATAATTGGAAGAGGTCTGTGTTTTACTTGTTTCTGAATCATTAGACTCATCAGCTATGCTAATACCACTAATAAGGGAAGAAACACCATCTGAGGGAGGTTGTTTATCAATTTGATTGTTAGTTTTATGAACTATTTCATTGGCACCAACTCCACCTGACTGCAAACACTCCAGGATACATCGAAGACTGTATGCATGGTTGGCAAATTCCTGCAGTTCGCCCTCAAATTTCTTCCCTTCTAAGGTACTCAGATCCTTGCAAAGTTCTGCTATACTTGAA
Organism: Hemerocallis citrina; assembly: GCA_017893485.1. NCBI lineage: Eukaryota > Viridiplantae > Streptophyta > Magnoliopsida > Asparagales > Asphodelaceae > Hemerocallis > Hemerocallis citrina. Next base: position 137,451,080 of record CM030367.1, on the reverse strand, counting down.
TCACCAAGTTTTCCTGCTTCGTATAGTGTTACAGCGTGAGATTTCAAACCTGCCATAATTTATTACAAATTCAAGATTAGGTATAAATTCATAGGATTGTGAAGCACGATATATGATTGCGCAACTCGATACATGGTTGAGCAATTCCCATATTACAACCTGCTGATATTCCTTGAGTTTAAGAGAGATATATATATAAGGATATGGAGAGTCCTATGGCATCGGAGAGCACTAAAAATCCTCTCTCCGCAACCAAAATAAATTCATGATCCACACCGTTCAAGTTGATCTTCATTCAATAAAAAATAGAGTGAAGTAATGTCACTAAATATGAACATGTTTTGCCTATGATGATTATGAGGTTGCAAAATGAACGGTTTTCGACAGTGGAAGACCACTTAATGCATAGGCCCAATATATTCAACTTTGATAATCTTTCATCCTCTTATGCTTTATGACATGTTTCAATACTTTGAATAGTGTGGATCATGCATTTGGGAGGGGGCAAGATTTTTTACGGTGCCACAGGAGGAAATTGAGATAGGACCACAAAAGATCCCTGAAATTGCTACATCAATGATTTTTTTTTTTCCTTCAGATTTGCACCGTTTTTAAAATTAATAAGAAAAATATGCTCTTCCAAAAAAATATTCGGAGAAGCATGCCTCTCACTTCAATAGGATTAAATATAGCCCCTTGGATTTTAAAACCACAGCGGTTTTGAAAACCAACGTAGATATTTCTCTTAATATTTTGAAATGACACATAATTCTCCAATTGATTTTCTTAAAAGATTCTGAAGAAAAAAATTTCAATAAATCTCAATAACTGGGGAGCTCAGCCATAACCCTGTGGAAAAGGATTTCAAAAGCATCTTCATCTCCCTTAACAATAAATATTCGTAATTAAAACCAGGTCCTTTGATTATATAATTAGTTCAGGTGCATCGTCCAACTAAGGGATTATTTCTAGACGTTGGATCAGCGTACTTGGACAACCCATAAACCAAAGTTTCCTTTTACGCATAAATTGTTCAATCCTTTCCCACTGAATCTTTCATCTTGTTTTTTTCCACATCCAACCCATATAACCAAAACTCTATTTGCTCACATCACTGTCAAGAAAATGGACTTTATCTTAATTTCCCTCACTCTGCTATGGTGATTACTGGTTAATTAGACATTTCATTGGCTATAAAGAACCTGTGCTTTAAAAGAACAGGTATAGAAGGTCATTTAAAGGAAATAATCAGACCTGGTGAAACGGAGCCCATCATTAGATAAGAAGTTATATTCGCATCCACCACAAAAGCAACATGAGCAGTGCCAGAAGCTAATCTGTGATTATCTGGTTTTCGACCATGAGCTTGCTGAGATGCATTCCCTGAGCTGATACTAGCAATGGAACCATCTTCATCGTCACTAAGTATATTGCTAGGAGAACCAGGCGTAGTGGAATCCTGAAGAATAGATTCGGGATCTATAAGCTTTATGGCCCAGCCCAGCCGACAAGCGAATGATGCAGCAGCCTGCAACTGATAAAGGTCTGCCTGTAATGTTGCAGCCAATTCAGCAACAGTCGCATTCTCACTCGAGACAACAAAAACTGCATATAGTAACCTGCAGAGGGATCCAATTTACCACATATTAAAATCCCATGGAAGGCCAAACTAAGGTTCTTTTAGGTATTGTTATGAACAAAAAATGTTGAGACATAAAATTGTTTTTACATATTAAACAAAGGCGGCAAAAGCATTTATCTGAAAAGTTTAAGTACCTCTGATGAGCAGAGCAATAAAGGAGACCTCCAGTTCAAAAAAGTCTTTTTGGGAAAAAACGCTTTCACTCAGTTTGGGAAAGCCTACTTTAAGCCTAAAAATAGCTTCAAGAGCTCAAATGGTCATTTTGGGCTATTTAAACACAATATTGAATAAAACTACATGGTCTACAAGGAATGTTGGGATAAAGGCTTTGTTGTTGTTGTTGTGGTATACAAGGAATGTTGGTATGTATTCAATAATTCTGTTTTAAATGCTGTGATACTTACTCTTCAATAGGATCTTCATAAGATTGCTCCCTGTTTGACACGAACCCTTCGAGCCTGGAAACTGAACCGGAATATATCAATGACACCAATATTACAAGCCGAAGAAGAACAAATATAGGAGCCAAATTATACCAAGGACCTACATATTTAATCAGCTGCTACACTAAACATGGTCATTCAATGGATTCAACCGATAAGGACGAGGACTCCATTTGTATAGTTTCCAACCCAACCACACCCTCATTTCACAAGGAAAATAATTACTAGATTCCTTACACGGAAAAGATGAGCTATATAAAATTATATAGAGGTCATATAAACAAATTTAACAAAAATTTTGACTGGGACGGAAAATCACTATATTGTTTAGTCTTCTGATGTGAAAACAAAAGAGATTTATAGCAGAAAGAATTCTCGGTAAACCAAGATGCAATATGTTATACATACAAGTAGATGGTATTTATATCACGACTCAGTGTGTATGTTAACAAGCGATAAGAAAATTAACAAGAAAAGGTAGAAGTGATATGTAGCATGTATCTCATAAAAATGTTCCTAATTTTACTAGCAAATGCACTGTACATTGATCTATTGACGATGCAACAGAACTTCAATAATAAACTTTTTGTGCAAAGAAAATGAAATACCTTTGAAACGGTCATCAGGATGAACCGGAACATCAAAGTAGACTAGCCCCCTCCGGTGAAGGCCTCTTACAATGTTAGGATCAAAAAGAACAAAAGAATTTGCTTCCTCCTTACAAACTTTATCTATGGTTGCCATTTCCTCTTCTGTTAGTTTCTACGAAAGGAGGAAAACATTGACATCCATTTAGACTAGGGTTTTTAACATGTATACCCCTAACAAATATGATAATATCATATATATCCTTCACAAATATATTTTTTCATATATGCCCCTAACAATTTGGACTTTATTTCATATTATCCCCTATGTTAGATATCACTAAGTTAACTATGATTTTACTCTTACGAGACAAATAGAAATCAAATTAAAAGATCAGATTAGACAATCAAATGATAAAAGATTTAAGAGTTTTAAGAAAAATAAATGAGGAAGCTTATAATCTATCATTAAAAACAAGATTGATGACAATTTTGGAGAAGTAATGTGAGGAAGACTGTAGTTTTCAAAGATGCACTGTTAGTTTGTCCTTTTCTTGAAAAAAATGAAGAAAATTTGAGAAAAGTTAATGAGTCTCGGTTGGATTAACAATTGTCCGGATTTACGAGAATGAAGAATATATAGTTTGAATGGTAGATGAGAATATTTCAGTCATTCTTGAATGGTAGAGGAGAATATTTCAGTCATTCTTCATCAAGTCCATAAAAAAAACTGAAAATTCACCATCGTTTTGAATTTTTTTAACTAGTGGGATAATTAAGAGATGTAGTATATATTGTTGGGGACAAATATGAAAATACATATTTGTGAGGGGCATACATGATATTCACATATTTGTTAGGGACATATATGTTAAAAACCCTTTAGACTAACAATGATGCATGGAAAAGATCCACAGGGCATGTAATACTAAAATTTAGAGCCCTGCACTAACCAATAAAAAAAGGGAAATTTATTTCAAAGCCCAAAGCTATAAGTGATTTAAACACGAAGAGTTTCATAAATACTAAAAGCCCCCGCACCCTAAAACAGATTATTTTTAGACCCAAACCTCCTTTTCAATTAATTTTTTGAATGATTTAAATATTTTTTCCCTTGGATTTCCTATGTTACCCTTTTAAAATGGAAAGAAGTTGTTCTTCACAAAATAATCCAATAAAAAGAATCAAATGAAATTAGAAAAACTCCATGTATTGTAGAAGAATTCTCATTAAGGTCAAACTGAAAAATCAATAATACTAAAGAATATTTCTATCGGAATCAATATTGATTACAAAAACCCACAAAATAAAGAGAACCAAATTCCTCAATAAAACAAAAGGAGTTATTAACTAGGGTTTCATAACGGAATCAAGTCTTACTAGAAGAGTGAGAGAAGAGGAAGTGGATGTATATAATTAGAATTTCATGTACTCCATTAAACACCATGATTTATCATCCTTAAAAAATAAAAAACAGGGAGAAAGAGAATTGAGATTATTTTGAGGATGGATCAAGGGGTTTGACGCACCTCCATTACCATCATACACTTTTCGCTTGCCTCGATCTTTCAATATAAGACTCTAATTCTCATATGAAACTCTAACAAAATATATCTATATTCAATTGAGGGTTTTAGATCTCTTTATTTTGTGAGAAAGAGAAAGCAAGAAGAAGAAAAAATATCCTTTCTTTTTTAGAAAGGGTAATATGGAAAATACAAACGAATAATATTTAAATTAGTAAATAATTTAATTGAAAAGGAGAATTGGGTCTAAAAATAACCAATTTTAGGAAGTTGGGTCTTTTAAATTAGTATTTATGAAACTCGGTGGGTTTAAATATAAATCAAGATCCAGCTTTGGGTCTTGAAATAATTTTCTATTAAAAAAAAAGATCCCTAAGACAGTCACAAATTTTCCAGAAATTTCTGTTGGAAATTCAAAAAGCTAGTAATCAAGCTCAATATTAAAGAGTTAAATTTTCAGTAAATGGACCAAATTGTATGTATATTCACCAATGATTCAACTACAATCCAGCAAGGTCATATAAAATTAAGTTTCCAGATTTTATTAATAATAATCTAAAAATAAGATCAATGTGATTGTGTTGTTTATTAGCTCTAACAAAATTTAACAAATTAAAATTTTGAGAAACCTTGGCAAATATATACCAAGTTATGGATAATTTTCTAAAATTTCGCAAGGTCCATCCAATCCCCACATTCAGGTTATCTAGTCCTTTTGGTACCAGCTACTTCTTATCACAAATTCAACAAAATTCTTGAAGAGTATAAATTATGAATCATGTGTATTGGAACGCATATCTATATGTGCATATACAGAGATAGTTCATAATAAATTTATTAAATTAATCAAATCCCTCTTTCATGTGTATGACGAAAAGATACAAAACCAAACCTTAAATTCTTCCAATGTAAAGTTAACGAGGCAAACTCCCCACCACGGTTCAATTGTAAAGTCCACAGGTTGTGTAGGCAATAATTCCTTTGCAATAGACTTGTTCAGCTTCCACATTATTTTCTGGATATCTCCAAACCAAAAAGAAATTATGAAGGGAGTGAAGAATTTAACTAAAAGATACTTGAATTTCAAGCTCAGGTGATATAAACAGAGATTTTAAGTAGTCTGTAGTATGAAGTACAGTAAAAATTTGTCAGCCTTAACTGGTGCTTCGAATTAGATTGGCATATGAAGCAAATGTAATGTGTTGAGCAGTGATAAAACTTAAGTAGCATGCCAACATAAAAATGATTGATTGTTGAAATACTTTCTGAAATCATAAATTTGCATAAGTTCTGCGAATGAAACTTCAACTACAATGATTTGTGTGCATATGACGTGTGTACCTGGTTCTGAAAGCAAAAGCTCATAAGCAGAATCATTTTAGTATCTACAATTTGTGCAATTAACAGAAAATTAAAAAAACAATAATCCCTATTGGTCTCTCCTCCCATATTGACACAATGCAAATGTCAGAATTAGGTGTTACCTTGAATAGATATCTGCATTGAAGTAATCTTTGGACGCTATCCATGATATGTGTCAGGGTTTTTTAGGGTTTGAGAAGATGAGGAAGAGAAGGGAAAGAGAAGAGACAGCCGGCTTTGGAAGAGAGTGGGCAGAAATTGTTGATTTCGTTCATTTGATTCTTATCTCTTACATATATGAAGATACAAAGCCCAATGGGCCCAAAAAGCAATTTGGGTCATAACATAACAATCTCCACCTTGAACCAAATTGCATCTAAAATAACTAAAACATAAAGCAAATGCATAAAGCAAACATAACCTAAATAAAGGTAAACATAAAGATATACTAGCAACATGCTAGTAACAAAACTAGCTCAAACTAGCTAGAAACAAACCGACATCAAACTTGAACAAAGCTTGACCTTTGCAATTGGAAGTGGCTTTGTGAGCATATCGGCCGGATTCGATTCGGTACCAATCTTCTTCACGGCAACCTTGCCTTCCGAGATCACATCTCGAACAAAATGGTATCGAATGTCAATGTGCTTCGTCTTCTCATGGTACATGCGGTCCTTGGTCAAATGAATCGCGCTTTAGTTGTCACAAAACACCGTAATAGGACCCTCGAGTGAAGACATCTCACCAATTAACGCCTTGAGCCAAATAGCCTCCTTAATAGCCTCAGTAATTGCCATATATTCGGCCTCGGTACTTGAGAGTGCAACGGTGGCTTGAAGTGTAGACTTCCAACTAATTGCACAATCTCCAAGGATAAAAACATAACCCGTCAAAGAATGCCTCTTGTCCAAATCACCCGCAAAATCCGCATCCACAAAACCCGTCAGTTTCTTGCCATTACCAAACTCCAAACGAGCATCAATAGTACCTCTCAAATAGCGGAAGATCCACTTCACCGCTTCCCAATGCCCTTTTCCCGGACTAGAGAGATATCTACTTACCACACTAACGGCTTCAGCAATGTCGGATCGAGTACACACCATCAAGTACATGAGACTCCCGACCGCACTCGAATATGGAACCTTTTCCATATATTTCTTTCATCATCGGATTTTGGACTTAAAGCGGCCGAAAGCTTGAAATGCACCGCAAGAGTTGTTGAAACAACTTTTGCTTTCTCCATGCCAAAACGGCGTAGCACTTTCCCGGCAATACTCTTTTGTGAAAGAAATAACTTTCTTTTGGACCTATCCCTTGTGATCTCCATCCCGAGAATCCTTTTGACGGCCCCCAAATCTTTCATCTCAAATGCCGAACTTAGTTGCTCTTTCAACCTCCTAACTTCTTTCAAGTTTGAGGATGCAATCAACATGTCATCCACATAGAGTAACAAGTAAATGAAATCCCCACAATCCAACTTCTTGAAATAAACACAACTATCATAATTGGAACGATGGAAATTAATACTCACCATGAATGAATCGAACTTCTTATACCATTGCCGCGGTGATTGCTTAAGGCCATAAAGGGACTTCTTCAAAAGACACACACGGTCCTTCTTTCCCGCAACCTCAAAACCCTTCGGTTGGCTCATGTAAATTTGCTCCTCCAAATCACCATGCAAGAAGGCAGTTTTCACATCCATTTGCTCCAATTCCAAATCATTCATTGCCACCAAAGAGAGCAAAACTCGAATGGAGGTGTGCTTAACTACATGAGAGAACACATCATTGAAGTCCACACCTTGGACTTGACTATACCCTTTAGCCACTAGCCTTGCCTTGTATCGAAAATCCGCAGGATTTGAGCCATCAATCTTCCTCTTAAACACCCACTTGCAACCCACAATCCTCTTACCACTCGGAGGCTTCACAAGAGACCAAGTCTCATTTTGTTGCAAGGATTGTAACTCTTCATTCATAGCGGCAACCCAATTGGCCGCATCTTTAGAAGCAATGACTTCCTTGTAGGAAGATGGCTCACAATACTCCACTTCCTCTGCAATTGCCAAACAATAAGCAAAGTCGGAGTATCCATACCTTGTAGGTGGTCGTATTTCTCTTCTAGCTCGGTCCCTTGCCAATACATATGGTTGTACCTCTTCTTGGACTTCCTCCAAATTGACATCATCATGTGAGATCAAATTATCACCTTCTTGGACCGGCACCTCAAACTCCACCTTCTTCTCAACCGTCTCATTCTCCTTAATAGTCGACTCGGGTGCAACATCATTTGCCTTCAACATGGCCGACTCATTGAAAATGACATCTCTTGAAATAAGGAACTTGGATGATTCGGGACACCACAACTTATATCCCTTTACATTTGTGGGATATCCAACAAAAATATACTTCTTCGATCTAGGCTCCAACTTTCCTTCATTCACATAAGCATAAGCGGGACAACCAAACACCCTCAAATTTGAATAATCAGCCGTCTTACCCAACCACACTTCTTCGGGTGTCTTCAACTCAACTGAAGTGGTAGGAGATCGATTTACCAAATAGCAAGATGTGTTAATGGCTTCCGCCCAAAACTCCTTACCCAAACCCGCATTTGAAAGCATACTTCTAGACCTTTCAAGTAGTGTCCTATTCGTCCTTTCTGCAACACCATTTTGTTGTGGAGTGTTGACCACCGTCTTGTGCCGAACAATCCCTTCGGCCTTACAAAAATGATCAAACTCACGGTTGCAAAACTCCAAACCGTTATCGGTTCTCAACCTCTTAACTTTCCTTCCCGTTTGGTTCTCCAAAAGTGACGTCCATTCTTTGAAGGTGCGAAACACATCACTTTTCTCTTTCAAGAAATAAACTCAAACCTTCCTTGAGAAATCATCAATGAAAGTAAGCATGTAACGAGAACCATTACCTTTGGAAGGCTTGCGAGAAGGTCCCTAAAGATCCGTATGGATGTAGTCTAGTGTTCCCTTGGTCGAATGAATGGCCGTGGAGAAGCTCAACCTCTTATGCTTGCCAAATACACAATGCTCACAAAACTCCAAGTTGCCCGTGCATTGGCCACACAACAAGCCTCTCTTGTTCAAAATGGTCATTCCTCGCTCGCTCATATGCCCCAATCTCATATGCCAGAGCCTAGTAGCATCCTCATTCGAGATAGTACCCGAACGTGCAATGGCGGCCGACCCCGTGACCGTGGAACCTTGTAGGAAATAAAGAGTTCCAATTCTCTTCGCCTTCATGATTGTGAGAGCCCCTTTAGAAACTCTAAGAACTCCACCTTCACTTTGTAACTTACACCCTTTTTCTTCAAGAGACCCCAAGGAAATCAAATTCTTAGACAAATCGGGTATATGCCTCACACCCGTCAACCTTCGGACCTTTCCATCATGGAACTTAATTGTCACCGAACCAATTCTGGCAACCTTACACATATTGTTGTTCCCCATGAGAACCTTACCATCCGTAGGCTCATAAGTCTCAAACCAATCTCTATTCGGAGTCATGTGTTGCGAAGCACCCGTATCCATCACCCAACAATGTATATCATCAACATTAGTATCTATCACACAAAGAGTATCAACCGTGTCACATTCGGCCACATTGGCCTCCTCCGAAGAAGAACCTTTACTATCCGCCTTTTGTTTATTTTTAAGTTTGAAACAATCGGCCTTAATGTGTCCCTTCTTCTTACAATAGTTACACGTCAAATTCTTGTGCCTAGACTTCGAACGGGTCCTTGTATCTTTCGAGTTTCGGTCCCATGACCTACCTCGATCAACAACCAAACCAACACCTTGGCTCCCTTTCTCATTATTGGTCATTTCACTATCACTGTGCAACTTGGCTTGCAAATTGCTCTTAACATCCTCAAGGAAAATTTTATCTCTACTATAAATCAACATGTCTATAAAAGCCTTGTATGATGCGGGTAATGAGCATAATAACAAAAGGACTTGGTCCTCGTCCTCCACCTTAACATCATTCTTACTTAAGTCATTCAAAATAGATGCAAACTCCGTAATATGATCGGAAATTGACGTACCTTCAACCATGTGAAGGGTGTAGAGACGCAATTTCAACCGCATTCGATTGGTGAGATACTTCTTCATGTAGATGTTCTCCAATTTCTCCCACAAGACCTTAGCGGTCTTCTCCGATAGAACCTCTTGCAATGTCGAATTACTCAAACACAATTGGATAATAGAGCGCTTTATCATCCATCTCTCTCCATCTCTTATCCGTCACCGCATCAATCAATTTTTCTCGACCAAAAATGGCATCCTTAACGCCTTAGCTCGACAAAATCGCTGTCATACGCACTTGCCATAATGCAAAACTCGTCTTTCCATCAAACTTCTCAATATCATATTTCCCCGACATATCCATTCAAATTTCTTGAACCCAATTCAACAAAACTCCAAATTTTTTTCCAAAAATTAATTACTCAAATCACCAAATCAAACCTTCTCCTTCTTGATATCCTCCTTCCTCCGGTGCACGACGACGGCGAATCTGGACGGCGGCGGATCTGGACGACGGAGACTTGGTTGTTGACGGCGGGATTTGGGGGCAGGAGTATTTGGCTCTTATACCAATTTGTCAAGGTTTTTTAGGGTTTGAGAAGATGAAGAAGAGAAGGGAAAAAGAAGAAATAGCCGGCTTTGGAAGAGAGTGAGCAAAAATTGTTGATTTCATTCATTTGATTCTTATCTCTTACATATATGAAGATACAAAGCCCAATGGGCCCAAAAAGCAAGTTGGGTCATAACATAACAATATGCTTTTTATTTAAAGCAATCATATAGTGAATGTAAAGGTAAGACGTAAAAGAAATGCTCACAGACAAGATGTAGTGAAGATGATATTGTAGTACTTAGATACACAAATGGATAGGGCTGCAAGATCATGTGAAGCAAAATTTATGGACAGGATAAACCCACTAGACACATATTGATGGCAAAAATCTAAGAGGATCAGCAGCAGACCTAAACAAATCTCAATGGTATGCATTAATTCTAAGAGAGGTGATCATGAATCTGGGTTGGGTCAGAGCAAATAGTTGATTATGCACCTAGTATATCACAATTGCGATCCACGGTCCATTCCATTGTATTTTAGATTTTTTTTAACTCTTTCCGCCAATTATTCTCTACTTTAGTCATGGCCAGGGAATGGAAAATGGAATTATATTTCATCAACGTAGCCTGAGGATGGCAAATTGGAGATCAACTCACTCTAACATCATTCAGTACAAGTTATCCACTCCTTAGTGAACACTGAAAAGGAAGCCAACCATGCAATCAACTCAATGAGAGGATGACAGTAAGAGGTAACTAAAAGGATCCAACATGGTGCTAACAAGTGAAATCTGTTACAGTCATCATGTGGGTATAATCCCCATCCAAGGTAGGCAACCAGTTTCAAGATTGTGAGATCATGCATACTAGAAATCAACATTTATTATATATATAACCTCTAAACGAAGTGTTGCTATGTCACAGAACAGTAGCTACCAATGTATGCATGTCAATTAAGTAAAAAAACCAGCTGTTATATACAGGCTATTGAGAGAAACTGCCAAATTAAGCATGTGCCAGAATACATATGAAGAAAGTTTTTGAATGGAGATGTTCGTCATTGTTCCAACTAAATTAAAATAACAAAAAATTTCAGATGGCAGATGCCCAAAGGTCTGTATGAAACAATAAGGAGCAGGAAGTCAGGATCTCTAACTTCCAAAAGTAGAATACTAATAACAAGAATTATACCTTTGATCTACACTTGTTCATGATATCAATAAACTCGTTTCGTCCAATTCCTGTAAGCCTCAGGGCATCTGCAGCACTGAAATTAGGGATACTGTCATATGGTTGTTCTGCAAGAAACCTTGAAATATCAGAATGCATGTGGGCAAATTAATAACTGATAGTAATGCAGCAATGAATTTCTAAGGAACAGCACTAGCCTATCCTTGCGGAAGTTAAAATCTTCTACCAAAACGACTCTAAAAAATCAGATGAAATGACAAAGGATAACAAAAATACAAAGTTTCACTTTGCTTTTGTATACTGCAGATAAAAATCTGAAAATGTGTTCAACTCATTCCAACAAGCATATCACCCTAGCACCTCTAAGTAAACAATCAAACTCAGTATTGATCTCTACATAATACATTTTCTTATAACCCTCACTAATTAAGAAAGAAAATAGTTATAATAATATTAAAATTCAGATTGGGTCATTTACTACGAAGAATAGAAAATAGCAGTATGCATTAATTTGAGTAACATCCGATAATTTGTATACATTAAAGAAGCAGCCATCCCATATAAGATTCACGAATACAAAAAAAGGTCTTTTGAAGTCCCTCAATTAGTGGGTACCTCTGATTTAGTCCCCAAATCATAGCAATTGTTATTGAGTCCACCAGTTAGGACTCATTCATCAATTTAGCCCCCTATTTTAACTGGATGTACTACATTCAACTCAATTTAGTCCCCAATTAGAGTAAGTCATTTACATTAAATTTTCAATTCATTACATTCAATTGAATTTACAACAACCGTCATTAAATGACTTACTCTAATTGGATACTAAATTGAGTTGAATGTAGTAGATTCATTAAAACTGGGGACTAAATTGATGAATGGGTCCTAATTTTTTTTTTTTTTTTTTTTTTTTGGGGGGGGGGGGGGCTAAATCACAAATACTCATTAATTGAGGGACTAAATTGCAAAAAACACATAAAAATTGAGTTAAAATATACTCTAACAATTTTTATTCATAGGTCTATCGAATTTGTTCAAGGTATAAGCATCTCAACCAAAGCTGTTGCTCTTGTACAAATGTAACACCATGAAATTTTTTTAAGCATCGACAAAAAATTGAAGTACCAAAACACATTTTCCCCTTATATAGGTTTCATTATAACGTTCTTAACAAAGTACCAAAGATTGGGAGAGATTTGGAGCTTTCTGTTTGATATATGTTGAACCGATGTGCAAAATTCTCAATGTAACGTCTGAGGCCATTTTCTCTTGAAACCTCCACTATGCAGTGTGCTTAAGCAATGCATTTTAGGGGACGTTTGGTATGCGGATTAGAGGATTCCCGAGAATGTGAGGGTGGGAATCAAGATTCCCATGAATGTTACATTACAGTGTTTGTGTTTCATACAGCACTGATTGTTCAAGATTTTTTTTTTTTTTTTTTTTTGATAAACGGATAGAGTCGAAAGACTCCAGCCTAAAAATATATATTAACTGATTGTTCAAGATTAAGTTTTAAGATTTTCCTTAAATTACAGCAAATGGTTAAGTTAAATTAATAACCAAATCATGCAATCCAAAAATGAGGATCACCTTGATCGTGACCAGACCAAAATCTCTTTATGAATTGAAAGTCTTCTTCACCAAAAGAATGCACAGCCGCTGTATCCCTCAACTATATCAATATGTAACTATATCAATATGTAAATGATGCTGCGGCACTTAAAGCATTTACAGTGGTTAAAAGGTCTGGGGTCAAAATCATGCTTGCACCAGGCTACTTCTTATTCTCATAGAATAGAATACAATAACATAAAACAATATAATATAATAATTGAAAATATAGACATCTATGCTCCTAATCTTGATGGATATAATTTTTTGAGTAGAAAATCCTCTTTGGCACATATAAACTATAAGATAAACCTCTACTTCTCAAAATACTTCTCTCGTATATATTTCCCTCCGTATCTGATAAAATACATCATACTTCCAGAGTTCTAGATGTTAGGTTTCGAAAGCAATCACAGATTTAAATACACAGCGGAAAAATTACAAAAAATATTGAAACCTAGCCATGGATCCATGCGAAAACCATAAATCATGTTTAGGAGTTACACCTTAAAGAATCACAGTACTGCAATATTGCGGTGTCTCTACGGTATCCACACGAACGGAACAAAAAAAAGCTCTCCCTCAGACCGCGGTGCTAACTGAGAGAAGGAAATGTTCCTCCTCACGATCTCTCTCTCTCTCACTTTCTGTGACGGCTAGATTTTTTTTACGTGTCTTTTCCACAGATACATATCATATATATAGGTGCAGACAACCAACCCTAAAAGAGTAATGAGGTTGTTGGGCTCACAATCTGACCTAGGTCAGATTCGTATGTAGACCTTTGAACTTTAGTCGACCCATTTAATCTAATTAAATGTCCAACCAATGTCAGGAGTCCAAGTCTTACTTGGATCCCTAATTAAATTCATCTTATGAATTTAAATCCCAATTTCGATCCATTCTAAGTCTGTGATCCTATGGGTTCCCATTACGTTGACAGTAATACTAAAATCATATTCAAGTATTACAAACAGTGAGCAGTAACTAGCAATACATCACTGCTACTCAAGTAACGAGAATGTCAGTGATTTGACATAACCTACATGTGACCAATGTTGCCATGTAATCTAGTTCCTTTATCCAGATGTCTTAATTGACCATAAGGCATAAAGCGTGTCACCCTTGTATAATTTAATCTTTGGTTTCTTGATGTCCGAGTAGACTTACTAAAATAAATGATATCAATATCTCATATTAACTCATTTAAGCACGGTCATGCATTTTACAGTCTCACTCAATCAAGGAACTCGTAGATATCACTTATGTTATGTAAGAGGGGCAAATCCTATCTAAGTCACTCACATCCCTCCGCATGATTTGTAGTATATCCAATAGTCGACTGTATAATCATCTTATTACAGACAACGTTTGACGGCATCAAAACATATAACTTCTCATGTCGGGAACCATAGTAACTTCAAGTCAAAAAACTACGTACACCATGGTCACGGTGAGAACCACTTATGACACTCATGTAATGATCCATGCAGCATTCTCATGGTGGGTCAGTCCAGTACATTATTACTCTAATATGTACCCACGAGAGTCTTGATATCTCATATCCATGATCCGTGAGAATGGTCATCAGTCTACGCACATTAGTCTCTATGTATTATCGTTGTCATAATTCACAATAATACTTGACTAGGAACATTTAAGAACAGTGTTCTGATTTCAGCCAATGTGATTTCAAAATCAAGTTATGCACTTAACATCTCATGACATTGAACTTACTATTCTAAGAACTTCACTATGTTCATTTAATTCACAATAAACAACACAATAAATGAAATACCTAAATATGAAATAAATGTAAACTAGTAATGTCAATACACAACTGGCCTCCAGGGCATACACCAACACCAGATACCTCCCTATATGAAGTTTCCTCATATCAAAAATCTAGAAACAAAGACAATCCTCTCCACAGCAAACTCATTCAATAAGATATTCATTTCTATCGAGATTTTTTAATTAATTCCACCATAATACATTTTCTTCTTTAAAGTTCCATCCATATCAGAAAAATTACATCAAGATGTTTCTTTAGCTTGTTTTATCCAATGACATGAAGATATTCACAATCAAACTTCAAACCCTCAAACTTGCTATGATTTAATTCAGATTGAAGATAAATCCCCTTCTGGTAAAAGGTTAGTTGTTGGTACTTGGTACTTTAATATTTAAGCATTTGCGAACCTGGCACCGAAGTTTTCACATACAGTTCTGTTTTTTGACAGGTTAAATAACTGAAACACAAAAACTAATGCTTGTCACTATCATTTGATTTTATTACATGGAAATATATTGTAATGGTATCAAAGGTTCCATTGGTTCAATCCCAGATGCAAAACAACAATAGACATGTAAAGCAGCTGAGAGGGCAAGATGAAAGAAATCCCCTAACTGTGATATAAATTAGAGGGAACAGGAATTACCGTTTTTCATAACCTCAAAGATCATATCACAGTAATATCTGAAGGGTGACAATCTCATCACTCGACATACATACTCCGCAAGGTGATACGGAAACAACTGCAAACAGAGCACATCAAGCAAACATTACAAAATATACATTAAAGAAAACTATTTAATCAAATACATAATACATAGGGATTTTTTAGATAAACCTTAAAAATAGCTTATTGGTTAAATTTATGTACAAAACAAAGCCAGGGAACAAAACCCATTTGATTCTCAGCCTGGAAGCCAATTCAAAAAGCAAAGTAAGGCAAGGTATTGAGACGCACTGCAAGATTCTTACGCAAATACCGCATCATCTCATCATAATATTCTCCTTCTTTACATACTTTACGTGCAAAGCAAGTACTCCATTGCAAACGTTTTTTGATACAGTGGTCTGTGATCCTGCATTCCAAGAAACAACAAAAGAAGATTGTAACTATACCAATTTAGTGAAATAACCATGACATATAAGCTTGAAAACTGCAACAAAAAAAACAAAAAAAAGAGGGGAAAAAAAAAAGAAAAGAAAAGAAAACACCCAGATTACTATCTGAGGCAGGAATTAATATTTAAAATCAATAATGACGGGCTAACCACTCCACACTTCCACTATCAGCAACCAAATACAACAATAAAAAATGGTTACAAAGAGCAAAACAAGTGATAATAGGTTCCTACAAAATCCACTTCTGTTCCACTAAGATTTTCCAATATCCCTGAAGAATTAAAGTCGAACAAAACAATAGGTTTGTCTTTCCAAAATCTCAGTCTAAGCTTATCCCCTTTCAAGGCATTATCAATCAAGTGGGTTTTGCTATCAAGCACAAGGCCACTACAACCTAACAACCAAATAAAGGATATCAATATATACAAGTGTCCTAAAAGTTAAAGATAATTGTAAGTGGAGGTTAGCGGAGGTGACTTGTATACCTGTAGTCATCTAACTCTCATCTATTTGGATCATATTTTAGAGTTCAGTTACCTCTACTTATCTCACCTCAAAGTTAAGACAATCATAGGCATGTAAACCCCAATCCAACAAATTACCTTCTAGACGTCTACCTTCACTTATAAAATACCTATAGGTGTCCTAATTTTGCATCTAAACAGGTCATGTAGTTCAATCCTATTCGACAAAAAAATCGACATCCAAACTGACATTGGACCAGGGACAGCGCCATCTCTGGGCAAGGGGTGGCTCATGCTCCCCAAATATTTTACTATGCCCCCTAGCACCATAGATATTTTTATTCTAGCCTTATTACTCTCTCAAAAAGTTTAGTCAAGCCCCCTTGTTATTATTTCCTTGACCTACATGTCCTTTTATACTTGCTTTTTTGCTAGAATTCTTTTCATATCTCTACTACTATAATGAGAGAGTTAGGGTTGTGTAATCTGTAGACAAACAACTTACATGCATCGTCCGTGCATATTAAATCCCCCAATACATCTCAACCTTACATTCTAAAATTTTACCCTACCCTAACTAATCTCAATTCAAAAATTACAACTCATGGTCCACCTTCCCAAATCCCCCCCCTTCTCTCTCTCTCTCTCTCTCTCTCTCTCTCTCTCTCTCCAAACCCTAATACCCCCAAAAAAATTACAACCATGGACATTGACAACGGCGACGATGAGTTCGGTGATCTCTACACCAACATCCTCCGCCCCCTCTCATCTCCTACTTCCTCCTCTCTCTCCTACTTTCCTCCACTTTCGAATCTGACGAACTCATCTTCAACGACAATGAATTCGAAGGCGTCGGCGTCGGCGTCGTCCCAATCCCCAAAATCTGAGCCAATCCATCTTCGTCTTCTCCAAATTGAAGCACATCACCTTTAGTCTCGAGCATGCCTTCGACTCCTCTGTCTTCTCCCCCGCCGACATCTTCACCGCCCACCACCGATCCGGCCAGGTAAAAATTGATCCGAATCTTAAAACAGAGTTCTTTATTTTATTTGTAAAGCTTAGGATATTGTGATTGGATTCTGGTTGTAGTCGTTGTAGAGTTCTTTGTTTTGTTTTGTAAAGCTTGGGGTTTTGTGACTATGGTTATAGTGGCTGACGAAGCTGAGGTTTGCGAGGAACAACTTGACGACGGCGGAGAGGAAGGCTTTCAATGTGAGATTTTAAAGAAAATTTTGATTTTAACAAGTAGTAGTTTTGATGAATTAGTGGAATTTGATTGTTGGTTGAAGAGGATGTTGGAGGATGATGAGTTTTATACGGTGAGGGTTCTGTCGAACGTGACGAATCCGGCAGGGAAGGAGTATGTTGTTTCATTGATCAAAGCTATAATTTTTTGTTTTGTTCAGTTTTATGTGATTTTATGTTTGTTGCGGTTAGTTGAGTTCTCACACTCTATGGTAGATGAGAGGTTCGCAAGAAACAATGATATATTGAAAATTTTACGATGAATAGGTATGTTTGTATTTGAACATAAGTAACGGATATGCTATGCAACTTGACTTTGAAATAAAAGTGTGTTGTTTATTTTTGGGGAATGTGGTGAAAAGATTGATGCTTGTCTATTTTTGTGTATTTAGGTTTTTAAATTGAGTGAGGTGGAATTGTTGTGAGTGGGAAAGAAGTCGGGGAGCGAGGAATCGGAAGAGGTATGTTGGGAAAGTTTGAATTTTTTACACGAAATAGTGATTGCTTTTAAGATAGGATTGTTAATTGATAAAGTTTGAATTTTTAGATGACATGGCGATTTTTAGTTTGAGAAATTTTGGATTTTTAGTTGTTAATTGTTAGGGCGTGCATCGCACGCGTGCAGATAACTAGTTCAGTTAATAATGAGGATCATAGTAGTATAAGAAAATATGTATAATTTAGCGACATATATTTAGTCTTTCATACTGTTAACCAATGATAATTTTTATATTAACTCTTTCTAAAATAAGTTGGTTAAGTTCGTAGTTTTGCACTCAACCCCCCCCCCCCCCCCCCCCCCCCCCCCCCCCCCCCCCCAAGGTAATTTTTTCTAGCTTCGTCCCTGCATTGGACCAAGCACTTTTTTAGTGATATTTGCTTATACAAATACTATCTCTCAATATTCTACCATATTCCCCAATCAAGTCAATTGCACAAACAATTATGCAATATAATGCATCTAAAAATTCCTGAAACATGATTCAAGAAACACACACATCAACTGTAAGTTCACAGTAGCTCAAATCGCATCATTATCAAATCAAATCAAATCAAATTACAAAGAGATGAAATTTTCTTCAAAAAAATCACCGCTTGTGCCACTCGTCTTTGTTAGCGAGGGTGGATTGAAGACGCTTGGGGAGGTTCTCCCAGGGGCACTCCTCTCTGATCGACTTCTGAATCAGCTGCTCCTCGATCGTCGATGGAAGTCTCTGCATCTTCACCGCCGATCACTTCACATTCGACTTCAAGAAGAAGACGATCACGACGATGAAACCCTAGAAGAAGAAGATTTTTAGATTGTTGAGATCGAGATCTGAGAAGCTAAGATTTGAGGGAAGGAAGAAGGGGGAAAAGAGCTTCATTTGATGACGGGGGTCTAAGACCGGGTTCGATGCGCGGGTTAGGTTTGGTTTGGCTGTCGGTTTTTGGGAGAAGAAGGAAATATTAGGAAGACGTTTTTCAATGATATGTGGACCGACGGCCCATGTTACAGAAATATTATGTTGGTAGAAGTATGGCCTTAGAGCATCCACAGTCGTTTTTCTCATTTCTTATAAAATGGCAGCTACAGTAATAGCAATTGGATGCGTATCGTGCAGTCGTGCTTTGCTATATTTTTCTCATTTGGATTAGAGACAGGATATGATATCCCGTCCCTCTTTTTTTAATTTTAAAAAGGCGGAATGATTCCCCGTCTCTCATCCTTTCAAATAAATTTAAAAAAGTTAATTACTTATTAACTAGTATACTATATTAATTAACAATATTAAATAATAAAATAATAACTAAATCTAATTAATTAATACCTAACTATTCCTAAACCTATCCAATTAATGTCAATCAGCATTAATTCCTAAACCAACCCAATCCTTGGACGGGGTATGATACCCCGGCCGGGGTATCATTCCCCGTCTGAGGACTTTTAAAAAAAAAAAAATTTTTTAAAGGGGAGATCCGGGGTATCATACCCCGTCCGGGGTATGTATCCCCATCCGACCTATTTTAAAAAAAATATATGAAAATTATTGAAACGGGATATGATCTTCCGTCTGAATCGATTAAAAAATTATTAAATCGGAGAGACGGGGTATCATACCCCGTCCTTTATAATTTGAGAAAGTTCATTTCGTTTCTCATATTTGAGAAATGAGAATAGAACGTTTGCTAAAAAATGGGAAAATGAGAAACGATTGCAGCACTCGTTTGCTATTCGTTTGCTATAATATGGCAAAATGGCATATATAGCAAACGACTGTGGATGCTCTTATAAAGAAAAATGACTAGTAATTTGTTTTTTTTATAAAGTAAATATTAATTAAGGTTGCGTTTGATTTGTAGTTTTGAAAACAATTTTCTGAAAACAGTTTTTGAAAATGAGAGTATAAAATGTGTTTGGTAAACCAAAAAATCTGAAATTTTCATAAAAATAGTTATTTGAAAATAAGATTATAAAAGGCGTTTGGTTATAAAATTAAATTCTCAAATTTATAGAAAAATAGTTTTTTTGACAATGAGATTATAAAAGGCGTTTGTTTAATCAATTTGCATTAGTTTTCTTCTGAAGTTTTTTTTTTCTGCAGTTACATAGCACAATTCTACAAGTATACCAACAAGAAGTATGAGAAAGAGCGAATCGAGCAAATCTTAACAATATGAAGAGTTGTATTAATGTGATATACCTTAAGCTTGTTCATATGAACTGATATGCGACTATGCTTCTTGAGATGAAGATGTATTGGTATTGTATTAAGAACCTTCCATAAACTGATATGCGATATGCAAAAGACTAATATGAAAGATCATATGAATATAATATAATGAAAATTCTTATATCGCATCCCTTGTTTTCTAACTCGTTACACTTGCTTCAATCTCTAGTCACATAATAAGAATAAAGCTGAAATACATTATATTACATTGCAACTCTCAGTTTGTTAAGCTCTAATACATTATATTATATGTACTTGAAACCTGGATTTCCAAATGAGCAGAATTACACTGATGCAACATACATTGGATTATGCTTGTTTTTATGTGGCTCTTGTGGTATCTTTCGCTTCAACTTCTTTTTGTTTCTTCTTTGTATCTCCCCATCACTGGCAATCTTATCGACTATGCTCAAGCTTATCTGAATTCTGTAATTGTCAGCCACTACACCAATTGTAATCTGTAAATTTTGATAGGAACAAAATTAGCGGTTAATAAATGAAAGTGAAACTTCATCCTTATCTCTTATAAAGCATCAGAAGCCATCAGAATCCATCAGAACATCAGAAGCCATGAGGAGCATCAGAACCCATCACATGAAGGAAATTGTACATAGTATGGAAATTTTACAAAGGAAGAAATCAATAGTTTAGTTAAATAGGATCAGAAGCCATCATCTCCAGATCCATAAGAGGCACATGTACAAAATTTTACAAATCCTTGTGTTAACAAACTGATTTTGCCCAAAGCATGAGAAGCCATCACAAGCATCTGAAGCCAGCAAAAGCATCAGAAGCCTTCACAGTTATAACATATCAACAAGAAGGTAATTTTGAAAGTGAAACTCAGACCTTAATCCCTTATAAGCATCAGAAGGATTCACAATCCATCAGAAGCATCAAAAGCCATGAGCAGCATCAGAACCCAAGCATGTTTGGTTACTTGTATTTAAAAATAGATCGGTTTGTTTTATAAAAAACAAAACTGGGAAAATTTGTGTTTGGTTACCTTCATTTCACAAACTGGTTTAGCCCAAGCATCAGAAGCCATCACAAGCATCACTAGCATCACAAACATCACAACCTTTCCCTTAAAAAAAGCACTGATCAACTGATTCAAATCAAAGTGCAAATGAATAAAATTTAAAAAAAAGCACTGATCAAATGAATGCAACTGTAGATAATGTCTGCAAATGTAGAGATGATTGGTTGGACATGAAGAGAAGTTTCATCAAAGTGCAAATGAATGGTTGGACATGTATACAACTATCCAGTACTCGAGAGGATCCAAATCAAGTCAGAAATTTGCTCTTCAATTTTGCACAGTAAGGAAATATGGACAGGACAAATAATTCAGTTTAGTTATATAGGATCAGAATATATCATCATCATCTCCAGATTCTTCAGATGCACATGTTCATAGTGTATTTCAATTTCCGTTCTGTTTTTCCTAATAAAAAACTGGGGAAATGTGTGGTTGGTTACTTGTATTTCACAGACTGGTTTTGCCCAAGCATCAAAAGCCATCAAAGAAGGATTCAGAAGCATCTGAAGGATTCAGCATCACAAGCATTATACAACTAACTAATGCACATCAGAAATTCTTGCATAAAGTATGTATCACTCCAAAGAAGCCAGCTACATACAATTCTTAAGGAAAATAAGAGAAAAAAACCCAATTATGAAGTGTAGGATATCAATACCCAATTGCGCAACAGTGTCACAGTTGTGACAAGGATGTTCAGCTGCTACTTCTGATACCACTTTTCATCCTGCTAAGGATTGAAACAATTTCGTAAAAAAGAAATCACGAAATGAAATACTAGGAAATATTTAAAAGGATTGAATTAGTCGTAGGATCATAACACATTTGTATAGAAAAAATGTTTGAATAAAGTATGAAGATTAGTCTAGAGCTGCATTTTAATGCCATGCCAACTAGTTCTAATCATGCATTTTAATGCATTTTAATGCCATGCCAAGTATTTAAAATGATCAATCTGGATATGATGGCTTTGTATTCCCTTATAAAGCATGAGAAGCTTTCATTACCCATCACAAGCATCATAAGCTTTCATTATCCATCACAAAATTATTGGTTAATAAAATATGGATCATTTTGACACGAAGAATATATTGGCATGGATGAAATCAGGACAGCAAAAACTTTATTGCAGTAAGGGGGGACACATTCTATAAATAATTTAGTCCATTTCATCATTGCCTAGACCGATAGAAATTAAAAAAGAGTTAAGGGTGAATTGAAATTTCAATGAAGCACTTCCCGTTAGATGGAGACGGAGACTGACAACAAACAAATGAATAAAGAAGCACTTCCAAGTGCACTGCATGCATCCAAGTGTACTGCATGAGCATCCAAGTACAACCTGCAAACATGAAGAAGACCATGGAAACAAAACATCAAAACCCATGACATATCCCACAATCAGTATGGAAATATTGAAATATGAAATGGTCGATGCATTATAAACAACAATCTCATTAGCATGAAAAGATGAAAATTATATAGATTTGCAAAAAGTAAAATATAACTTAGGGTTTGACTACATGCCTACAATAAAGATATTTTAAAGCAGGGTAAAATATATACCATCTTCCATTGATGAGCTCAATGCACTTAGCGCCATCTCTGTGATCCTTGAATCTCACCAAGCATCAACACCCATCAGAATATGTACATGGTAACAAGAAGGTAATTTTCATAGTAACAAAATTATAGGTTAATAAAAAACATAGTAAAACTTTACCAAAGTATTCCCTTATAAAGCATCAAAGGCCATCATTAACCATCACAAGCTTTAGAAGGCATTAGAAGCATCAGAAATTATAAAGAACCATGAGAAGCCATCATAGGATCCCCAAAATTTGAGTAGGAAACAAAATTTTCTTCTTTCTCCCTTCATCCCCCAAAAAAATCATCTCCAGGTTTGGACAGCAAAAAAAATTGCTTCATATACCATATGCATTACAAAGCTAACTAATGCATATCAGATATTCCTGATTTTGTATGTATGCATCCAACTGAACCAAATACATTTTAAAGGATTGAATTAGTCGTAGGCTCACAACACATTTGTATAGAATACGCATTATTATGTCATGCCAACTAGTTCTAATCATGTGTCCACCCCCTCTGCCACCTATAGTTAAATTCCAAAAGCATACATTCAGCTCAGCAGGAATAGTCCACATAAAAAGCTCTCTGGCTACACAAACCATAACAGAAACCACAAATCATCCTCAAATTTGTTCATTTCCATGGATATTCATTGCAGGTGTTCATTTCTATTCACCAGTACACAACAAAACCAGGCAAAAAGGTGGGGGGGGGACACACATTCAAAAAATAATTTGTGCATTTCATCATTGCCTAGACTGACCGAAAAAAGATTCAGTTTATTTATATTGGATCAGAATACATCATCCCCAGATTCTTCAGATAATGGCTTCTGTATAGTATATTAAAAATCCTTTTGGTTACTTTTGTATTTCACAAACTGGTTTTGCCTAAGTATCATAAGGCATCACAACCATCAAAAGCCATCACAACCATCCTGAGTTATATTCCCACACAAGCATTAGAAAACCAAAAAATTAGAAGCATCACAAGCCTCCCCTTTGGTATGATTATATCATACAAGAATGAAATTTGGGAATCCATCACTATGGATCCTTCCTTTTTTTCTATTCACCAGTATACAACAAAATCAGGTAGAAGGGGGACACACATTCAAAAATTATATGATAATTTGTGCATTTCATCATTGCCTAAAGGCTCGAAATAGACTTCGTGCTGAATTAAAATTTAAAACAAGCACTTCCTGTTATATCCAACTTCATTCCATCTACTTGACCATCATATGTAACAAAACTGCATCCATGTGCAATGCCTGAACATCAAGAAATGGTCAAGTGAATTCACAGTAAGCTTCTGCCAACAAATAATGAAGTATCATTGTAATGTACATAAACAATTTATGTATCTAACTGGCTAGTGATCATTATCATGACGATCATATTTAAATCAACTTGATGCCTTATCATAAAGTAGATGAGAAACAAAAGGAACAAAGGCACTTATAACCATATATTGGAATGGTACAATGAAGCTGCATACTACATTAGGCTAAAACAGTAGTTAGGAAGAGGAATCTCCAAATTTATCATTACATTAATGTCTCGCATTCCACATTGTCGTAGCAATTGATCTCTTTTCCTACTCATACAATTCAATTGGGAAGATGACAAATCCAACCCTTGAGATGTGGATAAATTATCTTCATTTTGTTAATGATGAATTAATTGTTCATCTACAAAATTCGAAAAAAAAAGTATTGTCCACTGAATATCTTCGTATAAAATTATGAAGTGCGCAACAAGCTGTGACCATTAGAACATATCTTGTAAAAAAGTAGTTTGTCATATACTTGAAGATGGAAAACCTTTTTTTAAATACACCAAAGGTTCTTTCAATGACATTTCGTAGCCTTGCATGCATTTTGTTAAAATATTGCCTATGTTGGGTCGGTGCATGATTGGCCCGTTGAAAGTCTTGCAAGTGATATGGCTCACCCCGGTAGGGAGCTAAAAAACCGGGCATATTCGTATAACCACAATCTACCAAATAATATTTATCATCGGGAGGGATTTGCAATGATCCTTGTGTTAATGCACTTTGTATTACATGGGAGTCGTTAGCACTTCCTTCCCATCTCGCATAAACAAATGTGAACATCATATCAAAATCACAAGTGGTCAGCACATTTTGAGTTATATTTTCTTTTCGTCCACGACAAGCATTGCGTCGACTAGTGGGTACCCAAGCATCGATTAATGTGCCATCAACAGTACCGATAGCTTCCTACATTAATGATTTTGAAACATATAACTTTAGTAAACTTTGAAATATTACAATAATATGTTAGTAATCATGGAGCTAACAAAATACCTTAAACCATGGATAAAAGTCCGTGGAACTAGTGATCCTTTCATGTATACGTGTCGTGTTTTGGGGAGTAATGAGAACTGTTGCTACTCTTGCCAAACCTTTCAACACACTTGTAAAATGTCAGTCGATTGTTTCGGTTGAATGTTGAAACCGATCAGCAGCCCCTCTCATTCTATGACTATGACCGACAATGTACAAAAAAAATGGCAACACTTTCTTCAATAGACAGGTGTCTACGTTGGGCTTCCTTCTGCGTCTCCTCGAGGTAGTTGCCATTTTTCAGAAAATGACACAAAGCCAAAAAACAATTTTGATTCATACGGAATATGCGATGAAACTTATTCGGGGGACCATCTAGGATTTCTTGCAAATATTTACGTCCTGTTAGTTTGGACGTGCATTGTGGATTTTTTCCAGAGATGGCCTCTAGGAACTGGAGTGTCAACAAGTCATCAAGTCCGTCACTATCATCATCTGACGTGTCCATCAGTATGGTAGCACTTGCAATAGTACTTCACTCTGACAAAAGTATAATTCATTTGCATAAATTACGTTCAAATTTTAATACTACGGCAATAGTGGAGGTTATATAGAGAATTACCCTAACATCTTATGTTATCTAACATTGTTAAAGCCAAAAAAAAAAAAAACACAACAGCAGCTAGTAATAGCAAATGCATTTAAAATTAAAATGTTACAATTAAAAATCCACCACATTGTGGCATGAAATATTCAGGATACAAACTAACTCATACACAACTATTAATAAATTGTTAAACAAATAACCATTACGAAGTGATGGATCCACTCAAACAAATGAGATCCTAGTCCACAAGACTCTTCAGCCACATACCCCTAACCTCCGGGTTCATACGAATGAAGGCACGACGCCATCTAGGGCTATCAACTAACAACTCAAGTGCCTTCCCAACCTGTTTGTAATCAAGCCCACTCATCGTATTAATTATATTCATGCACGCAACAATGGAGAAAGGATCTTCTACATCTGAGGGATTACTTTGTTCGGCCATTTTCTTCCTATACACTTCTGTTTTTGCCACATTAGCATCGATAATCGAATCAATAGCCATATCCATCTTCGAGCTTTTTGTTGCTCAACCACTTGACGCACCAGATCGCCTCTTGCGAGACCCTGAACCTATCGGTGCATCATCATCCTCATCATCCACATCTACATATGGTACATTGGGGTGGGCAAACTCATAATTGACCCTCCGTTCCTTATCGGAGTCATACACCTCTTATGTTGAAGTCCTAGAAAGTAAGCCCTGGGCAGTAGACCCCTGAAAAATTTTGGTCAAAGCATCATAATTTACCAATCCCTTCGATCGAAATATTTTTGCCCGCAGGGTGTGCCTAATCAAAAATTTTGTGTTGTTAATTTACAAGTAGTAAAGTGATGGTTAAGTATAATAAGATGAGAATCACACACTATTATAAAAATAAAGATATATATGAACCTTAACATATGTGTCCCAAACCTTCTGCTCGCAATTGATTGTTTGGTTCTCTTCATCCTAACCCAAACCACTCTGCTTCCTCAAAGTCTCAAACTCCTTCCATTTAATCCTAAGTCTGGAATGTTTGTCATTTAATTGTCTAACCGTGAATGTACGTTTACACATGTATTTCATATGTGTAACAAATTGTTGCCAAACTTTGGCTTCAAATGTCGAACTTTTCAGACTATTTTGGTCTACCTCCTCCTCCATCAGATGCACAAATACCCGCTCAACAATTGGATTCCATAAGCCAACATCAACATCCACCTCCATCTCCTTCCCCTTCCCCTTACTAGTCATCTATATTAGGAAAAGAAATGGTAAATAAAAAACAACAATGATAAATTGCTGCACTACAAGAATGATCCGAACTTATTTTCCGAAGTCAACAAATTTGTAGATTATGGCTTCTTGTGATAATGTTTCACAGAAACTTTTTTTCACAGGAACAAAATGAACATTCTTTAATCCAATAATTAGGAGTGTAGTCGACAATAAGATCAGAAGTCATCTTATGCACTTTCTTTAATCCCTCAAATCAGTCCATTATAAATAAATAAATAAATAAATAAACCCATTTTGCATGGATCTGGATTATCTCCTCAAAAACCGAAACCATAGCCTTGTAAGATGGGAAAAAATTGGTTCCAATTAAATCATACCTTGGTTTGCTTGGTTTGAAGATTAAAGAAGTTGTCTCCAACAGATTTAAGCTTCAGTCGTCGTTTGATTCGACTAGCCCTTTCTCGAGTACACCTTCTCTTGTAAGCAAATCGGGTCTCACAAACCATCAACCCTAAATTGATGTAGACCCCACCAAATCTGACGTTCTCAACCGCTGTATGCTCTGAGCAAGTGATGCTACTGTTATGGTGGAGTAGGTTTGGGGAAGAATATGTCCAAAATCGTTGATTTTGGGTAGATTTGGGGAGGACGAGATATCGAGCGTGGTTGTCGAGAAGGGAGAAGACAGTAGCGGTGAAGGAAGTAAAGGAGACGATTGATGGGAGTAAAGAGCGCTCGTGTAGAGAGAGAAGGGGTAAAGGAAGTGACCGGTTTGGAGTTTTGTGAAAAGACATTTCAAAAAAGACCCTCTAAGATGTGGGTAACCAAACACGTTTTCTTATTTAGAAAAAAAAATGAAGTTAAAAAAACTATCCAAACAGACCCTAAGATTTAATCGGACCTCAAACCTGAGACATCTTTTTATTCATCACATATTATTTACAAATTATCTTCAGTGACACAAACTTTTATTTTATATGAGTGACACTTTTGTAAATAATTATATTGTAAATAAATTTAAAATTTGAGGGTATTATGGTAGTTAACAACAGTAGAGTAAATGAATGGTTAATATAACTCTCACTTAAAAATGAATGATTGAGATTAGTTGGTTGAACACATACAAATTATAGGTTGTCTACAAATGACAACCCTAACTCTCCCATTATAATATTAGGGCCTGTTTGGTTGGAGAGGAATGGAGGGGAGGGGAGGGGAGGGGAGGAATTTTTTAAAACATTTCTTGTTTGGTTCATTTTTTAGGAGGGGAGGGGAGGGGAGGGGAATGGAGGGGTGCAACATCCCTCCTGAGTTAATTTTGGCTCCCCTCCAATATTGGGGGGATTTGGAGGGAAAAGAAATTGAGTCAAATTTTTGTATAGTGATTGGACTAAATTGTCCTTTAGATCTAAATCCATTTAATCACACCATTAAAATTTATAATCACTCCATCTTAAATTTTTTTTTTAAAAAATTAAATTTTAGAATACATAGTGGCAATGATGTGCCCTGGAACTGAGATTACACAAGCTCATTCTGTTTTCCGTTGCAAGTTTGGGACACTTGATGCTGCAGTGAAGGTACATATTATCTCCTAAATTTGAAATTTTTTGTTAGTACTTACCTTCCAATGTATCCATTTGGTTCCTTTATGATCTGATTAAGCTAATTTCATGGTCAGAGGTTCATAATTGTCTATTTGCTGTCTGTTGGTCCATGCGATGCTTTATTGTGAGGTTTATTTTCTGCTAATGGTTGGACTCATTCAGTTGCACATTGCTTTTCTGCTCTGGTGGAATGATTCAGGTGCGAAGTTTAGAACTGTGCAAGGCATCACAAGAGGAAGTAAGAAATTTTGAATATGCATTGATATAGCTTTGTGTATTGCTAGAGATGTGGCATATGCATTGGCTGAACTTCACTCCAAATACATTATTCATAGAAACGTGAAGAGTGAGAATGTTTTAATTGATATGGATTGCAAGAGAAGTGATGGTACATCTGTGGTTAAGCTTGCTAATTTAAATTTTAAAATAAATTTAAATTTTATGGTATCTGATGTTTTCTTCAAGTAAAACAGCAAGCTAAGGCTCTATTCACTTGCACAGATATAAATCAAACTTAACGGCTTAAGCATGCATAGATATAAATCTGAATGTGAACGTTAGTTGGGGAGAATACATCAACTTGGCTTGCAGTATAAACAAACAATGAATACCGATAAAAAATAAACCAGACTAAAATACAGATAGAGGCAATATTAGCAAACTCAGATATTCAAATATTAGAGACACTTGATGTTTTTTTGTGGTTGAGTTTTGTTATAAAATGTAAAAGGGTATAAAAATAATTTTATTATAAAATCTCTTCCCTCCTCTTGTGAACCAAACAAGAAGATAATTATTTTCCCTCTCCTCCCCTTCTTTGAACCAAACAGAGTCCTGGTTAAAATCCCTCCCCTCCCTTTCCCTCCCCTCTCCTCGCCTCCATTAAAATCCCTCCCCTCCCCTCCTTTGCACCAAAGAGATTTCTGATGCAGTTCAGAGCAACTCCGACGTAACATGCTTTTGCCATTTTTGGCGCCAGAGGCGCTCCAACTGAGTGCCATTTTTTTGCGAAAATGGAGGAAGTGAGGCGTGCTACTGTTCACCACCGCCACATTTCTTTTCTTTTTCTTAATTGTATATTTTTAAAAAACCTCGTAGTTTAGTTAATTTTGTTCTTTTGCCCCAATTGTATAATTTATGACTAAATTAATTTTTATTTTTGTACCATTTTTTAAGTTGGTTTATTAGTGTTCTAGATTTTACATTGGACTGATAGTTAATTTTATATTCAGTACAATTAATATTTAAAAATAATACGAAATGAGCGTTAAAAAATATCAAACATTCAAACAGACGTTACAATTAAAATTACATAGATATTCAAATAAAACTGATGCTCAGACAAAATATGCAAATACATAATTCAATAACATAACATATAATAGACGGGCGTTTTAGAAATCTGGTAAACTGTTTTCAGATTCTCCAATATCATTGAAATATTGGTCAAAAGCATTAGTGTCAAAAAAAGTCTCTGGTTGTTGTTCGGCTCTTTTTTGAATCATTGTGACTTGTTCAGCTCGAAAGTACTCACGTACGTTTGGATCAACAATGAAATTCAAGTTTTTTAATAAAATTTTATTTTCTTCTTAACTTTTTTTGAATCCCACCTGTTGTCACTGGATTTGCATTTGTACCTGTGTAACCCCTGTTTCCAGGTTGTACGAATTTTCTTGTATTTTTGTAGTGTTCTCTTTTCTATTTTAATGTATTTTGAGTCTTGGATTTGTTGTGGGCCTTCTGTTACAATTTATTATATCTTGTATTATTGTTATTATTATTATTACTATTCTTGTTATCTTTTGTTAGCCCAATCCATTTCCAAGCTCATACTATTATTTACCCAAACCCATTTCCTTATTGGATCCTGAACCCAAATCCTAATCTATCCAAATCCACAAATCCATATACTCCCTAACAACTAACCCAGATCTTAGGAATCTTATGCATTCAAATAGCTTTACAAAGAATCCAATGCATTCAAACAGCTTTACACTTCGTTTAATTCATTTAAACAACTTTTTACAAAGAGTTCAATGCATTCAAACTGTTTTACACTATGACCAATGATTTCAAATAGCTTTCCAATATGTCCACTGCATTCAAACAGCTTTACACTTCTTCCGATGAATGTAAACAACTTTTTACAAAGAATCTAATGTAGTCAAACTGTTTTACACTAGGACCAATGCATTCAAACAGCTTTACACTACGTCCAATGCATTCAAACAACTTTACAAAGAATCTAATGCTTTCAAATTGTTTTGTAGTTATTATAAATAACATTCTACACTATGATCCAACTCAAAAATTAAAACTCTTTTTCTAATTTTCTTCTTCTATCCACCTTCAAAAAAATTCAAAATAACTTATTCATTTTCTTCACTTGAAAAATTGAATTTCAATATTGGAGGTCCATCGAATTTAGAAAATTCCAGTTCCTCTTCAAATGATGACAATGAGACATTAGGGACGGTCATTATGTCAGAAATTGATGCCTCCGAAATGGCTATATATCAAGTGATCACTAACAACAACACGATCATCGCCAACTATTTCAATCCACAAAGCAACCATGGTGGCTCGATTCCTGATCATGTAGTGATCAATCGCGATCGGGAAACTGCGGATCGCAATTTATTAAATGACTATTTCGCTGAGAACCTACGCAACAGTGATACCATGTTTCGTCGACGATTTAGAATATTTTGAAGTTTGTTCACGCGTATTATTGATGCAGTCAAAGATCATAACAACTACTTCCAACAACGAAGTGATGGATTTGGTAGACTGGGATTATCAAGTTTACAGAAAGTAACAACCACGTTCCGGATGTTGGCACATGATCAACCGGCAGATGCTACGGATGAGTACATTAAAATAGGTGAGTCAACAACCACTGACAGTATGAAGAGATTTTGTCGTGCTATTGTGGAGATATTTGCAGAGCGGTATCTAAGATCACCTACTGCTAATGACGTCGCTAGGCTACTCTATGTTGGTCAACGATGTAGTTTCCCAGGCTTGTTGGGCAGGCTAGATTGTATGCATTGGAAGTGAAAAAATTATCTCACGGCATGGGCTGGACAATACGCAGGTCGTAGTGGGTCACCAACGATTATTCTTAAAACTATAGCGGATTATAATCTTTGGATATGACACGTATATTTTGGTATGCCGGACAACAATAATGATATCAATGAGTTGGAGTCGTCTAATTTTTTTTCTAATCTAGCTCAAGGTATTGCTCCTCCCACGTTATTCAAGGAAAATAGTATAACATGAGTTATTATTTAGCTTATGGTATATACCCAAAATGGTCCACTCTTGTATAACTATTCACCAGCCGTAATGTCAGAAGAAAAAGTATTTTGCTATGAATCAGGAAGCATGTATAAAAAATGTAGAACGTGCATTCGGAGTTATCCAATCATGATTCACAAATGTGACAAGACGACACGTTATTGAAGAAAAAAATGTGTTACATGACATAATGAGTGCGTGCATTATTATGCACAACATGATTATCGAAGATGAACATGATCTTGATGCACCAATTCAAGATGTAAGGGAAGCTCCAGCTCCAGCTCCAGAAGTTGAAATGGCAGTAGATGAAAATACAAGATTTCAACAATTTCTTGCTCATCATAGACAAATCAAGGATAAAGATGCTCACAATGCATTAATTGATCATTTGTGGGAAGAGTATACTAATTTAGATGGTTAATTAGACTTGTTCAATATATATTTGTAACAACTTGTGTTCATGTTTAATTATTAAATATAATGTTTTGGTTCACAACTTTTTTTGTTAATATAGATTTGTATTCTAATAATATATTAATTGTGTCATTTTAGTTAATAAAATATAATTTATTCATCTAATAGTTTCGACAGATTTGTTGAAATTATGAAGCATATCATATGATCAATACGTAATAAAATTTTGTATGTTGGCAATTGGTGAAATAGATAACAAATGGGGATTTTTAGTAAAAAGTTATATAAAAGTAGGTAGAGAATAATATGTAGAGAATAATTCTCTTTGGTGTTAGAAATGGTATTATGGTTGGAGATGAAGTTATTGTTTGATGTGACTTTTATACCATTTTGGTGTAAAAGCTGTACCAAAATGGTGTTAGGGTTCGAGATGGCCTCAGTTCTTCTATTTTGGTTGCATGCAACAAGAACAAACTGGAAGAAGTGGGATAGTGAGAGCTATGCGGAATGTAGGTTGAGCTGTTGGAGGGAGGGCTTACAACCAATCCATATGTGGACGGTCACTTCATCTTATGTTATTTTCAACACGGTGCAGGGGGTCATAGTATTTTGGACTGGAAGGACAAGTTGCCAACTACAATCTATGTTCCTATGTTTCATTTTGGGTTGTAGTATGGTCTTAGGAGTTGGGACTCAATCGGAGATACTGATCAGATGTTTAAGCTAATACTTATATTTCTTAGGGTTTTCTAGTTCAGTTATCTATAACACCCCGCAAAATTGAGAACAATTGTGTCACACGTATTATACACATGTGTTTTACACATCATTAACATAAATATTGTACGTTTTTCTATTTCGGTCTCTTATGCCAAATTGCCTTAGGAACCGTTAGAGGCTTATCTTACCTCCATAAAAAATGTAGGGACTGCATCATTCACTGCGACATTAAGCCACAGAACAAACTCTTGGATTCCACATTTGAACCAAAAGTGGCCGACTTTGGTCTAGCAAAGCCTGTGTTAGAGATTATAGTCCCACATTGAGTAGTTGGTTAGTTTTGTATTTGGTTCCTCCTATATATAGGAGATATTACTCAGTTATTTCTCAATTCAATATTCAGTATTGTCTTCATTTCTCTCTGATTTATCTTAACATGGTATCAGAGCCAATTACTCAAATTTTCTTCTCTTAAAATTTTTCCATCCAAAAATTATCAAATTCCAACAGCCAAAGTTATACAAATTTCTATAATAATAAATTAAAAAAAAAAACTTCTTCTTCTCCAGATCGTCATCTTCCCGCCGCCATCAACTCCAGAGCAGAACTCCGGTGTCCTCGTCGCCACTGGCCGCTGTTTCAAGACTGGAACCTCCCGCCACCATCAACTCCAGAGCAGAACTCCGATGTCCTCGTCGTCACTAGCTGTCGTCTCAAGACTAGAAACTCATCTCCAAGATCCAGATCCGATCGGTGTTCCGGTGTCCAGATTCAGACTGGAAGTCGTCGCTAGCCGCCGTAGATCCGATCTGTGTTCCGGTGTCCAGATCCAGACTGGAAGTCGTCACTAGCTACCGTCCGGTGTCCAGATCCAGATCTGGATCCGCCGTCGTCGTCACTAGCAAGCAACCCACTGCCTCTTCAATCCCGAACCTCTCTCCTTCCATACCATGCAACCTGATGACTTGCCACCCCACACTCCTTCCTCTCCCTCCCATTCCCAAAACCCTACTTCTGTTGTAAAAAAATATATTATTATTATTATTATTATTATTATTATTATTATTATTATTATTATTATTATTATTATTATTATTATTATTATATATATACAAGTACCACTACTTGATGGAATCTCAGTCTCTCCCACATATTTCCGCCTCCACTGACTTCCTCGATGTAACCGCCTCTCGTTTCTCCTCCAGATTCAAACAGCAGCAGCATCACTTTCAGTCTGTCTCCAGCCTCCTACCTTCTCCTAACGCCATTGCTCACCCTACCTCACCTCTACTTCCGACACCGGTAGTACCGTCCTGCTCCCTAAACCGATTCAGTCACAGCAGCCCTCGCAGTGCGTCGTCCCTTACATCCTCGGCCATGCCCGTCATTCCAGCCTTGCCATCTCCTGCTGATTGGGCCAATCTTCAGCAATGCCTCACACAGCTGGAACTACAGCTCATGGATCAGTCTATCAATGTTGGCTCATCTGTTCCTGCACTTTCTGCCACTCCCGGTATGAATTCGTTCTGGATTTTAGATTCTGGTGCATCACATCATCTCACTAGTAATCAGACACTACTCACCACCTGCACAGCACTTCCCTCTCACTCTCCATCTCTACACACAGCTGATAGCTCACCACTTCTTATTACACACTCAGGAACAATTAGTTCTCCCACTCTCACATTACCATATGTTCTTTATGCTCCTCATTTATCAATAAACCTTATTTCTGTTAGTGCGTTGTGCAATAGTGGTCTTCTCGTTACTTTTGACTCTTTAGGTTGTTCTATTACTGATTCCTCCACTAGTGAGGAGTTTGGGTGTGCTAATCGTCCGGGTCGTCTGTATTATCTAGATTTTCTTCGTGCACACCACTCTCCTAGTTTTTCCGGTATTGTTTCTTCTGATGCTGATCTGTGGCACAGATGTTTAGGTCATATTAACGCATCATGACTCCAGACTATAACTCGCAGTGGTGCCCTTGGTTCTCTCACTTTTAAACATTTATCTAATTGTCTTGGTTGTCATTTGGCCAAACACATTGTCTTACCCTTTAGCCACAAAAGAACTTCTGAAACCACTCACCCTTTTCAACTTGTTGATTCCAACATATGAGGACACTCTCCCGTACCCTCGTGGAAATGCTATCTTTATTATGTTGCCTTCATCGATGACTTCACTAGATATACATGAGTTTTTCTTATGCGTCAGCGATCTGAGATACCTGATATTTATCGATTTTTTACAACTATGATTCACAATCAGTTCGGTGTGCGCATTAAGAATTTTCGATCGGA
The DNA here is from genome assembly GCA_017893485.1 of Hemerocallis citrina. NCBI lineage: Eukaryota > Viridiplantae > Streptophyta > Magnoliopsida > Asparagales > Asphodelaceae > Hemerocallis > Hemerocallis citrina. The sequence goes on along the minus strand of CM030367.1, from coordinate 137,415,657 downwards.
CGGCGCACGTGAGTACACTTCCACCACTATGAGATCAATCCTTCAGTCCCACGGCACCCTGTTTCAGCAATCATGCCCTCACACACATGAGCAGAATGGTGTAGCTGAACGCAAGCAACGTCACATCCTTGAGACGACTCGCGCTCTTTTACTCTCCTCTTCTGCTCCTCGTTCTTTCTGGGCTGAAGCTATCATGACCTCTGTTAGTCTCATCAACATTATTCCCTCGTCTGCCCTAGCTGGTACGACGCCTTACGAGGCTCTTTATCATTCACCTCCCGACTACAGTATGCTCCGTACCTTTGGATGCACCTGTTACGTCCTTCTCCCTCATACTGAGCACACGAAGCTCTCTGCTCGTGCTGCTAAGTGCGTTCACCTAGGTCTCAGTCCTAAACACAAAGATTATCGTTGTTTTGATCCATCAGCGGGTCGTGTCCGCATTTCTCGACATGTCTCCTTTATGGAAGACTCCCCTTACTACCTGACCCCCCCCCCCTCGAGGATACTAGATTTCTCGATTCCCCAGCTGTTGCTAGCCCCCCAACTTTATCTTCCCGCATTCCTTTTGATCCCACTCCTCTGGCTCCATTTACATCTCCTGCAGTCCTTACACCTATTGTCCTTACACCACCTGCATCCCCACAGCAGCCAGCACCCATCCCACCTACTTTCCCACTGACACATGCACCTACTTCACTGTCCTCACCCCCACACCCTGTCAGTCCACCACCTCTTCGTCAGTCTACCCGTTCCACTTTTGGTATTCCTCCGGTACGTTATACACCTGATGCCACTGGTCTTCTGACCAGTTTGGTTTTGCCACCCTAGCTTCCTACTCACCACAGTTTCATGCATATCTCACTGCTATACACTCTACACGTGAGCCCAGAACCTATCAAGATGCAATTCAGTATCCTGAATGAAGGAAAGCTATTGCCGAGGAATTCAATATATTTGATCAGACTGGCACTTGGGATGTTGTTCCTCTGCCAGAGGGCGTTCAGCCTATTAGCTGCAAGTAGATCTTCAAGGTCAAATATCAACCTGATGGATCTATTGAGCGGCACAAGGCCCGTCTAGTAGCCTGAGGGTTTACTCAGGAGCATGGCATTGACTATGATGAGACCTTTGCTCCCGTTGCACAGATGACTACTATTCGCACCCTTCTTGCTGTTGCAGCCATCCACCAATGGCCGTTATACCAGATGGACGTGAAGAATGCTTTTCTTTATGGTACCTTATCTAAGGCTGTTTATATGGATCCTCCTTCTGGCCTCCCTACTCCTCCTCATCATGTTTGTAGACTTCGTCGTGCTATATATGGTCTGAAATAAGCCCCTTGAGCCTGGTTTGAGTGTTTTCGCCTTGTCATCACCAAGGTTGGCTTTCGTCAGAGTTCACAGGACCATTCTATATTTATACGGTCATCACCACAGGGGAGGGTACTTCTACTACTATATGTTGATGATATGATAATTACTGGGGATGACTCCGCCGGCATTGCATCCACACAGAAATACCTTCACCAGCAGTTTCATATGAAAGACCTTGGTAAGCTATGTTACTTTTTGGATTTAGAGATTGCTCATAGATCTCAGGGGATACTCATTTCTCAGTAGAAATACACATCAGATATTATTTCCGCTGCATATCTCCCTGACAGTCGATCAGCTGATACACCCTTAGAGCTTCATGTGAAGCTTCATCCCACAGATGATGAGCTCCTTCCTAATCCCACTAAATACAGGCAGATTGTTGGACAGCTTGTCTACTTATGCATGACCAGACCCGATATTGCTCATGCAGTTAGTATTGTCAGTCAGTTTGTTTCCGCTTCTACATCAGTTCACTACGGTGCTCTTTTTCGGATTCTCAGATATCTTCGGGGCACTATCACTCGCTCATTATTCATGCCTTCTACATCCAAACTAGTGGTCAGTGCATATTCTGATTCAGATTGGGCAGGTGATCTGACTACCAGAAGGTCTACCACAGGTTTCTGTCTATTTCTTGGTGATTCACTGATCTCATAGCGGAGCAAGAAACAGACAGTTGTTGCATGTTCTTCCACCGAGGCTAAGTACAGAGCAATGACAGCTACTACTAGAGAGATTGTTCATGTTCGTTGCTGTTATTAAATATGGATGTCACTCTTACAAGAGCTACTCCACTTTATTGTGATAACCGGAGTGCATTGCACATTGCAAGCAATCCGATCTTTCATGAACGAACGAAGCATATTGAGATTGATTGTCATTATGTTTGTGAGCGCTTTGAGGCAGGGACCATCTCTTTCCATTCTGTTACATCTTCCCAACAGACTGCAGACTTCTTCACCAAATCATATACTGTTTAGAGATTCCGACACTTAGTAGGCAAACTCACATTATTTGACCTATCGTAAGTTTGAGAGGGGGTGTTAGAGATTATAGTCCCACATTGAGTAGTTGGTTAGTTTTGTATTTGGTTCCTCCTATATATAGAAGATATTGTACTCAGTTATTTCTCAATTCAATATTCAGTATTGTCTTCATTTCTCTCTTATTTATCTTAACAGCCTGTAACACTCAACTTTAGCAATGTCATGACTACAATGAGAGGAACCATAGGTTATTTTGCTCCAGAATGGATCTCTGGAGTGTCCTATCACTGCGAAAGCCACTGTGTATAGTTGCGGGATGATGCTACTTGAGATTATATCGGGACGAAGAAATACAGAGATATTAGATATGGCTCACTATTTTCCTGTGTTCGCAGCAAACATAGATGTTGAAGAGAATGTTCTTAGCCTATTAGATCCGAAGTTGGATGGCAATGTGAACTTGGAAGAGTTTAACGAGCTTGCAAGGTTGCTTGTTGGTGCATTCAGGACGATGAAAATTGTAGGCCGTCAATGGGACAGGTGGTTCAATCTAGAGGGCATGGTGAAAGTCAGCATTCCTCCTACCCCGAGGATGCTTCAGGTTCTCACCGAGAGTACAGAGAATGTGATTTACTTCTCTGTTGGAGAAACATATATTGCCGGTTAGATGGCCATTCAGTTCATATGGAAGCTCTCATTCTTTCTGTCTCTGAGTTGTTCAAGTCAGACTGTTTTAAGGTTGTTTGTGCGTGCAACTATCATTGAATTTATTGTAATTGTAAAAATGGAGTCATACATCTAGTGTTCCTGATGCTCATAGCTAGATTTATCTTAATGCAGCTTCTCTTCTGTCCTATAATTTTCAAACTATGGAATTTTACATCTGATATATCAATTTGGATTAATATAATGTTTTTTTTTGTTGATAAAAGATGACTAACGTCATCGTTCCATTAATACGAAATAACGAAACAAAGGATTACAACAGAAATAAAAGTACGTAAGCAACAAGCTGCACGTAACATCAACAAGAAGTACAACAAAATACGGTAACAACAACACCACAGCCGCGTGATCAAGGGAGAACACGCAACACCAAAAGAACTCGGACCAACCCGAGTTGATAAGAAGGCCACAGTAGTCTAACTCACAGCCGACCGAACCATCTGGCGCGGGGGTTCAGTCCTCTTCTCAATGCTCGTGCCCAACACTATTCGCCCTCGATGATCCTCCTCTTCTTCGAGGCCTCCTGAATCCCTGCCCAATCATGAATCAACACAAAGATTTTACGCATGGAATTCTTAAATGTTAATGATATGTTGCGGAATATAAAATCATTTCTTTCTAGCCATAGGTTCCACATAGATGCTGCTACTGCTATATCCCAACTTTTTTTATCCCTTGACCTAACGAGACCGTTTCTAAAAGTCCCCCAAATATCTGCTATTGAAATAGGTACCCGATTTATCCCGAAACCCCTACATACTACTTCCCAAGTTAACCGCGCTTTTGGACATAGGAAAAGTATATGATTCGCGTCCTCTTCTGGATGAAGGCATATCCCGCACCTGACGTCGATTTGCAAATTTCTTTTCCTGAGGTTAACCTTGGACAGAATCGCATCTTTGTGAACTAACCAACAGAACACTTTGACTTTGAACGGGACATAAGCTCCCCAAATTGCCGCTTGGTTTGTACATCTCGTCCCACCGTCGTTGATCCACCTATACATTGCCGCCACTGTGAAGACATTAGACGTGTCTGTATTCCATAATCTATCGTCCTCAACATCATTCAATTGACCCCCTTTGTCGTTAATGAGTTTGTTGAGCTCTTCGAACTGTGATAGGCTATCCTGGTCGAGGTTGGGAGCAACTGTAAAAATAAGTTTCCCATTCTTCCGCACGTCTGCCACAGTTAGATCCAAGTTTATCGTTCCTTTTGCAGCGTGAGGGAATCTGTTTTGAAGGGTAGTTTCCCCGCACCATTTGTCTTTCCAGAATCTAGTGTTTTTACCGTTTCCCACTTTGCATTTGGTATTCGTGTGGAAAATCTCCCCGAGCTTAGCTATGCCTTTCCAGAGGAAGGACACCTTGGCTTTAGGGCTTCTCCCGCCAAATCTGTATTTTTTTCTCTTGCGGAACAGAGCGAATGAATAGCTCCACCAACCCTTCTTCTTAGTTGAAATTTTCCACCACCACTTGCACAGCAACGCTTGGTTCATGTCTTGTAGGTTCATGATTCCTAGACCTCTGTTTTCCTTACTCTTATATACTCTACCCCATTTAACAAGTGGGAAACCTTTGTTCCCCTCGTCCGTTCCTTTCCATAGGAATTTTCTTCTGATTTTATCGATCCTGTGGATAACCCATTTTGGTAATTCGTAGATCGACATTAGGTAGAGAGGGATTGCAGAAAGGACAGAGTTCAGCAAAATGATTCGTCTGCCCAGAGACAGAAATCGACTCTGCCATCCAAGAAGTTTCTTTTCAATCTTGTCAATGACCGGATACCAATCCTCCTTCAATAGTGCACCCGGTCTAATTGGCGTACCAAGATATTTGATTGGGTAATCATTGACCTTATAACAAAGGATCTCCGAAATCTCGTTAGCCGTCAATGATACATGGTCGGAAACTGGGATAATGCTAGACTTATAAAAGTTAATCTTCAGTCCCGACCAACCCTGAAAGCACCCCAGAACTGCCTTGATTGCAAGCACTTCTTGCATGGTAGCTCTTCCGAAGAGAAGGGTATCGTCGGCGTATTGAAGAATCGACATTGGCTGGGAGATACCTTTAATCTTAATTCCTGTGATCGTGTTGCTTTCTTGAGCCCTTCTTATCATTTCGGCTAAACCATCCGCTACTATAGCGAAGAGGAGGGATGATAGCAGATCCCCTTGTCGGAGCCCTCTTTTGCATCTAATCTCTTTACCCTTCCACCCATTCACCTGAATAAATGATTTCCCCCCACGGATGCACCTATGCATCCATAATCTCCACCTCGCGCCGAATCCTTTACGTTCTAATGCCTCGTCTAGGCAATCCCAGTGTACTGAATCGTAAGCCCTTTGGAAGTCTAATTTTAGAAGAAACCCGTCGGCCTTGTCCTTGTTACCTCTAAAAATGACTTCGTGGGCGGATGCGATGCTGTCCATAATGTCCCTCCCACGAATGAACCCGCATTGGGAAGGGGCGATAACATCATTCAAATGTGGGGTAAGTCTTTGCGCTAACACCTTCGTGATAATTTTGAACGAGCCGTTAATGAGACTGATAGGTCGTAGGTCTTCATAGGATTCGACGTTACTTTTCTTGGGGATCAGTATGATAGAAGCGTAATTCAGTCTATCCAGATCTGCAGATCCCTCGTACAGGTCGTGGAAAATGTTCATGAGGTCAGCTCTGATGACGTCCCAATATATTTTGTAGAAAAAGATCGGAAGACCATCTGGCCCTGGTGCCTTGTCCTGTCCGAGCGTCTTAATTGCTTGTAGCACCTCTGAGTCTGTAAATCTTTCTTCGATACCTAAGCTCCCTCTATCCTGGACGAGCCCCACATATCAGGAGCAAGCGCGCATCTGTCAGCTGAATTAGACCCTAGGATATCGTGAAACTTAGCGTCGAGGTGCTCTTTGATGCGCTGGTCATTCTCTGTCCAAATTCCATCTACTGTTAATCCCGTTATATGATTGTGCTTTTTTCTTCCATTAGCCATCTTGTGGAAAAACTTTGTGTTGGCGTCTCATTCGCGAAGCCATTGTACTCTTGATCTCTGTTGCCAGTACAACTCCTCCATCTGGATGCTTTGCTGTATCTCCAGTCTTTTGCTGACCAGCTCGTCCTTCTCCTCCTCCCGCAACTCTCTCTCCTCTTGGCAAATTTCTAAAGCTGCGATTCTACTGCTAGCTTCAATCCTATTTTGTAAAATGGCAATCTTTTTTTGCCCAGCCCACCCTTTTAATCTCCTACGCAGACGTCTAGTCTTTTCAATCCAAATACCGACGGCTGAGGATTGCGATGTTTCGGCTCTCCATGATTCTGCAATGACTTGCTTTGTTTCCTCGTAGATGGTCCATGCTTTCTCGAATTTGAAACTAAAGTGCTGCTGCTTATCTTGTTGCCTGCAGTCGACGACCAATGGAAGGTGATCTGAAGTGTAGCGCAAAGCCGATTTAACCTTTGTTAGAGGATGGATCTCTTCCCAATCAGACGACACGAGTACCCTATCAAGCTTGGCCAGAGTAGGACTTCTCTGCATGTTCGACCAAGTGAATTTTCTGTCAGTCATCTCCAGCTCTAATAAGTCTAATTCCTCTATAATCTCGTTGAATGAGTCTTGATCTGTACGGTGGTGTCCTCCGCCTTTATGCTCGTTACGGAATCTAGTGATGTTGAAATCTCCACCTAAAATCCAAGGCCCGCTCCATTTATTTTTGATGAATCTAAGTTCCGCCAACAGATCCTTTCGACGTCTGCTGTCATACGGACCGTAAACAGACGAAATTGCATGTATCCAACCGTCGCTTCTACGTCTAACTCTAATGGAAACCGTGAACTCGCCTATGTGATTGTCAATTATGTCAAGGATACGAGAGTTGACCCCTACAGCTATACCTCCTGAATACCCCCTAGCAGCTTTAAATCTCCAATTGAAGTCAACTAAACCTCTCAACGTATTGAATTCCTCCTCAGAAGGACTCTCTATTCTAGTTTCTTGAATACCGATGATGTCAGGACGTATCTTGCTAAGGGTTACCCCTATCGATCTTTTTTTAACCCTTTGTCGCATCCCTCTTACGTTCCAAAATGTGTAAATCATTGACACACTATTACACATCTAATGACCTACCCTCCTCCCCCGTACGGTTAGTTAACAGCTATATTATAGTCATCTCTAATAATAGCTACGTTATGTAGTTGCTCAGCTCTAGTGGAACCCATGGCTAGCCCGTACAAAGTAGCAAAATAAATGATGGAATCATCTGAAAATGAATTAAGCACTGAAAAATTAACATCTGAGGTACCTGCTTCTGTGGTTTCTGGCTCCGCAGCTATCTTCCCCTCGTGTGGAGTCCCCTCTTTTGCCTGCTCGATAGACACTGAAGTCCCCAATTGTCTTTTTCCTCTCCTATGATATTCTGTAATCTTCTTGCTTGATGAACTACCAACACTGCATCTGGCACCTTTATCCTCATAGTCTGTTTCAGTTTCTGAGATGAAATTATCCTCACGGATACCGTCTAGCGCTCCGATAAGCTCGCCTACTGATTCATGATCCGAAGAAATAATAGCTTTCAAACCAATCTGCTGCTGATCTGTCGGTGTGGATTGAACTTTGTTGCTAATCTCTGTCAGTACCCCAACCGGGTTTACAACATCTATGCGTGCGTCGCACTCTGGACCCGTGGGTTGAGACCCAAATCCCCCTCTGGATTGGATTAAAGCTTCAATCGCTGCTTTAACAGACCCTTCGATGTCTTCTCGCGTGAGATTTGGCCACCTCTCGTCTTTCAATCCCAAGACATTAATTGCACCATGGCCCACTGCAATCCCGGATTTAAGAATACCGCATCTTTTTGCTTCTAAAGAACCACCAGTCCCTTCGTACAATAGCTTCCCATCGCCGCATACTTTCCTATCTCCTATTTGACCAATGTTACCTTTTAGCTCAATTAATGCTTCCGCACTTTTGACCCTCTGCCAGCTATACCCATAAGGAGCATTAATTGGTTCGATGTGATTGGTAGGAACAACGGACTGCTTTGATTGGATGTGGCGGGCTGAAGAAATTTTTTGAATTTCGCATGCATGGACAGCTCGCTCTTTTTCGAAGCACTCAGATCCAGTGGGTTTCTTGATTTCTCTCCCATCGGACGGCTGTGCTTCATCTCCTTCCTCTAGCTGACGATCTCCACCGTACAAATTCCTTTCTCTTTCAATCGCTAGATCGCGGAACGATACGTTCTTCTGAGCTTCGACAATAACTGTAACCTCATAGAAGTAGTTATCGAACTCGACAATCAGCTTTGAGGGAATATCAGTCTTAACAGCGACTCCCACCTTGAGTCGAGCAAACTTCCGAGCTGAATGGGTTGCCGTTTGTCTGTCTATATCGATGAGCATCCCGAAATGACGCACTACATTTTGAAATCCCGACCGTACCTAGCAATGAAATGGAAGGTTGTAGAGTCTGATCCAAACGGGGGGAAGGGACTCTGGCTTGAGAACTCCGTAATCGCGAGACCACCATTTTAATGTGATAAAGAACTCTAATCCAGTCGCGTCTCTTCCTTCTATTCCCTTAACTCTGATCGCTTCTTTCGCCACAGCCGCTTCGCTGCAGTGAGCATAGAACGTGTTTGGAGCTATCTCTTGAATAACCCAAGATGGTCTTGGTTCCGTGAACACAGCCGCATGAAGCAGCTCCTCGATGTCGCTGGCGTTTGGCACTCCCGTCTGTGCTTTAACCAGAATACCTCCGTTAAATCTTCGTTCAAAATCCGCCATAAGTGGAGTCGGAGTAATCGACACTTGAGTGACTCGTCGCTCCCCCGCTGCACTTTCCTGGGTTTTACTCCCCTCCGAGACCGGCGACGCTCCGCGCTTGGGAGCCTTTGAGTTTGAGGTGGTGACGCGCTTTGGGCAACTGGTGGAAATATGGCCGGAACTCCGGCAAATGTAGCAGAACCAATCGGCGGTGCACTTGCTAATGGAATGGCCAGGCCTCGCGCATTTGTGGCAGTTCACCCTTCCATCGACTCTTGAGTTCTCCGACCCACTGTGACTTCTTGTGGGCTTCGAAGCCTTCCTGTTTTTCACCAACACCCACTCGCCCTCTAACTCCTCTCTAGCTTTGATACGCTCCTGTATTGGCGAGGACGAACGGCTACGCGCTCTATGCGCTTCGTCGCCTTGAGTAGAACCACGGGTTACCTCCGCATACGAACGTCTATGCTCGCTCCTCCGTTCTGAGAGTGGGTGCTACTGCACCACCTTTTCCTTGCTTCGAAAAGCTCTCTGAGGGCTAGCGTCTTCACGGTTGGGGCGAGCGAGGCGCGGGGGGGGGGGGGGGGGGGGGGCTAGCATCTTCTTGACGACGACGTGATGAGCGATGAGGCCTGTCTCTAGAAGCGTCGACCTGCGGCCTCCTCTCTCTAGGTGGAGAACCTCTAACGTATTCGCGGCCGTCGTACCTAGAACGCCGGACGTCAACAGCACGCTTGTGTTGATGTGCGACTTCACCTTCTTCTCGCTCCCGCTTTGGCATGGTGGAGTTGAAGTCCTGGCGAGGCCTGTGAGGATGGAGAGGTGGGGGGGGGGGGGGGGGGGGGGAGAGGAGTTTTCATCTTTTTGATTAATATAATGTTGCAATAATTCAGTGTAACATTGTGTGAGCATGTAAAACTTTATATTACCACTTCAATACAATATTGCAATTAATTAGATTGCCATCAATGATCACCCACACTGTAAGATTGCTAGTATCTTTTTTTTCTGCTATCCATTTCAATATTTGTATTACTTCATTTTTTTCCTGCAGTTGACATGATGGAGTCTGCTGCAGCAATCACCATTTTGTCTCACAGTTGTGGCGGATAAGAATTCCATCCAGGTTTATCTTAGTATGATTTGAAGCAGCTCTATAGGTTGGTTCTTCCTTTGTAGTAGTTCAGCTTAAAATTCTGGGTCTAGGAATTAGGCACATGCTGTTGATAATTTTGTTTGTTGGGCTTACTGACCTCTATCTAGTGGAAGTTAGTTCTTTCTATTTTCTATTGTCCCGTCGGATTCCATGCTTTGAAGTTGAACAGTGGAAATAGTTATAATTCGTCTAATATATCTTTTGGAGATCAATGTTATATCTGAATTATTCATGACTTGTCGCAAATATATAAGTAAATATCTCCTCTAAGTATTAACTTCCTTGAGATCGTAGCTAGATATCTGAATTGAGCTTGTCTTTTGTCCTAATGTTTTTCCACTTATTTGATTCGTCAATTTTGCTTTTATAGAGTTCTGTTAATTTGTTATCATGTATGTGTAGCATAGTCAAGCTTTATCATCATTGGAATAATTGATTATTGGAACAAACAATATTCAGACTTCATTATACCATTTCACTATGGACATTGCTATTACTAAGATACTTCACTAGATCTTTCAATGAATATCAAAGCAGATTTTTTTGCACCATCACTGCAGATACTGTTTTTATCTTCGTAGGCATCGTCAACCTCACATATGTGACCACCTTTATACTCGTGAACACCCATCAACCTCAACCTTCACCCTCCATTAATGGCCTTCTCTCTACTCGCATAAAGACATAAATATAGGGATTTATGTACATCAAGTGCAGATATATAAACAGAACAAGACAGAAGGCAAAGAAGGATAGGAAGTGAAGGATAGGGCTAATTAATACCTCTTTGAGTGATGATGTCATCTGCGGCATGTTGAAATATAGTAATTGTATATTCTGTTTCCTAATATATAGGAAACAGATTCCCCAAATCTCTCATCTCCCCAATCTTCTCTCAATCTATTTTCTTCTTCCATTTTTGGCAACGCAGTAGTTTTAGATTTTTATGTTTAATGATAAAGGCAAGTAGTTGTTATTTGGTATATGCGCCAATGGTTATTCTGCTATCAAACAGCTTTAGTGCATCTTCACTAATTTCCATTTGAGGCTATATCACTAACAACAGAAGAGTGGATAGTCAATATCTCTGCATTCTAAACACAATTTTGGTTTCTGCTAGGTGAGATGATTTTTAAATAGATGCAGTTTTGATTTTATGTTGTAACCTTTATAAGATGTCCCCACTTAACCAAATCTTGATGTGAATGGCCGAATTGGTGGTTTGCAAAAGTTGCGAGAAGATTTCTTCTGTTCCGAATACGATTGCACTAGTTCCCATCCATAATCATCAAATCATGATACGTATTGTAAATCGGATTCATTGCAATATCATATTGCATATCATAAATCTATCACACTGTAAGATAAACTAATGCATGAAAATTATAAGCAATCAATGGTTCAACAGTGTATATATGATCATATTTCATCAAAATAAAGGTAAATTGAGGCTTTTAAGTTTAGAGGGTAAGAGATAATAAAACATACAGGTCAGATGACTGTAGAGTCCCCAGGGATTCATCTTTCCACGCGATAGTGATTCAGTATGGTTTAATATATTGTATGAGTTGAGCGCTCAAGTTATTGTATCTAACAAAACCAAGTAACTGAAGAAGATATACTCAGGAGTCAGTAATGATAAAAAAAAATTGAAAAAGGGGAAGTGACGCCAGGAGAGACAGAGCTACTACTGTACATAGACTCAGGCCCGGCCCAACCATAAAGCAACCCAAGCCCTAGCTTTAGGCCTCAAAAAAATCTAGGTCTTTTTAGGCCTCCAAAAAAAAATCTAAAGAATAATTAATAAAGACCTCCTCTGACTCTTCATCTTCTACAATCTACCAACTGTTCATCTTCTACAGAAAATTAATAAAGGATTATGCTATTGAAGTGTACATGCTTATTAATTAATTAACAGTAACCCGTGCATAGCTTTTTTGAGCTAAGTGAGGCGGCAAAAGCTAGAACCATAATATAGATATTATATTTGGGTGGTCCCACATTTGAAGAGAAAGTACACGAATTTGATCCCAAATTTCCTCAGGGTTAATCCAATCTTCGCAACACTGACCAAATACATCCCCTTCCCTCCCTAACTAATTAACTAATCTCTGCATTGGGTAGCTTTGAGCAAAAATAATTAACAAAAATACTCAAAGCACATTGAATATAACATCCATACATTCTCAATGGAGCCTCATTTCGTTATAAACACTTGATCTGGTTTTCAAGGTATATTAACATATGATTCCCACCCTGAAGGCGCTCCACGATGCCTATCAAAACTTGAGAGCCTGCAATATTCCACTTACATGTTATTATCTTTATCAGTATTCAATGAAAGAAAAATAGAGAACATACACTGCAAGGAGCAGGCTGGGATCCTGTTGCATTGCAACTAAACACTATTTTGTTCACAACAAAATTGCAGTGAGCACAAAGGGCAAGTGTTTTGTCCATACTAGTTCTGAGTCCCCGACCCCACCCCTCACTCACAGGTTGTATTGTTCTAAACTTCTAATCTCTATTTTTTTTATTTGAATTATATAATCTGTTTAGTCTTAATTTTCATTGTTTTATTTTAAATATATAAATGTCAACTCGAAAATTTAAAAAAAATATTATTATAAACTTTTAAAAGGCCTCATTTCGAAGTTCGCTTTAGGCCTCAGTAAGTGTTGGGCCGGCCCTGCATAGACTTAGGAACTTAAAAATGTATTAATTAAAAAAGGGGACCTTTAAAATTCCTAATTTAAATATTAATTACAAATCTATTAATCTCTATCTCTATCTCTTCAATTACACTGATGACCTACAGTGTAATTCATTTTTTTTTCTTTTTTTTCCTTGTAAATTTTTTTCCCCCAAAACTTCCCCCACGTGCATAGCACGTGTAAAATACTAGTCCATTATACTTAAAAAAATTGGGCCCCTCCCCTGAATTGGGCCCTGGGCGATGGCCCAGTCTGCCTTGGGCCAAGGCCGGCCCTGGGTTCGGGTTCGAGTTCGAGTTGGGGTTCGGGTTCGAGTTCGGGTCTGAGTCCGGATCCAAATCTGGGCCATTTTAAGAGAACCCAGACCCGACCTGAAATTTCAACGGGTCCTAAAATATGACCCGGACCCAGATCCGGATCCGAATCAAACGGTTCGGTTCCTTTCCAATGTCGGATCCGGGTTGGGTCCAATTAGTGTCAGGTACCGGGTTTTTGTACCAATGTTACTCGTGTCCTGTTGGCTTCCTCCAAATGTTGCAATTATCAACTCTTGCTTACATGCCATAAACGTGCTGAAATTCTTTGCATATCTCCTAATTAAGAATTACAGAATGGCCTAACTATCTTTTAATATATATTTTTCACCATCGTTATCTTATCTAACTAACACTTTTCATGCTCAATTTTTACCACCCATTTTTATTTTATTAGGATTTGTAGATCTAATAAGCTAGCACAAGGATTTAGAGAAGAAAGACACAAAGCGGCAAGTGACAAAAGCACAACATCAGGCGAAAGAGCAGCATAATAGACTTGACAATCGACTGCCATATCTGTTGAATTGACAGTTGACCGACAAGAAGCAAAACCGACCATGTTCCTCTCTGGCTTGTTACAGTCACATTGCAGTCGACCGTTGAGTGGAGCAGTTAATCTCAATGATGTAGATGTAATATTATCGGGTCATGGATTTGAATCTGTTTTGGTCCGATTTGTGTTTATCTTTTAGAGTTTACTTGAGTACTATCTCTAATATTATAATGGGAGAAGGCCTTAGTGTCATTTGTAAATGTTTGTCATTCTACCAACACGTGTAACACACGTGCATAACTATTATAAAAGATGTCCTAGGTTCAAATCAAGACTACATCTTAATTTTTATTTTAAAAAATTATATTTCTTAAAACGTGCATTGCACGTGTAAACTACTAGTAAATATAGATGTAAATCCTAGGAGTTGTGAGATACATAACTCAAAGAACTTTTTGTGTTGAGTGCTACCAAAGTGAGAGAGAGAGATTAGAGAGAGATATATTTATATTTTTGTATTTCTTGAATAAGAAGTATTGATTATTTCTAAGTATCGTTTTATTCTTATGTTTGTGAAATATCCCGGTTGGTGAAATTTTGTTATTTGTGCATTTAGATGTTTGTGGGCACTACATATTTTTATTGATCCAAGTTGTCTTTGTGCTCCTTCCTGGCCTCTACCTTTTCCCACCAGAACAAGAGAAAGGGGAAATTTTAGGAACCAGGAAGCTGAAGTTGTTGACTCAATTAAAACAGAAGTTCAATACTGTAGTCAAGCTGTTCAAAATAGAAAATTTTGCCGTACTGCCCCACTTTTTGAAAATATTTAGTCCCCACTTTTTGAAAATATTTAGCACTTTGTTCTACTTCCCAAAATAATTAGCGATCTGTCCTTGTTTAGAACACGTCAGCATAAACCGTCATTGAAAATAACGGCATAGGTTATTTATGTGCCGTTATTTTCAATAACGGTATCTATTTTATATTTTTTTTTCATGCCGTTATTTGGAATAACGGTATCAGTATATTTCTCTTACAAGTGTGAATCTTCTAACTTTAAAAAGTTCTAAGTGTGAAAAAAACTTATAAATAATGCCGTTATCCTGAATAACGACATTCGAATGACTGATGCCGTTATTGGAGATAACGGTATCAGTTATATATAAATATGAACTCTTGCCGTTGTTTGGAAACAGAGAGAATGAATAAAAAAAATTTTAAAAAAAAAAATAATAACTTATGCCGTTATTTGGAATAACGGCATCAGTTATAATTTTTTTTTTTAAACTTATTCGTCAGAGAGGATGAATAGTAAGTTATTTTTTTATAAAAAAAAATTATAACTGATGCTGTTATTCCAAATAACGGCATCAGTATTGAAAATGCCGTTATTTGAAATAACGGCATCTGTTATAAGGTTTTCACACTTGCAATTTTTTCTCTAAGTGGAGACTACTAGCTGTCGCAAAACAAAACAACCTATGCTGTTATTCCAAATAACGACATGACACTTTTTTTTAAACAGATGCCGTTATTGGGAAGAACGGCATCGAAATAACCTATGCCTTTTTTTTCAATAACGTTTCTTGCTGACGTGTTCTAAATAAGGACATATCGCTAATTATTTTGGGGAGTGGGGCAGAACGAACAAATATTTTCAAAAAGTGGGGTAGCACGGCAAAATTTTCTTCAAAATAGAACATTTGAGGAAGTATGGGGGTATTAAATTTTTTTGTGAGAAAAAGATAGATAGTTTTTTTTTTCCTTCTAAATTTAATCATTTAAGTTTTCAGAAATATATAGACCAGTTGTTTTCTTTTAATCAATCTTCTTCACAAGCCTATGGCTCAATCAACATCCCTCCTCCTCCTCCTCTTCATCTTTCTTAACCTGTATCTCTCAACTGCAATTACTTCCATCTCTACTAATCAGTCTATTTCAGGAAACCAGAGAATAACATCTAAAGGAGGCAAATTTGAGCTTGGCTTCTTCCAACCAGGTAACAACAACTCTGTTCAGAACTTCTATATAGGAATCTGGTACAAAAACTTCCCCCAGTTGACACCTGTTTGGGTCGCAAACAGAGAAAACCCGGTCACTGATTCGACAGTTTCAGAGCTTAAAATCTCTATTGATGGGAATTTAGTACTCTTGGATCAATTCAGAACCCTGATTTGGTCTACTAATGTAGTAGCCTCCTCCATCCCTTCGAACTCCACTGTTGCCGAGATTCTAGATTCCGGGAACCTCATTTTAAGAGACGTGTCGGATCCAAACCGGGTTTTCTGGCAGAGCTGTGATCACCCAACTGATACTTGGCTCCCTGGTTGCCACCTTGGGTTGAACAAAGTGACAGGAGTGAATATTCACTTGACTTCTTGGATAAACTTGTATGATCCTGCTCCTGGTTTATACTCTCTTGTAATACAATCTGCTATGCTTCTCCTCAAAAGGAATGATTCTGTGGTGTACTGGACTAGTGGCACCTACAATTCCACAAATTTTAGTCTTGCTCCAGAGCTCAGCTCACAAAAAGCAAAAGCTGATCTTTTTGTGTATACTTCAAATTCCACATCAAATTATTTCACTTACTTCTCGGAGGATAGTTCGATTGTCAGGATCAAATTGGATCGAACTGGGCAGTTACAGAAACTGGGTTTAGGTTTAGATGAAGGTGGCACGCAGTGGGCGGAGCTGTGGAATTTTCCTGAAAATCTTTGTGATGTGTATGCTGTATGTGGCCCTTTCGGTTATTGCATTGATCAGGGCTCGATTATATGCAGTTGTCCCAGTGGTTTTGGAACTGCCTCTTCATGGGATTGGTTTATTGGTGATTATAGTAGTGGATGTGTGAGGGAAGCTGGAGAACAATGTAGTAATACTGACGAGTTTTCTCAGAAGCCCGGAATGAACATTCGAGAAAAACCTCTTTCTTTATCAGTCGATAATGCTGATGCTTGTAAGTTGGCTTGTTTGAAGAACTGCTCATGTACTGCTTACTCATATGGAAGTTCGTGTTCTCTTTGGCATGGAGATTTGTTTACTTTGCAGTTTTCTTATGGGTACAATGGGGATACCGTGAATCTCCGGATTGGTGCTACTGCCTCTGCGTTGAATGATTCGAATAAAAGAAAAAATCAGATTGTTTGGCTTGCTTCGGGTGCCACATTCGGTTTCGTAGCTTGTTTGGTTCTGGTTATTTTCTTGCTTTGGAGATACCAAAGGCGAGGTTTAACCCACGAGATGAATATTGTGGAGGGTGGATTAACCGTGTTTACATACAACAGTCTGAAACAAATTACCAACAACTTCTCTGAGAGATTGGGGGGAGGTAGTTTTGGTTCTGTGTTCAAAGGAACTTTACCTGATTCTACTGTCGTAGCTGTGAAGAAGCTCGAAGGCTATCTCCAAGGAGAGAAGCAGTTTCGAAGTGAAGTCAGTACAATCGGAGTTGTACAACACGTTAACCTTGTTCGTCTACATGGGTTTTGCACGGAAGCTAAAGAAAAGTTGCTGGTTTATGAGTACATGCCAAATGGCTCTTTAGACAACCATCTATTTCAAAGCGCTTCTGCTGTTTTGGGCTGGAACATCAGATTCCGAATTGCCCTGGGGATTGCCAGAGGCTTATCTTATCTCCACGGGAGGTGTAGAGACTGCATCATTCACTGCGATATAAAACCTGAGAACATACTATTGGATGCCTCATTTGTACCAAAGGTGGCCGATTTTGGCCTAGCGAAAATCTTGGGTCATAATTTCAGCAGCGTCTTGACTACGACGAGAGGGACTATTGGATATCTAGCGCCTGAATGGATCTCTGGAGGGTCTATCACTGCCAAAGCTGATGTGTATAGTTATGGGATGATGCTGCTCGAAATTGTATCTGGGAGGAGAAACACGGGGGCAATGGAGGGAGGCACTACTTCATATTTCCCTCTGCTTGCTTGTATCAAACTGGCGGAAGGGGATGTTGTCGGGTTAGCGGATAGTAGGCTAGACGGTGATGCTAACTTGGAGGAGGTCGAGAGGGTATTGAAGGTTGCTTGTTGGTGCACTCAGGATAATGAGAAGTGCAGACCATCAATGGAGTTGATAGTTCATATTTTGGAGGGAAATGTAGAGGTTAATGCTCCTCCGATTCCAAAGTTTTTTCAAGTTGTTTCTGACAACCAAAAAAGCATTGCTTAGTTTTGCTTCTTTTTTATTCCTTCTTTTTCTTTTGTTTTGTTTTGTTTTTTTCTTTCATTTTGATTGTATTTTTAGGAAGCTCTGTACAAGTTTTTAATGGCTGTAAATCTCATTGAAGAAATCATGTAAAAAATAATGTTTGTGTCGACATCTCTTCATTCTTGTCATGTTTCTGTCCGCTAAGTTACTATCTAATACAAAACCGTCAAAAGTATTTTCCAGTGTATTTGCATAAAATCTATTGTTTAAATCGGAACCAGAAAACATTTAGGGTGTGTTTGAGAATTATGTTAAGAAAACTTCAGATTCATTGAGTCATCCCTCAAATTTTAGTTTTCCTTAACTTTGGATTGTTTGTGAGCCCGTTTGGAGTTGAGATAGGTACAGTTATGTCAACTTTTTTTAGTTTAACTCTAGTAATATGAACGATACTAGTACCTCAGTTATCCAAACATTGGCAGCTACACTTTCTTTTTTTGGTCAACGGTGGGTTGAATACCCAGCATTTTATTAAAAAGATTTTAACAAAACATATAACAAAAAATAAGGCTTATAAAATTTAGATTCTAACAGACTGGGTCATGGAACTCATACACCCCAATCAACAAACAAAAAATACCTCGAAATCTAGTCCTACTGATCGGCCAACTTCGTCAGAGCCAATTTTTCGTGCCAATTTGAGCTCATTCTCTCTCAGTCCCTCGTCTGCACATCGTTTATCCTCACCATCGCTCGCAACCACACCTTCGTAGCCCCAGCAATGACCCATACATCAACTTCAAGCACCATATGAGAGACACCGCAGACACTCCACCAATCTGACATCTCCGTGTATAGCTTGAGTCCTCGCTCACATTCCCTCGCTTGACCCTCGTTGACTCACACCGCTACCTCGCAACGAAGGCTGTCATCGCCCTTGTCGGCTCTACAAATTGGCAGCTATACTTATTCAATGAAGAATCCTGAAATATTTTTATTTATGCGAGCACCGAAAAAATTCATTCACATTGGTTTCCTCTAAAATATGCCAATTTTTTATGACCTTTCCCCAGGAATCTTACTTTTCAATTGGGCCATCTCCTCGTCGGAATCGTATTTTTCAATTTTGATCCACATGGCTTCATGCTCTTCATCTCATCATCGGAGTCTTATTTTTAAATTTGATCCACATGGTTTCACGCCCTTCATCTCAAAAATGGTTTGTAAGAGAAATTGGAGAGGAAGCATCTCTGCGATATCTTCAGACTGATAATGGTGGTGAAAGTTAATGCATATAAAATCAGAGTGGCACAATCTCAGCACGCATCTCAAAACTTCCAAAGACAGTACAATAATTTCACCCAATAGCAGACGTGCTAAAAGAACACAGACCTCCTTTAGCTTCATCAACTCACCTAAATCAGCAATCGTGGCTCACTTCCAACCCAATAAAGGGGGATTTCCAATTAACCACAACTGTCAATCAAATCCCCCAAAATCAAGGATTGAACAACTGATTTCTCAATCATAGATTATTTCCTATCTGACTCACCCTCCACGGTCTAAAAATACCTTTCACCCTCCATCATACAGAGGTAATCAATATTTTGCCTACTAAACCCAGTTATTCACTTCTGGTTACTAACTAGATCGTTAGAAGGTCTGTCGTCAGCATCCATCCTAGTGTTTCAGGATGTCTTTGCTGGATTTCGTCGGCCAACAACCAGTGCAACCACCAACAGATTCACAGATCCAATCAAATATTAGCCTCACATCAATACCAGATCGACAGCTGTGATCTAAACTTTCCACTTCAATACAAGAACTCATTATCTATTATTCCCACACCGAAAAAAAAGCATCAGATTGGCGTCGTCTGTGGGCCCAACCCCCCGGTTAAGTGCCACAGTCCGAAGCCTCCTTCAGCCATGGCCCCAAAGCGAAGAAGGTGACGGTTGTATGTCGTCAGGCGGTCCCCCCCGCCTCCTCCCCCACTGAAGCATCCGTCCCGCAGCAGGGCGGTCACTCAAGGGTCGCAACAGCCACGCTCTAAAAGTTGATAGGGTCTTGCCCCCACAGCCTCTCGCTCAGCCGGTCAGAAGGCCGAGCGCCTAGCAGGGTTGGACCTTCAGGACCTCATCAACAACTGACAGCAAAAGGAACTCCGTTGCCAGATCGAATAGAACCGCTCCCCGAATGGGGGTCCCCATTCAAAGCATCGGCGGGGGGGGGGGGGGGGGGGGGGGGGGGGGGGAGGGGGGAAGCCTCTCACCCCATAGGCAGGGATCACAGAAGTCATCCTCCCTCTGAGGGCTGAGGAAAGAACAGAGTTACGCTTTCGTTAGCCAGCGGGCATCAGGGCCTAACAAGGGAGAATGAGTCCCCGTGACCCGAGCTGAATTCAAGAACTTCTGGGATGAGATCCTATGAGCTATTCGTCAGGAGCCCAAAAGTGACTAACATCTGAGCTACACTCGCACTGGCCCCATCCAAGTTAAGTCATCCTACGGGTTCACCTGATCCGAGGGACATGAAGATGAGGTGCTGAAATGCCTTGAACAAATGGAAGACCGTCTCGCCCTGATAGGGCAGGAGGAAAGAGAACAGAACAGAGGCTTCCGGCTAGTCTGATCCCCCTTTTGCCTCCATCATCCTCGAAGCTCCGGTTCCGAAGGACTTCAAGCCTCCAACCTTTGAATCATAAAAGGCCAATCCGACCCAGCGGATCACATCGAGAGTTTTAAAGCTCTCGTGATGATCCATAATGCCTCGAATGCAGTCCTCTGCAAGATGTTCCTCGCTACCATCCGAGGCTCAGCAAGGGAATGGTACTATCAACTCACCCCCAGCTCTGTCTACTCCTTCAACTAGCTCAAAGAGAGCTTCCTCACTTATTTCGTGACGAGCCGAATGACAGAAAAGACAAGTGACTCTCTACTAGACCCAATGCAGAAGGATGGAGAATCGCTTTGTGACTTCATTTAGAGATTTATGGAAGAATGCCGGTCCATCCCCTCTCCTGATTCTGAGGTCGCAATGGCTGCCTTCAGACACAACATTCGACACGACCTCCTTAAGACCTTCTTCGCCAAAAAGTCACATTTGGATTTCTCCGAACTTCTCTTACGAAGTGAGAAATACATCCAAGCCGAAGAAGCTCCTCATCGTCGGGACCAAAGGGAGCCCTCGTCCGGATACAAGTGAAGAAGTGTGGATGAGGAGGGGCCAAGGAAGTACAAGAGTGACGAGTGCGGCCAACCCTACCCTCCTCCGGTTCCTCGCTTCAACAAGTTCATCCCTCTCAATGCTAGCATCTCGACGGTCCTTATGGAAATTGAAGGAAATGAGCTACTCTGCCCCCCTCCTATGATGAACCTAACAAACAAAAAGAGAGAATAGCCGATGGTGTCAGTTTCACAGGGACCATGGACATGACACAAATGAGGGTCGAGCTTTCAAAGGCAGAATCAAAGCTCTCATCCATCATGGTCACCTCTCTGAGTACATCTAGAAGAAAAAAGTACAACCTTCGCCAGCTCGAGGAGCCATCAAGTGCACAGAGAATGATCAAGCAACAGGACTCCGAGCCCCTGGCCATTCGCCATTCCATCCATGGAAGTCCAATGTGGGGGGGGGGGGGGGTCTAACTCCTTATGAAAAGCATTCGTTCGAGAGAAGTCAACTCAGTGTACAATGTTCTTCCTGTCAAAAGTTTGGGGTTCCTAGTAACTTTCTCCGACTGTGATCTTGAAGGCATTTGAATGCTTCACTGCAATGCCCTGGTGATCAGCATCATCATGGTGAACTACGAAGTCTGTCGTATACTAGTGGATAATGGTAGCTCAGTGAACATCTTCTTTCTCGAAGCTTTTGAAGCCTCAAGATGTCTAGGGACAGTCTGAAACTTGTCGGGTAAACCCTCCATGGGTTCTCTGAGGTTCCGGTCCAAATCGAAGGGATGGTCACCATCGACATAACAACAGGATATTCCCCCACTCTCCGAACCAAAGTCATGGACTTCATGGTTGTTAATGTGAAAGCGACCTATAACACCATTCTCGGTCGCCCTGGCCTAGTAGCTCTCCATGTTATAGCTTCAGTGTTCCACATAAAGATGAAGTTCCCCACACCAACTAGGGTAAGAGAAGTGAAGGGGAGTCAAGAAGTAACATGGAGGTGCTATATAACTACAATGGGGAACTTGGTCCTCCCGCTCGAAGCCTTAGAGCTCTCCTAAGAGTGGAACGAGGTTGAGTCGGAACATATAGATGAACTAAGTGGACCCCCTTTTGGTTCCTCGAGAAGGACCTGGAACTCCGAGCACTTGATGAAGTTTACGAGGGTGCTTATGTAACTCCATGTTTCAATTGTACGTATTTTCTTTATTTTAGTCGTCTACTATATGTTTCCTTCTTTTGGGCTCATTTGCATTTTATCTAGTTAATTATTATTCATGTGAAGGCTCATGCTTCATTCTTTAGCCCAGTCTCATTTGAAACCCAACCCGAAACCCAATTATATAAAACCTAACCCTCTATCCCACAACTCCAACGGCCACCTCCCCAACCATATATATATATATATATATATATATATATATATATATATATATATATATATATATATATATAGCAATGCTCAATTGCAAACAGGTATGTTTGCATAGACCCGTTTCTAACTGAGCCGTGGACCGGGATCGTTTTGATTAAGATCCAATGGCCTGAATCTATCCCGCCCATGTTCTCCTCTATCTCACTTAACTTCAGAGGGGGAATATAAATGTGGTATTTCACCCCAAATAACTCTTCGACCTATTCACTCTCTCACACTATCTCTCGCTATTGATGAACTTGTATTTTTTTTTACAAATTTGAACCTAGGCTGTTGTTGACCTAGGTACTTCGAAATATTTTTTCAACCTTGGTTGTTGCTTTACACAACGGTCCAATGGCGGATCTGGGCCCAAGCAGCCCAAGCGGCTGCTTTGGGCCCCCAGATCTTTTAGGGCCCCCTTTAAAAAAAAATTTATCCACTGTTATTTTAAAAAAAAAAACAGAGAAAGGAAACCCAACCGTCTCCTTATTCTCCTGATTTCTCTCCATCTCAATCTACTCCCAAGTTCAACTTTTCTCTCCATCTCCTGATTTCTCTTCTTGATTCTTGTTGAAATCTTTCTTAATCTAGACAACTACTACTCCATCAGAGCCAGAGGGACCATCTCATTCTCGCAGTCGCAGCGTCGCCCGCGCACCACGCCCATCGTCGCGTCGCGCTCGCGCATCGACCATCGCCACGTCGCGTCGCGCGTCGCGCGTCGCCGCCGCGCCGCCTCGCCCATCGGCCATCGCCGCGCGGCCCGCGTGTCGCCTGCCCGTTACTCCGTTAGCCCGCGTTAGGTAACTAATCAGCCTTGATTCTCTTAATCTCTTCTTCTTCTTGAGTTCTTCTGTTCTTGTTTTTTTTTCATTTTTCAATTTTCAGTTATCAGTAAACAAAACAGTGTACATCTTCTCTTCTTCTTGTTGTCTTTTTTTTTTCCCCCTCTTCAATTTTCAGTTATGAGTTATCACTTATGACTTATCAGTTAACCCCACTGGACCCTGGTTGAGACTTGAGAACTTGAGATGAAAATTTTTTCATTAATTGCACTGTTGAGTTATTAATTTACTGTTGAGATTATGTAAAGAAATAATTACATTATTAATTTAGTATTTGTATTTTATAATTTCAGATATCATTTGGAGAAGGAGTATTCATTTCCTGACTTGGAACCGAAATTGGAGAAAATTATTGAAGATTTCAAGAAAAAGGGAAATTTCGAAGCTACAACAATCGGTACTATTGTTCCTTAACTTTGTTACTGAAATTTTGTATTGTTAATTTAATATTTTAAGTATGCCTCCTAGAAAATATGATTCCGGACATGAAAAAAGAAAAAAAAACAAAGAATTGAAGAATTTACCAAATCTCAAAAAGGTGCAATGGACAAATTTTTTAAAAATACTAAACAAACTAATTTGGCTAGTGAAAATGTTGAACCTCAAGGTTTGGTTGATGAGGAACATATAAATGAATCAATTGATGAGGAATTTGAACATGTAGTGAATGAAGAGCATAATAACGATGATAGACTTGAAAATTTGGAAAATGAAGAAGGTAACCAAGTTAATAAACTGGTAAATGAAATTGAAGATAATGAATATGTACACAAAGAGTATGAACCTTTAAATTATGATCCAGGTAAATGGGGGACTGTTAATCAAGATTTTAGAGAATTATTGGTATTAAAAGGTCCAATTAGAGTTAATGATATCAAATTTTCTCTAAATAATTTCAATAGACATTTCTCTTGCTCATACTATATTAGACAATTACAAAACGGAGAGAAACAAGATAGAGTTTGGTTGGAATATTCAAATTCCTTAGACAAAGTTTTTTGCTTTTGTTGTAAATTGTTTACGCAACAAACAAATGTCTCTAATTTGGTTTCCGAAGGATATAATGATTGGAGAAATCTTGGTCAAAGACTTAAAGAACATGAAACTAGTAGTGATCATCTTGCTTGTTTAAGTAAATGGCTTGAATTGAAAGTTAGATTGAAAAAAAATCAAACAATTGATAAAAGCGTGCAAGAAGAGATTAACAAAGAAAGGGAACATTGGAGGCAAGTATTAGTGAGGATAATTGCCCTTGTGAATACTCTTGCTAAAAATAATATGGGATTTCGTGGACACATTGAAAAACTTTATCAAAGAAATAATGGAAACTTTTTAAGTTTTATTGAAATGATCGGTGAGTTTGATCCTATAATGCAAGAACATCTTAGGCGCATTAATAGAAGTGAAATCCATTATCATTATCTTGGTCCTAGTATTCAAAATGAATTAATTCAAATGTTGGCGAATGAGATTAAAAATATAATTTTGAAGAAAATTAAGGAAGCGAAGTATTTTTCAATTATACTTGATTGTACTCCAGATATAAGCCATGAAGAACAAATGTCTCTAGTTGTAAGATGTGTAGATGTTTTTTCAAATCCAATCAAAGTAGAAAAGTTTTTTTTAGGTTTTTTGAAAGTGCATGATACATCCGGTCTTGGCCTTTTTAAGGAGCTTGAAAGTGAATTAGAGAGTAATCAACTTAATATTGATGATATTAGAGGACAAGGATATGACAATGGATCTAATATGAAAGGAAAACATAAAGGTGTACAAAAAAAGATTACTTGTAATTAATTCTAGAGCCTTTTACACTCCATGCGGTTGTCATAGTCTTAATCTTGCCCTTTGTGATATGGCTAACTCTTGTGTTAAAGCTACATCTTTTTTTGGAATTATCCAACGCATATATTGTTTATTTTCAGCTTCTACAAAGCGTTGGAAAATTTTCAAAGATAATGTAAAAGGCCTAACACGTAAACCATTATCACAAACACGTTGGGAGAGTCATATTGAAAGTGTTAAAGCTATAAGATATCAACCTTTACAAATAAGAGATGCTTTAATTGATGTAGCAAATTCTAATGATGATCCTAAAGTAATTAGTGAAGCTGCATCATTAGCCAAAAATGAAATGGAGAGTTTTGAATTTTTATTTGGCATGATTATTTGGCATAATTTATTATTTGCAATCAACTTTGTGAGTAAAATTTTTCAAAGTGAAGATATGAATATTGATGCCGCCATAGAAGAATTAAAAGGGCTCATTTCATTTTTTGAAAAATATAGAGAAACTGGATTTGATGAAACAATGATTGAAGCTAAAGAAATAGCAAATGAAATGGGTATTGAGGCAATATTCTATGAAAAACGGTTAGTTAAAAGAAAAAAACAATTTGATGAAACTCCCAGTGAAGATGTGATACAATCAGCTGAAGAATCCTTTAGAGTTAATTATTTCATATTTATTGTAGATCAAGGTCATTCTTCTCTAAGGAGTACGTTTGAACAATTTAAAACATATGAAAAGATATTTGGATTTTTGTTTGATTTGAAGAAGTTAAATTATGCTAGTGATTGTAGTTTGAAGAGTGATTGTTTGAATCTTGAAAATTTTTTGAAACACGGCGATGTCTCAGATGTGGATGGAAGAGACTTATTTTTAGAGTTGAAAATTTTAAAGGAAGTCTTACCAGATGAAGCAAAGAGACCAATTGAAGTGCTAAATTTTTGAAAGAAAGAATTGGCAATATTGGTTTTCCTAATGCGTGGATAGCTTATAGAATTTTGTTAACTGTACCAGTTACAGTTGCATCAGCGGAAAGAAGTTTTTCAAAGTTGGAGTTGATCAAAACTTATCTTTGGTCAACCATGTCACAAGAAAGGTTGAATGGGTTAGCCATGTTATCAATTGAACATGATCTAATAGGAAAGCTCGACTATCAAAGCATAACCAATGATTTTGCTTCTAAAAATGTGAGAAGAGTTATGTTTAAGTAATATTTTTTGTGTGTTTTATTTTGTAGGCAAATTTTGAATGCAAACAATGAGCTTGCTTTGGTGAACATGGATTCTGTATGCAATGTTAAATATTTAAATGTAGCAAGTAAGACTTTTTAAAATAGTTGAGATCATGTATTTCGTTTTTATTATTAGAGTTTGTCAAAGTTTCTTTTTGCCATGACACATTTTATAGAAAATGCGTACATTATCAATTAATTTTTTTTTGTAAGGATATATATATATATATATATATATATATATGATTTCATTTAAGTAGTTTGTCCTCCAGGCTCAAAGTTTGTTTGAATTTAAATAATTCTAATTTTTTTTTTGCAAACTTAAAAAGGGCCTCATTTTAAAACTTGCTTAGGGCCCCCTGAAACTCAGATACGCCCCTGCAACGGACTATGTATAACCTTGTACCCGAATTTTTAATAAATAAAATTAAAAATAAGTGGCACAATTTCCAGAATCAACTTCAATTACAATCATAAACATAGTATTAAATACAGGAAAAATTAAAACTTTTTATTACATCTTCTTTTCTTATAAAACACATCGGAATTAAATACATTAATTATAAATCTTTACAACACATAGAATCTTCAATTTGTATTTATACTCCAAGCTTTATTTACATCGATGCTATCCATAACTGAAAACCCTGCAAAAGTATATTGAAAAGTGGGCACATCAGTTAAATGCCGCTGACGTCAACTATAGTAATAGTGATACTTCTAATTCTCACAATCACAAACTTGATGCACGTTATTAAAAAAAATTCAAATGATACATAAACAATAATAAATAGAACATAGAACAACATGTGAAGCTAGGCTATGTGTCAAGTGTATGAGATGGAAACATAAAGCAAACATGCACAAAACAAGTCAAGAAACACAAATGCATATGATGATTTCTAATGCATACTTGTCGGATTCTATGTATCCCATACTATATAGGTCCAGTGCAAGCCCTTATCGTTCTCCCCTTTGTAGGGTTCAATCCCTCGTTAAGCAACTAACCTACTACGGTGATTACTTTAAGATTTAGATTATTCTATGAGTATCTAGTGTCATACCCAATAATTCTTGAGAATCAACTTTCCACCGGAAGTGATTTTAGGTACACTCCCTCACACCCCGATAATTTTGAAAATTGAAACCCACACAGCAAGCCAAATGGTATCGCATCACACGAATATCCCATGAGCGTCACATCGATCCCGATAATTCCGGAGATCAATCCCACACCGTAGGTAATTTCAGAGACTATTTCACTCACACCTCAATAATTCCGGAGATTATCTCACATCGCAGATCATATGAGACCCCCTGCCTATGTTTGCTCTTATTTCATCACAACTCCAACTAGTGCCTTTCTTTATGTTCATTATTATTAATTAAATCATATTCCCCCCTTAGAGTTGATATACCCAACCGGACTTAACTCTACAAAACTAGGAACGAAGGCCCCACTGACCCACTTCCTCAAAATCTCAATTTGCCGGCCTACTAGGGTTCCAATCAACCTCTAGAGTCTCACAACTCACTGCAACGATATTTCTAGGGTTCTCATCACATCCCTAACTCACAAGTCAAAACCCAACTTGGTTTAATATACAAAACTCTTTATTAATTGTAACACCCTAATTTTTAATTTTTTTTGAAAACTAAGTCTCCAAATTCAATTCTTTCAAAATCTATATCACTTTGATCATAAACTAAGAAAGTTATATTTCAGGAAAAATTTTGACAGAGTCTCCCCTGTAAATTTTGCCCCGAAACACAAAAAGCTTACGAAATTCTGCTCAAAATTCTGTAGCTCACAATCCACATAATATTTTCATGGGCTCCCCAAGCCAAAATGAGCAGATACACACAGGCAATATAATATAATGCTCTGGGGGCCAAACTCATAACGGATTATCAAATATCAAATAAAAACTATAAATTTCTTTGAAAAACGAGGTAAAATTTTAGAAAAATCCTTGTAAAACCTACCACAGAGCCCGGTACTCCACAACGAGATGGGTACGAGTCACAAACATACCATACCACCTCACACTATACTCATTATCGTCATATACATGCTTATACACCCATTATACAATTTAAACCATAAAATCACCTCTCATCCTAACTAATTAATACAAAACTTTTTAAAATAAATTCTCACCCTGCAAACTACGCCTCCTCTATGCACTGATGGGAACCTATAACAGTAGGGGATCTAGGGTAGTCCTCTGACTCCCCTAACCCCCCAAACACTAAGGGGTTAGCCATTTCTGGTGTGAGTATAATTATTAATCAAATAACAATTTAAAATAGTACAAAGAAAACAATTTAAACTTACGAATACCAAGTAAGGTAAGGCAACCCGAATCCTGAGTTCAACAACATCATCACTATAACGATATATCAAATACTTTGTCAATCCTGCATTCAACTATTCACTTACCCATAACTTCACCCAATTCTCTATATACATCACACTAACGACATATATCTTATATTTGCATAAGACAAGTCACATACGATCCATTACCTTTACATTTGAATTTCCTGACACAAATATCGCCCACAATTATTGCCACATGAGCATTTCTTTATATATACATACACATGATCTTACTACATCTTTTCTTCATCCTTATAAACCATGCACTTCATTTACTAGTATTATATACGGCATATTTTCTTTCATAATCATTTTCACAACCCTTCTCTCATTATATACATCGCACACATACAAACAACCATACCATCTACATCATCATGACATCTCATTACAAGTATTTAATTTACTGAATAACATCACAATTATCTATTTTTATAGCCTCCTAAACATACGCATTCATTTCCAGAATATCCCACTCATTTATGTCGGATCACGTAAATATCACATTTCATTTCACTATGCGAGGGACTTGCATTTCATCGCACCATTAGCACATCTCATTATTTCATTCAATTATTATTCAATCTGACTGATAACTAACTTACTTTCATCTTCACTCATTTAATTCTTCATTTCCATTAATCACTGACACTATTATGCCCACTCACCCTGCGAATTATGCCAAGGCAGGTAGTTCCCACCATTTCCACAGAAACAGCGGGCAGGTAGTTCCTTGACACAATTCCAAGGTGGAACCACTCATATCATACTGTATTTTACTTAAATCTCCATTCACAACTCATAATACCGCTTACTATAACTTTTCATTCTCATATTATATCTCACCTTACCTTTCATTCATGATTGCATAACTCCTCTTCTTTATTTCTAACATTCATTTTAATCGCATAACCTTCCCCACGCTTAATCTCATAATAACACATTCACCCCACGTATCATCACATTATAATTCACCATTTACTTTCTTTTCATTCCAATCTCATCATATCGCTTATTTTCACCATCATCTTTACTTTTATTTCCAACTCACAATACAAACAGCATATCAACAACTCACCTGTTTATCCTGAAAATTATGCCTAGGCAGGTAGTTCCCACTATTTCCTCCGAAATAGTAGGCGAGTAGTTCCTAGTCACAATTCCCAGGGCACACAAACTTATAACACAACTATTTATCTTATGGTATTATATCACGTATCACATCATAAACATAAGCATCTCTTCTCATTATATCATATTAACTCATGTCTTATAACACAAAACATAACATCTCAGTACACATGGAAATTTACTTGCATTTCATCGCATCAATAACATATCACTCATATCACAAAATGCCATTAACTTCACTTTCATTATTATCAAAATATACCCCATATCCCAAACATAGTTTGGGCAATCACATATCACACCCTAAAGCCGATAGCTTGGGTAATACTCACCGCACCCCAAACACATAGTCTGGGTAATATCACATCTCATCTCAAGCCAAATGCCAATATATACATATATATCTCCCGTAGTATATTCACATCTCCCATAATATAAATAATCTCCATAATATATCATACATCAATAGCTTTATATATACATACATTCTTTCAATACACATATACACCTTTACATTTTCTCCTTTTCAGTGCCCACACAACTGACCTCCTCGTACAACACAGGGATCTCTGTGCCTCCCATCCCGTACATTTCAATCCCGCTAACCCACCACATCACCCAGATCCAGGTGTCCTAAGCCTCTATCATTTTTAGGCTGGATTGAAAGTACGGTTGCGCGCTTGTCCAACCAAGACTAAAGCCAGAAGGCTAGTCAAAAACAAAATATAACACGCGGACCGATGCTCACACAGAGTCTTACACGTCCGAGGCTACGTCTTCCTCCTGGCCCTATACCAGCGAGGGAAACTCCTGATCCCCAAACATAGTTTGGGGCAATATATAACTCCTGATCCCCAAATATAATTTGGGACAATATATAAATATAACCCCTCTTCCCGGGTGTATCCCGGGCCTGTGGGGTCTAGCCCAAATCCCGGGAGATTGTGCGGCACTGCAATATTTAATTCTCCTTTATATACATATACATATCTCCTTTATCATACACTCCTTCACAATATAACTCCTGTTCCCCAAATATAAAATTTGGGGCAATATAAATATATATATAACTCCTGTTCTCCAAATATAATTTGGGGCAATATATAACTCCTTTATAATGAGACTCATTTATAATAACTCCTTTAATATAGTATCTCCTTTAATAAAATATCTCCATATATTCATTTATAATATATCTCCTTTATAATATTTCTCCATAAATAAATATATCTCCTGCATAACATAACTCTTTAAGAATATAACTGCTTTATAATACAATTCCTTTACAAAATAACTCCTTTATAAAATTACTCCACATATAAATATATCTCCTTTAAAACATAACTCGTTTATCATATAATTTCGCCGTTATCACATAACATGAAAGCATACATTCCATTAAATTCATAAGCATGCACAAACCATTAGTCTCATCCATTATCGTATCAAATTCTCATTTACGACCCACACGCCACACATACATCATATCAATTTCGCATCACTCTATCACATAAAATTTTCTAATTTATCACCCACATAACTCACCTAGTACACATACACCACATCATTCGCTTCATCTTATTATCGCATCACAATATCACATCATACACACCACACTTTCCATCCTATCACATTAGTCATAAAATCACACATCACACATACACACACATATCTCTGATCATTACAAACCCGAAGCATATAACTATTCATCTACAAATATCCACACGGCGACCTTAATTTAGAATTTGCATGGCACATTAGATACATTAAATAAAAACAATCATACTCACATAGCATCCCGCGAAGATTCGAAGCGCCATCTCGTCATCCCACATCCAAAGTCGCCAACATATCCTATTATCAAATTTCAACGCAATTAAGGCTCAAATCATTCAAACCAGTCACGGGAAAACAATAATACTAATTATCTTACTATCACACAGACATTTTTATTGAACGTCTGGGATACACGTGCGATGCACGTAATAATCTAATGTCTAAGGGATTTTTATTCCCCAAACAATTACTAGAACCCTTCCCAATTTATTCTAATGGCTAAACTACAATTTTCTACTACCATGCGGAAGATAATTTATATATATATAATTCTCATTTCCAAACCCAAAACCCTAATTTATTAGCAACTTGCAACTTCTCCATCAACTTACTAATTTCTTAACCCTAACATCAAAGTGAACCACTCACCAACCCTATATTTCATTACTAAGCAAAAGAATTTAAAAGCATACGAAAATACACAAATAATTAAAAAGAGATATACCATTACTAAGTCCTTTCTCCGAATCGACTCCACCACTAGCTAGAGCGTCCTCCAATTAGCCACCCCTCCAAATTAATTTGAAGATGACGAAGAAAAAGGGTGGATTTGATCGGGGGAAGCCATCGGCCGAGATGGGTTCGGTCGAAGCCTTCGATCGGGGGAAAAAAGAAGAAAACGGGAAAGGAGGAGGAAAGGGGAAAGGGTTTTGGGGGTTTTTTATAAAAGAAAGTTTATAAAATAAATATTTATAAAGGGTTAATTACAAATAAGCCCTCAGACCTCCAAAGTATTTCAAATAACCCCAACTCTATTATTTAATAATACCAACAATACAAAAATACACTAAATTTATCGCATAATAATCCCCCACAATTATAAAATAAAATAAAATAAACAATAATTCTTCACATAAAATTTCAACTCGTAGCTCCAATATATCAATAATACCAATCTACCACAAATATCCATATCGATATCAATATTTAAATAAAATAAATCAAAAATAATTTTTCACCACTCCAAATATATAAAAACAAGTATTTTCGGTATTTCATAAATTCGAGGTGTTACATTAATCACATTTCTTTTAATCAACTCATTGTACCATAAAAGACTCTTTCAAATATGGAAACATAATCACTTTACAAAAATTCTTTAAAAGTCAACTTTCAAATCTCACTTCCCAATCATCCATAAGTTCAATTTATTCAACTAGGAATTCAATCAATTCAAACTAGAACAAGCCTCTTAATTATACGAGATCTCATCCCCAAAAATATGAAATTCTTATATTCCCTAAAAGCTGAAATTTACCTCTTTTAGAAACTGAAAATACCCCTTGAGAACTTAAGGTTTTCATCTTTAAAACCGGAATATACAATCCCTCAAAACCGAGAGTTTAATCTCTAAAAATATAGATTTACTTCCTCAAAACGTTACTTGAATATATCAGAAACTTGCAACTAGATTTCGACAAAAATCTGAAATTTAACAACTTCTAAATTCCATCCAAACTCAATAAATCTCTCACAAATATTAGATTAAACTCATATATATATGCATATCTATATGTGTACTAGGGTTTCCGCACCAAAGCACACAAAGTCACACACAAAAAATCACTCGAAACACCAAAAAATCCAACCGAAACCCAAAAAATAGCAAGCTGATGTTGCGGGTTCCGAGACCTGGCAGTCCTAAACAGCAGCTAAGGGTTGAAAAATAACTAGAGCACCCAAGACCCAGCAGCCCCAACCTTAGGTTTTTGACCTCCAACCTTAGCCCCCAATATATTTGATGTATTTTCCATAAAAATCTCCTTCCATATACACATTGTATGCATGAACAATTGGGGTTTATCATCAAGAATTTTATTCGCATTAAAACAACGAAATAAACATTAAACTTTCCATCTTTTAATCCTTTAAAACATACTTCTCGAATTAAATACCAAGATCCAACATCTACAATCATATATGTTCTCATTAAATTTATTTCTTTAAACAAAATATTAATCTTTCATGCATAAACAACTTCTTCGTTCAAGACAAATTAATTTCGATCCATACAACAATTATTCAAACCCTAATCTTAAGCTTGGATTTTTAATAATTAAAAATAACGAATAAACATGAAAAAGTCTCAACTTTAAAATCAATCAAGCATGAATTTAAGAGCATGCAACAAGTTCTAATTATCTCTACAAATCTCCACCATCTACAATTAAATCTATGGTCCTACAATCAATTTTATAAATCCCAAATTTGTTCTTTTCTAATTTAGATAACAACTCATACAAGTCTCATACAACACACAATAGATTATAATCATCCACCATTAAACCTATGAATAACTAATCGATTCAATAGATAAAAATTTAGATCCATCATACATCATTAATATCTAACATTCAAGGTGAATAAACATGATCATCTCTTATAAAAGTTACATCTTTATTTCATATAAACATCTAAAAGTACATTCATTATGCATAGCAACCATCAACTCATTTTTAAAATCATGATCAAACTATCAAAACATAGATCTACAAATTCACAACAAGCCCTAGCATGATCTCTACTTGATTCGTCATAACAATATATTAAAAATACATCAAGAGACAAGAATACCACCCACCTCAAAGAAGATCAATTCATGAATAATAATAATAGAAAGAAAGCTAGCTCCTCCTCCCCCTTGCGAAAATCCAAAGATCCAAGCTCCAAACTCCAAGAAAAAAATAAAATAGTATTTTGTTGTGAACAGGGGAGGGCGGCTGCTGCTGATACTAATATAGGCCAGGGGTCCAGATCCTAGGGTTTTCCCAGGATTTTACTAAATCCCCCTCCAAAAATCAAATATTTACATATATACATGTATAGATCTTCCAAATCAAGTAGTTAATTAAATCAATTAGGGTAAGACCTAATCTCCCCTAAAAACTCCTAGTTGACCGGCCCCCAAAGCAGCCAGAAATATTCAAAATTCAAAATTTGCCTCCAAGTAGCAATTTTACATAAAAGTCCTTCACTTTGAAATATTTGCAAACATGCCATAATTTATTCATAAAAATCCAAAAAATTTATAATTATTACCCACTATAAAATATTAGATTCTCCAAATGAAATTTATGACTTATTATTTTCTAGAAAAAATATTTGCACGTATTTTGCATGTGCAAAAATGATAAATTTCAGAAAATGCTCAATAAATCAAAAAAATATAGAAAGTGTCACACCCCGCATCCCAAAAACATAGAATACGAGCGCGTGAAGAAGCCCAGCGAATAATTTTAACATCATCCATAAGCTGTAGGATCGACTCAGCATCACAATAAGAATATAACCAGATATATATACAACCAAGCATGCATGAATAATTTATTAAGCAACAGAAAATAATTGAAACAAATAATAATATTCCAAATAGTTTTCAAGTCTGGATCAAGATAAAACTCGGGAACATAAGCCCGTTACAAGTTTCAAGTAACAAAAGAATAAATAGTCCAGGAAGACAGAATATTTAAATAAGTCATTGTTTCAAGCGAAGCCTAAAATGTCTGCTCACCAATTCCAGTAGGCAACTCGTCTCCATAGTCTGTTTAATAATTATAAAAGGAAAAAATAGGAAAAACAAGAGAAACTGCCCTTGGTGCAAGTTAGGGCCACAAATAGTAAGAATGAGTACAA
This sequence comes from Hemerocallis citrina, assembly GCA_017893485.1. Taxonomy (NCBI): domain Eukaryota; kingdom Viridiplantae; phylum Streptophyta; class Magnoliopsida; order Asparagales; family Asphodelaceae; genus Hemerocallis; species Hemerocallis citrina. The sequence goes on along the minus strand of CM030367.1, from coordinate 137,380,510 downwards.
GAAACATGAAACAAAATTTAGAATCAAGAATATAATAGGGATGCAACAAGTAGTAGAAATTCAAGAATTAACTGGCAAGAAGGAAAACTCAAGGGATCAAGTTGGGTAACAAATACTAATAGTAGATCAAGTGACTAGTGATATATAAGAGTATCTAACATCAAGTGACAAGTACCAAGTGCAAGTGTCAAGTAATAAGTCTCAAGTCTAGTGTCAAGTTGTCAAGTACAAGTATCAAGTATCAAGTTGCAAGTGTCAATTATTATATTCAAGTATCAAGTCTCATGTAACATGTCATCAAGTATCAAGTAAATATGTATCAAGTTCATGTTTTCATGTTCAAGCCCTGTGGTTATTACTATCTAGGTAGCACTTCATGCATCCATCTTTTTACTACATGGTTGCTACATACAAATCAGTTACGTTTAGGCCTAGTGGTGGAGTCTATAGGGCGACGTACTCAGGTATCAAGTATCAAGCAAGCACGGTTCATGAACACGAAAATAAATAACAAGTTCACGAAGTGAGTCCATGAATACTAACAAATTCAAGAACCACACAGTGGGTTCATGAATACAACAAGTTCATGAGACAAGTAACTGCCTCCATGAATACATCAAGGTGCAACAAGTTCATAAACTGAGTACTGAGAAATATGGGCCCCCTTCCGAGTACACTTACCTATATTGTCCACTACTATGGTCTTTTCATTAAAACCCGGCTTGTTACTTTTATTAATTTTTATCAAGCAAGCATGAAAGTGTGCGAAACAAGTCAAGAAATCATAATCATGAACATGGAACAAGTTTGAGATATTTATATAGCATATTCGAGGGTCAACACGAATCAAAATATCAAGGACAACGAAAATCTCAATTCTGGACAGCACGACGTTGCTGTACCAAAACCACGATTCCCGTTGCTACAAAATAGCAAAAGTAGATCCGTCAGAAGATCTAGAAACTAGACTGCTATCTAGGGATGCTCTCGGATAAGGATATATCCGATCCGATCCGTATCCGAATTTGAATTTTTTGCAGATACGGATATGAAAAATTAATATCCGGGCTGATACGGATACGGATTCGGATATCCAAATCCAAAAAAATTCGGATGCGGATACGGATACGGATATCCTTTAAAAAAGCGGATTCGGATACGGATATCCGCAAATACATATATACACACATACAGGTAACAGGGAGCAAAGAGTACACACTAGAGGGCAGGTTCGTCATTTCCTCTCCCCCTTCCTCTTTCTTCCTCGTTCGCAGTCCCGCTCCACTTCCTCATTCCCCGCTCACTCTCTATTCTAACCCTAAACCCCAAATTGATTTTTTGTTCGATCGCCACTGAAGAATCGACTCCCCCCAATAATCGAGTCAATCGATCTCTCTTAACTCCTCCACGTTCCTCTTCCTCAACTTTGCCCCATTCGCTGCTCGCCGAAACCCTAGCTTTAGTTTGACCGCTTCAACTCTTCCCCGTTGAAATCCCCCCATTGTCGACTCTCTTCACCTCTCTACCTCTCCCGTCGATTCAAAACCTAAGAGCTCTACAAAGGTGGAGCCACTTTTGAAGGCAACAACAAAAAAATTGTATTTGGAATCTAATCCCTACCTTCTCTTCAAAACCCCCAAAACAACAAAAAGGTAGAAGAAGGAAGAAGAAGGAATAAGAAGAAGATGCCGAGAACGAGCGCCGTCGAGTTGCCTGGTTGCCCGCCCCCCAGAGCCCTGGCCAGTGGCCACCGACATTCTCGACCTCGTCAAAGGTAACCCGATTTAAAGTAATTTTTCTTGTTTTTTTTTGTTACAAATTTTGATTGCGGTAGAACATCAAGAAGAAGCTATTTTTAAATAAAATTTTAAATTTATTTTGCTATGATTTTTGAAGTGGTCGAAGCTCATGGGAAGTCTTCAATTCCTAAGGTTGTAGATACGTGGGGCCCACTTGATGCTTCGGGCGTGGTTGTTGGATCTTCCTTTGCCGATCACGACAGTCGACCAGTCTGTTCTCTTGCTAATCTGTAGTTTTTCTGCATTTACTAAATTGTTTGAAGTTGTTAGGATGCATATTGAGATTTTCTTGATCGAGTTGTTATAGTTTATGAAGATAGTCTAAGAAATGCAAGTTTAGTTGTCGACGTTAATCCTTACATGAGTACTTGGGAGTTGGGATAATGACATTATTTTTAGACTTTTAGTTATCTAATAAGAAGTTTGCAGCGAGGATTTGCTACATGAGTACTTGGGAGTTGGGATAATGACATTAATTTTAGACTTTTAGTTATCTAATCGGAAGTTTGCATCGAGGATTTGCACCACGAAGACATTGCACCACAATGCACACAAAAAAAGGGTTACAAAAATCACGAGGTTAAGGATAAAACGATGACTAAATAAGATAGTAACATGTCTGTTTAAAGTGTACAATAAACCGATAGGTGTACACCTATCTTCACATGTGATGCATGTGTCATATGGGACACCATGGTTTGTACATTCTCTGGTTGTGCTGGTTGGCTTCACACACTTGGATGAAGCATACTGCACAGCAGTTATAATTTTAATTTATTTTTTACTATGGCCTTTGGTTTCAGTTTGCTTTTGTTTTCTATGCAAACGAGAAAATCATCATTAACATAATTTTGTACTTATTTTTGATGAGCTTCATTTACTCTGATGTGTCTAAATGTAGTATTTGCTTTCTCGTTTGTTTGATAAATGCTGAAAATTTATTTATTTTTTCATTTATATTTTGTAGCTTGTAGCTGTGGCACGGAAGAATAATCTGGTGAGTTCTTTATTATTCATATGTTCTTTGTGCAAGAGTCTTTTTTTCTATTTTATAGAAAGTTGCTTTACTTTTAATGAAGTACAGGTCGAAATTCTTAATCCTTTGAATGGAGATGCTCTTGCTGCTTTCAAAGTTGGTGAAACTAGTTCTTTGGAAAATTATGTTGAAGAAGATCCAATTGCAGGGCTTCATTTCCTCAAAACAAAGAGAGACGAGTTATCCTCCAGGTGATTTTGTTATATGATACTTACATTTGCTTGCTTGCTACCAATTTTGTTCCAAATACCTCAAAACAAAGAGATTCGATTGTTTTCCAAATACCTTTTTGTTGTCTTATTCCTAATTGAAAAGATAAGTTTGCAATCTATAGTATCAGATGGTATATATAAAAACTAGTTTATGTTAAAAGATTAATCATAGTAGCTAAGAAAAGATTATATATGTAAATTGATACTCGTAATTCAGTGATATACATATCTAAGAACTAGTTAAGGAAATAAAATATAGCAAAAACTATATGTTTGATATCCGAATTCGTATCCGTTATCCGGTAGACCGTATTCGATTCGCATCCGTATCTGAAATTTGCGGATACGGATATGGTTTTTTTTTTACCGAGTCATATCTGTATCCGTATCCGAATCCATATTTGGAATGCGGATACGGAAGTTGGTTTAACCAATATCCGATCCGTATCCGATCTGAAAGCATCCCTACTCCTATCCGATTCCAATTCATATAATTAAGGTACATAAAAATTGTGGTAACATGTGTCAAAACAGCAAACTATACAGCTATTGTGTTCAGGCAGAATTTGGGATTCTGAGTTTATACATGTGAAACAGGGCTGTAACATTACTAATTAATTCTAAGAAAATTTGGGAAGGTTCTCTAGGGAGTCCAGCAACAGAATGAAAAATTTCAAGTCAAACTTTTACTGTTAATATAGTTAAATTAATTTGCAAAATAAAGATGTGCAGCAGTTTTCTGAATCTGCGACTACTGACACAGCTGCAGTAAAACTGCGATATCTCCTAGACCGTAACTCGGAATTCAAAAATTCCGGAGGCTGTCGATATCTAGATATCTAGAGATACATTTACTGTTCAGGACTCAGGTTCATATTTTGACTTCAAAGGGGTCAAAACATCAAGTAAAGTCCAGGACAGCAACAAGTGTGAATGTCTTTCCTGTATAAGTTGCATGATAACTGGTTGTTATGAGTCTAGATTAATTTGTGATACAAATGTAGGTATAGTGGTTATTAAATCAGCAAGCAACATCTATTTCTCATCTCAAATGGGTGCAAGATCATCACATCCAAGATACAACACACATCTACAAATCTAGGGTTTCTTAATTTCATGTGTTCATGTGACTAAGAGATAAAATGAGTCCAAATAATTGTAAATATGACAACGAAGGTGTTGTGACTCTTAATATTGTGGGGTCGACGAGATATAATATTAGATTAACAAATAATGAGATAAGAATGAGTCACAACTACAACCTATTTTCGGTATTTTCAAATAAATACTTGTACTAGAACAATAAATTGTACAAAGGGAACACTTGCCTTGATTGGATGAGGGCGTTGATCGACGATCGAGATCGGATGGATCGGATCGGAGCAGATCTTGATGGAAGATCAAGATCAAGACGATCGGACGGCTGGATCTGCTTAGATCTGAGCTGAGGATCACGATCGGATGGACGGCTGAGATCTGATCTGGCTGGGGAGATCAGATCTGATCAAGATCGGATCTTGATCAAATCCGATGGCTGAGATTCAATCCCAACCAAATTGTTGTTTTCCTTCTTCTTCTTCCCTACTTCAAAATAGAGAAAGAGAGAGAGAACGACGACGGCACTGTGGTGGGGCGGCGAAGCGGCGAGACTGCCACTGCGGCGACGGGACGGCGGCGACAGGTGCTCGACTGGGTGGCGACGGTGATCGGGAAAGGTGTTGTTGCTGTCATCGGCGTCTAGCTGTCGGCGTTGCACACGCGCAGCGCGGTGGGGCGCGATGCAGGGGGGAGTTGGCAATGCGAGTGACGCAGCCAGGGAGCATAGGCGACCATGGCGGGGGCGAGGTGACTGCCGGCGATGCAGCATCGTGAGCAGGGAGGCTGCACCGCGAAGCTGTCGCTCAGGCTGGCGAGGCGAGGGCTGCTGCATGTTGCGATGGGGTCGACGCGAGCAGGCAGGGAGAGTCGCAATGGCGCGCTGGTTTTGGGAAGTCGGCGCTGCACTCGCACGGCGTGGTGGTCGTCGTCGCTAGCGGCGCCACAGGAGGGGTCGGCATAGGTGGAAAGGCAAACGGCAGGGAGGCGGAGTGCAGCGGGGCAGCGGGAAGGAGGATGGGTTGGAAGTGATCAGTAGGAAGATGAAGAATGAACAGAGCGATGGAGAAGAAGAGTTGGCGGCTGGGGTATACACAGTAGGTAGGGTTATTAGGTTAGGGTTAGGTTATTAGTAGGGTATTTATGTAATAGGGTATTGGGTTGTTAAGGTTATTGGGTAATGAATCCAATAAGAATAGGGTAGGTTTTAATTAAAGGACCCAATAAGATAATGGGTTTGGAGATTATAAAAACTAATAGGAACAGTATTTAGTCAAATGAGTATTTGGGTTTAAAAATACAATAGGAAAATAAAATAACTAATAAAATGTAGGATTATATATCAAGATACATGTTTTACTACAATATGAAAATTATTTGAAATTGCTACAAATACAAAAAACAATAGAAATAGATTTTTAAAACAACGATCAAGATAACAATATTAATAACAAAAATAATAATTTTGATACACACATTAAAATGAGATTTGAGATAAACAAGTTTATGAAAACCCAAATAGTAATAAAATAAGATACAAATAGTCGATCACTTAGAAATAAACATTAAAGTTAGGATATACTATTATCCGAAGAAAATACAATTTCCGGTTTGAAAAGATTTTATTAGAATGTACAATTCGAGTTTAAAATAATACTGAATTTATAAATAATTAAAATACAGAAAATATTCTGAAAATATGTATTTACAGACTCAGGGGTTACAGAAAGTATATGGGTAGCTGTAAATCCTCTGTTCATGATCTCTGTTATATAGACAGGTTCTCGGAAATTAGGGTTTTAATCACTGTTTTGCAATAAAGTCCCCAACAATCCCAAAATTGCATAATTATATATTTACTCAATAAAATCAAGTCAAATCAAATTAGGGGGATAAATATCTCCCCCCATTATCTCCACTGCCAGATCGGCCTACCAAAATAGAAAACAAAATTTTGAATTCGAATTTTACCTCCAAACGACATTTTGCACAAACACCCTTTTCTTTCAAGATATTTACAAAAATAGTTTCTTTAACTAGAAAAATTCAAAAATTAAGAATATACTCAATTATAAATAGGTGAATTTATTCAGAAATTTAAAAGTGAAAATTTGCACCTCAAAATATTTGCACGTGTTTTTCACGTGTGAAAATGCCAATTTTACAAAAATTCAAAATAATTGAATGAATTGATTTTAAAATTATTTGTTAATTCAAAATATAATCCACCGAGACCCCCAGGCTCACGAGCCCCCTCTAAAAAAAATATTTTATTTTTGGACCCCCATTATGGGAAAGCCCACAAAAAAATAGAGAGAGGGAGAGAGAAAGAGAGGCCCAAAAGCCCACAAAAGAAAAAAGAAAAGAAAAAGAGGAAGGTGGGGCACGTGCGCACGTGCCCCCAAGTGACACATGTTGCCGCCACGAAAAAAATTGAGTCAATGTTGACCGGTCAACACTAATGTGACGCTACCCTGGCGTGCCACGTGGTGCCATACCCGATGCCACACCGGGTAGAACGAGTGTGAGATGCCACATGGACCATCAGATCTCATTATGCGCGCTCCTTATGATCGACGGTCTAGATTTCCTCCCAAGCGGTACGATTGACACCGGGTAAGGTGGGGAAAGATCTCCACCATCCTTTCTTTCAGATCTTCGTATCGAGCGTGATCAGCGGCTGAGATTTAATTGGGTAATTTCTTTTTTTAATTTGTTTATTTAAATATTAAACCGAATTAATTATTTAAAATTTTCAAAAAAATAATAAAAAGTTCTAAATAATTAATTGAAAATTCTAAAAAAAATTTATTAATTCATAAAAATATTAAAGTATTCCAAAAAAGTAATTATAAATTTAGGATAATTAACTAAAATTCGAAAATTATAAAAATCGGAAAATTGAATAAGAAATTCGAAAATTGATTCAAAATTGGAAATTTTCAGAAAATCTGGAAAAATCACAAAAAAATCTAGAAAATTCTAAAGATAATTCTGGACATTTTACAAACTCAGAGTAACACTGTTATACCTCGAGAAAGATTCAAACATCCCCGAAAACTTCCATAAGTTTTGTAAAACATTAAAAACGAGAGAAATACTCCTCAAAAGCTGTGAAACTATCTTCAGGAGTGGGAGCTTGTGATATGGGTAAAAATAGAACAAAATCGGGTCCATTCAAATTAGGCACGAATCTTAAAGCTCTCTAGGGGAAACGGTAAATTCCACTAGAAAGGGGTCTATAAATTGGACTCGGGCCTCTTTCAAGCTCAACAACCCAAAACGGATTTGTCAAACTCGATTTTCATAGCAACCCAAAATGAAGGAGTTAATGATTATCTAAAGATCATTTTAAACTCATTATTATCCATAAGAGACGGTTCAACAACTATATCTCTTTACAAGAGAAGAAAGTCAACTAGCCCTATCTCTTTATCAAGAGAAGGGTAACCGGCCCTATCTCTTTATGAAGAAGAGAATAATCAATTCTATCAAAACACCGCGAAGTATAGATAGATCAATATCTTGAAAAGGGCCCCCAAACCGACTATAAATACCCCTGTGTTTTGTCACTAAAAACTCTCATATATTTTCTGAGTTCTGACTTGAGGATCAGAGGGTCTATCACTGGGGCTAACCCCTGTGTTTCAGACCATTGCAGGTTGATCAGAGCAATCGTCGCTATCCAAATCAAATCGAACTGTTCAAACGAGTCAGATTCAGGAATCAAGATTAGTTGAAAATAGTCAATATTGGCTAGAACAAAAAGGTCAGTTCTTTTTATTATATCTAAAAGAATTCATATTATTTGTTTGCTCCCACATAGAAAAAAGCAGCAACACCGTGCAAGTCGTATCATAACTGGTAAACCCGTTATTCGGCCCACTACCCAATGATCCGATATTCATGACGATAAACACGTATACAACATGTGTCCCTATATAACTTAATTATACAACTAGACAGGATTATATAAATCTATGCCTATAGCATCAATAATCTTCTTCTATATTCTCATACAATTATACAATCATTGTAACATTCTTAAATTATCTACATGCATGAATAAATATAAGTTGAGCTACTACATCAAGTTTGGAATGCAAAGCTAAGACTATACTTGTTCACAAGAACGATACATAATGCACACACCATTTCATCAAGTTTGGAAAGAATGATTAAAAAAATATATAAGCCTGTTTAAGAAAACAATACAGTTCAAATAATAAATTGATTATATCATAATTGGGGATAAATTAATCAGTCATAAACAAAGTCGAAAAAACTGATGCAAATTCACCTAATCCAAAAACAGCAAAACAAGTGTTTGAGACATATAGTTCTCATACCAAAACTGAGTCTTAAAACTAAAAGTTAAAAGTTAACCAAACTAAAAGTAATGAAGTTTAACCCTTCAAACAAACTATTTATTCAATCTCTGAATAAATGCTATAAAACTTGTCACCTTCCAACAATTTTACTCCTCCATGTTGAGAAATTCCTCATCGAGTAAATCATCCAAGTAAGGGTCAAAGTTGAACACCACTTTCAAAACTCCCAAATATATGCCATCTACTATATAATTAAATGACTAACACAATTTAAGAATTTCATTAAAATTCATTCATTTTTCTTCATAAAAAGTATCGCACGGTTCAAAAAGGAACTTAGTACTAATCTTAGCCATAATAGCAAGGATTTCATATAATAGAGAATTCATACCACATTTTAAGATGTGATAGTTTCTAACTCTTTTAGAACCATACGATGTTTCTTATTTGGAATACTAAATATTATCAATGAATCAAACAAAGAAATACAATCATCGAGTTTGGAATGACTACACCTGACGTGAATTTTTCCTAGTGTATAAAATCGCAACAAGTAGTATAGTTAAGTTAAAAGAGTGTCGAACCCATAGGGACTAATTATTTTATTGAGTACCGATATTACTAGATGAACTACTATTTGGAAAATCGAAATTAAATAAAAAAAGCAAATAAATTAAATTAATCTAAAAATCTAACTAAATTAATTAAGAGGTGCGAAGTCTGAAAATTTGTTATTTATTAACTGCAAAATAAATTCTAGTGCTTTTGATTTCACCTAGTTTATCTCACACAATTTATAATTTCATATAAATAAAAAGATTATTTTTCCAAGTTGTAGACCAAAATCTCCAAATTATTCAATGTTTTCTCTCGAACAACACAACAAATATCTCCAACTAAAAGTTTGTCATATCTCTGTGCAAATTTAATTAATCGAAGACTCGTTAAGTTCTGTAGATTTCTTATCGGTCACATCAATCGCGGTAAATTATCTCTAATTTCGGTCAATTAATGGTGTTTAATTTTATAGTTCTAAATCAAAAATTACCTCTTGGTCTCTCCATGATCCAATAAATTATACAAACGTCGGTCAACCAATTGTACGCATTAAGATAAAAAATTAAACACACAATCATGGAAAAATAGAAAAATAATATAGAATTAAAATTGTGTTCTCAAAACTAGGCTACATCAAAACCCTAGAAAAATTAAATTTAGTTCATAATGGTTTTGCAACTAACAAACATTGTCTTGAATTGCATTATAGAAAAATAGAGAAAGAAAGGAGATACAGAAGAGACTGTTTTTGTAATATAAATTGCAAACCGAAGTCTCGATAATCGCGCGGAACAATAACTCTCTCTCATTTTCCTAATTGCCGAGCCCAGTGCTGACGTCGTCCTCGTGCCGCGAGCCGCCCCTGCTGCTCTGCCTCGAAGTCAGATGCGCCACTTCACTGAGCCACGTCGTCACGTTCCTCTCTTCTGCCTGTCTCTTACTTCACCTTCTTTTTGCTTTTTATAAATATAAAAAATCCTTTCTTGGGGCTGGAGCCTCCGCACACCAGCACACCTACCAACTCTGACACCTGTTCATTATACAGGAAAAAGTAGATTAGAGTTAGGTTAGGTAATTTAGTTTAGTTAATTAATTAATTAATTAATTAATTAATTAGAATATTTATATTAAGATTAATCTATTAATTTAATTAACTAATTTAATTAACTAATCATCTGGATCACGTGGTTGGAAAGAAATAACAGATTATTCAGGCACTGCGCTTCAACTATCTACCTGTTAATTGAAGATTTAGTTTTTCTTTTTAACTTATGGTCTTCGACGTTAAAAGTCGAAGCGAGAGAGTCTCTTTACGGTCGAAGACTAGACGATTCCCTTACTTGTCTCCGCAACCTTAATGCTATTTAATTTCCCTACAGTTATGTTTTTCTTGATAGCTTCCAATGTTTTTCATAGGTTTGAAGCAGGCTCTGGATTCTCTCTTTTGGATGCTGCTTTCATGTGCACTTTTTGTCTAGCTTTGCTTCGGACGTGCATGTTAAGCAGTGGAAGTTTTATTTTCTTTTCTCTCCCCTGTTTATAAGTCTTTATGATGAATGCTGTTCTAGTCTAGTCTGGATTGGATTATAGCATGGAACTTATTTTTGGTATGGTTGTTCTTATTTTGTTGGATCCCCGGCCTTTTGGTGGGCAGGCATTTCTTGCCTGTACCTCTGGATGTATCCGATGCTGGGTTGTTGTGTTTTGATGCGTTTTATTGTGCTAAAATATGGTGCTTGTCTCTATGTTTCTATCTACTTTGTAGTGTTTGCATCGAGGATGTTCTGTACGCTTACTGTGAGTTTTGATTAGTGGAGGTGTTTTTGCCTCTTTGTTTATTTATTTGGGTTTGTGTTTCTTTTCGATTAACCCCTACACTGTTTTTCTCTGTTAACTGTTAGCTTGCTACTTATTTTTCTCCCGGGTTCCGTTTCGGTGCGACCTATTGTGGTAGTAGGTTGTTGGTGAGATTTTTGGGAGGTTTTCTTTCTTTGGTTGCTTGGCCATGCCCAGACAGTTTGCTTTCCTTTTGGGCGTCGTGAGCATTTTCGGCTCTCTTTCCAATGTCGGCGACCAGTAGCTGCCAAGCATCGAAGTGTTTTTTCAGTGCTCCAAGATGTTCAGCAGATGCCTCTAGTTTTTTGCTCTCCCCTTCAGCTTGGTCCTTGGAGGATGGAGCTTCGCTATTGCCTCGCAAGGGCGTGTCCCTGGTTGTTAACGGCCCCTCCACTGTAGGGGTTTCGAGAGGGCGCACCGCTTCCTGGGGATGGCGTTTCAGCTTGCTGACCATCAACCAGTGGTGCTCTCTGGATTCTGTGTATTTGTTCCTACTGTTCTAGCTTGCCTATCTTTTTTAGCCTAACTCTTTTTGTCGCTGCTCTCTTTTTATCGCCTGTGTCGGTGGGTTTTATGACTTGTAAAACTTTATTTGTACAGTCCTTTGCTTTTATAATATTATTATTGCATGGCTGGAGTTGCTAGACTCTATCCGGTTCATCAAAAAAAACTCTTTCCTCATCCGTCAATCAGTATTGTATTTTGAAAATTATATAAATAAATAATAATATTTTCTATTGACTTTTCTAGAACCAAATTGTAAAATTCAAAATTCATTGAATCAATAAAAATTTAACAATCATTGTGCTTGTTTTGTTTGTTGATTTTTACCGAAAATATTCACCATTTTCATAAAAAATCTTATTCCTTCAAAAATAATTAATTAACTGAAAAAATATGGAAATTAGATGAATTATAAACAATATAAACGAAAACAAGCAATTTTTTGGGTAAATGAGTGCAAATATTTATATAAAAATTAGACACATCAAATACCCCCAAACTTTAGATTTTGCTTGTCCTCGAGTAAAAAGTAAAACCATGAATAAGGGAATAATAATCAATAATAGCTCAGCTCATCACACCAAAAGATCTCATCATACAAGCATCAAAATTTCAATTAAAAAATATAAACAATAGCAAATAAAGTAAAATCAAGCATACTCACTTATTCTAGTGCAATTATTTATTCATAATTCCAAACCCAATCATATTTGTCATGCAATTAACATAATTATAGTATGTAACAACTCCAACTGTGATTACCCCTTCTCACTACTACAAACCGAGTAGCAAACTAGACTTTTTTTTAATATATTTTTTTGTCTCTTCTCTAAGTTGTCACTTGCCTTTTTACGCGAAAGCAAATATTTGTGATGAATTCACCCGGTTACTCAACAAGTCACAAACTTAGAGTGATTTGCATACTCATATTTCAAGTTGCCGATTGACGTAAAAGTAAATATTGGTGATGAATACACCTAGTTACTAAGCAACTCAAAACATTGGAGTAAATAGACTTTATTAATTTAATTTATTTACTCATTATCACTCTATTTACTTAAATTCTGTTTAGGACTAGATCAAAGGGGATAATCACATTTTTATTTTATGTATAATCACATAACTGTCACAATTGTGTAAGAAATTCTGGAATTCAATAATCCTAAAGTAAATAAGTATGCTTAATCTTGCTTTATAAGATATTGTCTATCCTAAAAAAAATTATTTCGATGCTTAGCACAATAAAGAACTTAAAAGTGTAATGATAAGCCTAATTGAACTCCCTTTTATTTTGTTTTTCTTTTCAAATATATATAAAATAAAAAATAAATTTGTAACCCATCTCCTAAACTTGAATATCACATTATCCTCAATGGGAAAGGAAAAGAAAAGCAAAAAGAATGCAAAAAATTCAGAATTTCTCCCTTTATTCGTCTTAAAAATTCTGCACGCGCGGCGTTCAGTGTTTTAGCGATATCTGGAGCTGTAGGTGTCCAAATGGGATGATTTATTTTTTGTTGGAAAGCTAAGACGATAGGCTACAATCGCTCTTTGAAGCACTTTTCCAGATTCTGACTCTATCTTGCTAAAAAATAGCCATCAATACAGGTGTAGAAAACAACTCTTCCTGGCGACTTCAAAACTCATGCAATCCTACAAAATAAAATCAAAAACAAAAATTATAATAAACTAAAATAAAAATCAAATCTAAATGCAGTAAAAGAAAACATGGGTTGCCTCCAAGAAGCGCTAAGTTTAAAGTTTTCAGCCAGACTTGGTGGCTGATATGGTCATGTAACACCAAGATCCAACAACATACGAGCCTCTTTTCCAATAATTATCATCCTGTGCATCAGTCAAGCTTGATGGTAGTGGCTCAAATTTTAGTCGTTTCTTTCTTGAAGATAGAGTCTTTGATATCCCCACCTCCTTGAATGTCAGCTGAGAAAATGGATGAATAAATGGTGCAGCATCCAAATACATAACATGTTCAAAAATATTTTCTTTCTCAGATGCAAGAGTTTCTGAATTTGTTGGACATACTTCGATTGGCAACTTTTCAATTTCAGCACTATGTTTCTTACCCACAATTAAATTAGTTTTGCTTACCTGAAAAGATGACTGTTCTTCGGTAGGAAACTCCATGGATTTAAAAATATCAAATGTTACTTGATCATACTGCGTTTGTTACTCCACAATTTGTTCGTACTCTTCTTTCTTTACAACCACATTTTGTTCGCCATTTTTTTCTTGTGGTTACTCAATTGTCCTCCCGCTTCATAGTGTTATTGCTTTGACATCCTCCGTGGGGTTGGTCACGGTGTTGCTTGGTAATGTTCCTGCCATTCTTTCATTTAGAATATTTGAAATTTGAAAATTTGAACCTCAAGATTGCGAATTGAAGCTGAAGTTGAAGTTGCAACATTTTGGATTGCCATATCTGTCTTCTGCATGTATTGTATGAACATATCTTCAAGTGTCGGCTTCTTTTCTTGCTGTGGAAAATTTTGAGGTGGTCTAAATACTCCTTGATTGTTGTCACAAGAAAAATTGGGGGTGTTTCTCCATCCTGAATTGTATGTATTTGCATAAGTATTGTTTTACCTTTGAAAGTTTGACACAAAATTTGCATGTTCGGCATTTCATGGAGGAAAAGGGTTCCCCACTTGGCAATTTGCACTTAAATGATTTTCTGCACAAAAATCACAAATCATATTAGATTGAATTGCATTAGAATTCATATGGCCTAACTGATTAGATAAAATATCGATTTGTACAGTTAAAGTAGTAATAGGATCAAGTTCAAAAACTCCAGCCACTTTTCTTGGCATTGTACTCTCTGAAGACCACTGGTAATTATTAGATATCATCTCCTCTAAAAGTTCATAGGCTGCTTTGTGAGTTTTGTTCATAAGTGCACCTCCAGCTGTTGCGTCAACCATAGATCGGTTTGTAACTTCCAAACCATTATAGAATACTTGAATTTGCAGCTATTTCAGTAGTTCATGATGAGGACACTTTCTCAATAACTCTTTATACCTCTCCCATGCATCATACAAAGACTCAGTCTTAAATTGAATGAATGTGGTAATATCATTTCTTAGCTTTGCTGTCTATGCCGGCGGAAAATACTTAGCCAAAAAATTTTGTGCAAGTCCCTCCCAAGTAGTAATACTACCGGTTGTAAAAAATTTAGCCAAAGCTTCGCCTTATCTCTTAGTGAAAAAGGAAAGAGTCTCAATCTGATTGCATCATCTAATACTCCGTTGTGCTTGAAAGTGTCACAAATTTCAAGAAAGTTTGCAATGTGAACATAGGGATCCTAGTGCAGTAGTCTTTAAAATTGAACAGCCTGTTGAATCATTTGAATAATTGCCGGTTTAATCTCAAAATCGTTAGCTTCAATAACCAACCTCATTATGCTTGATGTTGTTCCATTAATTGAGGGCATAACATAGTCTCTCAAAGCCTTGTTCTCATAGTTGGCCATGCTAATATATTTGTATGTCCTGAAATATAAGTATTAAAAAAAATAGAAAAATTAAAAAAATAAATAAAAAAAAAGTAAGTCAAAAGAAAATAAAGAGATAAAATAATAATAAAACAAAAAAATTAAAAAAATCCAAACTAATAATAATCTAGCAATTTTCAATATCAATAAAAGAATAACTAGTCTCCGGCAACGATGCCAAAAACTTGATGTGAATTTTTGCAAGTGTAAAAAATCGCAACAAGTAGTATAGTTAAGTGAAAAGATTGTCGAACCCACAGGGACTAATTATTTTATTAAGTACCGATATTACTAGATGAACTACTATTTAGAAAATCGAAATTAAATAAAGAAAACAACTAAATTGAATTAATCTAAAAATCTAACTAAATTAATTAAGAGGTGCGAAGTCTGAAAATTTGTTATTTATTAATTGCAAAATAAATTTTAGGGTTTTTTATTTCACCTAGTTTATCCCACACAATTTATAATTCCATATGAATAAAAAGATTATTTTTCACATTGTAGACCAAAATCCCTAAATTATTCAATGCTTTCTCTCAAATAATACCAAAAATATCTCCAACTAACAGTTTGTCATATCCTTATGCAAATTTAATTAATCAAAGACTCATTAAGCTCTGTGGATTTCTTAACGATCACATCAATCGCGGTAAATCATCTCTAATTTCGCTCAATTAATAGTGTTTAATTTTATAGTTCTAAATCACAAATTATCTCTCGGTCTCTCCATGATCCAATAAATCATAGAAACGTCGGTCAACCAATTGTACGGATTAAAATAAAAAATTAAACACACAACTATGGAAAAATAGAAAAATAATATAGAATTAAAATTTTGTTCTCAAAACTAGGTTACATCAAAGCCCTAAAAAAATAAAATTTAGTTCATAATGGTTTTACAACTAACAAATATTGTCTTGAATTGCATTATAAAATTAGACAAAGAGAAAAGAGATACAAAAAGAAGTGTTTTGTAAAATAAATTGCAAACCGAATGCCTCAGCAACTCTCTCTCCCTCTCTGTCCTCTGCCTCGGTACGTGCTCCTGAGTCCGCTGCCAAGTCAGCAGTGCTGACGTCAGCAAGACAAAGCCCCCCTCTCTCCTGCTTCGTTTCTCTCTGTCTGCGTTTACTTTGCTTTCTTTTTTTCTCCTTCTTTTCTCCTATTCCAGCCGCCACACTTCACGCCACCTGCTTCCCCCCCTTCCTCCTTTGTTCCTTTAGAGTATCCACAGTCGTTCAATGTAAAAAATGGCAAAATGCATATTTTGCCCATCCAATTCGATGAAACGCTGCAGTCGTTGAATGGCAAAAAAATGCATAAGGTCGTTAAAAAAGAAACAGACGAAACATGATGTTTCGTCTGTAATTTAAAAAATAATTTATACTGATAAAATATTAATAAAAAATACGGGACGAAACATGATGTTTCGTCCCAAAAAGGAAGAAGTTTTTTTTTTGCAAAAAAAAATTGCAAATTTTTTTTTTAAAAATTAGTTTGTAAATAATATTTGCAAAAACAATTTAAAATTTTGCAAAATAAATTTAAAAATTTGCAAAAACAATTTAAAATTTTACAAAATGTGCAAAAAAATCACAAAATCGGACGATACATGATGATTCGTCCGGAATTTGCGGAAATTTTTTTTGCAAAAAAAAAATCGCAAAAACAATTTTAAAAAATAGTTTGTAAAAAATATTTGCAAAAACAATTTAAAAATTTGCAAAATCAATTTAGATAATTGCAAAAAAATTAAAATTTACAAAATTAATTTTTTTAAATAAACTTTTTTTAAAAAATTGGATTGGGATTTCGTCTCACTTGGGACGAAACATCATGTTCATTCCCACGCTTAAATTCATTTAACCGGTTATTTTATTTGGTTTTTATTTTAATTTTACTTCGGACGAAACATGATGTTTCGTCCGATCAATTAAAATAATAATTAAATAATCCATGTTTCATCTGCTATAATATGCATTTTGCTATATGGAATGCTATTTTTCCCTTTCTACTGTAGACGATTTGTCAAAAAATGGCAAAATAGCTCACGACTGTGTGAGCTACAGTAAAAAAAATGGGAAAAATGGCAAATAAGCAAACGACTGTGAATGCTCTTACACTGCATATATATATATAGGTGTAGATATAGGGTAGTAGGTAGGATTAGGTTAATTAATTATAATTATAGTTAGTTAGGGTTAGTTATTATTAGTTAATTAATTAATTAACTTAAAAATTAATTGATTAAAATTAATCCATTAAAATTTTAAACCAATCAATTAACTAACCCTAATTTAAATCCACTCAATTTTGATTTTTATTACAAAATTTTATTCCACCCCCAACTTGTTCAAAATATTTTTTATTGATTTTTCCATGAGCCAATTTGTAAACACGCGCATTTGAGTGCTCAAATTTTGAAATCTCCAACCTTGTTTTCTTCCATGATTTCACGCAAAACGCCCACTTTTGCACTTATCCATCTCATTCCTACAAAAACAAACAAATAAATAATATTGAGTAGAAATAAGATAAATTTTAAAGAAATCAATTAGAACTCGCAATTTTAATGCATAAAAGAGTATCACAAATTATATATAAATTCCACTCATCAAATACCCAAACATACTCACTTTTTTACAAAAGGGGAACAATAGGTTTTGGATTGCATTATAGAAAATAGAGAAAGAAAAGAGATACAAAAGGGACTGTTTTTGTAATATAAATTGCAAACCAAAGTCTCGATAATCACGCGGAACAATAAGTCTTTATCTCTCTCTGTCGTTTTCCTGATTGCCGAGCTCAGCGCTGACGTCGTCCTCGTGTCGCGAGCCGCCCCTACTGCTCTGTCTCGTAGTCAGATGCGCCACATCACTGAGCCACGTCGTCACGTTCCTCTCTCCTGCTTGTCTCTTTCTTCACCTACTTTTTGCTTTTTTTAGGCTAATGCTAATATGTGCCCTAAGGGCACATGTTAAGGAGTAATAAATTGGTCATGGTCTCACCCTTTTTATTTTGGAACAAGTGATAATTAATTGCAGTAATGGTCATGATCCCACCCTTTTTATTTTCGAACAAGTGATAATTAATTGCAATAATTAAACTATTGAAACCTTGTCTTTTAAATTTTTTAAATACCAAATTACCCTCGGTCAGATTCACTGCGAGTACGTTAGGATTAGGATTAGGGTTAGGGTTAGGGGTTAGGGGTTAGGGTTAGGGTTAGTGTTAGGTTTATTTTATTATTTTATCTTTTAAATGACTAATTTATTTTAAAGTATTTGATATATTGAAGCCAAAAAAAATTTAAAAAAATGTCCAGCAATATTAATGAAGCAATGGGTAAATTTGTCATTTGCATAAAATAAAATTACATTGGTAATGACCATTCTAAAATTGATTCAATGTTACATTTAATTCATTACTTTTGCTATTTTCAATAAATATTTAATGCTCCTTATCATGTGCCCTTAGGGCACATGTTAGCATGACCCTTTTTTTTAATCTTTTCTTGGGGCTGGAGCTGCCACACACTAGCACACCTACCAACTCTCACACCTGTTCATTATATAGGAAAAAGTAGATTAGGGTTATGTTAGGTAATTTAGTTTAGTTAATTAATTAATTAATTAATTAGAATATTTATATTAAGATTAATCTATTAATTTAATTAACTAATTTTTTAACTCTTTCCTCATCCATCAATCTGTACTGTATTTTTAAAATTATATAAATTGATAATAATATTTTCTATTGACTTTTTCTAGAACCAAATTGTAAAATTCGAAATTCATTGAATCAATAAAAATTTAACAATCATTGTGCTTGTTTTGTTTGTTGATTTTTACCGAAAATATTCACCTTTTTCATCAAAAAATCTTATTTCTTCAAAAATAATTAATTAACTGAAAAATATGAAAATAAGATGAATTATAAACAATATAAACGAAAACAAGCAATTTTTTTGGGTAAATGAGTACAAATATTTATATAAAAATTAGACACATCAACACCTCACAATTATCAAGTTTGGAATTAACTACAAAGTATCTTTTCAAGAAACATGTCATCAAGTTTGGAATGACATTAAGACAAAAATAAATATCGTGAAACATATCTCACCGTCTTTTCCATGCTTTATTTTAGAATAGTTAGCAACCAAACTTTATATAAAATTATAATAAATTATCAAGTTTGCAATGAAAAAACATAATTAAATATTTGGCCTAACCTTACTAGACTATTAAAGCACTTCAAAAACTATGATGTTGAACATTTTCATTCTCCATTATCTTCTTGGTTTATTAATCTACAGAAAAGCTAATAGTCATAAATATTGTGCGTTAAACTCAGAACACAAGTTTGATGAGACATCCCTCTCATTTCCCTACTTGATCAAAGTAATTGCATTTATCTTATTAAGTATGTTAACTCAAGCATGATGGATCTTCAAATCCAATTCCCTACTTATTTTGAGTGTTAGTTATCTAGCTAAACCTTTTTAAAGAGCATATGCCACATTGTCTTTAGAGCGTATATCAAGTAACTCAACATACCCCTGGAGAATTCAACTTTGCTTGTCTAAGTTTAACATTCCTTTGTTTACCACTGTAGAGCGAATGTATCTCTCCTGACTTAGCAGACTGATTATCATTATTAATCGATATAGAGCCCACTACAAAACTCTTTATAGCAGAAATTAGACCTACCAATAAGCTTAGAATAATCAAGATGTCTAACATGATCATCTAAATTAGGCTCCAATTTATTATTTATATTATATGGAGTTCCTATGGCCTTCCCACCAATGTATCCCCACTGTTCCAATATTGAACCTATGTAGTGTGAATGACTAAGTGTTATTCCTTGTTCATTAACGCCCACTTTCATACACAAAATGGCATCCATTATCTCTAAGTCTATCATGCTAAAAGTTTTAGATAACATCGATTTTACTTCATAACAATTCTAATATCAGTGCCACAAATTAACATGTTATCAACATACAAGAAAACCAAGACAACTTTGACACATTTATTAAGAATGTATAGACATTTAACTGATAAATTTGGTTCAAATCCTAATTCTCTAACAGTCTTATCAAACTTTTTATGTCATAGTTTAGGTGCTTGTTTAAGACAATATCTGGATTTAATCAATTTACATACATTCTTTTCTTGGCCTATCACTACAAATAATTCAGGTTGTTTCGTGTAGATCTCTTCAGTGAGTTTACCATTAAGAAAAGTAGTTTTAACATCTATTTAATGTACTACATATTTTTCAATAGATGCAAGAGATAACACAATTTTAATGTAGCTTCATGACAAACAAGTGAATAAACATCAAGAGAATCAATTCCATGTACTTATTTGAATCCTTTTGCTACCAAACGTGCTTTATACTTATCAAATATGTTATTAGGGTTAAGTTTATTTTTAAGTACCCATTTACATCCTATGGCCTTTGCCACCTTTGAAAGATCTACCAAAGTCCAAGTATCATTATTTCACAAAGAATCTATTTCATCTTGTATTGCCTCCATCCACAAATAAGAATCTCTATGTTTTACTGCTTCTTCATAAGTAGTAGGATCATAAAGGTCATGAAATGAGTACCATAGTATCTAAGTGTTCTATCTCTTGTGAAAATTCTCTTAGTTCCTATTTGACGTTCAGTGAGTGGTGTAGGATCATTATCCATGACAGTATCTATCTGTTTGGCTATTAACCCTGAGTCTGTAGTTGTGTTTATATAACTAGATAAAGAAATGCGCTTATCTTTAAGAAAAAAAATTCTCAAAGCAAACGGCACCTTTCAACTCTATCACATGATTAGTTCCTACTTTAGTCATTTTGAGATCAGGAATTTTAACGTATGCAACACAACCCCAAGTATTTAAGTTATTCAAATTATGAGAACGTTTAAATCAAATCTCATAAGGTGCGGTAGAAAGTTTAGCATGTGGTAATCTATTTAGATTCTAACTTGCTGCTAATGCAGCTTCCCCCCAAATAACACTATGGTAAGACAGCTATTAGAATCATAGAGTTTGACATTTCAGTTTTTGTACTAGTCTTACATTTTGCTATTCTATTTAATTGAGGTGGAAAAGGGGTTGTAGTTTCTACAACTACTCCATATTTATCACAGTAATTTTAGAATTCTGTAGATACATCCCCCCTCCCCTCACTTCTAAATCTTTTAATTTTCGAGTCAAGTTAATTTTCCACACGTTCCTTAAAAGTTTGGAATACATCAACTGTTTCATATTTAAATTGTAGCAAATAAATATGGTAAAACCCATAACAATTATCAATAAATGTTATCAAATACTTTTTTCCCTCCACAAGTTTGAAAAGTTTTATAATCACAAATATAAAAGTGTATAAGTTCTAGTAGTTGTGTACTTCTAATTACCTGATGGAAAGGTTTTATAGTCATCTTAGTTTGTGCACACACTTCACATTTAACAAATTTCATTTTTGTATCTAGTAGTGAATTACAAGTTTTAGCAATATGTTGCATTTTACGATAATTCACATTCCATTATCTACGATCCATAGTCATTGGGTCCAATGAATTATTATTGCTAGCATGGTTCAATTCATTTGCTAAACTTAATCTAAATAAACCATTTTCAAAGTAAGCACATCAAAAATAATCTGAATTAATAGACATATGAAAAGACTTTCCAAGTTTGCATAGTCTACTAATTGGAATTGCATTTTTAGCTAAACTAGGAATATAAAGAACATTCTATAAAATCAATGTTTTACCTAATGAGTGTTGCATTTTGACAACTCCTAGTTCCTTGACCTGGATTGTGCTACCATCTACTATGGACTCAATAGGGATGGCATTCGGGTCGAACGGGCCTGGCCGGGCCAGACCCGTCCGGGTTGGATGTTGACTTGGGCGGGTTCGGGCCGGGTTGGTGGCTTAACCGGGCCGGGCCGGGCTGGGTCGAAAAGTGGAAATGGCGATCCGCCCAACCCGTGAACCCTTTCGGGTCCAACCTGGGTCGGGTGGGGTCGGGTCACCGGTTGGCCCGTTTGGATAGATTTTTTTTAAAGCTTAAAATAATAATAATAATAATAATAATAATAAACATTAAAAATCGTAATAATAATAATAAGATTGAAAGAGTCAAATTGCCAAAAAATATTGAAATATTATTCATATGATTTTAAGTTAATAAGTTATACAAGTTTCATAATTTCTAATGAAATAAAGAATTCAATTCACAAATTTGTTTTATACACTAATATATTTCTTATATACAATTTCAATTTACTTCAATTTTTCTAATTTGAAATAACAAGTACAGATATAATACAATTTTTTTTATCTATTTACAATTATCTTCAAGTTGATGGCCTTCAATTTGTTGTTGTTGACTTGTTGTTGTTGGTCTTGAATTCTTCATTTTGGTTTCGATTGTTGTTGTTGTTGTTGTTGTTGTTGTTGTTGTTGTTCTTTTGGCGAGTTGCTCCCACTTGTGGACGTAGATAATACTTTCCTTTGTGTCCTATCTTCAGCTTTCAGTCAGTCTTCTGTGCAAATGAGCATCTCTAACGTATCAGGCTTCAAGCGATTCCTGTAATCAATTAAAACCCTGTCACTTGAAGAAAATGTACTCTCAGAAGCAACTGTAGAGACATGAGGAGTTAGTAAATCTTTAGCCATATATGAAAGAATACTATAAGTGTGCTCATGGTCTTTCCACCATTGTAAAATATCTAGTGGAAAAAAGAAGACTCAGAATCTTGTTGGTTATACCAATTTAATTCATTTAGTTGATTAGTCCTAGGTTTTTTGGATTGAATTTGTGCAAGTAAATTAAATATTCTATCATCAAATTTACTCTTACCCTTACCTTTAGAACTACCAGAAGAAGAACTAACTACAGAAGTTGTACTACTAGAAGCAAAAGATCGATCATAATAATCATACAAGTTATTTAATGTAGATTCAAATTTAACTAAAAAAGAAGCGCAATCAATTTCTATTTCTATTTCTTCATTTTCCCCAAGTAATGAAAAAAACATTTCAATCAAATTCTTCGTACCTTCTAATTTGATACAAGGATCCCTAACGGTAGCAACACAAATCAACATAGGAGGAGGATAAAAATACTTCAAAATTTTTTTGTATACAGGTTTTACAATATCACCAACAAAATTATCATTTAACATTTCATTAAATGTTTGCATCACACTACCTATTGAAATAAAAATGCTACTAGAAGTAGATTCATATGTTTTTGAAAATTTTAAAGTTGCGGTTTTAAAAGGTTCTTAAAATTTCAACAAAGATTCGGCATAAAACAAATCTGTGGGAGTCATTTCAAAATTTGGCGTATTTTTTGTGATACAAAAATCATTTACAACTGCTTTACAGTCGGTAACAACATGTAGTAAATCAAAAGTAGAGTTCCATCGGTATTTAACATCCTTTGGAAATCTTCTAAAAGGTACATTTGAAATCCTACACCAAATTTTTCATTCTTGAAATACGCTGGGATTTAATGCAATGAATGTACACAATTTCTAATTTTAAGTATATATAGATCGACTATTTTTAATGCATCTTGAACACATAAATTTAAATATGACAAGCACATCTAATATGAAAAATATTGTCAGATAGAGGGTTTAATGCAGATTTTAAAGTAGTAATTGCTGCATTGTTGTTAGATGCATTATCAAAACTAATACACATAATTTTATTGCGAATATGAAAAACATCACAAATTTCTAAAATATGGTTTGCTATTTCAACGCCACTATGGGGATACGGCAACGCGATAAGTGATATGATTCTTTTTTGAAGAATCCAACCATTGTCGATCCAATGACAGGTTATTCTCATCGTTGGAATATTGTTGACACCCGTCTAACAATCCGAAGTTAAACTAACTCTACAAGTTAAACTCCATAAAATTGCAATCAAAGCGTCCTTCATTTCATTGTACACTTTAAAACAATCTGATTTGCAAATATTTCTCGGGATTTTTCTAAAATGAGGGTTTAAGGCCGTTTGATTAAAATTTTTCAAGTTCCTACTCTCGGGATAAGAAAATGGTAACTCTTCCTTTATTACTAATCGGGCAATTTCTCGACGAACAAGATCGGGATCATAAGGGGTGTCTATCAACTGGACCGGTCCTAGGATTGATTTTTTGTTGGCCGGGTAGGTCAACAAGAAGGTCTTTTTGGTTATATTGGATGTGTCTACTAATTGTACCGGTGCCATCACCCCTCTTGAATTTGTATGCCTTAGAACATGTTTTACAAACTTTCAACCTTATACCCGGATTTTCTTCGTCCGGGATAAAATCGTAAAATTTATGCCAATCACTACTTTCTCCTCTACTTTTCCTACCACTATGGGGTTGTGTGGTTTCGGTTGGTTATTGTTGTTGTTCTTCTTCTTCTAATTGTATGTCTCCCACAACCTCATCGTGTGTACCCCATTGTTGGGTAGGAGGATCATGGTACTTTTCGGCGGGCTCACTTTGAGACAATTGGTGGCCTACGGGAAGTGCCGGTGGAATCTTGCCCACTTTGGCTACGATCACTACCGCGTTATCTAGACATAATGTAGTAATGTATGTTAAAAAAAAACTACACAATGTAGGAGGGATGAGTTATAAAAAAAATCTAGAAAACAAGAGGGTTGAGATAGAAAAGTTCAAAAAACCAACAAACAGTTAAGATACGAAAAATAATAACTACAACAAAAATAAAATAAGAAGAGAGATATGAAATTTTGATACCGTTCGCCGTGAATACGCGTATATAAAAAAAACGTAAAAATAAGAATAAAAGTAGAAGTAGAATTCCTCAAATCCGGAATTGAAGAGTTGGGGAGAGCTTGTAGGAGAGTTGAAGACTTGATCACTTGGTGTTGGACGAGAGTTGAAGAGTTGAAACCGTTGTTGAATTTTAATTTCGATACGATCGGAATTTGATCGTGTATATGCCTTGAACACTTGTTTATTCAATACTTCAATTGTTCACAAATTGCTTAGAAATGAGTAATAATAGTAGAGAGAGTAAGACAGTAAGGTGTGATTTTTTTATGGGGTTTTGGGGGGTATTTATAGGCTTTAAAAAAAACCAAAAAAAATAGCAAAACGGCTCCAAGAGCCGTTGCTACTCTTTGGTGAACAGTGCCCAACGGTACGCTAACCCGCAGGTCAACGGTCGGCCCGTGGTGGGTCGAACGTTTGACCCGTTCGGGTCAAACGGTTCGCAACCCGCGGGTCGACCCGCAGATTGGCAGGCGGGTTAGGGTAATTTAAACGGGTTCGTGGGCCAGGTTCGGCGGGTTCGATTCGGTATTTTGGCGACCCAGGTCGACCCATTATTGTTCACGGGTTCGACCCAAACCCAAACCGCCGTTTTGCAGGCCGGGTTATACGGGCGGGTCGCGGGAGGGTCGGTGGTTGACCCGCCCCACTTGCCATCCCTAGGACTCAGTTTGTTTTGCCTTGTTGGCCTCCTTTATACTGGATCAATCATTTGTTGCATGCACTGTTGCTTCTGAATCCAGAACATAGTCACTCGTCCCAATGTTTGCATCAGTGATCATGCCTATGAATTTTGTATACCCATATTCAATCATGTTTAACTTCTTAGAATTACCTGGAATTGGAGTTTTCTTAATGATATGGCTAAAAATAGGGTTAAATCGGAACCGTTCAAAGTGGGCACGAATCTTGAAGTCGCAAGGGCAAGATGGTAATTTCATCTGCAGATGGGTCCAAATTGGGAACCGGGTCTCTCCTCTTGGACACGATGGCCCGTGAACGGATCTGTTCGGTTGAGAACAGGTCTCAACCCATTAGGGACCAGTTCAACATGATAGGAGCAGATCCTGGCTTGTCCCTATCTTGAGGGGGTGATTATAACCACCCCTATCTAGCCACACCGGGAAGTAGGGATTCACTCTTATCCTGAAAAAGATCCCCATGGCGATATAAATACCCACCTACCTCCTACTGTCAAGGGTGATCACTCTTTGGTCACTTGAGCTCCTTTACCTTTTTGTGTTTTGACTTGAGCGTCGGAGGGTTCGTCACCGGGATCCATCCCGATGTTTCAAAGGTTTGTGCAGGTTCAAGGGAGGACCAAGAAGTCAATTTGTCAACAAGGAAGAAGAAGGGTTCCACCCGCTCGAGTTCCTACGAACCTACAAATCTCATCTATTGCCCCCACACCAGATTCAGCAACAACAGATTGGCACCGTCTGTTGGAAGATCTCGACAAGCAATCCAACGTTCCTCCTTCCACCAAAGCCACTCCCAGCAATGCCTCCCAAGAAGAGACCCGCAAAATCCAATCGAAGAACAACCTCTTCTCATCCTCCTCCTCCTCTGCAGGGGGATCTCCCTCTGCCCAACCAACCGACCCTGCAGCTCGATCCCCAGGCTCCGCAGTCCGTTCGGTAGCCTTTGGGACCCCAACCCACAGTAGGGGAGCACTCTCGACGAAGCCGCCACAAGCAACCTGTACATCAGGTTCATGTTTCCATCCACAATGCCGACACAGACTCTATGGCTTCTCACACCCCTCCCATTCCGAAGGACCTCCGGGATGAAATCAACAATCGACATACCGAACATGGACCCGACCTTCGTACCCGTCTGGATGAGAGGCGGACCCGTGAGGTGAACCCTCATCACGAGGACCAAAGGGATTGGTCACCATGCCGATTAGACCGCGAGAAGTCCCACTCTCTCCGGAGGTGGAAAGAGTCACCCCAACATCGTCCAAGACGGAGTCGCTCCCCGGCTGGCCGTCCTGCACCTGGGGCCCAGCAGGAGCAGGAGGCCCCTATCACAAGAGCAGAATTTCAGCAATTCTAGGCGGCAGTCCTCCGGGCGCTCAACGCTACCCCCCAACAATAGCCGTCGGGCTCCCAGCTGTAGCGCCCCAAATCCCCATACCGAAAACCTGAGACGCTACTACAGGAGTCGAACTTCAAAATAGCCACAATCACAGAAAGTACAGGAAAATTTAGAACTTTTATTCCACATAAATGTTACATTTACAAGTGTTACAATATCCAAATGAAAATTACAAGATTTACAATAATATCATAGCACTTGCATATGTCCCTTGGATCCTTGGACCAACTCGAGCTCTGTAGTACCTGTAGATCGGCTCCGGATACCTACAAGGTGGGGACGTCAGTACTTCGACTGACGCAAAGCTGATAATAACAGCGATCCTTTAAAATTCAATCGCAACCATAATTTATGCAAAAAGGAAATGTGATGTGCCAAAACAAGGGTTTAATGGATTCGAGTTCTAGTGCAGTGATATGTCATGACCCTATGACTAGATGCAGCAAATCACATGCCTGACTCTAATGCAAGCAAGACCTTGGAGCACGAATGCATCCCATACTACATACGCCCCCAAATCTAGCCGTATTTCTCCACAGTTCAGGGATTCGAACCCTCGCCATGCATCTTACTCTTGTACTCAACCAGTTCCTAATAGATTGTCTGTTGCCCAAGAAGGTTGTAGCTGGTCGGTCTAGTTATGCCACTGTAGTGCCTAAGTGGTGGTCGTGTTTGCCACTTGGTACCCACGCATGGACCTCTTTAGAAAGCCGCGTTGAATCTGATCGCAAGACCATGTGATTCTCGTGTCCATCCCTAACCCGGGCTATGGACTGACGCATGCGTGTTCACCCCTAATCCGGGCTATGAACTTATATATACCAAAACAACAAAACCCACGTGCATAGGAACGTGATGGCCTCGGGGGTCAAATCCCACTAGCATCCCGTACCTTACTCCGGCAAAACTTTGGGAATTAACAGATCGAGATACGAGCTGAGGACTCACTCATGAGTGCCGAAAACGTATCCCTACGACAGGAATGTACAACACCGACTATTGTCTGCTAGTACTAATGCAATTACCCAATCCCTCAAGATGTCACTCTAATTCCAACCTTACTCTAATCATTTTGGGTAAAAGATTAGATTGCTTCCAAACTTGCCTATCAACCTCTGGCCCTGGCGATACCGGTCCGGTTCGCCACTTCCCCGGCTTGAAATTGTCCAGCACTACGACCTAAATTCACCCCTAACCCGGTAAGAAATGTGTGTTCACCCCTAACCCGAGCTATGAACTCATATGAATGGCACGGCTCGGATGTCCTACGCTTCGGTGGAAGTTCACAACTTAGGGTCGACATATGCAGGGCATCCCTTACCCTAGTGACTAACTCGAGTCACGCATCCCACTATGGGAGTTAACAACACCAACAACAAATACCAAATGTCCCTAGACAAGAGTTATCAACACTGTAGTACACAGGGGAACAAGTCTTCATAATACCTAGTCAACAACCAGACTAAGCAACCTACGGGGTTTCTGCCCAAAACTTAAAAAGGTCATAATTCCTCCGATTGGAGTGTACGAGCCCATTTTGGAAAGGTAAGAACCTAGGCTATAACTTCCTAGTTGCTCATAAACTCAAATTCCATCATCTAAGTCCTCAAAATAGTCTCTCAAGCCTCAGCCTGTGTATTTCCTGTACACGGGCTGCGTCTTACCGGCAGCACAAAACACTGCCTACTCATCAGAATGCTACAAACCCAAGTTCTATGGGAAGTTATGGATGTCCTCAACAATCCTCTAGTTGGTCATGAGTCCAAAATATACCAATAGATCACCCTAACACACACATCTTTCACAAATGTACCAAGTCACATACTAGGATTTCCTAAATCAGAGCACTCAGCTCAATTCACAATAAATCAACCACTTACTGGAAACACCTCAAATGGTCTTGTTGGAAAGTTCTTGATGTCTACTACAAAACTCTAAGAAAACAGTTCCTCAAATTTTGCTCTTAAGGATCCTCAAATGTGCAATCTCTACAGGGTATCAAATTTGGCTAAAACCAGCACAGTAGATGCTAATAAAATTATCATAAATTCTATACTCATCCAATTGACACAAAATTTACAGATAGGAAACTAGATATCAATATGAACAACATGAAAAAGATTTCATGTCCAAACTCCAAGTCTATACTGAGTTCTTCATATTTCAATTAAGCACAGAAATCAGCATGTGCTTCAGTTACAGCTCTAGCTACTGCTTAAGGATCAATTTTTAACATGCCTATAATTTCATCCAAACATTTTCCTGATTTTACTGTAGAATCTATATATAATTGGGAATACAGGGTAAAAATTTCATATTAAGAACATGCTCCAATTAATTATGAAAATTCTAACAATCTCAGGCATCATATTAACCAACTACTGCTGCTGCCTTGCGACACAATTTCACAAATAGATTTTATTAAAACACCAACCCATTTCAGAAAAATCTGAAATAATTCATGACCCATCTAGACACATATAGGAACAATCTAGAAAATTTCCATGATCTAATTCCATGTGGTTTGCTCTCGGGAAAATCTAGAAAATAGCATACATATCAAAATTCTAGTTCCAGTTTCTGATTTCATCTTCCAATTTTTTTAGATATTCATCCTAACACTTACTACCACACATGCATGCAAGAAATCATTCAATAAATAATAAGAAAGGTTTAGAGTAACTCCCCACCCTGAGTTGAAGTAGAGTATTTGATGTCTTTGAGCTTTCCTTCCTTGAGAATCCCTCCAAGAGCTCCTTTCTTCAATCTTTCTTCTTTCTCTCATTCTCTTCTTTTTTTCTTGGTTTGAGTTCTCAATTTCAGAAAAAGGGAGATGAAATGATGGGTTTTTGATGGAGAAGTGAGTG
This sequence comes from Hemerocallis citrina, assembly GCA_017893485.1. Classification (NCBI taxonomy): domain Eukaryota; kingdom Viridiplantae; phylum Streptophyta; class Magnoliopsida; order Asparagales; family Asphodelaceae; genus Hemerocallis; species Hemerocallis citrina. The sequence goes on along the minus strand of CM030367.1, from coordinate 137,350,838 downwards.
AGGAAAGAGGGGGGAAAGGTGAGGCCGGTTTCTAGGGTGGTAGGGGGTAAGGGGTAGGGTGGTTTTGTAGTGAAACCATGGTCTAGCCAATGGTTTTGAGGTGTGTTATGTTGGCTGCCCATTTTAACACTTAAATGGATTCCTTGATGCGAGACGAGGGGTTTATCAACTGTACGCAAGATATACCCACCGTAGTATCATACAGTGTTATATTTGCATAGGCGTCCTACCAAAAACTAGTGTTTATACCAGTATCGGTCCTCCTCATTCTCCTGCATCTTCTAGAACACAACCATCCTCACAAACCGCCCCGAAAACCTAACTGCACACCACGATAGCAAAATCAACCAAAACACTACAATCATGTGCACGCATACAGACAATATACATACATACCTATATATATTTAGGTAGCATACAATTCGGGGTGTTACACCAGCCCTCCGCCAGCTCCTCGCCATCCACACCGCTCCCGTAGTCCCCAACAAGCTCCTTGCCATCCTCACTGCTCCCACAATCCCCGACAAGCTCCTCGCCATCCTCATCGCTCCGGCAGTCCTCGACCGGCTCTGAGACATCCTCACCGTTCTCGAAGTCCCAGGCCGGCTCCGAGCCATCGCTGCCCCTCTCCTGACCTTCACCGCCGCTCCTGGAGTTTGCGGCTAACTCCGAGCCACCTCCGTCGTTCTATCAGTCCACCTCCTACTCAGAGCCATCGCCGTCGCAGCCCCACCCCTCCTCGGCATGAGGAGGAGTCTCGAGGCTTAGCAAGACAAGACCGAAGGGAGGAATTGGTCTACTGCCGTATCCACAAGATGGAGTGGCGCCTCGGCCAACTCAACCGAGACGAAGAACGACGGGCCAGGGACCTCCGCCCAAGCATGCCCCCATTCTCTCGCACCATCATGGAGGCTCCAGTTCCAGATAACTTCAAGCCTCCACACTTCGAGACCTATACCGGGGAGTCGGACCCCGCAGATCATATTGAGAGTTTCAAAACTCTTATGATGATCCACCATGCATCCGATGCCCTCCTCTGCAAGACCTTCCCGCCCACACTTAAGGGGCCGGCCCGTGAATGGTACTCTCGACTTGCACCATCATCTATCTTCTCTTTCGACCAGTTCGAGGGCCTTTTCCTCATGCATTTCGTGAGCAGTCGCTGCACTGAGAAGACGAGCGCCTCCCTACTGTTTCTTAGTCAAAAGAAGGGCGAACAGTTGAAGGACTATGTCAAGCGCTTCACTGCTGAAGCCAGGTCCATCGCTTCCTTGGAACCCTCGGTCGCCATTGTCGCCTTCCAATCCAACGTCCTCAATGCTGACCTCAGGGCGCCCCTCGCCAAGAAGCCCCCTCGGGACTTCTCAGTGCTTCTACTCCGGAGCGAGAAGTACATCCGAGCGGAAGAAGATCTCCACCACCCCATTTTTGAAGCATCTTCTTCCATGAACAAGCGAAAGGGTCTAGAAGAAGAAGGTGCTAAGAAGCTACACAAGGACAATGGGGGTCAGGGTCGTCCTCCTCCTCCTCCTCGGTTCGAGAAATTCGCTCTGCTAAATGCCAGTGTGTCCGCCATCCTGATGGAGATCGGGAATGAGGGACTCCTACCTCCTCCTCCCAAGATGAATACTCCGAGAAAGAGGAGAGATCGGAACAAATGGTGCCGTTTCCATCGGGACCACAGGCACTACACGGATGAATGTCGGGCTCTTAAAAACGAGATTGAAGCCCTCTTCCAGAGGGGGCAGCTCACTCGCTTCGTCAGGAAGGACAGGACCGATCCGCCCCTTTGCCCAGGGGGGCTAATAGTGAGCAGAGCAGCATGCGGAGCCTCCGGAGGTTGAAACAGAGGTCATCCTGCACTTGATACACGGAGGCCCAATGGGGGGAGATTCCAACTCCTCCCAAAAAGCCATTGTTAGGGAAGTCAATTCCGTGCAGAGCCATCCACCCCCCAGGGGCCTAGGAGTCCCTATGACATTCTCCGATCGGGACTTGGAGGGTGTCCGCACACCCCACTGTGTTGCCCTCGTCATCAACCTCTGAATGGCAAGACGTTTGACGAATTTCGGTGGACAACGGAAGCTCTGTAAACATCATGTTCTTGGAGGCCTTTAAAGGCCTCCAGCTATCGAAGGACCGGTTCAAGCCTGCAGGCTACACTCTTCACAGATTTACTGGGGTCCCGGTGATGGTTGACGGAGTGATAACCCTCGACGTAACTGCTGGAAAGGCCCTGACAACTCGCACGGAGCCAATGGAATTCATGGTAGTTGATGTCAAGGCCGCCTATAATGCTATCCTGGGTCGACCAGGTTTGGCCGTGCTTCAAGCCATCCCTTCAGCCTACCACATGAAGATGAAGTTCCCTACGCCCTAAGGAGTGGGAGAAGTGAGGGGAAGCCAAGAAGCGGCTCGGAAGTGCTATATGATCTCCATAGGGGGGAGGGGGGGTTCGATTCTCTCTTTAGAAGCACTTGAACTTCCTCAGGAAGGCGGTCAAACTATCTCCGAGCCTGTTGAAGAATTAGAGGAAGTGGCCTTCTTCGAATAAGACACCACTAAGACGTTCCGCGTCAGCATGGCTCTCTCCCCTCCCTTAAGCAAGACATCTCCCGGTGCATACAGGAGAACCACGACCTCTTCGCCTGGACTGCAGTCGATATGTCCGGGATCTCAGAGGAGCTCTCAATGCACCTTCTGAGCGTCACTTCTGGGATCAAGCCTGTCCAACAGAAGAGGCAGAAGTTTTCTCTCGAACGACAACAGGCAATCAAAGAGGAGGTTGAGAAGCTCCTTAACGCCCGATTTATCCAGGAGGTAAACTACCCTGAGTGGCTCTCCAATGTGGTGATGGTGAAGAAAGCCAACGGGAGCTGGAGGATATACATTGACTTCACTGACCTCAATAAGGCGTGCCCGAAGGATCCCTTTCCTCTTCCCAGCATCGACGCGCTGATCGATGAGACCTCTGGGCACGAGCTTCTCAGTTTTATGGATGTCTTTTTGGGGTACAATCAAATCCGGATGTTCCCTCCCGACATCCCGAAGACTTCGTTCGTGATGGACCAAGCCCTCTATTGCTACCGAGTTATGCCGTTCAGCTTGAAAAATGCGGGAGCAACGTATCAGCACCTTGTGAACAGGGTCTTCCAAGACTAAACTGGCCGAAAAATGGAGGTCTATGTAAACGACATGTTGGTCAAGAGCACTCTAGGGTAGGAACATGTTATCGACCTTCAAGAAGCCTTCGGGGTGTTCAGAATGCACAATATGAGACTAAACCCGAACAAGTGTGCGTTCGGCATCTCATATGGCAAGTTCTTAGGGTTTATGGTCAACCAAAGGGGCATAGAGGCCAACCCCAAAAAGATCCAGGCCATTCTCAAAATGGCTCCTTCCTCCAACGTCAAACAGGTGCAGAGGCTCACGGGACGCCTCGCCGCGATTGGGCAATTCTTCTCCAAGTCCAGGGAAAAGTGTCTTCCCTTCTTCAAGGCCCTCAGGGGGGCTAAAGGCTTCGAGTGGGGATAGCAGCAACAGGAGTCTTTCGACAAGCTCAAAGAGTATTTAGTCAACCCCCTGCTCCTGAGCAAGCCAGCACCTGAGGAAGTCCTCTACCTCTACCTCGCAGCTTCGGAGCAGACCCTCAGCGTGGTCCTTGTAAGGAAAGAGGATAAGACGTAGAGGCCCATATAGTATGTGAGTAAGGTGCTCCGTGACGCCGAACTCTATTACCCGAAGCTGGAGAAGATGGCTCTTGCCCTGGTCATGGCGACCCGAAAGCTTCGCCCCTACTTCCAATCCCATTCAGTGGTCGTCTTTACCGACCAACCACTGAAACAAGTTCTCCAAAAGCCCGAAACCTTCGGGCGGCTCATGAAGTGGTCCATCGAGCTGAGTCAGCATGACATCAACTACCTGCCCAGAACGGCAATAAAGGCCCAAGCTATGGCCGAATTCATTGTGGAGAACACCATCCCCGACTCATGCGAGTCGCCTGCCGACCCCTCGATCTAGACCGTTTATGTAGACGGGTCCTTTTGCGCTGATGGAAGCGGGGCTGGCGTAATCTTAACTGGCCCTGATGCCTTCGTCCTCCAATACTCCCTCCTCCTAAACTTCCTTGCATCAAACAATGAGGCAGAGTACGAGGTCCTCATAGCAGGGCTCTGCATGGCTCGCAAGGCAGGTGCCGAGCAAGTAAGGGTCTTCAGTGACTCCCAGTTAGTCGTCAACCAGGTGTCCGGGGAATACGAGGCTAGAGACGAGCATATGGCCAAGTACTTGGCAAAAGTGAAGGAGCTTCTGGCCTTATTTGAAGATGTTCAGCTCCAGCACGTCCCTCGAGAGAAAAATGCGCAGGCGAATGCTCTATCTAAGCTCGCATCCTCCTCCCCCCAAGGTCTAGAGTGGACCATCTTGATAGAGGTCCTTCTCAGACCAAACATTGATGAAGATGACCCGGAGCCAATGGAAGCCTATCCCTTAACACTTGGGGAAAACTGGATGAAGCCCCTCCTTAAGTATCTCAGGGACGGAGTCCTTCCTGAAGACCCGAAAGAGGCTAGAAGGATCAGGATGCTCTTACATTCAGATAGACGGGTGACCCTATCTGAGATGCCTTTCCCCAGAAGAAGCACTCTATGCCCTAAAAGAAGCCCATGACGGTATGTGCGGCACGCACTTGGGAGCGAGATCCCTCGCCCGTAACCTCCTTAACTACGGCTACTTCTGGCCCACACTATTGAGTGACTTCGAGGAATATGTCTGCCAGTGCGACGCCTGCCAGAAATTTGCCCGAATTTGTCGCCTACCCCAAGCACAACTCACCTCCTTGGCAAGTCTGATCCCCTTTGCAATGCGGGGGATGGATTTGCTCGGACCTTTCCCCCTAGCGCCGGGCCAGCTGAAGTTTTTAATAGTAGCAATAGACTACTTCTCAAAATGGATCGAGGTCGAACCTCTTTCAACAATCACCGAGCACAAGGTCCGGAAGTTCTTTTGGAAGAACATCGTTTGCTGGTTCGGGATACCTCACGTCCTCGTAACCGACAACGGGACTCAATTCGCGGGAGCAACCTTCCGTAGTTTTTATGAAGATCTCGGCATTCAGCAGCGCTTCTCCTCGGTAGCTCACCCTCAATCCAATGGCCAAGCAAAGAACGCAAATCGAAAAATCCTTTTTGGCTTGAAGAAGAGGCTTGACAAATCCACCAAGGGCTATGGGTCGAGCAACTCCCCAGTGTGCTTTGGAACTATTGCACCACCAAAAGGACTCCGACGGGGAGTCCCCCTTCAACCTCACGTATGGTTCCGAAGCTCTCGTCCCTTTGGAAGTGGGTCTCCCTTCACCTCGGATGATAGCCTACAACGAAGCACAAAATGCGAACCAGCTTCGCAACCGCCTAGACCTCACTGATGAGATCCGTGAGAGAGCCGCAATTCGACAAGAGACCTACCGCCGTATGATCACTCAAGCTTACAATAAGAGGGTACGGCCAGCCAACCTAAAAGAGGGAGACTTAGTGCCCAAAAAGTTGTCGATCTCCAATCCAAGCAAGAGGGGCAAGTTGGCACCCATCTGGGAAGGACTATATAGGGTCTCCAGAGTTGTTCGCTCAGGAGCGTATCAGCTTGAAGACTCCGGGGGGCAGGAGAATACTGAGGACATGGAACACGGAGCACTTGATGAAGTATCAAGAGGGTTTCTAAACACTGCTCCAAGCAACTTCCCCAAGAGCGCTCCAGAAGACATTACTAGAGTTCTTACTTGTATTTTCTTGTTATCAAAGTGTAAAAGTAGCTCGCAACTTAGAAGCGGCCGCCCAGTTGTTCTCAATAAAAAGAAGTCTATTCTTCTCAAAGTTCTCTATTTTTAGGCAGTCTAACTCTACTTACAAAATTTTTTAAAATTTTTGCATTAAAACTACAAGCTTGGAGTCTAACACTTGGTTCCACTCCACTTCCACTACTTGCTTCTAAGCAAGTAAAGAGCGGATCACCATTCGGAATTAAAACTATAGCTATTGATATTTTCTAAATGACAAGTTTGGAGTCCAACACTTGGTTCGACTCCGCTTCAACCACTTGCTTTTAAGCGAGTAAAGAGCGGATCACCATTCAGAATTGCTCCTGCAGCTGTTGATATTTTCTAAATGACAAGCTTGGATTCCAACACTTGGTTCGACTTTGCTTCAACTACTTGCTTCTAAGCGAGTAAAGAGTGGATCACCATTAAATTGCTCCTGCAGCTGTTGATATTTTCTAAACGACAAGCTTGGAGTCCAACCCTTGGTTCATCTCTGCTCCAACTACTTGCTTCTAAGCGAGTAAAGAGCGGATCACCATTAGAAATTGCTCCTGCAGCCGTCAATATTTTCTAAACAACAAGTTCGGGGTCTAACACTTGGTTCGAAGCAACTTTTGCTACTCGCAAACAAGTAAGTACAAAGCGTCCCACAATTCAAAATTGTTCCTACAACTGCTAGCTAAACACACGAGTACGAAAACAAGTATTATTTCATTAAAGTTTGAGAAACAAGTCTAATCACAAGACCAACTACTCAACTTTACAACGAGATACGACACTTGTAAAACCAAAAATACAAGACTGCAGAGACCTAAGACCTACTTCAATGCCTCCTAGGCGCGGGGATACTTTGATTAAGAGACACACGGGGGCGACGAATGTTGTACTGTCGACACCCCGTCTTGGTGCTCGTCTCCAGGCCGGCGAGCCCAGAAGCATCGTTGACACCCGTCCTAACAGTGGCTCCAACAGATGCTCTGCTCGATAAAACTGCCACCCCACTTTGGGCATCGTCTAGGCTTCGATGCATTGATGGCGAGCGATGCGCGAGCTCATAGAAAGTTATCCCTCGATCATGCTCTTCGCGAGTGCAAGAAGTGGATCTAACATTGCTCCGCTTGGGTCATGGTTGAAGATGGGCGACCTCTGCCTCGAGCTCGACGATTCGCTCTTTAAGCGAGTCGTCTTTCACCTTTTATTTTTAGACGAGGCAATCGTGCCGAGCTCGCACCGCGAGAACTGTCGGCGATGGTCCGCCGAAGGTGAGCAACTTCCATACTCTTGTCAACAGTGACCTTCTTCAGCTCGTCCCTCTCTGCTCTCACCTTCGTCAGAGAATGTCAAAGATGCTTAAATCTTAAGTCGAGGTTGACAGCCGCTGACGAGCCCGTATCATCGCCTTTGGGGGTCGACTCGCGGAGCCTCTCCTCCAGCCGCCTGATCTCGATGTTTCGACGGGTTAAGATCAATCTCATGTGATTCCGCTCGCATTCCGCTTTGCGAAGCTCCCACTCTACTTCATGAATCCGCTCTCAGCTCCTAGCAAGGCACAGCTTTGTCACCCCTAGACCAACCTCGGGACGAGCCTCCGCGGCCACATGAGGCACTTCGGCAAGTGGCATCACTTCGACAATCTGAAAAGGCCAAGTCAAACCGTTGTGAACACTTAGCCAAAATTTCAAGCAAGTCGTTGTGAACATTTAGCCAAAATTTCAGGCAAGTCATCGTGGACACTTAGTCAAATTTCGAAAAGTTTGTGAACACTTTGCCCAAATTTCAAGCAAGTCATCGTGAACACTTAGTCAAATTTCGAAAAGTTTGTTCATTTCATTTAAGTTCGGAAGATACATGCGGTGGCCAGTTCACGATTAGGCGATACATCACTGATCTAAAAAGAAAAAAAAATCGTAAACTAAATTCAAGGCTCGACCTCTTCGCCGTGGCGGCTCGCAGCTGCGGGATAGACTCCTCCGGAGCAGCGACGATCGCAAGGGGCGTGACCTCAAATCCAGGCACGTCACCGACGACCTCAACTTCAGCATCCGCAACACCATCCCCTCCCTCATCCTCGTCTGACTCTTTGTCGAAGCTCAGGACGTGGTCGGGGAAGAGGCACCACCCGGAGCAGTCGACTTTGGGGAAGCGTTCGGTCACTTGCTCGATGGCGCGAGCATAAGACTTGGCCATATTGACCATAAGGAACCCTTGGGCCTTCTCCATAGTTGCGGCTTCAGCCTCCTTCACGGCTGCGACCTTGGCTGCTTCGACAGCTTCTTCCTGCTGCTTTGCAGCCACCTCTTTCTGCCGAAGCAGATCAGCCTCGAGCTTCTTCATGAGGCTGTCGAGGTACTCCAACCTCATCGTCTTCCCGTCCGCCTCGACCTTCAGTTTATCGAGCTCATTCACAATCCGAGCTTTCTCCGCCCGAGCTCTATCAACCTCCTTCTTCAGGTCCTTCTCGAGTTCGGTTATCTTCTCCATAAAATGACCGAAGTGACAGGTTATCTGTAGATGGAAGACAAGTTAGCATGAAAACCAAAGATAAAAAATATACATGTATACAACCAAAAAAACTGCGCTACTCACCGACACCGCTACTCGGGCGATCTCGAGGGCATCATCCCCAACACCGCCGGCGTCCATGGCGGCACGATCCTTCGGCATTGCTATTTGTTTGATGGCCTGCATGCTCGACGTCGAGTCACCGAGGAATCTGTCCAGCTTCCAGACCTGCCAGTCCGGAACAAAAATTTTCTTGTGTTCCTCGGTCAGGAACACTTTGGCCTCGGCCGTCAGCAGTGCCGCCTCCATCCCCAGAGCGGCTGCCATTGGGAACTTGCCTACCTCGGTTGATGCCGAGGTCGTTGCCTTCATCGCCACCTTTGAGGCCAAGGCGGCCGACGCCGATGCTTCCTTGACGGTGCTAGCGGTCTTCGTTTTTGGGGAAGTCACCTTTGAGACGACCCACTTTTGCTTCCTCAGAGCCTTGCTGTCGAGTGTTGCCCTCTGAGCCAACACAGCTTTGTAGTCCATGGTTCCTACAACAGAAGAAAGTGTGAATAAACGCAAGTAAAAACCGAGCAAGAAAAGAAAAACAAAAGGGGAAAACCGCATACTAAGGTCAATGCGGCTGAGCCCCCCCTGTAGAGCGCCTTCTCTGTCAGGTCCCTCCAATCGAACTTCAATTGGTGGAGAAGAATCTGAACCATTTCTTCTTCGTTAGGGTAGAGCACTGGAAGCTCTTTCACCCTCTTCGTCACTTCTTCGATCCAATCGAGGGGATACACCACGGCCCGCGACTCCGGATGATAAAGTACTTATCTCGCCAATGTTTTATCTAGTCGGAGCAGCTGATAAGCCGAGCACCCTGCCTCGGAGCCAGGTAGAACCTGAACTCTGACTTCTGCTGCTGATGAAGCCAGTATAGTGTCCGAAGCACCCTTAGATCCGGCTCGATCTCGGCCGCCTGGCAATGGAGGACGAACCCGTTGATCACCCTCCACCCGTTTGGCATGAGTTGGATGGGGCTGATGCCGAACCACCGCAGAACTTGGATGGCGAAGGGGTGGAGTGGCAAACGCTGCCCGGTAATGAAGGCATCGACTGGCCAGAAGCACATATCCACTGGCATCGACGAATTAGCCCTCATTCCGGGACTGGGCAGCATTAGGTCGAACTCCTCGGGGATCTGAAAGCACCCCCGGATCGCCACTAAGTCTGCCTCATTGAGGATTGAGATAGTGGCATCGACTTCCGAAGTCTCCCTCGCGGTGTTCTCCTCAAAACTCCGCCTCCTTCCATATACTATTCGTTCGGCGTGTTCCTCCGAAAGTTCCCAAACCTGTGGAGTCCGGTCAGAACACCCGGCAATCTCCCGAACTCCCCTATCCTGCTCGGGTTCTCCACTATGTTCTCCACTACCACCGAAGTAGGTGCTTCAACGCCTTTGCCCTTGTCGACGAGAGGAACCTGGCTTGGAAACGGCTCATCGGCAGCAGAGGGGGAGGGCTCTGAACTCGAGGGAAGGATAGACATTTGCTAAGAAATAAACTAAGTGTTGGGTTACCTTGAAGTGACAGCTACGGTCAAAAAAATTACTAGAAATGGTCAGTTATCGCCAGAAGCTCTCGTTAGTAAAAACCTATCGCCCGAGTAAAAATCTGAGAAATGAACAAGTGAAAGGGAGGGGGGTGAAGTCTTAAAGAGGCAGCACACAAAATGAGAATAATGGGCTCTAAAAGCTCAACGGTCAGGCCCATTTACCACAAGACGACAAAGGAATCTGACCACCTCTCTAATGGTCCACGGTTAAATGGTCAATAGTCCACATGTCATGGACTTGTCACCAATGAACTGTCAACATGTCACCAAAAAGTTCGGCACTGATGCTCAAACGTGAGAAAAAATCTCACTTGCACTTCGGCACGCTTCGCCGAGCGTTCTTGCTACTGACGCTCAAACGTGAGAAAAAATCTCACTTGGACTTCGGTATGCTTCGCCGAGTGTTCTTGTCACCGAACCTCAAACGCGAAAAAAATCTCACTTGGACTTCGGCACGCCTCGCCGAGCGTTCTTGCCACCGATGCTCAAACGCGAGAAAAAAATCTCACTTGGACTTCGGCATGCTTCGCCGAGCATTCTTGCCACTGATGCCCAAACATGAGAAAAAATCTCACATGAACTTCGGCATGCTTCGCCGAGCGTTCCTGCGACCAACGCCCAAACGTGAGAAAAAATCTCACTTGGACTTCGGCACGCTTCGCCGAGCGTTCTTGCCACCGACGCTCAAACGTGAGAAAAAATTTCACTTGAACTTCGGCACGCTTCGCCGATCATTCATGCCATCGACGCCTAAACGTGAGAAAAAATCTCACTTGAACTTCAGCACGCTTCGCCGAGCATTCTTGCCACCGACGCCCAAACGTGAGAAAAAATCTCACTTGAACTTCGGCATGCTTCGCCGAGCGTTCTTGCCACCGACGCTCAAACGTGAGAAAAAATCTCACTTGGACTTCGGCACGCCACGCCGAGCGTTCTTGCCACCGACGCCCAAACGTGAAAAAAAATCTCGCTTGGACTTTGGCAGCTCTTGCCGAACCATTTCAACACGCGACGCCATCTCGAAGCATCGCTAGACCTCGGCAACATATGCTGAACCACCCTGACCTCAACCTTCACCCTGACGCGCGTCAGCCGACTGAGGTGTTCGAAGTGGGTCGGCAACTGCTGCCGAGCGTTCTTGCCACCGACCCCCGAACGAGAGAAAGGGTGCCTTCGAACCATTAGGGCCGTCGGATCGCTTCAAGAGTTGCGCAGCGATCTAATCAACGGCCAGGATTACTCCACGTCGTTAAGTACTGATCTACCATTTGATCTCCCAGATTTTCACACCTAGATCAGATGGACGAACCAAATCTCGCCACGTCATAAATAGGTAATTAAATCCCTTTTTAATTATTATTTTGAATTATTTATTTAAAAATTGAGAAAAATGATTAAAATTCAGGAAAATTAATTAAAAATTCTGAAAAATAATTATAAATTCGGAGAAATATTTTTGAGTCCCCGAATAAATAACTATTTTTTAGAATAATTAATTAGTGCTCCCAGAGAACAAATCATCGCTTTGAAAAATTGAATAAATGGTTCGAAAAATAATATAAAATTGGAAAAAATCACCAAAAAATCCAAAGCAACTTAGAAGCAACTTTGAGCATGCTACCCGCTCAGGAAAGTATCGTCACCCCACCGATGAGATTCAAACACCCTTTGAGAACTCCGATAAAATCCTATACGCCATTAAAACAACCAAACTACTCCCACAAAACTGTAACACACAGTCTTTGGGAGTGGGGGGCTCGTGATATGGCTAAAAATGGGGTTAAATCGGAACTTTTCAAAGTGGGCATGAATCTTGAAGTCGTAGGCGCAAGATGGTAATTTCACCTGCATATGGGTCCGAATTGGGAACCGGGTCTCTCCGCTTGGACCTGATGACCTGTGAACGAATCTGTTCAGTTGAGAACAAGCCTCAACCCGTTAGGGACCGATTCAACAGGATAGGAGCAGATCCTAGCTTGTCCCTATCTTGAGGGGTAGTTATAACTACCCCTATCCAGTCACACCAGAAAGTAAGGATTCACTCTTATCCTGAAAGAGAACCCCATGGCGACTATAAATACCCCTTACCTCCTATTGTCAAGGGTGATCACTCTTTGGGCACTTGAGCTCTTTCTCTTTACTTTTTCTGTGTATTGACTTGAGCGTCGGAGGGTTCATCGCCGGGATCTATCCCGGTGTTTCGAATATTTGTGCAGGTTCAAGGGAGCACCAAGGAGTCAATTTGTCAACAAGAAAGAAGAAGGGTTCTGCCCGCTCGAGTTCCTACGAACCTACAAATCTCATGTATTGCACCCACACCAGATTCAGCGGCAACACTTAGGTATTCTGCAGTCTATTTTTTGTAATTCCTGCATTGGTCCTTCCGCTTCACAGTGTTATGTTGGATTTTATGTCCTTAATACTTGTAGTTCGATGAGAAGTAGAAGATGATGAAGTGAATAAGGTCGAAGCAATCCTTGTGAAAATAGGTCAGCAGCAGTAGCAATACAACAAGCACATCAATAGTCATTCCATTTGACAATCGACTGCCTCAACCTGTTGTTTAGGGTCGAAAGCATTGCGGTCGACTGCCCCCTAGGCTAGGGTAGTCGACTGATAGAGGTGTTCGATTCCAAACTGGTCGGGTCAGGACTGATTGTTTCGATTATTTTTTCTACTCTAAGTTAGATCGTACAACTCATATCGTGTGTTTCTTTACTCAGGATATATAGAATGACTTATGTATCAAGACTAAAGCCTATGGTTTGTCTAAATCTCTATATATTATTGTGTAAGTCTCAATTGAGAGGCAAGAGTGAGTACTTCATATGAGAGTTTGGATTGAGAGTTCTCCATTGTAAACAGTTGACTATCTTCATGTAACACCCCACATTTTATTTTAAATTAAAATGCATTTTTGATTTTTACACGTATAATGCATGTGCAAATTTTTTCTCATTTTATTACTCTCATTACCTATTTTAGCACGCATAACTTATTTAGCCTTTTTAATTAATCCATGGACCAAAAGATTAGAATCTAGCCCATTTAGGAGGAGAGCCCACTAGATAATTAAATTAATTAAATTAATTAATGAGCCCATTAAGCAAGTCCACTATTAAAACCATAAATAATGTTAAGTGTGCACTAACACATAGTAACAAGTTATAAATGTTAATACACATTTAAAGTTATAGATTGTATTAAAATTTGTATATGCACATGTGCATGTGTGCATGCACACACACACCATAGTGACCGGTTTTTAACCATGGTGTGGCCGGATTTGGTGAGTGGGGGAAGGTGGAGAGTTGGAGGTTATGGGGATTGCAAATATAAAGAGTTGTAAAGATGAAGGGTTGTAGGTTTTAGGAGTTTAGGAGGTGAAGAGTTGTAAGAGTTAATTAGGAGAGTTATTTGGTGTGAATTTATGCATAATGGACCCTCCCAAAACCCTATAAATAGAGCCCCAAATTTCTACATTTCTCTTGCACCAAAAACATAATCAAATGAGAAAGAAAAGAAAGAAAGAAAGAAAGAAAGAAAAGAGAGAAAGAAAAAGAAAGAGAGTGAGAGTTCTCTTGCTTGGAACCATTGTAAGGAGGAGAAGACATAGCTAGGAGGGGAGGCTTTTCTAGGAGCAAGAAGTGCTTGTGGAGCTAGGAGCAAGAAGGAGCCCTTTTTCTTTGTAGTTTTCAATCTCCAAATTAAGGTGGGTGTTCTCATACTTTATAAAGTAGAACTTGTATGCTAAAATAGTTTAAAGAGTAATATAAGTTGAATGAAATATTTGTAGAATCCATGCTAGCAAAATATATAATGATCTTGTTGAAAGTTAGTGAACAAATTACTACCATGCTAATTAAGGAGTAGAAAAATAATCATATGGACCATGTTAGAATGTTTGCAATTTCTTGTTTGTCAAAACTATGATAAGTATGAGTAATGATTAAAGAATATTTTTGTGACATAATGCTTAAAAAGAAGAAAGAAAAGAGAAAGATAAAATTGTTTTCTTTTGTTATTTTTGACATGTCGACATTGTTAAACATACTAGTTTTCGCATAAAGAAAACACTTGAGATATCCATGGTTAAATTAGAGATACACTTGGTCTGTTGTACAAACTTTTAATTTGTATGAAAATGTTGAGGAAACTCCCTTGATAAGAAGATTAAAGAAAATAAAGTTGTTGTTATGGAACTAATCAGATTATTATAAAAGTATAATATGCTAGAAAGAACGAATGAAAAATTTGTGAGTTGTTTTATTTTTCTAAAACATGATCCACAAGGCAGTAAGTTACTGTTATAAATCTCAGTTTATATAAGTCTATTTCAACTAAATGAAAGGCTTGATCATAATTAGAGCAATTGAGTTTCTTTGTAAAAGATATGAAATAACAGAAAATAGAACAAAAACCTATCAATAAATTTTGTGTCAACTAGCGCACTTGGCCTAGTGGTCGGAGATTGCGTTGGCCTTCTCTGTGGTGGTCCTAGGTTCGAAACCCATTAGGCCCAAATATATAATTTTGTTTGTTTTAAAATCCACCCGAAGCCAGAGAGAGCATAAGGGGTTTTTGTTAAAGCTTTTGAACAATAAGTCCAAATGAACTTACTGGTTGGTGTGGTTTGACTTGGGCGCTGGCTCTGGTTCGAAACCCCTGGGTCGACACATATTTTTTTGGAGTGTTTTTAATAGATTAAATGAAGATTAATGCATTTAAAAATTTTGGGAAAAATCTTAGTGTTTATGAAATATGATGGAAATTTTATTTAAATAGTTTTAAAGATTTTCTATGTATATTTGAGAAGTAAAAGAGATATTTGAGATAAAATGAGGTTTTGTTCTCAAGTTAATTATTTTTAGAACATGATTTTATTTTTAGAAGAAAAGCAAAGTTTTTGATTAGTTCTCTTGTTGAGAATATACAATTTATGTGAAGGTGAAATTCTATAATTCTACTTGTGCTTAAATTGATAAGAGTTTATGAGTAGAACCATTGATTGAAAAGAATTATGAGTGGGAAAAATAGAGCATTGATTAAGTTGATTCATGCATTGATTAAGTTGTGAATTATTTTTCTCTTAAAGAGATTGTATTTGATTAATTGGAGATACTTCATGAGTTTAAAATTTGCAAATGAAATTGCTATTGTTGTTGATTCATGAATAAAAGTTAAGATGAGACATTAATCATTTGTGAATGAGTTAAAGATGAAATTATTTAGGTTTAAGACATAATACTTAAAGGATATGTGTACCCATGTTTCTTGTGCATGAAAGTTTATGATTAAGAATTAGTAAAACCTCGGCTATCGGAAATATTGAAAGAAAGATTTTGAGACTTAACTTCGAGATATTGCCGTCGGGCAATCTCATATATATATTTTTTTGTGAACAAGTCCGGTAGGGGTAAAACTAATTCTAGGGATGATAACTTATTCATTTCTTGAACTAAATAACTAGGCACATAGGTGAAGATGTAGTAAACTTGAGCAAATGTAAGTGGGTTGCCTCTATATAGTCGGCGGTGGATCTCCGTGGCTATAGACCCAGTCGGCGGACTGAGGTTGCTCTGTGGGAGACGGGTTTTTATATTTAAATCCAGGATTTGGTGAAGTCGGGCAGATAGTTTGTCGTCTCCAATGTATATATGTATATCGGGGCTAGGGGGCACTTGTGGGATGATTCGTACGATGAGGGAACCGTTATAATAGCCGTCGGGCTAGGACCCATATTCGTGGAATGATCTAAATCTTATTTTATTACCGGATATTTATCATGGTGAGGGATTGAGCCCTATATTGTGGAGTACATAGGCACTTGTCCTCTGACCTATGTAGTATGGGATGCATAGAATCCGAACAAATATGCATTAGTGTCATCCTAGTATAAAAATTGTGTGCATTAGGCATTAAGGCATGATATACACTTACATATTTAGCGTAGTCACGATTTAACACTTCATTGTTCATTCAATTTTTTTCTGTGATTTGTTAAAGTATTGAGATCGTTATACTGTCTTTGGCATAGAGAGGATAGCCGTGTATAACATTTCGTCGGTTGAAATCAACTGTCGTACCCACAGTCTTACATGCAGGTGATGGAAGTTCATGAAGCAATAAAGTGGATATACTGATACTGTTTTGTTTTAAAATGTTGTATTTATTTTATTGTAATCTTTTATTCTTCCGCTGTGTAAACAAAGTGTACTGCAACTCTGATGTATTATTGAGAAAAGTTTTAAATTCCTTGTAAAATTGTACGAAGTGAAGTAAAGATCCTGAGAAATCTCGAATTCGGCTTTATTTGGAATTCGGGGCGTTACACTTCCAGTTAGGCTTGAGAGATAAATATGTTCTTGGTGTGGGTGAAGCACATTGTATCTTTTATAGTTGAAAAATATCTCCCTTATTTCTTCCCCGGATTAGGGTTCACCCGAACCGGGATAAATTAATTTGTACATTGTGTGCTTGATTTGATCTAATGTCCCTAAACTTAGCAACGAACCCCTAACAATTTGTATCAGAGAATCAAGTTAAAAATCTTCCGCAGTTCAGGAGTTACTCAAGTTTCCTTGGAGTAGATGATAGATCAGAGTTTCATGAAGATCGAATGGGAGAGGCCGTATGAAAAGCATGAGATTTAGTTGAAGAATGATGCAAAAGCTTTTAATTTAATTCAGATGATTTCAATGAACGGGGTCAGGTGTAGAAGCACGAAGAGTCTTTGGGAAAGACTCATAATTGACGCCGCAAAATCTCCATTATAAGAAATGATGTACTAGAAGATAAAATTGTTCAGTTACTCCATGAAGAAAAGTACCGCTCTTCAGGATCATATAAGGGAATCCAATTCAGGATCAACTGAATTGAGGGCATCGAACGCAAATGATCTTAAAGCATTCATATTGATAAATTCAGTGCCAGATCCATACAAGCATTTGATAATAAAAACTATTATGTTAGACGGAGAGTCTACCAATGAGAAGTTTTCCACAACAGCGGTGATCGAGGGCTTCGAGGAGGATGAACTTAGGAGGGGGACTCTGAGATTGGCGTGTACTTCTACAAGTTGTGCCGGGGTGGATGATATTTCGAGTGGAAGAGAATGTGCATTTAAAGGAAGGATTTGTTGCCACAATTACAGAAGGATTGGACATTACAAGCGGGGGTGTCGAAAGTTGATGAATCGAAAGAGAGCCAATATTGCTGGTGTTGCCAGTGCCGCTAAGTCAAGTGATACTTTAGATTTTACTCTTGATTCAAATTATATAGATGTGTATTCAGGCTTATTACTTGATTCGGGAAGTTCTCATATATGCTCCGTGAGGGAGATGTTTTCTACTTACAAGTTCACATGAGACCATTGTGTAATAATCGTGGTTGGTGGGTTTTGTGGAGTAGTGGGTGAGAGAACAGGAAAGTTGGAAGCGCTAGATGGAAACATGTACACAGTAGAAAATGTCATACATATTCCTTTGTTGAAACAAAATCTCATATCCTTAGGAACTCTTGAAGCACGAGGTTGCCGGTACATAGCTCAAGATGGAAATCTATTTATTTGGGAAGGTTGTTGTAAGGTGATATTGGGAAAAAGGGGTGTTTCACACAACCTCTACCAAACTTTGTGGGAACGGAAAAACGCGGCCAAGTATTTTAAAGCTCATTGTTCCTAAAGTATTATCTAGTTTGTCGTCACTATAATTACTAAAGTGAGACAAGGCGTCTTGATACAATCGATATGAGGAGTGCCGCGTGTAGGTAGAGTTCGTACGGAAGGCGGCGCCTCCGTGTTAACGTATACTAGGGTGTGCTCTTGAGGGGGCATACTGATTGGAGAAAAAGGTAGAAGATTGATTCTACTCGTTGAAAAGGCCACTGAACTAAGTTCGTTTGAAGGTGGAGAATAAAAGAATGTAGATGAATTTGATCACATAGTGTTGATAGCACGCGTATGCAATCCAATGTGGAGATTGTTTGGTTTGATGTCTTGCATACTTATAGTTCGATGAGAAGTAGATGATGATGAAGCACAGGAGGTCGAAGCAATTGTTGTGAGAAGAAGTCAGCAGCAGCAATACAACAAGCACATCAATAGTCATTCCATTTGACAGTCGACTACCCTGGGCAGTCGACCGCCTCAACCTACTTTTGGAATCGAGTGCAGAGGACAATCGACCGATAGCGGTGCTCGATTCCAAACAGGTCGGGTCTGGACTAATTGTTTCAAGTATTTCTTTTACTCCAAGTTAGATCATACGAATCTTATAGTGTGTCTCTTTATTCATGATATATTGGTCTGCTTATGTATCAAGACTACAAACTAGGGTTTCTCTAGATCTCTGTATATATTATTGTGTAAGTCTTCATTGAGAGGCAGGATAAAGTACTTCATATGAGAGTTTAGATTGAGAGTTCTCCATTGTAAACAACTGATTATCGTCCAGTTAGTCTTAAGAGATAGATAAGTTCTTGTTGCAAGTGTAATACTTTGTATCTTCTCTAGTTGAATAATATCTCTCGTGTTTCTCCCCCTGATTAGGGTTCGCCCAATCCGGGACAAATCATTGTGTGATTTGTGTGCTTGGTTTGATCTACTTATTTTATTGTTTTTCATTAGATCTATTGTTGCTAAACTCAGCAATAAATCCCTAACACATTATGTGAAGGTTTCAATTTTTGGGAATTATCGGTAGTGGTGGTACCTAGCTTTATGACAGTGGCTTCGGAAACTTTTTGGAGTGTAAGTAATTTGCTTCAACCTTTTGTTTTCCGATTTGTATCCCTTGTTTCCGATTGTATAGATTTTTCTTGTATTTTGTGGTGTTCTCTTTTCTATTTTAATGTATTTTGGATCTTGGGTTTGTTGTGGGCCTTCTGTTACAATTTACTATTTCTTGTATTATTGTTATTATTTTTATTATCCTTGTTATCTTTTGTTAGCCCAGTCTATTTCCAAGCCCATACTATTATCTGCCCAAATCCATCTTCTTATTGGATCGTGAAACCAAATCCTAGTCTACCCAAACCCACTACCCATATGTGTTTGTACAGATCAATCATATATGCTTACCCGTATACAATTTCTCCACATTCACCCACTCTTCACTGTTCCCGTAACTACATCCATCCCCACTATCTCTAACTACCCATTACTTTAGTTATATTATATTATTATTATTATTTTATTATTATTATTAAACCAACCCCCTCCCGTTCTTCTCTCTCTCCCCGTCTCCCTCGCTCTCCTCTAACTTCCTAAAAACCAAAACAGAAACCCAACTCTCCACCGTCATCACCTCGCCGAGCACCGCTCTCCATCCCCGCTCATTCTGCAGTCGTCGTCCTGCTCTCGTCCTCCTCGTCATCTCCCTGAGCCCCCGTCTTCGATGCATTGTCCTCCCCAACGTCGCTCCACCTAGCATCGACCACCCTCGAGCTCGTCACCATTGCCGCTTCGCTCGAACCCACCACCTTCGAGCCTCTTCATCGTCTTCCACATCCTCTCCTCCGCTCAAAGCTCCGTAGGGCTTCATCCATCGCCTCAACAACTGCGCTCCTCCCTCTCCTCTGTTTCCTCCGAAAAACAGAGAGACCCACTGCTGCTCTCTTCCCGAGCTCTATCTCCGGCTCCATCCTCTGTCTCCGGCGCCTTCGACTGTTGTAGACCTCTACCATCGTCTTCGTCTTCATTTCATCCCCGCCTCCTCGCCATGGCCTTCCGCCATCGCTGAGTGCCGACCTCCTCCTCCTCCTCCTCCGTTGAGCCACCCACCAGTCGGTGCAGTTGCCCCTCATCGCCTTCGCATCCCGCTCTTCGTGCTCTTCCAACTGTGCCGCATCGCGACCCCCGTCGTGCCCTTGCACTTCATCTTCCCCGTTGCCCCTGCCGCCTACCACCATCCACCGCAACCCCTCCTCCTCTTCGAGTCCCGCCATGTCTCCGTCTTCGCATCTTCCGTACCGCCCCCGCTACTAGTCGTGACCCCCATCTCGAAAACCCCCGTGCACCACCTCTTGATCCCCAAAGTCGACCGCCGAAGCCGTTTGCCGTTCTTACATGGTTGCTGTTCAGATTTGCTGATTGGGTGATCTTTGCTGTGTTGATGTTCAGTGGCAGGGAAGAGATGGGATTGGGTATTGGGGGTGTTTTGCTGGTTGTGGAGTAAGAGATTGTTTATATTGTGTTTGCTATTGTGGAGTAGGGGATCGTGATTGGTGTTTGGTGTTTAGGTAGATCTTGGGATGTTGTTGTTGGTTGTGTTGTGTGCTGCTGTTTTACTACTGGGATTTGCTGTTGGTCTGTTTATCATTTTACTGTGGGAGGAGTTGCTGTTGAGTGCTCTTTTGTTGTTGTTGTGTAATTACAGAGTTGCTGTTGTGAGTGCACGTGCTGCCGTCGGGATTCTGAACTCGTTATTCTTTTAATATTCAGAATCGTCTCCTAATAGGCAAGCGTCTCTTGAACTTATTTTTATTGTTTCTAGTTCAAGAAAACACTCCTTGAAATCCGGCAAGTAGTAATCAAATTGAATATCATATTTAATTAAACTCCATTGTTTATTTATTATACCATGTTATTGATTCATAGTCTTCTCATCGTGCTATTATTATTGATTTCAATCCCAAACCGTGAATTTATTGTACTATTGAACACTCATATATACTGCATTGTCATTTGCTTGATTTTGTACTGAAGTTTCGACCCGGTTCCTGACACAAAAACTTAAAACATTGCATATAGAAATTGTAGTACACTTAGTCCACATATTGTTATATTTTGCATGTAAACCATGTTTTCCATATTTAATAAATTGGACCATATATATTTCATGTATTGCATAGTCTTGATATCATCTTGAAATTGTACCTGTGCTATCGGTCTCATCGATTGTACCTGTGGCATGAGTATTGATACCATCGCCCACATTGATCACATGCATGTTCATAACTGATTGTTAATAAAATATTAAACAAGCCGGGGTTAATAAAGGTTGACTCTGTAGTGGATAATCTCAGAAAACGTACTCTGTAAGGCATTATCGTTATATCGTATTGTCATGGAAGGAGAAGTATCGATTGTGAATTATTAATTGTTAATTGTAAATTATTGTTATCGACACCGAGTACACACTCTGTAGATCCCACTACGAAGTCTAAAACGTACACTGTTTTGTATGCAGCGAACTTGTAGTATGGGATGCAGTAGTACATGCATTAGTTAGGATTAAAATGAATAATAGACTTATAGACATAAATAAACACTGAACATCGACACTAATACTGAATACTGCTTATTATCATTAATTTCTGATTTCTGAATTATTTATTATGAACTTTTGATTTTGTTACCGTTTATCATTTATTGACTCCAATATCGTTCCAAGTTCTGTTTTTGTTATATAGTCCTTTATTTCCTATTTTACTGCTTCCTATTACTTGTTGCCTGAAGCTTGCTCTAACGGGTTCTCTTTCTCTTTCTTTTGAGTTATGTTATACAAGTACAGTGATGGGTAACCGAAAGGAACTCGTCGAACTATTACTGCATTGCATATTCTTGAACTATTTGGTAAGTTCTTGTATCCCAGATTTAGTTATTGGATTTTATTCTATTTATGTGATTATATTTTTCTGCGTGGTTATAATTATTTCTTTTCATGTTGTTGAGTTAAGACTGGTACAGCTTATGAATGATATTAAAATTATTCGCTGGGCCTTCGTCACGGGCTCGTATTCCCGTATTTTAGAAAGCGGGACATGACACAATTACCTTCAACATATTCCTTGTCTGATCTTCAATCAAAATAAAGTGTTTCACTTCAGCTAAACCCTTTTGGACTTTCTTACAGTACATGTCAGTTTTAAAGTTTTACCAATTATTAGGCAACTTAAAAATAATCATAACAATAAGTAATTATTGCAATTATGAATTTTCTCATTGTTTAATTTATTAGCAATTGATTTAAGTTCATATTTCTATGGGAAGATGTCTTTATCTTCCTTAGATCTGAAAGCGATGAGTTTGTCGACGAGATGCATCATGGAGAGTTCCTCCTCCTTAACAAACTGTTTCTGAAGTCCATCCCATATTTCCTTCACAGTTTCAAACTTCCTATGTCTCTGAAAGCCTTTTATTTAAGCAATTGAGAAGATACACTCGGCACTGGCTCTCTCCACTGTTCCACTTTTCGTCAGTAACATCCAATTTGCAATCGTCATAGGTGGTCAACACAATGTATTCCAACTGCATCCACTTTATCTAAAGTTGTACTTGCAAGACCCAAGTGTTCAACTCATTTGCCAAAAATCTGTTCAGTTTGAAAATTGACATCCTATTAAATGCAGTGTATTGGTTTGAATTCACTCTAACTAGCACCGACGAAACAATATCAAATAAACAACGGTAATAAATAAACATCAAAATTTTTACCTTAAAATTTTGATGATGTCATTGCACAGGAATAATGACGTCAGCAGGTCAAACCAAATCTGTTGACTGGTTTGGATTTGACTGGTCAATAGGTTGGTTGACTAGTCAAACAGGTCAGGTCCAGGAGCAGCAGTGCAGATCGGGTTGCGTCAGATTAGGTTCAAGTGCAGCTGGTCGAGTCGGATTCGGTTCGGGTCTGGAGAGTCGGGTTGGGTTCGGTAGAACTTGAATCTGGGTTTTTGGCCATTTTTTGGCCCAGTTCGTTGAGAACTTGAGAGAGAGAGAGCAGCAGCAGCAGCAACGAAAATATCAACTGCACTAGTGGTAGCAGCGGTGGCGGTCGACACTTGGACGACGATGGTCGGAGGGGAGGATGACGGCGATGCCGAGGATCAAGAAGAAACCAGGAAGAATATAATTAATGATATTAATCTCTGTCTCTCTTTCTTAATTTTCGTTCATAATTAATATGTATTTAGAAATCTTATTATGCTTTAACATTGTTAGAACTAGAATATGAAATTAGAGTTTACTTCAAGAACAAAAGATAATGGCTATTATTTTTGCATAAAGCATAATACCCTAGATATTCGGGATACTGAGCATACTACTTCGAGGCGGCATACCAAGCAAGCCGTCTCTCAGCGGGTGAACCCGCTATTTGGCCCACTACCGAATGATTCAGCATTCATGAAGATAGATACGTGGTGTCCATATACAACTTAGTAATACAATTATATGGAAATACCCTATACCTATAGCACAAACAAAATGTGCCAATCATTAATATGTACACTAATTGCTAAAGCAACTTGGAAAGTTACCAAGAAACTATTTAAAATTCAAATACCAAGTCTAAGTTCACATTGGCCTTTCAATTTACTGAAAGTGAACAAAGAACGTGCAGATCATGATACTCATTCACACGCTAACCATAAACAAAAAACCAAACAACTAAGATTCAAGGGTAATACAATCTGCATACAATCTCATGTGCTGCATGAAATTCAAAAAATAAAAAGGCCGATGAAGATTGCACCGCGTCAGCTTGCAAGTAAAAAAACTTATGCACGTAAAAAAAACTTATTCACATAGCATTTATCTACAATCTAATGTATAAGGGTAAAAGGGATATGAGCAACTTGCTTATTTAGTAAATGAGCAATTGATTATGTGGCATGCATGTGATACATTGGACAACTAACCATTTTAAGAATTTTTCAATCACATGTATGCCACATCATCAATTACTTATTTACTAAATGAGCAAGTTGCTTATACCCTTTTTCCCAATGTATAAACATCTTCTTGTTGTGATTTAACGAATATCTATGCAAACTTATCCAATTAGAGTTATAATAGTAATTACCAATTTAAATCTTTTTAAAATCCAACACCCTCCTTAAAAACAGCATCAAACATTCCAAACCATAGATGATTTCCAAGAGCCCCACCCCTCAAAATCCCCGTATGAATCCATTCTCACTTGTAACCGCTACGGGGAGAAAATGACACCAATTAAAGCGAAAGAAAATTCCAAAAAAAAAACAAAATGTTCACCAAATCCTTTTCAAACACCACCAAGAAAAAAAACCCCGGATCCGCCCCCGTCTTTCTCAACGTATACGATCTCACCCCCATCAATGGCTACGCCTACTGGCTCGGCCTCGGCGTCTATCACTCCGGCATCCAAGGTATTCTGCTCCGTATTCTACATCTTGCTTTCATTCCTTTTTTTTTGATGCAATTTTTTTTTTTTTTGATGCAATGCTTTCATTCCTTTTAGATCTGATTTTCTTTTTCTATCTTTTTTTTTAATGTGCAGTGCACGGGGTGGAGTACGCGTACGGCGCCCACGAGAACCCGATGACGGGGATCTTCGAGGGAGTGCCGAAGCAGTGCCCCGGGTTCAGTTTCCGGAAGTCGATTATGATGGGCAGCACGAATCTTGGCGCACGGGAGGTCCGGATATTGATGGACGAGCTGGCCGCGGAGTACACTGGCAACTCTTACAATCTAATCTCCAAAAATTGCAACCACTTCTGCAATCAGGCCTGCCTGATCCTTACCGGAAAGTCCATCCCCCGTTGGGTCAATCGCCTCGCAAAAATCGGTACTCTTTATTTTTTTTTTCCTTTTTTTTAACCCCACATCCTGATTGCTCGATATTAAAATATAATTTTTTGTGAAATTTGAAGGGTTCTTGTGCAACTGCGTGCTGCCGGTGCCAATGGAGGCGGTGAGGAGCAAAGGGGAGGAGGAGGAGAAGGGGAAGAGCGAAGCGGAGAGGAGGAAGTTGAGGAGTAATTCGACGAGTTCTGTGAGGAGTACTACGTCGAATTCTTCGCTGTTGGCTTCGAAGAGTTGGAATGGTGGGAAGATCAAGAGGTCTTCGTCGATGTCAGCATCGTCTGGTTTGAAAGTTTAAAATGAAATTTGATTTTTGATTTTCAATTTTTTTTTTTTTAATATAGGTATTTATGGATATGTTGTTAAGCTTGTTATAGAATCATCAACAAATTTGTGTGGCTGGAAAATATGGATTTGTTGTAAACTTGTTATTTGATATAGAATTTAAAGTCATGTCTATTGTTTTTTGAGGTAGAAGGTGGAATAACGCCATGTCTATTGTTTTTTGAGTTAAAAAGTTAGAATAACGTCATCCTGTTTCATTAATAAGAAGTTAATAAAATAATTCCGGTGTACCCGGAAAAATACAAAAGTACAGTGCAGGAAATAAAACATAAACCCCCAATAAATCCTGGGAGGTGGGTCAAATCATCCATACATTAAACAACCAAAAATACAGTATATCGATACAAAATACAAAGTAGCAGAGACTGCGGCTAATGAGATTCTGATGAATATGGAGGGTGCCAACCTGTCAGTCCAGTGTCGGCCCGAACTCTACTTCCTCATCATCAAATTCCTCCACCTGGAATACTCTGACAATCATTCCTCTCGCTCATGTGGCCGCAGCTGTAGCCCAAAAAGAAATAGGATGCATGATATGAGTAAGGTTACCAGAAATACTATTACATGAAGCACGGAAATAAAAATTGTTTCTGTCTAGCCATAACACCCATGTAGTTGCCGTAATGACAATGTACCACGCATCCTTCATTTCGTGCCGAATCGAGGCAAATTTGGGGTCAATCCACAAATCATCATATTCGCTGGGGAAGTCACTTGTTCCTAGGGCTCATAATACCTCTACCATACTTGCCTTACTTCTTGTGCAGTGAATAAAAAGGTGATTCACATTCTTCGTCTGCATGTTGCAGAATCCACAGTCGGTCGCAATCTGGAGTTGTCTTTTGGCCAGGTTCTCTCTGGTGAGTATTGCATTATTGAGCACAAGCCAGAGGAAGACTCTGACTTTAAGGGGTGTTTTCGTCTTCCATAACACCTTTGCCCAGCTGGGTCTGCATCCTCGATAGTGAATTCGATGGTATAGGGATCTGACCGTGAAAGCTCCTTTGGTTTCGAGTCCCCAGCACATCTGGTCTGGGCCTTGGGCGCACATTGCCCAGTCCGTGTGATGTGTGTCTGCAACTCAAGCAGTTGCTAATGCAATCCTGGGGTAAGAGTTCCTCTAAACGGCGGCCTCCAATTTTCCCTCTTCCAAGTCTCGGCCACAGAGATATTCGGTCGATTCGTTTTCTCATACAGCTCTGAGAAAGTTTCCTTGAGGGTATGGGCACCACATCATTTGTCCCACAAAAATCTGGTGGACCGTCCATTACCGATAATAGACGTCACTGCTGAGTTGAACGGCTTGCCTTGGCAATTCCTTTTCAGAATCGCGAGACTCTAGACCCTACTTGGAAGCCTAAACTTCTCGTCCCTTTTCCTCGAAGGTATGGCTGAATGAAATCCTGCCATCCTTCTCCGCAATAGTGAAAAACCTTCCACCACCATTTTTCCAGAAGGGCAAGGTTCATATCTCTAAGGTCAATGATGTCTAGCCCTCCATGCTTCTTCTTCATGCAAGCAATACTCTATTTGATGAGGTTGTAACCTCCCCTATTCGAATCTGTCCCTTTCCAAAGAAACTTTTTCGGATTCGGTCAATCCTTTGGATAACCCATTTAGGAAGCTCAAAAAACGACATGTAGTAGATGGGCAGATTAGACAACACTGAGTTGATGAGCACCACTCTGCCCCCGAGTGAAACCAATTTTCCTTTCCAATCAGACAATCTGTCCTCCACCCTGTCTATTACAGGCAACCAGTCAGACTTAGTGAGTTTCCCTGGTCTGAGTGGGAGCCCTAAGTATTTGATTGGGAACTCATCCGTCATATAGTTTAGTATGGTGGCATGTTCCCGTGCTTCTTCATCGGAGAGTGTAATGGGAATCAACGCGCTCTTGTGAAAGTTTATCCTGAGACCTGACCAGACTTCAAAATAGTAGAGGGCCCCTTTAAAGCAGACTGTTTCTGATCTGGTCCCGTTCCCAAAGAGTAGGGTGTCATCAGCATACTAGAGAATCATGCACCCTTGATTAGAGGTGCTGCTGGCCACAAGCGTTATCCAACCTTTTCTCTGACAGTTTTCTAGCATACCCTCAGCACATCTGCTACAATAGTACTGAATAGAAGTGGGGATAGCGGATCCCCCTGCCGGAGTCCCTTCTTACAAGGAAACGACGGACCTGGCCGCCCATTCACCGAAATTGCCGTTTTACTAGTTTGCAAACACTGTTTGATCCATTTTATCCATTTATCCCCGAATCTTCTCCCTCTGACAGCTTCTAGCAAACACTCCCAGTCGACAGAGTCGTATGCCTTCTCAAAATCTAGTTTTAGGAGGAAGTTCTTGGAGTTGCTTTTATGGCAGTGGTGGATAACTTGTTCAGCAGTGGCCACACAATCTAGGATACATCTGCCCTTGATGAAACCCGTCTGGGTTCTGCTGATAAGACTGTCCATTATACTTTCCAGGCGGATGGCCAGGACCTTTGTGATGATCTTAACCGAGCAGTTTATCAGGCTAATCGGTCTAAAATCCCCCACGCTCTTAGACTCCTCCCGTTTGGGTATCAGGACAACTTCCGCAAAATTGAACATGCCCAACCTGAGATTGTTGTGGAAAAATTCCTCCATTAGCGCCATAATGTCCCCTTTAATTTCTTTCCATAACACTTGGAAGAACATCATTAGAAAGCCGTCCGGTCCAGGTGACTTGTCTGCTCCCATCTGGGTGATGGCCTTTTTCACTTCCATTTCTGAGAAAGGTTCCTCCAAAGTGGATAAATTTTGCGCTGATTCGTTTTGGTATGCCTGCTAGTAATCATTCCCCATTGGGATCCTGAAATCATTCTTCCTTCCAAAGAGGCCCTTGTAGTAATTTTGAAAGGTTGTGGAAATCACCTTCTTATCTCGCGATATTCCCGTATCCGTCTGTATTGACAGGACTAGATTGGATCTCCGTCTTGCGCTTGCCACTCGGTGGAAGTAGGCCGTATTCGCGTCTCTCTCTTTGAGCCACAAAATCCTTGACCTTTGCTGCCATTTGATCTCTTCCTGCTTATAAAGATTGGCAATATTTTCTCGGAGCTCTAGTAGCCTGTTTCTTTCATCTTGTGACAGGACTCTCGTCTCTTCGACCCTTTCTAGCTCGTCAATTCCTTCTAGAAATGACTCTTTTGCATACCAGATGGTCGAGAATCTAGATCGATTCCATCTGCGCAGCCGCTTTCTCAATCTGCGAATTTTTTTACACCATCGGGATGAAGCGTCCATGCCAGCAGTTGGAAGTGCCCAGTTTTCCATCACCATGTGGTGAAATTCCTGAATTTCCAGCCAGGCCTTCTCAAGTCTGAATTTCCTTGGCCTCTGAGCTCCATGTACCCCGGCATCGAGTAGGATCAGGGTGTGATCTGACGTGGGTCTAGAAATCGATCTAGCGGTTGCTGATGGAAATTTAGCTTTCCAATCCATCGATACTAGTATCCTGTCCAATTTGGCCATGATCGGAGCAGCTTGCATGTTAGACCATGTGAATAGTTTGTCATGAATTGGGATTTCGATCAGTTCTAGTTCCGTTATCACCCTATTGAACTCCTCTCTATGTCTGTCACTGGAGCCTCTTTCCTTGTGCTCGAAAGCAAATCTGGTGATGTTGAAATCCCCCCCCCCCCAACAATCCACGCTCCCGAGCAACGGTTTCGAATATCGACAAGCTCTTGCCAAAAAACATCTCGATCTGTAGCCACATTCGGCCCGTAAACGGCAGTAACCGTCTGCACCCAATCGTCAGACCGTCATTTTAGTCGGATAGTCAGGGAGAACGTTCAACTATATACCTCGGTGCACGTGAGAATATCCGAGTTGAACCTAATGGCAATCCCTTCTGAGGCTCCTGCAGACGGGCGTAACACCCATTCCTTGATTCTGTTGCCTCCGATTCTTTTGAGTTTGAACCCGTGCTGAAGTTTGGTCTCTTGCAACCCTACTACTTCCGCCTTGGAGTTGTTAATGACGTCCCTAACCATATCTCTCTTCCCCCTATCCCCCAGCCCCCTAACATTCCAGAATAGTGTATTCATTGGGGAACCATGTCAGGGTTGATCGTAGGTGTGGGTGTGGGGCAGGCTTCATCCTCAGGGATGTCTATCAACCCAGCGCTAGCTCCTAGAGCGTTCTCATAACTAGTCTTAACCCTTTCAGTTTTCCAACCCCTAATTTTATTGAGTAGTAATGCATTATGCTCTGTGTCGCACACTTCTAACCCACATGTTTTAGCTAGGAGAAAAACTTCGTAGTCTGACATGAAATTTAATATAGTAGCTAAAAAAACTTGTCGTACCTCCGTTGTCGAATTTTGCAGCTTTGGCTGCCGCCGCTACCTCCAGATAGTCATCCAGGGACTCCACGTGTAATGCCCCGATTTTTCATTTAATGAAAAATTATTTTATTTTGCACGTAGTGTGCACGTGCAATATTTTTTTGAATTAAATGTTATGATTATTTTCATTATGATGAGTATAGATTTTTAAATACGTGCTTTTAATTATTTTATACAAAGTCTTCTTTCAAATAGACAAAAAAGAAGCCTTTTCTTTTAAAAAGCCCAAATCTAATTTATTTGTTATTTTTTTTATAATTATTATTTTGGCCCAAAAAACTAAAGCCCATGAGCTATTTTATTTTTAAATACAACTTGTCATGTAGGATACAATTTAAAGTTTATTTTTATGTAAAATATAATGTACAAATTTTATGGAGGCCAAGTTGCATACGCGTTCACTACACGTACACGTGCATTATGCACAAGGCATGGCCGGTTGGAGCCTTTAGGAGGGAAAATCAAATTTCAGTTGGGATCATGGAGATGGTGGTTGCTTGATCATGGGTAGTTAGTGTAACTCCTCCTTAAATCTAAGCCATTTGTTCCTAACTCCTACTTCAATCTTAGCCATCCATTCTCCTAAATTTCTAGTATAAATACCCCCCTCCCATGGCTAGTATTCTTGTGCAAATTGTTTTCTCCAAACCTATAGTTCAATTACATTATCTAATAGGTTATTAAATGAGTAAAAGATTGAGTTTGTGTGTGGGAGTTGTGCTTGCAACAAGAGGAGAGGCCGGCATCAATCCAAGGGAGGCTCGGTTGGTGTGCTTGGAGGCTTGTGTGCACGTCGACAAGGAGGAGGATCGCTCTCGTTTGCAAGGACATTGTTTAGGGGGTGTTGCTAGTTGTTTTCTCTCCAACTAAGGTGGGTAAATTTTCTTATTTCTAAGTAGGAATGCATGGTAAATTGAATGGAAAGTATGATGCATGAATAATATTAACAAAAGTGCACATTTAATTGGAAAAATGAGCTATAATTGATTGAATTGTTGATGTGCAATTGTATGTAGTTCTACTATTAAAATTCAAGTTGTGTGCGATATGATTATGGCTATGGATTGTGTGAGGAAAACTTTGTTATTAGCATTAACAATTATATGCGAATTAATAGATGGACAATGTCACTTTATGTGCTAAAATGGAAGTTTTGTTATGACGTTGTAACGAATGAATTAGGATGCAATTGTTATGTTTGTGAAATGAATATGAGCAGAACTTTGGTGTAGAGATTAGTGAAATTGAAATGTCAAAAAAGAATGTATTAGTAATAGTACATCAAATTAACTAAATTGTATGGTAGACATGTGTTAATTATTGGAAAAAATATGTTTAGTCATTTAAGAAAAATTATTTTCTACATACTGGAGTATGATTCAATCAATCTGGAATTTTACAGTAGAATTTTATAAAAGCAAAATGAAATGAGGACTAGTTGAACATCGAAATGTTTTGTTAACAGAGAGTTTTGATCTAAATAAATTTCGAGTTGTACCATTGACAACTTGAGCACGTAGCTCAAGTGGTCAGGACGGCCTTAATCGCTACAGTGTGCTCTCGGGGTCTGAGGTTGCTGGTTCGAATCACCGGGCTGCCATACTTTTATTTTTCATTTCAAAAAAATATATATAGAGTAGCGGCCGAGAGCACTTAATGCTCTCGCCCTCTCTTCTAAGCGCGAGTAGCACTCGACCTAGTGGCTTGTGCCTTCGGTTGGTTTCCCTGTGGTTGCTAGTTCGATCTGTGGCCTCGGCTATTGTTTATGTGTGGGGAAAAACAATTTTTTTTCGGGTGTTTTAATGATCAAAAAAATAGGAAAAAATATATTTATTATTTTAAAAATATGTGGAGTCTATAAAAAATAGTTTGAGAATTATTTGCATGAAGTGGAGTATGTTTGGAGAATAAAAGTATAATTTAGAACTATAAGTTCTATACTTGCATTTTCATAAAAGTGGTATTTTTACAAAAGATTTAGAATAGAATATTAGAAAAGAAATACGAATAAAAAGGAATTATGTGAAGTGATGTGAATTATTCTCAATGGAGAATAGTGCGACAAATTATGAAATGTAAATGTCCATCTTTGATTGATTAACTAGCGATGTGGTTTTTAATGTGAAAATAATATTTCATGAGTCACGTGATGAATAGTTGAATTTAGTGTAATATTATGGACTATTGAACGATTTAGAAATTTCAAAAAAAAATATATAGAGTAGGGGCCGAGAGCACTTAATGCTCTCGCCCTCTCTTCTAAGCGGGAGTAGCACTCGGCCTAGCGGCTTGTGCCTTCGGTTGGTTTCCCTGTGGTCGCTGGTTCGATCTGTGGCCTCGGCTGTTGTTTATGTGTGGGGAAAAACAATTTTTTTTGGGTGTTTTAATGATCAAAAAAATAGGAAAAAATATATTTATTATTTTAAAAATATGTGGAGTCTATGAAAAATAGTTTGAGAATTATTTGCATGAAGTGGAGTATGTTTGGAGAATAAAAGTATAATTTAGAACTATATGTTCTATACTTGCATTTTCATAAAAGTGGTATTTTTACAAAAGATTTAGAATGGAATATTAGAAAAGAAATACGAATAAAAAGGAATTATGTGAAGTGATGTGAATTATTCTCAATGGAGAATAGTGCGACAAATTATGAAATGTAAATGTCCATCTTTGATTGATTAACTAGCGATGTGGTTTTTAATGTGAAAATAATATTTCATGAGTCACGTGATGAATAGTTGAATTTAATGTAATATTATGGACTATTGAACGATTTAGAAATCATAATTGGAAAAGAGAAATATTTTTGAGTATGGCAAGTCAACATGTGAACTTATAAATTGGAAATGCTCAATTTTGGAAATTTGAATTGAAATTGAAACAAAAGAGTAGCTAAGTCTCCCCCGGCATTTGGAAAGAAATGAAATGAAATTTGAAATGAAAGACCAAGGTTGGTCATGTTTGAATGAATGAATAAGTCCGATTTAGTGGAGAGGCTAACTCTAGAGCTTTGATTTTTGTTCATGATTCTAATAAAACTAAGGATTAGTACATAGTGGAGACGTGATGAAAGTAGGAGAAAAACATGAGTTGAGGGACATCGGATTGGCGGCGTGAGAGTATATTTCACAGGCTGTCTTCACGATGCGTCGTGACATGACGTGGATACTGCTCCAGAGTACCGTCCCGGTGGTGACGCTTGTGGGATGTTTGGTGACTGCAAGAGGATCGTGTGCCATGAAGGAGTCTGAATTGCCACAGACTGTCTTCACGATGCGTTGTGACATGACGTGGGATTCCCCTCCAGGTTTTCTGTACACGTGCTTGTACTCATAAATCATCTAAGATACTTACTGTAGTTACAGTAGTAGTATTAAGTCATGGCGAGGGATTGAACCCTACAAAGATGAAGAACGATTAAGGGCTTGCCCTCGGACCTATGTAGTATGGGATGCATAGAATCCAAACAAGTGCACATTAGTGTCATGTAACATAAATAACTGCATTAAGGACTAAGTGCACAATCACAACACGACATCAATGGGGTAGTCCCTTTAGTTTGATATGTGACAAGTTTGTGTTTGCTAAATATGGAAAATAAGTTATACTATTTCCGGTATAGAGAGGATGGCCGTGTATAATGTTCGTCGGTTGAATAAACTGACGTACCCACAGTCTTATATGCAGGTAAGTGACATGATAAAGATTAAAAAGGAATAGATGCTTAAAGATTATTCAATGTTGTTGTACATTCATTTAAATGTTGTAATTTTACTTCCGCTGTGCAGTGTAAATTGTAATGTTTTTATATAAACTCTGATGTAAAGTGAAAAGTTTAAATTTTCTTGTAAAATTGTACTAAATGAAGCGGAAAGATCCTGTAGAACTCTCGAATTCAGTTGTATTTGGGATTCGGGGCGTTACACCACGTGAGCCCTCTTAGGCGACCGTTGAACTCTGAACCCAACCGTCATGCGCGACATTCCAGTACTGACTCCCGGTGCTGATTCAGGAAGTGTGGACAAGACCATCTCTGGCGAGATCTCCCTCTGTGTATCAGCGATGAACTCTAGATCCTCCGACTCCTCATCTGTGAATGAGAATTCTTCGTCTAGATTTAAGCGCCCTTCCAGGTCCTCATCACTATCTGTATGCTGAACTTCCCGTTGTAGAGTAGATTCTCTCACTGCGGTCTCCTCATTGAACCTACAGACTGGCGATGACTCTACAATAATAGCGGTGCTTTCCGTTGCGGTCCCCTCGATGGGCCCACTAAGATGTTGTACCTGATTGTTCAAAACTGTAGAATTACTAGTCCCAGAAGCAATAATTGTTGATTCTTGATTTTGATGATCACAACACAGTGCAACATGTGTCTATGTTATACAGCTAACATTACAGGTTGTACTACAAAAGACTATTTCAGCTGAACAAATGCACAAGCTCAAAGGTTACAGATAAAGACTTCACTCAGACAAGATTCAAGACTTCACTCAAGACAAGACTCAAGACTCAAGACCTTAGCTCAATTGTGTCAAAATTATAGTGTCTTGTAAAAACATTGTATCTTACTTTTTTGTTGAGTCTTAGTCTGATGTAAAGCCTTGTCACACACACACACACTCAAAATTTTATATTGTGTGTCTCTTAAACCCCCCCCCCCAAAAAAAGAGTCAAAACAGTTTGAAGAAATTTAACTTTTGAGTATCAGTCGACTTAAGCCTCTGCCAGTCGACTGCCAGTACAAAACTGTTTAAATTTATTCAAACTCTGATCAGTCGACTCATATGGCAACCCAGTCGACTGTTCGAGAGCTTTTGACCGTTTTCTGTTTTTCAAAATCGAATTTTTCAAACTCAAAAGCTTAGATCCGTTGGTTGACAGTTGGAGTAACTGTCTCCCAACGTCCAGGAGATCAAACTTTTTAAGTAGAGTTCAGATCTCACTGAATAGATCTACAGAACTTTCTTTGAAAATCCGAGCATCCTTGAGAAAAATTCTATTTTTGAGAAATAAAGCTTTCAAGATCGTACTCTTTGGTTCTCTACATTCAGTCCAGTAGAGCAACGAATTCGCTTTGGACTGAGTATAGAAGTCAACCTTGTTTTTTAGCCACGTGCATCAACACATACACCAACAAGGCTATAGGTTGACTGTAAAGTATTTCTTGTTCTCTTGCTCTCGGTTGGAGAGTGTTTTTGACTCTAGGTTGTAGAGTCGGTTTTGTTTCACTCTTGGTAGTAGAGTGGGTCGGCTTTCTCTGGTTGAGAGAAAGGACTACGGGTTAGACAAGGTTGTTGTCGTAACGCCGTAGGGTATTCTTGTAATCTTTTTCAAGAATAGTGGAAATCTCAAGTGGGTTGCTTGGGGACTGGATGTAGGTCGGGAGGACCGAACCAGGATATATCTTGTGTACTCTGTGATTGATTGTCTTGATTTTGCATTTACTCTTGTTTATTTAAGTTCTGCAAAAAGTGTCTGGACAGTCGACTCCTTGGTCTATCGGTCGACTGGTCAGTGGCGTTTGTAGTTGTTGTTTCATTGTGCCTTCAGTCGTCTATCTTATTCATCAGTCGACTGCACAGAGTTATTGTTTTTAATTTATTTTGGTTATATCAGTCGACTGGTTCATAACCAAGTCGACTGCACCGAGAAAATTTCTGCAGTTTTTTTTTATTAACACTATTCAACCCCCCCTCTAGTGTTTGTTGTCTCGCTTACAGGATCCAACACTTGGTATCAGAGCAAGGTTACAGGCTATGGCAACTACTTCAAATACAAATCAGTATCATGAAGGCCAATCTATACAACGGCCACCATTATTTGATGGAACGAACTACAATTATTGGAAGTACCGAATGAGAATCTACCTCCAATCAATCAACTATGAGATATGGCAAATGACAGAGACGGAATACACTGCCCCTACCATTCCATATGCACAATGGAATGATGATCAAAAGAATCAGACTATGAACAATGTCAAAGCAATGAATGCCTTATTTTGTGCACTCACAAAGGAAGAATTCAACCGTGTATCCAATGCTACAACCGCACATCAAATTTGGCATACACTCGAGGTAACACATGAAGGAACGAATAAAGTAAAAGAGTCTAAAATTTATGTTCTTGTCCACAGGTTTGAGATGTTCAGAATGAAGGACAATGAGACTGTGTCCGAGATGATCACCAAATTCACAGACATCACAAACTCTCTTATGGCGCTTGGAAAGACTTACTCTCAAGCAGAGATGGTTAGAAAAGTCCTACGTGCACTCACTCCAGAATGGGAGAAGAAAACCACAGCAATAAAGGAAGCGAATGACTTGTCACAACTTTCTCTCGAGAATCTTGTTGGCAATCTCATGGCATATGAGGTCCAACTTGAAGATCGAAAGAAGGATACAGAATCACACCAATCAAAGAAGAAATCATTGGCTTTCAAAGTCATGACAGACTCAGAAGATGAGGAAGAAGATGAAGAAGAAATAGCAATGTTCACTCGAAGATTCAAGAAGTTCTTAAAGAAGGGTAAGTTTAATTCTAAAGTTAGAGATTCTAATGACCCTCCTACATGTTTCAGGTGCAATAAAATAGGTCACATGAAGAAGGATTGTCCCTTAGAAAATGCAAAGAACAAGGGAAAAGCATCCAACTTCAAGAAGGACAAATATTCAAAGAACAAATTTGCCAAAAACAAGAAGGCTTATCAAGCTACATGGGATGATAGTGATTCATCTTCAGAAGAAGAAACGGATGAAAATAACGAAGTGGCAAATGTATATTTCATGGCTGCACAAGAACATGTAAGTAATGATTATGATTCCGAAGATCTTCTTGATGCTTTTAATGAAATATTCCAAGAGTTAAAGAAAGAAAAAATTAGAGTTAAGAATCTTGAGAAAGTAAATCAAGCACTCAATCAAGAAAATCTTAACCTTGATAAAGAAGTAAAATCCTTAAATTCTCGCATTGCAAGTTTAGATACTGATCTTGAAACTCTCAAAAAGAATTATGAAGAGATTTTAAAGAACGTATCTAAGTTTAACAAAGGCAAAGAGGATTTAAATGATATGCTTCATCATCAAGTTACATCTAGTCAAAAATATGGACTTGGTTTTAAAAAATCTTATGTAAAAGAATTTCCTGTTGTAAACACTAGTAAAAATAAATCAGCATCTATTTCAACCACAGAAGTCGACTGAACCATACAACCAGTCGTCTGTCCAGAGGAATTGGATCTTATTCAACGAGATCAAAACCTCTTATAAGTCGACCAAGTGTATCAGCCAGTCGACTGATGTACACTAACAGTCGACTGAAGGACACTGTTAAGTCGAGTGGACAGAACAAGTTAGTATGGGTTCCAGTCAGTCTAAATCAGAATGATAGAATTGCTTATATTAACTCATATATGTTAAATGTGTGTAATTCTACTTATTATATTCCTGCTTATGGAGGAAGATCAAACTCTTCATGGGTTTGGTTTCCCCAAACTAATGTGTTTTGGACCCAATAAAAAGGGTACCATATTTACCTTAAACTTTTTATAGGTACCCAAGAAAGAACGCTGGATATTAGACAGCGGATGTTCAAAACACATGACAGGACATGTCAACCTACTATCCACCATTCAAAGCATAGATGGAGGAACCGTCACCTTTGGAGATAACAACAAAGGCAAAGTCCTAGGTATTGGCATGGTCGGTAAAACTTCTAACCCAACTATAGAAAATGTGTTATTGATTAGTGGTTTAAAGCATAATCTTTTAAGCATTAGTCAATTGTGTGATAAAGGATATAAAATAGTTTTTGAAAAAGATGCATGCATGATTTATGATTCTACTATGCAAAATGTTATTTTTCAAGGTTTTCGTAAAAATAATATTTATGAATTGTGTTTGAATGCAATTGATTTTTCAAATGACTTTTGTTTAATAGCCTCTAACAATGAATCTTGGCTATGGCATAGAAGATTTGGACATGTGAACATGAAAAATCTCTCAAAATTATCTAAATATAACCTAGTTAAAGGACTGCCAAAACTATCCTTTAAAAAGGATAAGTTAGGTGATGCATGTCAACTAGGAAAACAAATCAAATCCACTTTTAAAACAAAAGAAGTAATTTCTACTAGTAGGCCGCTCGAATTAATTCATATGGATTTATTTGGCCCTACTAGAGTTGCTTCTTTAAATAGAAGTAGATATGTGTTTGTTTTAGTAGATGATTTTTCAAGATTCACTTGGACATTCTTTTTAAAACATAAAAATGATGCTTTTGAGGAATTTGCACATTTTTGTAAACGTGTTCAAAATCAAAGGTCTCTAACCATAGTCACTATTAGAAGTGATCATGGTGGAGAATTTGAAAATGAAACATTTACAGAATATTGCAACAAGAATGGTATAACACATTCATTTGCATTTCCTAGAGCTTCACCACAAAATGGAGTGGTTGAAAGGAAAAATAGGACTTTGCAAGAATGCGCACGTACTATGCTTGTTGAAAGCAATCTACCAAAGCATTTTTGGGCTGAAGCTATTGCTACAGCTTGTTATGTTTTAAATAGAATTCTTCTAAGACCTAAGCTAAAGAAGACTTGTTATGAGTTATTTTTTAATAAAATTCCTAAAGTGTCTTACTTTAAGACATTTGGTTGTAAGTGTTTTATTCTAAACACAAAAGATAATTTAGACAAATTTGATCCTAGATCTAATGAGGGTATCTTTTTAGGATACTCAAATAGGAGTAAAGCATATAGAATTTTCAATAATTCTACAATGACTATTGAAGAATCAATGCATGTTACATTCGATGAATCTTTACCTTCATCAACCTTAAATAAAGATGATAAAACTGATTTATCACCTTTAGATAATGTGATTAAATCCTTAGAACAAACTAATCTGACTGATAAGTCGACTGATAAGGTCTACCAGTCGACTGAAGTAAAGCAGTCGACTGAAGAACAAGTCAAATCGACTGATCCGATTGTGATATCTTCAACTTTACCAAAGTCATTTGTTGAAGTTAAAGATCATCCTCATGACTTAATAATTGGTGACATCTCCCATGGTATTCAGACACGTTCACATGTTAATATGATCTCTCATACAGCATTCTTATCGGATTTTGAACCGAAAAATATACAAGAAGCTTGTGAGAATGAATATTGGATGAATGCCATGCAAGATGAACTAAACCAATTTATAAGGAATGATGTATGGGATTTAGTTCCTAGACCTCCTGATCAGACTATTATTGGTACCAAATGGGTATTCAAAAATAAGTTAGATGAATCAGGACAAGTTGTAAGGAACAAGGCTAGATTAGTTGCTCAAGGGTATAATCAAGAAGAATGTATAGATTTTGATGAAACATATGCTCATGTTGCTAGACTAGAATCTATTCGTATTTTATTATCTTTTGCTTGTTTCATGAATTTTATACTTTATCAAATGGATGTTAAAAGTGCCTTTCTTAATGGGTTTATTAAGGAAAATATTTATGTTAAACAACCACCAGGTTTTGAACATGAACAATTTCCAGATCATGTTTATAAATTAAAAAAGGCTTTATACGGTCTTAAACAAGCACCTCGTGCTTGGTATGATCGTCTGAAAACTTTTCTTTTAGAAACAGGATTTGAAATAGGTAAAGTAGACACTACTTTATTTATCAAAAGAGTTAAGAATGATATCTTAATCATACAAATATATGTTGATGATATAATTTTTGGTTCTAC
The DNA here is from genome assembly GCA_017893485.1 of Hemerocallis citrina. Classification (NCBI taxonomy): domain Eukaryota; kingdom Viridiplantae; phylum Streptophyta; class Magnoliopsida; order Asparagales; family Asphodelaceae; genus Hemerocallis; species Hemerocallis citrina. Next base: position 137,311,888 of record CM030367.1, on the reverse strand, counting down.
TAATAATAATCTATGTAAAGAATTTGCTAATACCATGAAAAATGAATTTGAGATGAGTCACATGGGTGAACTCAATTATTTTCTTGGACTTCAAATTAAACAGTCCTCAAATTGCATATTTATCAATCAAGGCAAATATGCAAAGGAACTACTCAAACGTTTTAACATGGATAGTACTAGTAGTAAATCCACACCTATGGCTACTACTACTACTATTGACAAAGATTTATTAGGTAAGAGTGTTGATCAAAAACTCTATCGAGGTATGATTGGTTCACTCTTATATATTACTGCAAGTAGACCAGATATTATGTTCAGCGTATGTTTATGTGCTAGATATCAATCTAGTCCTAAAGAGTCTCATTTAAAAGCAGTGAAACGAATTATAAGATATATTAAAGGCACATCTGAATATGGTTTATTTTATCCACGCACCGATAATTTTCAACTTTTGTCATATAGCGATGTCGATTTTGCTGGAAGCAAAACTGATCGCAAGAGTACTAGTGGTACATGTCACTTTTTGGGAAATTCCCTAGTATCTTGGTGCAGTAAAAAGCAAAACTCCGTATCCCTATCAACCACAGAAGCTGAGTATATCGCTGCAAGTTTGGCATGTGCACAAATTTTGTGGATGAAACAAACTTTATCAGATTATGGTATTTTATTTGAGAAACCCTCAATTATGTGTGATAATACCAGTGCAATTAATTTATCTAAAAATCCGATTCAACATTCACGTACGAAACATATTGATATTCGACATCATTTTCTACGTGATCATGTTTTAAAAGGAGATATATCTTTAGACTTTATCTCTACTGATAAACAAGTAGCAGATATATTTACCAAGCCCCTTAAAGAAGATACTTTCATTAAATTAAGGAGAGAACTTGGAATTTGTGATTTTATTGATATTTGCTGAAAATTGTTTCTGTTAAGTCGACTGTATTCTTGAGTAAGTCGACTGTACTGGTCCTTAAACATATCAATTTTTTATCTGACCAGTCGCCTGGTTCCTATACCAGTCGACTGATTAGTAGACATAAATCTTTTATTTTCTTCTCGACTCAGTCGACTGATATACCCTACCAGTCGACTGTCGCGAGCTCAATCGTCTTCAGCGACTATTCATCGCGTCTTTTGAGATGAAATTCACCTCTCTTTTCACTCGTGATCTTTAATCTCTACCGTCGATTTCTTCTCTCTTTGATCTCAGCCGTTTATTCGCAGTTAAAACCCTTTTACCAGCCGTTTTCTCACCCTTACCGATCTCAAGTTTTTACCCAAAATTCCAAACCCTAGTTAGTGAAGAAGAAGGTGGTCGACTCTCACATTGCTACTGGTGCTTGCCTCTGGTCTAATCTTTCCTTCTCTTTAGTAAAATCCTTTCCTCTCTCTTTTCATGGCACCTAAAAGATCTAAAAGATCTCATGAGGGTAGTTCTTCATCTCAAGACTACACTCAATTTCTCTTGAGTCCCGATCTCATTGATCAATGGTACCTTATTTGTACCATTACAATCTTCCCTGGAAGATTTGTTAACTTCAATGACCTTGATCGTTTCAATCTTATTCCCTTGTTCCAAAATAGTAGTCTTTATGATTTTCTCTCTTTATCAAACCAACCCAATTATTATCCCCAACTCATCTATTTGTTTTACACAAATATGAGAGTTGTACAAAAACCAGATGGGGATGTTGTAATCCGTTCGTCTGTGAAGAATGTCAAAATGACACTCACACCGACTAGGATCAATCAAATATTGGGTATTGATGATGGAGGATTAACTCTTGATGAAATTATTTTAGATGATGCCTCTATTTTATCTAAAATCTTCTTACCCAATCATGGCCCTCCAATGACAAGCAAAAATATTAAACCAATTGCTAAGCTTGTAGGTAGAATATTAGCCTATAACATCCTTCCCAAAAAGGGTAGTTATGACCAATATTCTATAGAATTACAAAAAGCTGTGTATGCAATTTTTGGTAAAATTGCTGTCAATTGGGGTCGAGTCATCTTTTCTAAATTGAATCAAGACCACACTCACTTTCTACCTTTTGGAGGTCTTCTTACTAGAGTCTTTATAGCTTTTGGTATTGATCTCGATTCCGAGACCAATATTGTTACTCGTTATGAGTGTTTCGATCGTGCTAGTTTGGCACGAATAAAACTTCTTGATGCTCCTTCTAGATCACCCCCTAGGTATCCTCCTCTTTCTCAAGCTCCTTTAGGTTCTACTTCTAGACCCTCTAGACCTTCAACCTCTACTGATCCATCTCTTCAAGCCAACTACGATGATCCTCGTACTTTATATGACTGTGTTTCCTATCTTATGAAGCATTCAGCCACTGTAGATACCCAACTTCATAACCTAGATTCCAAACTAGACCACATTGATTCTAAGATTGACAACCTCACTCATCTCTTCGCCTCTCAATTTCATCCTCCTTCTCAAGGTGACGATGAAGACTCCGATGAAGAAGATTGAAGACTTTTTATTTTCTTTTCTATTATGTAATTTTCTTTCTTAATGCACTTATTTCTGTATAAGACTTTATCTTAGTTTCCTTTTAATGCAAAAGATTGTTATTTTGTGCTTTTTGATGATAACAAAGGGGGAGAGATATCTGTGTTATATCTGTGTGTTATTTTCTGTGTTATTTATGTTTTGATATCCTCTCATTTGTTAACTTTGATTGTTATATCTGTGTGTTATTTTCTGTGTTATTTATGTTTTGATATACTCTCATTTGTTAACTTTGATTGGAAAACTCTCTGGTCAGTCGACTGCCCAAAGGCATATCAGTCGACTGCTGCTACTGCATCTGTACTTATTTTCTGCTTATGATTTTTCTAAGTAAGGTTTCCTGATCAGTCACCTGCCATTTTTGATAAGTCGACTGATACATGTTACATTTTTTAAGACAATGCATTTTGTGTTTTTAAAAGACATTTTTTAAGACAATGCATTTTGTGTTTTTAAAAGGGGGAGCATGTCTTCACTATGCTTGTATATTATCTTTTATTATCAGCTATTGTGTTGTCATCATCAAAAAGGGGGAGAATATTGATTCTTGATTTTGATGATCACAACACACTGCAACATGTGTCTATGTTATACAGCTAACATTACAGGTTGTACTACAAAAGACTATTTCAGCTGAACAAATGCACAAGCTCAAAAGTTACAGATAAAGACTTCACTCAGACAAGATTCAAGACTTCACTCAAGACAAGACTCAAGACTCAAGACCTTAGCTCAATTGTGTCAAAATTATAGTGTCTTGTAAAAACATTGTATCTTACTTTTTTGTTGAGTCTTAGTCTGATGTAAAGCCTTGTCACACACACACACACTCAAAATTTTATATTGTGTGTCTCTTAAAAACCCCCCAAAAAAAGAGTCAAAACAGTTTGAAGAAATTTAACTTTTGAGTATCAGTCGACTTAAGCCTCTGCCAGTCGACTGCCAGTACAAAACTGTTTAAATTTATTCAAACTCTGATCAGTCGACTCATATGGCAACCCAGTCGACTGTTCGAGAGCTTTTGACCGTTTTCTGTTTTTCAAAATCGAATTTTTCAAACTCAAATGCTTAGATCCGTTGGTTGACAGTTGGAGTAACTGTCTCCCAACGTCCAGGAGATCAAACTCTTTAAGTAGAGTTCAGATCTCACTGAATAGATCTACAGAACTTTCTTTGAAAATCCGGGCATCCTTGAGAAAAATTCTATTTTTGAGAAATAAAGCTTTCAAGATCGTACTCTTTGGTTCTCTACATTCAGTCCAGTATAGCAATGAATTCGCTCTGGACTGAGTATAGAAGTCAACCTTGTTTTTTAGCCACGTGCATCAACACATACACCAACAAGGCTATAGGTTCTGTAAAGTATTTCTTGTTCTCTTGCTCTCGGTTGGAGAGTGTTTTTGACTCTAGGTTGTAGAGTCGGTTTTGTTTCACTCTTGGTAGTAGAGTGGGTCGGCTTTCTCTGGTTGAGAGAAAGGACTACGGGTTAGACAAGGTTGTTGTCGTAACACTTTAGGGTATTCTTGTAATCTTTTTCAAGAATAGTGGAAATCTCAAGTGGGTTGCTTGGGGACTGGATGTAGGTCGGGAGGACCGAACCAGGATATATCTTGTGTACTCTGTGATTGATTGTCTTGATTTTGCATTTACTCTTGTTTATTTAAGTTCTGCAAAAAGTATCTGGACAGTCGACTCCTTGGTCTATCGGTCGACTGGTCAGTGGCGTTTGTAGTTGTTGTTTCATTGTGCCTTCAGTCGTCTATCTTATTCATCAGTCGACTGCACAGAGTTATTGTTTTTAATTTATTTTGGTTATATCAGTCGACTGGTTCATAACCAAGTCGACTGCACCGAGAAAAATTTCCGCAGTTTTTTTTATTAACACTATTCACCCCCCCCCCCCCCTCTAGTGTTTGTTGTCTCGCCTACAGGATCCAACAATAATATACATTTTGGGCCCCTCTTTGGGCCCATTAACGCCTTTATAACTCTCACATGCCAGCCCATCGATTGTAGAGCTCTCTGAGCTATCTTTAAAAACTTCTCCGCGTTCCATTATACTGCTGGTCTCGATCTGCGTTCTCTCCACTTGTTTTATGTGGGCAGTATCCTTACCCCCTCGCCAGTTGGCAGCTTCTGGTTGGGGGGGGGGGGACAGCGGCAGTTGCAGGTGTCGTTGTAATCGAAGCGAGAGGCGGGATAAACGACTCCTTTAGCGCCTTTGGTCTTTCTTTCTCCTTAAGCAATAGAGTAGATTTTCTTTCTTCTTCGTTGTCTTCTTTACCATTTTTGCTATACCTCAGGGTTTGAGCGCCAATCTCGCTCTCCTTTGAGTTCTTTTATCTGTGGACGAGCAGCTCTTTGCTCGTCGCTTTCCCAAAAATGGCCCCTGACTCCTGTCTCCCTTGATCCACAAAAGCCTCCTTTTTCCTTTCTGGTGAAAACCAGCGCTTTACTACCCACTCCCTGGTCAAAAGTTTTCTCCTGTCTATTGTTAGTACTGCATTTTGTTCATCTTGTTCCATCAATATCTGGAAAAAATCAGTTTCATGATGTGCATTTGTGGAATAATGTTGCTATCACTTGTAACTTGAGGGAAGAATCTTGTTACTACTTGATATGGGGTGGATGACGTGGCCCCAGGCCATCAGATCTCCTCAGATTTTGCTTTTCTGTGATCATCAGGTCAAACGGGTCAAACGGGCTTCAGCCCACTCAGGCCCACAGGCAAACAGGTCCGACCCGGTCCGTTAGGGTCTCAGATCCGTTTACCCCTGTCTATAAATACCAGATCCCCTCCTCACTTCCAAAGGTAATAAAAAATTTTCCACTTGAAACCTAGCTACTGTTGCTTTCTCAATGACTAACTAGATCGTCGGAGGGACTGTCGTCGGGACTTCTTCCGGTATTTCTAGGCAGTGTGTAGGTACAAAGACCGAACCAAGCCTCAAAGATTTAAGCCAAGCTACTGGATCTGAGCTGAGCATTCGGCCTTCACCTCTATCCTGCTACTCTCGAGCCGGTCCTACGGCCTAGGATCGGATCAATGTCAGTACCACATCTTCCGCTACATAAATTACAATAACTCACATCTGTTGCCCCCACACCCCAAAAATAAACAGCATCAGGTTGGCGCCATCTGTTGGAAATTAGGTACTGATGCCTAGTCTGATACCAGCTAGGGACGTCATCTCAACTCCAATCCCTTTTATGGCTCCGAAAGCAAGAAGGACCGTCACCTCGGGATGCCGTCCAGTCGCTCCTCCCCTTCTCAGTCGCGCGGACGCCCATGGCTCTAACCAACCACGAGCCAATGGTACAGTCGGACCCAGGCCGGGTGCTTCTAACTCAGTCACAACTGACTTGCGATGCTTCATCCAAAATCGGCAGGTCAGTCGAAGCAGGGGAGGGGCCGCTTCCAACTCGGTCCCGAACCATGGCAGGCAGCCGACCCCAGAACGGGAGCCGGGACACAGCCGCTCGCCCCGAGGACCTCAACCGTCGCGTGACCCGGTCGAACAAGCCCCAGTTACGAAGTTTGAGTTTCAGAATTTTAGGGACGAGGTCCTTCAGGCAATCCGAGGCAATCCTAGGACAGAGGTGCGCAACAACTTCATCCCTTATCCAGAAGCCCGGGGCGGCGAATCCCACGGCTCAACCCGCCCACCTTGAACAGGAAGATGTCGTCCTCCGACGCCTCCGAGAGATGGAGAACCGACTCGCCCATCTCCATGAGGGTGGACCGATGCCCGGCCATGGCTATTGGCCAACCCGACCCCCATTTTCCACTCAAATCTTCGAAGCCGAAATCCCCAGAAATTTTAGGCCTCCCTAATTCGAGACATACAACAACGAGGGTGATCCTGCTGATCACATGGAGGGTTTAAAACCCTCATGATAATTCACAGCGCATCGGATCCCCTCCTATGCCGCGCTTTCCCTACCACCCTGCGAGGCTCGAGAATGGTTCTCAAAGCTCACTCCCAGCTCAGTCTTCTCGTTCGACCAGTTGGAAGCGAACTTCTTAGCCCACTTCGTGACCAGCAGAAAGGTCGAGAAGATGAGCACGTCCCTTCTAGACCTCAGACAGAAGGAAGGGGAGTCACTCCGCGAGTTCATTCGGAGGTTCACGGCCGAGGCGAGGTCTGTCTCCTCCCTAAATGCGAGCGTCGCCTTGGCAGCTTTTCGAAACAACGTTCGGCACCCTCAGCTTAAGGCATCCTTGGCCAAAAAAAACCCTGTCGACTTTCCCGACCTTCTCAACAGGATCGAGAAGTACATTCGGGCAGAGGAGGCCCTAAACCCTGAGGGCACCAAAGAAACCACAGCTAAGGGAAAGCAAAAGGCAGACAACGTCGAGCCCGTCAAGAAAGTCACGAAAGAGGCAACTGGGCTCAAAAGAATTCCTCCGGTCCCCCGATTTGAGAGATATACGCTGCTGACACAGAACGTGTCGGCAATCCTGATGGAGATCGAGGATAATGGGATCGCTGACTCCCTCCACGACCAATCAACAATAAGAAGCGGGACCAGTGGTTCTACTGCCGCTTCCTCCGAGACAAGGGGCACGAGACGGACAACTATCGGGCTCTCAAAGACGAGATGGAGATCCTTATCCAACGGGGGTACCTGGGGAGTTCACCTGGGATAACCCAAGAGATTGGAGGGATCCGAGAAACCTAAGGCCTTCTCCTCCCCCTCGAACGACCAACCGACGACCCGAGCGTGACCCCGAGCCCGAGGAGACCGGAGGGTAAGCCATCCTACACTACGTCCATGGTGGATCCATGGGAAGGAAATCCGATACTTCCCGTAAAGCCTTCATCCGAGAGGTTAATTCTGTTCGAGACCATCCCTCCCCCCAGATTCAGCACCGACCAGTCTCCTTCTCCGGAGAAGACCTGGAGGGAGTCCGGCTCCCACATTGTGGCTCCCTCATCATCAGCCTCGTCATTGCCAACTTCGAAGTCCGCCGAATCCTCGTGGACAACGGAAGACCAGTTAACATCCTCTTCTTGAAAGCATTTGAGAACCTCAAGCTCCCCTGAAATAAGCTAAAGCCGGTTAGGTAAACCCTGCACGGGTTCTCGGGTGTCCCGGTGCAAATCGAAGGGATCGTGGCACTAGACGTAACAGCCGGCACGACCCCCATTATGCGAACCGAATCAATGGACTTCATGGTGATCAACGTCAAGACGGCATACAATGCCATCATCGGCCGACACGGCCTCTGCTCGTTTCAGCGTCCCATCGGCCTACCACTTGAAGTTGAAGTTCCCCACTGACCTCGGGGTCGGCATCGTCAGAGGGAATCGGGAGTCTGCACGCTCATGCTACATGGCCGCGGTCGGAGGCGGGGTGTTCCCCCTTGACGCGGTCGAGCTCCTGCCTGAAAGAAGTCAGAAAGAGTCGGAGTCTGCAAACGAATTGGAGGAGGTCTCATTCGAGGTAGAAGACAAGTCTATGTGTTTCCGTGTGAGCTGCACCCTTTCCCCCGACCTGAAGCCATGTCTAACTGATTGCATTCGCTGCAACATTGACCTCTTCGCTTGGATCCTGTCTGTAACACCCCGCAAAATTGAAATTAACAATTTTGCCCTTGTGTATTACACACGTGTATTTTATAACGTGTTTTCACTACGTATTTTGAATTTCTGACTATTTATGCATTTTCCGTATTGATTTTACCCTATTTTGAGTCAACAAAAATATAATATTTCAATCTCTGTATTTTTTACGTGTTTTTTATGTGTTTTCGATGCACATATCAATTACGTATTTTTCCATCACTAAGTGTGATATTTCTATGTGAATTGATTATTTATTTTACGTGTTCGAATTCGTTTTATAAAACGAAAATTCATTTTCCCCTATTTTGATTAAAATGCATTTTTCAAATTTGCACGTATGATGCACGTGTTAATTTATCCATCTCTTTTCTTACTCTCATTTATTAATTTTAGCATGTATAGTTTTATTTAGCCTTTTATTTAACCTATGGACCTAAAGTTAGATTCTAGCCCATTAGATAAATTAAAAGGAGAGCCCACCAGAATAATTAATTAAATTGATTAAAAAGAAAGCTCAAGGGACAAGCCCATTAATAAAATCTTATATTAAGTTATGCATGGACTCACATATGATATGTAAAAACTTTTAATACACATTTTGGAACTATAGGAGTTGTATTTATTTTGTGTATGTGTGTGCACTGGTGCACAACACGTGCACGTGTAAGATGAAGGGGTGGGAGTTGGCTTGTTTTGTCATGAAGAGGTGGGGGTTAGGTTTTTGAAGAGGTGGAAACATGAAGAGTTAGGAGTTTAGGAGTTAAGAAAATGAAGGGTTTGAATAATTAAAAGAGAGAGTTATTAGGTTGATAATTTTGTACTTTAGACCCTAACAATATCCTATAAATAATACCCTCCTTCTTCTCATTTCACACACCAAAAAATAAACTAAATAAGAGAAAGAAAAAGAAAGAGAGTAAGAGAGTTCTTGTGCTTGGAGGAATTCTTGCTAGGAGGAGAAGCTCTTGCTAGGAGGAGGAGTTCTTGCTAGGAGCTAGGTAATGGTTCCATCTTTCTCATTCCCAATCTTCAATTAAGGTGGATGGTTTCTTTACTTTCTAGTTGTAGAATATGCATGTTAAAACTATAAATGAGTAGTATAAGTTATTGTTGATGTGAAAATATGTAAATGGAATTCATGCTAGTGTAATTTGTCATGAATGAGAATAGTCTTGTTGTTATTAAGTAAATAGTAGATATCATGCTAATTAAAAAGAAGAATTCTTTATGATATGAATCATGTTAGTATGTTTGCAAAATTTCTACATGTTGAGTGTATGGAAAATTATTTTTTTTGATAAATCGGATAGAATCAACTGATACGCCATCGGAAGTCTTCTCTCGGGTACCAAGAATAGTTGTGGAGGCAACTAAGAAGGTCATTAAACTCTGTAGTCAGAGATGCCGGAAGATCGGATGAGAAGGGAATATTCCAGAGAGCCTGAAAATGATTGAAGTTGACGGATTCTGCCACTGTGGCGGAGGGGTTGGAGGCTAAGCGGAAAAGGGCTGGGAAAGCGGAAGCAAGTTTGGTGTTACCGATCCAGATATCGAACCAAAACTTGGTCTTTGATCCATCATGGCATTCATGGACTAAACCGCATTGAAAAGTAGCGGCCGCTTTCCAAACACCCTTCCAGAATGGGGAAGCCTTGCGAGCAAGCAGGGGGAGAAGTCCCACAACTTATGTCTAGAAAAGCAACTAATATTAATGCTTTTAATCCAAGGAATGTGATCATTTTTTAAGAATCTCCAAAGCCATTTGCCAAGAAGCACGAGATTCTGATGTCTGAGATTAATAACCTCTAATCCCCCTGCAGCCTTGGAAGTGCAAACTGTCTGTCAATTGCAGAGGTGAGATCCAGGTTTGAGAATATGGGATCCCGACCAGAAGAAGTTACTTCTGATTTGGTCAATCCTTTTGATCACCCAAGTGGGGAAGTAGTAGAAGGACATCATATAAATGGGAATAGATGAGAGGACTGAGTTAAGTAGGATTAATCTCCCACCTCGTGAGAGTTGTTTCCCGGACCAATTGTTAAGTTTGGATTCTATCTTTTCCACCATCGGCATCCAATCAGTTTTAAGCAGTTTACCAAATCAGAAGTATATGAAAAATTATTGAAGAATGTCTTATACAAATCATGACTTAGATTTATGATGACTAAGAAAGAAGAAAGAAAATAAAATAAATTTAGTTAGTACTATGAAAAGTGCTGACATATGAATATTTTGCATTATTGAAAATAATATTTTTTCATGAAGGAGATTTTTTGTGAAATTCTCATGATCGAGAGACATGTTGGCATGCTATAAATTTCTATTTTGTATAAAGAGGAACATAAACCAATTTTCTTGAAGACTATTTATTAAATTCAAGTTTTGAGAAATGCAAGCCTATGTGTGAATTGAGAAGAAGAATTGTCTAAGGAAATGGAAATAGGGCTTAAATGAATTTAAAATTGTTTTTTACTGTTTAAAATTTAATCTCAGTCAAGAGAAAGTTTATTTCAAATTTGTAGAAAGATCTGATCTTTGGATAACAAGTTGCATGAAAAAGAACCACTTTCTGAACAGTTTAAACAAAAATACATTAGTACAATTCATAAATAGAAAATACACTTGGACTTATTGGTTAGCTAGTGCAATATAGTGTAGTGGTTATAAGAGATCTTGGGTTCGAAACTTCATAGTCACTTTTATTTTTAATTCTTTTAATAAAGTCCCGAAACCGAGAGTCGGAATATGAACATTTTGGCATAGAAATTTGACGCCAGGTCCACATGGACCAAGCGGCTAGTGGGTCTGGGTTTGGGCGTTGACTGTGGTTGACCAGAGGTCATGGGTTCGAACCCGAGCCCCTCTTTTGATTATTTTGAGTCTCTTTTTGCTTCAAATGAGATTTTAGTATGGAAAACTTAGATATGAACTTTATTATTTATATAAAATGAAATGGAAATATTAAGAGATAGTTTTCTTGTATATTTTTCAAGTATAAAAAGAAATGGAATTTTTTAGAATAGAATTTTGTGGTGAAGAAAAGAAAAGTAGTATTTGTGAAGTGATCTTTTAAAGAGATTACACTTGTAGTTTGTTTAAGAAATATTTTATAGTGAATTGAGACATTGAAAGAGCTTGAATTTGTTATAACATTGCACGTGATGAAATTGTGTTCTTGAAAGAAATTATTTGCTTATAAAGAATGTGAATGGCTAAATAAATCATGAATAGTGATAAGACTAAGAAAAAGATTGCTTTGTGGATAAGATTTTGATCATTTGTGAATAAATCAAAGATGAAAATATTTAGGTTTAAGATATGTTTATTGCAGGGTATGTGTAACCCTGATTTCTTGTACATGAAAAAGTTTTTGATTTAGAGTTAGTGAGACCTCGGGTACCGGCACTATTAAATTGAAAAGAGTTGAAATATATTTTGAGATATGGCCATGGAGCTATCTCGTATTTTGTTGATTAAGTCCGGTAGAAGGTAAAACTAATTTTAGGCTTGAAAATTTATTCATGTCTTGAACTAAATGATTAGGGACATAAGTGAAGATGTAGTAAACCTGGGCAAACGTAAGTGGGGTGCTCTATATAGTCGGCGGTTGATCTCCGTGGCTATAGACCCAGTTGGTGGACTGAGGTTGCTCCATGGGAGACGGGATTTTATATTTAAATCTGGGACTATGAGGATGGGTCAGCGGTTGACTCCGGGATCTTGAGTAGTCGGGTAGATAGTTTGCCATACTCCATTCTATATATGTATACGGGGGCTAGAGGGTCACTTGCGGGATGATTCGCACGATGTGGGATCTGTTATAACAGTTAGTGGTGGACTCCGGAGCTGGGATTCAAATTCGTGAAATGATCTAAACCTTGTCTTATTACTGGGTAGTAGTCATGGCGAGGGATCGAACCCTTTATTGTGGAGTACGTAGGTGCTTGCCCTCGGAATCATGTAGTATGGGATGCATAGAATCCAAACAAGTATGCATTAGTGTCATTCTAGTATAAATGTGTGTATTAGGCATTAAGGCATGAAATACACTTACATGTTTAGCGTAGTCACGATTTAACACTTTATTGTTCATTCAACTTTTGTGATTTGTTAAAGTAATGAGATCGTTATATGTACGGTATAGAGAGTATAGCCGAGTATAATATTTTCGTCAGTTGTAAGTGACTGACGTGCCCACAGCTTGATATGCAGGTAATGGACTTTCCCATGAAGATGTTATGTTGCAGTGATGAATTACATTGTTAAAATTGTACAAATTGTATTTTATTTCATTGTTGTATTTTTCCGCTGTGTAAACAAAAGTGTATGAACTCTGATGTATTATTGAAAAGTTTTAATTTTCTTGTGAAATTGTACGAAGTGAAGTAAAGATCCTGTGAAATCTCGAATTCTGTCTTATTTGGAATTCGAGACGTTACAGATGGTATCAGAGCAGGCTTCACAAGTAATACAATTTATAAGGAACGATACCCTAGAGTGGACATTAGAGTGTGAGTTTTCAGTCTATAAAGATTTAAATGTAAGTGATTTACATTTGTGTTGCTCTATACACTGGTGTTTCTCTTCCTTTTGGATGGCTGGAGTCGTGAATGAATGTTCAATAACTACTTACATTCAACTTCATTCATGATTCTCTCCTCGTATACATTGCTGTGAGATTGTATGCGAGTACATTTTTCTCTGGGTATCAGAGTGGCACAGTGGAAGCGTGGTTGGTTGACCCTACATTCACTACATGTAGACACACTGCCCTTTCAAATTATTTTTCGTGGATTTTCATCCTAGTATTTTTCAACATTTAATATTTTCAAATAAATATTTTTCTTATATTATTAAATCAGTTGGATATCTATTATTTTGTCTATCTTCCTTAGTCTTGATCCTTTGAATTTGTTTTATCTGTCTTTCAATCTTAAAGAATTGTCCTTCGTGTTTTGTGTCACTTTATGTTTATCCGTTTACAATTATTATTACTTTTCATTGCAACTATTATTTTCTTCATTGATTATTTTTATTTTGCTTATGAAATTCATCTTATATGATTTGATTTTGTAATACTATATTTTCATTATCTTATGCTCCAATATATTATTAATAAGATTAAAATTTTCTACCCGTACAAATATGACATAATATTTTGTTTTATTGTCTACATTCGATACTATTGTTATTACATATTATTTGCTAATTTGATTTGTTGTTAATCGTTACTCATTAATTTTGTAGTTTTACGCTTCTTCAGTATAATACATATACTACATAATTATTGTTTTTCATTTGTGTTTTCATCTCGTGCATATGTTTTTCACTATTTTCGTATTCATGTTATAAATCATTTTCATTACAAATTTTGTATATCCTATATTTAAAGTATATCTATTTCCTACTTTATTTGCAACTTTTTCGTCCACTTTCATATCACTGATTTCAAACATGATACTATATTTTATTAAATATCCCAATATCCAAATGTACATGGAATATTACATCTGTCCATCTTCCATTTTGGTGCAACCTGATGTCGAGAGGGCAAATCTGCAACTAGACGTCAATGGAGGCAAACTGCAACTGGACGTTGGGGAGGCAAAATCTGCAACCGAATGTCCTGAAGGCAAACTGCAATCGGATATCATAGAGGGCAATTCTGTAACTTGGGATCATAGAGCCAAGTCTGCAGTTGGATACCAACGAGACGAACCTACACTAGAAGGAGATTTTCTACTTTGATAACCCCTACTTTGTTTTCTATAATATTTACATACCAGTATTCTATTTTCGTACTAGCTTATACTATTTTACAACCTAGCATTATATTACATCAATCCTACTTGTGTATTTAGTACTAAAAGTCAACTATCTCCTTCCTAGTATTTTGAAATTTTTTTAGCATCATATTGCTTTATTGTATTCTATTTTGCTACTAACTTATCTTAGATTTCGTGTCTACCCACCTAACAAAAATAAAATTCGGTATTTATACTTTTCTTCAATTTGTAAGTTATTTCTATATGATTAGTTTTCGCACTATTTCAATAATATGTTATTACTTTTATTACTAAGATGTTTTGTTTCTCTCCAACAAACTTTTTATAATTTTCATGTCATAATATTGGTTGTCTCACTCTATAATTTTTACGCCTATAAAATTTTGTATGTTGGTTTTCCTTGCTCTACTTGACAATTCAAAAGTATTTCGATGTATGCCTTTTATTTAAAAAATTTCAAATTGTATGTCTAATTGTTATAGTTACCTTACAAATTATTTTTTTAATACAAATCATCTTATATTATCTATGCTTTTAACTAAATTTCATGCTCTTGAATCTTCCAAACATTTTCTTTTAAATTGCCAATTCAATTTTTGACATACGGTACCAATTCAATTTTTGTGATTTTATTCCATCGCTTATTACTTTAAAAGACTTTTACTACTACATCTACTTATAAGTCATCTATTGATTATGTTTTCATTACCGCATTGTTTTCCGAACTATTTCGCAATTAATGACTTAATCGATTTTTCCTTTTATCTAAATATTATTTTCTATGAAAATTTCTCTCAATACATCCTATCGTTTTGTCGCATTCTTTTCTTCTAGTTTTCTCGTTTCGTTCTTATAAAAATTGATGCTCATAGTTTTCTTATATAGAGTTTTTCTTATTTTTTTCTCAATGCTTATTTTTAAACTACAACTATTTTCTTAAAGTTTGTTGTTTTCTAAATACAATAATGATATTTTCTTTGGCGTGTACAAAATACAATTTTTACCCTAGCGAGTTTCGGGGACGGAACTACTCTAAGGAGGGGAGAGTGTAACACCCCGAAAAATTGGAAATGACAATTTTGTCCTTGTGTGTAACGCGCGTGTATTTTGTAACGTGTTTTCACTACGTATTTTGGATTTCCGACTATTTATGCATTTTCCGTATTGATTTTACCGTATTTTGAATCAACAAAAATATAATATTTCAATCTTGTATTTTTTTACGTGCTTTTTATGTGTTTTCGATGCACGTATCAATTACGTATTTTTCCATCACTAAGTGTGATATTTCTATGTGTATTAATTATTTATTTTACGTGTTCGAACTCGTTTTATAAAATGAAAATTTATTTTTCCATATTTTGATTAAATGCATTTTTCAATTTTGCACGTATGATGCACGTGTTAATTTATCCATCTCTTTTCTTACTCTCTTTTACTAATTTTAGCATGCATAGTCTTATTTAGCCTTTTATTTAACCCATGGACCTAAAGTTAGATTCTATCCCATTAGATAAATTAAAAGGAGAGCCCACTAGAATAATTAATTAAATTGATTAAAAAGAAAGCTTATGGAACAAGCTCAATAATAAAATCTTATTTTAAGTTGTGCATGGATTCACACATGACATGTAACAACTTTTAATACACATTTGGGAACTATAGGAGTTGTATTTATTTTGTGTATGTGTGTGCACTAGTGCACAACACGTGCACGTGTAAGATGAAGGGGTGGGAGTTGGCTTGTTTTGTCATGAAGCGGTGGGGGTTAGGTTTTTGAAGAGGTGGAAACATGAAGAGTTAGGAGTTTAGGAGTTAAGAAAATGAAGGGTTGGAATAATTAAAAGAGAGAGTTATTAGGTTGAGAATTTTGCACTTTAGACCCTAACAATATCCTATAAATAGCACCCTCCTTCTTCTCATTTCACACACCAAAAAAATAAACTAAACAAGAGAAAGAAAAAGAAAGAGAGTAAGAGAGTTCTTGTGCTTGGAGGAATTCTTGCTAGGCGGAGAAGCACTTGCTAGGAGGAGTTCTTGCTAGGAGCTAGGTGTTGGTTCCATCTTTCTCATTCCCAATCTTCAATTAAGGTGGGTGGTTTCTTTACTTTCTAGTTGTAGAATATGCATGTTAAAACTATAAATGAGTAGTATAAGTTATTGTTGATGTGAAAATATGTAAATGAAATTCATGCTAGTGTAATTTGCCATGAATGAGAATAGTCTTGTTGTTATTAAGTAAATAGTAGATATCATGCTAATTAAAAAGAAGAATTCTTTATGCTATGAATCATGTTAGTATGTTTGCAAAATTTCTACATGTTGAGTATATGGAAAATTGTTGAAGAATGTCTGATACAAATCATGACTTAGAAGTATGATGACTAAGAAAGAAGAAATAAAATAAAATAAATTTAGTTAGTACTATGAAAGTATTGACATATGAATATTTTGCATTATTGAAAATAACAATTTTTCATGAAGGAGATCTTTTGTGAAATTCTCATGATTGAGAGACATGTTGGCATGCTATAAATTTCTATTTTGTATAAAGAGGAACATAAACTAATTTTCATGAAGACTATTTATTAAATTCAAGTTTGGAGAAATGCAAGCCTATATGTGAATTGAGAAGAAGAATTGTCTAAGGAAATGGAAATAGGGCTTAAATGAATTTAAAATAGTTGTTTACTGTTTTTAAAAGTTAATCTCAGTCAAGCAAAAGTTTATTTCAAATTCTTAGAAAGATTTGATCTTTGGATAAACAAGTTGCATGAAAAAGAACCACTTTCTGAACAGTTTAAACAAAAATACATTAGTACAATTCATAAACAGAAAATACACTTGGACTTACTGGTTAGCTAGTGCAATACAGTGTACTGGTTATAAGAGATTTTGGGTTCGAAACGTTATAGTCACTTTTATTTTTAATTCTTTTAATAAAGTCCTAAGATCGAGAGTCGAAATATGAACAATTTGGCATAGAAATTTGACGCCACGTCCACATGGACCAAGCGGCTAGTGGGTCTGGGTCTGGGAAGTTCAAAGTCAATGTTTTCTTGGGAAGTTCAAAGTCAAAAATTATTTTTTGAAAAATGATTATTTATTATTAGATATTATTTGTGAATTTTCTATATTTTTCTTATATTTATTGGACCTACTTGCAAATATTACAAAAAGGGAGACTTTTGTGCAAAATTACCACTTGGAGTAAAAACTCCAGATTTTTGGATTTTTGGGCTGGGCTTGATGCCTAGTCAACTCAGGGTTAAAAAGTTTACTTTTTGTTTAAATAAATTTGGTTTATTTTGCAAGTTTTGATAAAAGATGATCTTTTTGCAAAATTGTCATTTAGAAGTACAAAATTGCAAATTTGTTTTCTGGGTTTCTCAAACAATGCCGGCTGGTTATAGGATGTTTATTTTTTATTTTAAAACTCAATTAAGTTGGTTTTATTTAGTTTCCATGTATAAGGATTTGTATATGTAAAGATATATTTAAAAGAGGTATTTTACAAATTTGCTTACAAACCGTAAGAACCTTTATTCCGGCCTATTTAAAAGGTGGAGTGCAGCCGTCTTTTGCTGCACAACACAAATGATTTTATTATTATTATTATTTCTTAGAGTTTTAAAGAGAAGATCTTGGATTTCTTGCGAAGGAGAAATTTTTCTTGTTCTTTATTAACTTCATTTGATTTCTTCAACAAGGTGAGTGACATATTTTGTTTTTTTTGGTTCTAAGCATGTTGTATGTGATGATTTATTGATTAGAAAACATGTTAGGAGTTTGCATGAAGATATATGAAGTTTTGATGAGTAGATGAATTAAAAAGTGAATCTTTCATGAGAACTATGTTTTGATGACTTGAAATTGCATAAGGATGACTTGTGATTGCTAAAGAACCTAATAGAAATCATGAGTAGGATGCTTTTAATCATATTGTTGCTGAATTGAACTTTATCTATTGAGTTGAATGATGCTGTTGTATGGAAAGTGGACAAAATTAACTAAAGATGAACTCACTGTGTGTATACATCTATATATGCTCTGTTTTGGAATTGATGAAGAAGAACTTGATTAAATACTTGTTGTTTTCGCATAAATTCGTGGGTAATTTGATGTTAGTAAGTGGGTATGCATTTGATAAGTCCAAAAGGAGTTTTTGAATTCAAAAGTAATCAAGTGTTGAAGGATGAAGAGGGTTTTGATCGGGTTTGTTTGTATGCAGAAAGATAAATGAGATTTTGATATTTTGATGTTTTCGATTGGGTTTTGAGATTCTATATGATACTGAGATTTGACTAATCAATATGCCACTGATATGAGATGTTTTCTTGATGTTTTGACTGATGTACACACCCAATTTACATATATATATATATATAGTA
Organism: Hemerocallis citrina; assembly: GCA_017893485.1. NCBI lineage: Eukaryota > Viridiplantae > Streptophyta > Magnoliopsida > Asparagales > Asphodelaceae > Hemerocallis > Hemerocallis citrina. The sequence continues at coordinate 137,293,608 of CM030367.1, read as the reverse complement.
AGTCTATTAAGAGCTGGGAAGCTGGGCTCCTTATCGGGAGCTGGAGATCTCAGCCATCTGATCGATCTTGATCGCGATCAGACGGCTGAGATCTAATGCCGCTTATCTTCAGATTGGGTGAGGGGTAAAAGGGGAATACTCAGTCGATCGATTGAGTATACCCCTTATCTCTTATCTTCGACGAATCTCTCTTCTCTCCCGCTCTCTATCGTTCCAAACCCTAATACTTCTCCCGCTCTCTCTCCCGCTCTCGAAGATCGCGGCGCTCTCTTCACAACCCTAATCGCTATCATCTCTTCTCTTCTCACCCTATCTGAAGAGATCCCCATCTTCGAAACCCTAATCCACCTCTCTTCGAAACCTTAATCGAAGGTAGCAAAGTCGAGCTCTTCTCTCCCGCTCTCTTTCTTCGTCACCTGTGTAAACCCAACTCCACCATCGATCGGATCTCTAGTCGCTTATCTTCAGATCTGTCGAGGGGTGAAAGGGGTATAATCGATCGATCAGACGCCATCGGTGATAAAGGTTTCGATTTCTCGGCTCATTGGTTTTTGCCTCTCTCAGATTCCGGAGGGAAGTGTTTGACTCTCATAAATGCTTTTATGATTTCTGTTTAATTTCTTGCACTTTCATTCGGTTTTGTTTGTAGGCAATGATGAGATTGATTTTGATATAAGTTGGTTACAAAATTTTTGGGCATTGGAATTATTGTTTTGGAGGGTATTTGGTTGTGTGCCATGATAATTATTCAAAGTTGAATACACATCTGGGGTATGAGCGGGAGAGTAGATGGTGAAGAAATGATAGCGATTGTGTTTGAATGTCCAATGCCCTCAACACTTACCTTACATTTATGAGATTTGAGACTTGCTCAATTCACCAAAATTTTGGACAACGATGACTCACAATGGTTTAGGCAGTAATGCAAAACACTTTATGATCTGAATAATTATTTCAATCCTGTTTTAAGTATTCTTGATTATATATCTATCATATTCTAGTTGGCGCGGCACTCCAATGCAGCCCTACTTATGATTAGTGTTTTCTGAGCCTACTGGTTTTCTTTAGTCTATATATATTCATGAGTAAGTCTATTATGTGAGCTTGGTCGATTGATTGTGAGAAGATAAGAGATAGGGATATCTCTAATATTATAATGGGAGAAGGGCTTAGTGTCATTTGTAAATATTTGTCATTTTGTCAACACGTGCAGCGCACGTGTTGGTAGATTTTTTTTGTCCTTTTCATTCCCCCTCCCCATTTTCCCCACGTGCAACGCACGTGTATAATACTAGATTTTTTTTGTCCTTTTCATTCCCCCTCCATTTTCCCCACGTGCAACGCACGTGTATAATACTAGTATATATAGATAGATAGATAGATAGATAGATAGATAGAGGAAAATCTTCCATTGTGCACCCATCCGTGTGCACTCGTGTGCACTCGATCTTTTCGCCTTCGTATCGACGATCCAAACCGTTCACATTGATCTACAAATCTAAATTAGTCTAAATATGTAAAATCACATCATTTGAAATTCATTTGCCCATCCATCATCATGTGACTATAAAAAACAATGATTTTTCAGCCATACAATTTTGTAACACTTCAATGGATGGGCAAATGAATTTCAAATGATTTGATTTTACATATTTAGACTAATTTAGATATGTAGATCAATGTGAACGGTTCAGATCGTCGATACGAAGGCGGGAAGGCCAAGTGCACACGCCGTGTGCACCATAGGTGGTGCACAACAGAAAACTTCCATATATATATATATATATATATATATATATATATATATATATATATATATATATATGTATATATATATATAGAGAGAGAGAGAGAGAGAGAGAGAGAGAGAGAGAGAGAGAGTCTATTAAGAGCTGGGAAGCTGGGCTCCTTATCGGGAGCTGGAGATCTCAGCCATCTGATCGATCTTGATCGCGATCGGACGGCTGAGATCTAATGCCGCTTATCTTCAGATTGGGTGAGGGGTAAAAGGGGAATACTCAATCGATCGATTGAGTATACCCTTTATTTCTTATCTTCGACGAATCTCTCTTCTCTCCCGCTCTCTATCGTTCCAAACCCTAATACTTCTCCCGCTCTCGAAGATCACGGCGCTCTCTTCACAACCCTAATCGCTATCATCTCTTCTCTTCTCACCCTATCTGAAGAGATCCCCATCTTCGAAACCCTAATCCACCTCTCTTCGAAACCCTAATCGAAGGTAGCGAAGTCGAGCTCTTCTCTCTCGCTCTCTTTCTTCGTCACCTGTGTAAACCCAACTCCACCATCGACCTGATCTCCAGTCGCTTATCCTCAGTTCTGTCGAGGGGTGAAAGGGGTATAATCGATCGATCAGATGCCATCGGCCTTGTCGTCGCAGCACCAAAAAAGAGCACTTACAAGTTCGTTCTCTCTCTCCGACGGAAAACCCAAACTGCGACAAGGGTTTCGATTTCTCATCTTGACTTCAAATTTTATTTCCTTTATAAATGCTTCTAGTTTGTTGTTATATTTTTAGCGCTTAAACTATGCTCTGATAATATTCGCACTAGTATTCGGACTAGTTCATTTAGAATAGCAAATAATATTCGTACTAGTATATGGAATTTTAAGATGTGGACATAACACATGCATATAAGCACACAAAATTCATGTAATATGCAGTCTAGTTTTTGTTTCTTTCGAGATTTGCTTCAATCACTGCTAATATGACATGACACATGCATATAAGCACCCAAATTCCATGTAAAATCCATGTAAGAAGCTGAAGGTTGCTTGCCATTTAAGTATGGATGTTTCTCCCCAAAAAGGAAAAAATTTAACTGTCTAAAATCTGTACATACTTAAATTCTTCAAACACTAAGGGTGCGTTTGTTTCCTTTTTTTTTCTTTTTTCTGAAAACCGTATCCTCAGTTGGCGTTTGTTTTGAGTGTTTTTCCCAAACACTATTGAGAATACTGATACCCCCTCTTTTTCGAAAGCTTCCCAGTCGCTCCTCTCACCTCACTCACGAGCCCCCTCCTTCGTTGTCTTCTTCCTCCCCCCTCTTTTTCGAAAGAAAACTCCACCCTCTTCTCACATCACTCACGAGCTCTATTCTCGCCCGTCTCTTCCAGATCTGGTCTCCCTCACTATCGGCGACACCCCCTTCACTCTCTTCTCGCCCGTCTCTCCCTTGAGGCAGCTAACCCTACTCACTTCAAACCCGTACGGCATCTTCTTCCTCTCTTCTTTTTCAGAACAGATCTGATCTCCCCCCCCCCCCAAATCAACGTTTTTGGAACGATTCTACTGTGAAATCGAGCCCAAACGTCTGATTCTCTCGCTGGCGACTTCAATACCAGTCTCTTTTTCTGTCGATTTGGTGAGGGGTTAAGGGGTTTCGGTTAAGGGTTTAATGGTTTGCACTACCCGTGCTGCATACAGGAGAAGAGCTAGGGAACGAAGGGCAAATCGAATCAAAAAACTGCTCAAGGTCGAATCCTTTGCTGACAATTTCTTCCTCGTTCAATTCCAATCAAAGGTATGATCCGTGGGGCACTTTATTTGGTTGTTTTTCTGTACGAATTTTCGCCAATTTTTAATAGGCTTTTGGACCAAATTTTTTTTGATGATATGCGGTCCAAACTGAGATTAGTAGATGATACTTTGTTGCCAATTTTATGTTTTAACCGGTGGCTCCTTGCAACCTACGGTTATCCAATCAAAAGGACTAATTGAAGGAATTTGTCATTTTTATTTTTTTTAATCGGTATTTCTTCAATATAGATGAGTAATATGGGTAGGGGGAAGGAGAAGGCAGTGGAGGAGGATTATGGGAAGTGGCCTCCCCATATTGTGCATTGTTTTGTCAACCTTATGGAGGCTGCAGTTGACAGTGATTGCCTAAAAAGCAACACATTCGACGCAAAAACTTGGAGTAATTTTGCGCTACAAATGCAAGTCGTGTGTGGCCGTTCATTCACGGTAACACAATTGAAGTCAAAATATCAGAGACTTAAATCAGACTGGAAGGTGTTTTCTGATATGAAGAAACAGAGCGGTTTTGGTTGGGATGGAGTCAACGAAACCGTGACTTGCGAGAAACCAGTCTGGGAACAATATGTTAAGGTTAATATACATAATCTCAGAGTTTGATTTTTGTTTGTGAATCCTTTTTATTATACTTCATCTTGACTCTAATACATGCATAGTAACAACAAATTCTATGATTAGATGCATCCTGCTGCCAAAAGATTTGAACATAAGGGGTTGACAGATTTTGATGCTTTGACCAAAATAATGGAAGAATCTACTACCCAGGGCAATATGACAAGGGCTTCCACCCAAAGGGTGTTGGATGATGATGAGGAGCGGAGGATGAATTATGAGTTTGGCCACCCTCATCAGTCAAACGTACATGTGCTTGAGGACGATGATGATGTACCAATAGGTTCGAGGTCGGGCTCTCGTAAGAGAAAATCCGGTACCTCAAGTGGCCGGGGATCAGCCATGTCAGTTGTGAAAAATTATATTAGCTCCTGTATGGAAGCTGAGGAGGTAAAAAGAAGCAGGCTGAAGAAAAAAATAGAGGTGGAAAGTAATGTCTCCGCTGACCCTGCTTTGGCAGAGTTGGATGAATGCCAGGATAAAATCTTGGCGATGACATGGATTGATCCCGATGAAGCTGTGAGAGCAATAGCCCACCTAGTAGGAAATCCTCGTGCTTGTCATAGTTTCCTCCGTCTTACCCCAATACATCAGGAGGCTTGGGTCAGGATGTATGGTAGGCAGTAGCCATCCCATTCGGTTGAATGGGATGAAGAAGTCATAATGTGTACTATTTTTTTACTATTATTTGTGTATTTGCGTGAGATATAATGTACTATGACGGTGGGATGGTGTAACATTGCGGTACTTATTTCATTCACATTGAGTTTTTTTTTTTACCAAAAGCGATTTGCTATTAGTAGTGAACTTTATTACTTTCTCCATTTGATTTCTATCTTTTTGTCATAGTGAGTTACTATTGCAAGTGCAACCTCTGTTATGGACACTTCTTCATCCAGTAATGACAATGTTGATCAGTTGATGAACATAATCTTCCTAGCTGAATTATGTGAAGAACTTGACAATGAAGAAAGTGCAACGTCCTCTCAAAAACAAACAGGACGTGAATATCTGAATGAAATGTTAGAGGGTTCACAGTCCACGTTTCATGGAATATTCCATATGAACCAAGATTGTTTCATGGCCTTGTGTGTTTTTCTGAAAAATGGAAACTATCTTGACGAAACAGAACAGTCTTCATGACGCAGGCGCGTGTCTTTCGAGGAAAGTGTGGCAATTTTTCTGTATATTGTCGGTCACAGTTCAAGAATGCGACTAGTCGCTAATACGTTTAACCACTCACTCCAAACATGCCAAAAGCATTTTACACTAGTATTGAAAGGTTTGGTAAGAGCGGCAACAAGACTTATCACCCCCCCCCCCCCCCCCCGACACTACACAAGTACCTCAAAGGATTCTCAATAATCCAGACTTTTATCCGTGGTTTAAGGTATTCTTTTACCTTCCCCCGTCATGCACTATTAAAGTTTTTTCAACGTTTGCACGTAATATTTATTATTCGAATTCATTAATATAGGGAGCTATTGGTGCTGCTGATGGCACATTAATCAAAGCTACTGTACCTGCTGTTCGCAGCAATGCTTGTCGCTCTCGAAAGGGTTTTATTAGCCAAAATGTTCTGGCAGCATGTGATTTTAATATGTTGTTCACATTTGTTTACGCGGGATGGGAAGGCAGTGCTAACGATTCCCGTGTGATACAGAGTGCATTAGCACAAAGGCTGTTGGAAATCCCACCAAACGATAAATATTACCTAGTAGATTGTGGTTACACAAATATGCCTGGTTTTTTAGCGCCATACCGTGGTGAGCCATACCACTTACAGGACTTTCAAGGGGCCAACCATGCACCAACTCAACCAAGGCAACTTTTTAATAAACAACATGCTAGGCTACGGAATGTGATTGAGAGAACGTTTGGTGTATCCAAGAAGAGGTTTGCCATCTTTGAGAACATGCCAAACTATCTGTTTACAAGGCAATTTATGATGGTCACAGCCTGTTGTGCACTCCACAATTTTATATGTATGCACTCACAAAACGATGCATTTTTGGAAGAACTCGATGATGAACAATTAGTACATGACCCAAATACTGAAGATATCGCCTCCACATCTCAGGGGTTAGATTTATCATCTTCCCGACTGAATCGTATGAATAAGAAAAGAGATGATATTGCCATGGCAATGTGGAATGCAACACACTAATGTAATTTGAATGTAAACATTTTCATTGCATCCTTTTTTCGAACTGTTTCGTAAGTAATATTTTCTGCAAGGTGTGTGATTTCATCTTGACAATTTGTGGATGAACAGGTACTGCACGCGGAATCAATTTTGTGCACATGATTGGTCAGAAAAATGGATGGAATTGTCGGTAGCAGTATGCGATTTGAAATACACTTTTTTGAAAACTAACAAAGTTGATGTCGTAATAGGCAATGATGATAGGTTTTCATTCAATGTGGAATGTGTCCCTCCCCCACCCCACTGCCACTTTCTTCTTGGTTGTATCGACAAGCAACGGATATTGAAATTGGGGTATATGATTGAACAACCACTGAAATGATGTATAATACCCTTTAAACTGATATGTGGTTGATGTTTGGAATGAAAGGTTAAGTAAGAATGAATTAATTATGGTAAACAATGATGATGAATTCAGTTATTGTCGACGACAATGTGGGAAGGGGTTGGGGGGGTCAACATTGTACTTAGTGGCAATAGGCGTGGCATTGTAAAAAATGCAGCCCTATTGTGGATTTTTTATCATTGATTTGAACAATCTGAGCCTACGACAAATATGATTTTCTTTTTCCTTCACAGCAAATATCGAAGGGATTCACAAATCCTGATGGGCATCATAATACATTTGCAGAATCATAGAACACAGTAGAATATACTAAATACAAGTGCAATTCATCTGAACAAATCATGTTGCTCCCCAAACCATGAAAACAAGCTGGTTTGTTTGTTCTAGGTTCTTTTTTTTAATTTCCTGAGGTAATATCCTGAGTTGGCCTTTGTTTTAAGTGTTTTTTTGGAAACACTATTCAGAATACTTCAAGAGCAGTAAGTGAACAAATTTGTTTTTTAAACCTAACGAAAATGAAGTCGTTATAGTCAATGATGAACGGATTTTAGTCAATGTTGACAATGTGCTTTGTACTAGTGGGCGTGGCATTGTAAAAAATGCAGCTCTAGTATGGAGTTGTTATCATTGATTTGATGAATCTGAGACTGCGACTAGGTTGTATTTTTTCTGCATTATGTTCTTTTCATGGTTTTCGACAAGAGGGGGTATCAGTATTCTGAATAGTGTTTCCAAAAAAAACACCCCCAAAACAAAGGCCAACTCAGGATATTACTTCAGGAAATTTAAGAAAAAAACCTGGAACAACATACCAGCATGTGTTGATGGTTTGGGGAGCATCTGATTTGTTTCGATGAATTGCACTTGTATTATGATGCATCAGGATTTGTGAATCCTTATTTGTGAAAAAAGAAAATAGCAAAGGAGCTTTTTTGCCTTAATAGAGTGTGGGATTTCAGTATTCTGAATGGTGTTTCCAAAAAATACTCTTAACAAATGCCAACTCAGGTGATTGCTTCAGGAAATTATAAAAAAAAGAACCTAGAACAAACATACCAGCATGTTTTCAAGGTTTGGGTAGCATCTGATATGTTCTTATCCAATTTTGTTGGTATTATTCATGCTACCCTGAATGTTAAAACATGGATTTTGTTGTTTTTATGGATTTGGGCAGCATCTGATATGTTCTGATGACTTGGGCAGTATTTGTTGTTGTGTTTTTTCGAAAAAATGGTTTGCTCCATGGTTTTGGGTAGCATGCTGATGTGTATCAAATGCTCATGGCAGCACTGTATCAGTTTGTGTGCAGTATAAACCATACAGTGTGCTAACAATCTCCCACCATGTTGTTACTAATATATAAACCATCAGTATGCATTAAAAAACCACCATGATGGATGGGCACCCACACTCAGCACAGCATTGTATCAGTTTGTGTGCATTATAAACCATCAGTGGATATGATGAAAGTTATCCACCATGATAAACCACCATGATGTACCTGCTGTTGGAATTTGAAAAATAAGGCAGGATATGATGAATTTTGTAATGGATACTACCCACTTTCAAATTTTGGAAGTGATGATGTTAAATTCTGATCCTTTAATACTCTTTGGAGTAGTTATTGTTGTTTGCTTTAAACGAAAGTAAGGCCTTAATTCCACATTAAATTTGAGGATGACTTCTTCTGTGATATGAGAAAGCAATTTGTGTTTAACTTGGTTAATTTCCATATTGTACACAAACTAATACAATGATGTGCTGAGTATTGGTGACCATCATGTTGCAAGATTATCACCTACTGATGGTTTATATATTAGTAACAACATGGTGGGAGATTGTTACATACAGTATGGTTTATACTGCACACAAACAAATACAATGCTGTGCTGAGTGTGGGTGCCCATCATGGTGGTTTTTTAATGCATACTGATGGTTTATATATTAGTAACAACATGGTGGGAGATTGTTAGCACACTGATGGTTTATACTGCACACAAACTGATACAATGCTGTGCTGAGTGTGGGTGCCCATCCATCATGGTGGTTTTTTAATGCATACTGATGGTTTATATATTAGTAACAACATGGTGGGAGATTGTTAGCACACTGTATGGTTTATACTGCACACAAACTGATACAATGCTGTGCTGAGTGTGGGTGCACATCCATCATGGTGGTTTTTTAATGCATACTGATGGTTTATATATTAGTAACAACATGGTGGGAGATTGTTAGCACACTGTATGGTTTATACTGCACACAAACTGATACAATGCTGTGCTGAGTGTGGGTGCCCATCCATCATGGTGGTTTTTTAATGCATACTGATGGTTTATATATTAGTAACAACATGGTGGGAGATTGTTAGCACACTGATGGTTTATACTGCACAGAAACTGATACAATGCTGTGCTGAGTGTGGGTGCCCATCCATCATGGTGGTTTTTTGATGCATACTGATGGTTTATATATTAGTAACAACATGGTGGGAGATTGTTAGCACACTGTATGGTTTATACTGCACACAAACTGATACAATGTTGTGCTGAGTGTGGGTGCCCATCCTTCATGGTGGTTTTTTAATGCATACTGATGGTTTATATATTAGTAACAACATGGTGGGAGATTGTTAGCACACTGTATGGTTTATACTGCACACAAACTGATACAATGCTGTGATGAGTACATAAAAAATGGTGGGAGATTATTACAAAAAAAAAAAGATTGCATACTGCTGTATAAGTATGCAACAAATGTGCAATTGAGCTGGCTCAGTATGAAGTTTTTGAACATATTTTTGTTGTGAAGGAAGATACAAAGTGGGAGATGATGGCAGCTGATCCCGTATTTTATTTTGTAGTCTATGCCTCCAAGTCAAAACAAAGTGGGAAGACATGCCCAGAAAAATTTTCTTCACAAAGTTTCTTTACAAAGTTTGTAATGTTTGCACCCCTCCCGTATTTTATTTTGTAATGTTTGCTTTCAGTTTCTTTACAAAGTCTCCATTGTTATCTGCTTAAGCTGGTGTCCAGCTTCTTATTAGCATTGTTAACATTGTTATCTTACACTTTATATAATCTTCTTAGCATGGTTCAGAATGATTCAGGTTTCAGGTTTCCTTATTGTTCAGCATGGGCCTCAGTCTGCAAATGTTTGGTTAAGCAAATTTCAACTTTGGTTATCTTTTTCCTTTTCCTCCTATGGTTAATGTAGCAAGTTTCTGCTGCACAATTTATTCTTCCTTGAATATTATTGAATCCTAATGCAGCAAGTATCTCATTTTGTTTCTTTGTTTATAGATTTGCCTGCTCTACAGTTTTTAAATCAGGGAGTTAAGAAGCAGCAGCAGCAGCTCCAGGCGGCATGCAGTGACTGTAGGCAACAAATAGGAGATTTAACAACATGCTTGTTTGTAATGATTGCTGACAACAAATTGTAGAACTTATTTTCATAATATATGTATCGATCCTATGCAATTAATGATAGTTTACGTGAGATTGTTGAACAATGTAAACAAAAGTAATGAAGTCAGCTTGGTTTGTTGAATAAATTGGTTGAGTATAGTTGAATGGGATTGTTTTTATTTTGAATATGTAGTGCTTATTTTTCTGAATAAATTGTTTGGCTCAGCCTTTAGAAATTATCCATGATATAATCTTTTGAAAAACTGCAACCTACAGGTTGAGCAGAATCAGTTTATCCAACTAGTTAGAGTTATCCAGACACTGCACGCGATCCAAGAAATCCAAATACTGCTCATATCCAAAAAAAGAAAAAATAGATCCTATTTGTTTTCACATGCAATCTCAATAAAACAAACCAAAAAATACTCTTCAGTTAATACTGAAGTACTGCAATTACCAAAAGAGGCAGTGATAACATCAACACATTTATCCAAATTGCATAACTAATACATGAACTGAGATTAGTTGCTTCACAAAAACCTCCATACAAGATTTTCTTTTAATTTTGTACTCTAACGTGACGAATCAATCTTGGATATGATGGCATCTGATTTTTGCTCCATTCACATGCATGCTCAAGTTTCTTGTTCCAATACTTGTACAACATTGCAATCTAACTGCAACAATTAAAAAAATGTCAGCAAATGATGAATGCAAATTGATTTTAAAAAATGTCACAAATATAACAGAACAGCTTTTCAGCTGTCTTTTTCAGAAAAACATCTTTCAGATAACAGTTTTCAGCACGAAATATAACAGAACAGCTTTTCAGCTGTCTTTTTCAGAAAAACAGCATTCAGATAACAGTTTTCAACTAGAAATATAACAGAACAGCTTTTCAGCAGTCTTTTTCAGAAAAACAGCTTTCAGATAACAGTTTTCAGCTTGAAATATAACAGAACAGCTTTTAAGCTGTCTTTTTCAGCAAAACAGCTTTCAGATAAAAGTTTTCAGCTAGAAATATAACAGAACAGCTTTTAAGCTGTCTTTTTCAGAAAAACAGCTTTCAGATAACAGTTTTCAGCTAGAAATATAACAGAACAGCTTTTTAGCTGTCTTTTTCAAAAAATAGCTTTCAGATAACAGTTTTCAGCTAGAAATATAACAGAACAGCTTTTAAGCTGTCTTTTTCAGCAAAACAGCTTTCAGATAAAAGTTTTCAGCTAGAAATATAACAGAACAGCTTTTCAGCTGTCTTTTTCAAAAAAACAGCTTTCAGATAACAGTTTTCAGCTAGAAATATAACAGAACAGCTTTTCAGCTGTCTTTTTCAGAAAAACAGCTTTCAGATGACAGTTTTCAGCTAGAAATATAACAGAACAGCTTTAAGCTGTCTTTTTCAGAAAAACAGCTTTCAGATGATAGTTTTCAGCTAGAAATATAACAGAACAGCTTTTAAGCTATCTTTTTCAGAAAAACAGCTTTCAATTGACAGTTTTCAGCTAGAAATATAACAGAACAGCTTTTAAACTCTCTTTTTCAGTAAAACAGCTTTCAGAATACAGTTTTCAGAAATAAATATAAACAAACAGCTTTTAAACTCATTTTCAGAAAAACAGTTTTCAGAAAACTCTATTCAGAAAACTCTTTTCAAAACAACAAAACAAACGCACCCTAAGTTTCATATTCCCTCAGTAAGAACACTTTATTACTTGTAGATCAAGAATGTAGTCTGTTGGACTTTCTCGTTTGTGTTAATTTAAAGTTGTAGCTTTTTTTTTAATGTTTGCTGTCTCATTCTCCTATGAAGGATGGAGGTTGAAAATGAAGAATTACTAAGCCAAGATGTTCAGTCCAGTTGGAGGGACGTTGATGATGCTTCTAAACCATTTGTTGGTTTAGTATTTGCAACATTAGAAGACGGATATGAATTTTATAAAACATATGCAAAATTAGTTGGTTTTTCAATACGCAAGTTTGCAATGATGATTGATACTACCACAAAGGAGAGGTATTCACAACAATTTGTTTGCTCAAAGCAAGGCAAGCCGGTTGATACAACTGTTGTGAATGTTGCCAATAATGAAGAATCTTCTTCTTCAAATTTGATCAAGAGAAGGAAAAGGGCTGTGACGAAAGAAGAGTGTATGGCTCAAATACGAATGCAAAGGGATGATGACGGGAGATGGTCAATCCGTAGGTTTGTTGAAGAGCACAGCCATATTTGTGTCACACCTAGGATCATGATCTGTCTGTGTTAGCTCTGGACTGGCAAAATTTGTATACTTCATGTTCTGTTTGTGTTATTTCTGAGCTTACAAATTTTGCATACTTCATGATCTGTCTGTGTTGGTTCTGGACTGGCAAATTTTGCATACTTCATGATCTGTTTGTGTTAGTTCTGGACTGGCAAAATTTGTATACTTCATGCTCAGTTTGTGTTATTTCTGAGCTTACAAATTTTTCATACTTCAAGCTCTGTTTGTGTTGGTTCTGAACGGTCAAATTTTGATGCTTCCATGATCTGTCTGTGTTAGTTCCAAGCTTACAAATGTTTCATACTTCATGCCCTATTTGTGTTGGTTCTGTGCTGGCAAAATTTTCATACTTCATGTTCTGTTTGTGTCAGTTCAGAGCTTACAAAATTTGTTACTTCATGCTCTGTCTATGTTAGTTCAGAGCTTACAAAATTTTGGTACTTCATGCTCGGTTTGTGTTACTTCTGAGCATGGAAATAAATTGGATACGCCATGCTGCGTAATACACCAAAACATACACAGAATTTCATTCATGACATCAAAACAATAATGAACTGAATATGTGGAAGAAATTCGATCTTCATAGAATTGCAAGGTAATACTTTACAAAAACTTTACAGTGTAATAAATGTACTTGACATCTGACACTTTACAAAGAGCTGAAACATAACAAACACTTTATAGCGTAGTACAATATTTAATAACGTACAGGTACATGAAAAAATTTACAAATACTGAAAGTATACAACTTATTGTTGCCCCTAATACATATTTTGTTTTGTATACTGTCAACAAAAAAACACTTTACCGTAGTCCAGTATTCAATAGCTCCAAGAAGCACTTCATGCTGAAATCAACCTGAAATCAAAAGTAAACATAAGTCATTTAACCTGGAAATTTTGTAATAATTAAAACAGATAGTCGGTTCAGAACGCAAAAAATATTCAAGTAAATATGGTAGGCTCAGAAAAACAGAGGCTGAACATGAAGTTCAAAATTTGTTGGTTCAGCAAAAACAGAAACTGAGAACCAAGCAGCTTGGGAGCAAACAGAAACAGATAGTGAAGTATCAAATGTTTGTAAGCTCATAACAAACAGAGACAGAGCATGAATTGTCAAAGTTTGTAAGCTCAGAACTAACACAAACAGATCATGAAGTGTTAAATTTTGCCCTCGCTCAGAACTAACACAAAAATAGCATGAAGTATCAAATTTTGCCAACACAGAACTAACACCAACTGATCATGAAGTATCAAATTTTGTCAAGTGCTCAGAACTAACACAAACACAGCATGTAGTATCAAAATTTTGTAAGCTCAGAACCAATACAAACAGATCATAAAGTATGAAAATTTTGCCAGTCCAGAACTAACACAGACAGATCATGAAGTATGCAAAACTTGTAAGCTCAGAAATAACACAAACAGAAAATGAAGTATCAAATTTTGCCGGTCCAGAGCTGACACAAACAGAGCATGAAGTATACAAATTTTGTTAGCTCAGAACAATCAGATACAGATCATGAAGTATCAAATTTTGTAATCTCAGAACAAACACAAACAGAACTTGAAGTATCCAATTTGGTCAAGTGCAGATCATGAAATATCTAATTTTGTCAACTTCAAGTAAGCCCAGAACAAACAGAAATATATTGATGAAGTATCAAATTTTGTTCACTCAGAACAAATATAAAAGGAACTCTTTGAACCTGGACACGAAGTATCAAATTTTGTATGCTCAAGACAAACAGAAGTTTGCCATGAAGTTTGAAATTTGGTATAGTGTCAGAACAACAGACACTGAACATGTGGTTTAAATAAAACTAGTAGGCTCAGAACACACTATTCATAACTAGGGCTGCATTGGGGTGCCGCGCTAACTAGGATATGATAGATATATAATCAAGAATAAATACAACAATCTTGAAGTAAATATTCAGATCATAAACTATTTTGCATCACGGCCTACACCAACAAACAGTTTGAGAGAATCAAAGACCAAAAGGCTTAGATGAGTACCCAACACATACGCATCCAACGTCAGTTACTATAAAATCTAGTTTTCTGTTGTTTGGAGCTTACAAATTTTGATACTTCATGCTCTGTTTCTGCTGTTTTGAACTTATTATCAACTGTCTTTCATAAACAAAGAAAAAACTAGTAGGCTCAGAACACACTATTCATAACTAGGGCTGCATTGGGGTGCCGTGCCAACTAGGATATGATAGATATATAATCAAGAATAAATACAACAAATTGGAATAATTATTCAGATCATAAAGTGTTTAGCATCACTTCTTAATATATAGTTTTTTTGTAGTGTCATGATCTGTTTGTGTTTGTTCTGGACTGGCAAAATTTGATACTTCATGTTCTGTTTGTGTTGTTCGGAGCTTATCATCAACTGTGTTATATATATAGAGTAAGTCTATTAAGAGCTGGGGAACTGAAATCCTTATCCAGAGCCCGGGGGGGGGGGGAGGGTTAGCCATTCGTTCACGATTGATCGCGATGGAACGACTCATATTTGATACCACTTATCTTCAGAATGTTTGGGGGTAAAAGGGGTAAAATCAAAAATCCCCATCTCTTATCTTCTCACAATCAATCGACCAAGCTCACATAATAGACTTACTCATGAATATATATAGACTAAAGAAAACCAGTAGGCTCAGAAAACACTAATCATAAGTAGGGCTGCATTGGAGTACCGCGCCAACTAGGATATGATAGGTATATAATCAAGAATACTTAAAACAGGATTGAAATAATTCTTCAGATCATAAAGTGTTTTGCATCACTACCTAAACCATTGTGAGTCATCGGTGCCCAAAATTTTGGTGAATTGAGCTAGTCTCAAACCTCATAAATGTAAGGTAAGTGTTGAGGGCATTGGACATTCAAACACAATTGCTATCATTTCTTCACCATCTACTCTCCCGCTCATACCCCAGATGTGTATTCAACTTTGAATAATTATCATGGCACACAACCAAATACCCTCCAAAACAATAATTTCAATGACCAAAAATTTTGTAACCAACTTATATCAAAATCAATCTCACCATTGCCTACAAACAAAACCGAATGAAAGTGCAAGAAATTAAGCAGAAATCATAAAAGCATTTATGAGAGTAAAACACTTCCCTCCGGAATCTGAGAGAGGCAGAACCCAATGAGCTGAGAAATCGAAACCCTTATCGCCGATGGCGTCTGATCGATCGATTATACCCCTTTCACCCCTCGACAGATCTGAAGATAAGCGACTGGAGCTCCGGTCGATGGTGGAGTTGGGTTTACACAGGTGACGAAGAAAGAGAGCGGGAGAGGAGCTCAACTTCGCTACCTTCGATTAGGGTTTCGAAGAGAGGTGGATTAGGGTTTCGAAGATGGGGATCTCTTCAGATAGGGTGAGAAGAGAAGAGATGATAGCGATTAGGGTTGTGAAGAGAGCGCCGCGATCTTCGAGAGCGGGAGAGAGAGCGGGAGAGAAGAGAGATTCGTCGAAGATAAGAGATAAGGGGTATACTCAATCGATCGATTGAGTATTCCCCTTTTACCCCTCACCCAATCTGAAGATAAGCGGCATTAGATCTCAGCCGTCCGATCGCGATCAAGATCGATCGGATGGCTGATATCTCCAGCTCCCGATAAGGAGCCCAGCTTCCCAGCTCTTAATAGACTTACTCTCTCTCTCTCTCTCTCTCTCTCTCTCTCTCTCTCTCTCTCTCTCTCTCTCTCTCTCTCTCTCTCTCTATATATATATATATATATATATATATATATATATATATATATATATATATATATATATATATGGAAGTTTTCTGTTGTGCACCACCTATGGTGCACACGGCGTGTGCACTTGGCCTTCCCACCTTCGTATCGACGATCTGAACCGTTCACATTGATCTACATATCTAAATTAGTCTAAATATGTAAAATCAAATCATTTGAAATTCATTTGCCCATCCATTGAAGTGTTACAAAATTGTATGGCTGAAAATCATTGTTTTTTATAGTCACATGATGATGGATAGGCAAATGAATTTCAAATGATGTGATTTTACATATTTAGACTAATTTAGATTTGTAGATCAATGTGAACGGTTTGGATCGTCGATACGAAGGCGAAAAGATCGAGTGCACACGAGTGCACACGAGTGCACACGGATGGGTGCACAATGGAAGATTTTCCTTTATCTATCTATCTATCTATCTATCTATCTATCTATCTATCTATACTAGTATTATACACGTGCGTTCCATGTGGGGAAAATGGAGGGGGAATGAAAAGGACAAAAAAAAATCTACCAACACGTGCGCTGCATGTGTTGACAAAATGACAAATATTTACAAATGACACTAAGCCCTTCTCCCATTATAATATTAGAGATATCCCTATCTCTTATCTTCTCACAATCAATCGACCAAGCTCACATAATAGACTTACTCATGAATATATATAGACTAAAGAAAACCAGTAGGCTCAGAAAACACTAATCATAAGTAGGGCTGCATTGGAGTGCCGCGCCAACTAGGATATGATAGATATATAATCAAGAATACTTAAAACAGGATTGAAATAGTTATTCAGATCATAAAGTGTTTTGCATTACTACCTAAACCATTGTGAGTCATCGGTGCCCAAAATTTTGGTGAATTGAGCTAGTCTCAAATCTCATAAATGTAAGGTAAGTGTTGAGGGCATTGGACATTCAAACACAATCGCTATCATTTCTTCACCATCTACTCTCCCGCTCATACCCCAGATGTGTATTCAACTTTGAATAATTATCATGGCACACAACCAAATACCCTCCAAAACAATAATTTCAATGCCCAAAAATTTTGAAACCAACTTATATCAAAATCAATCTCACCATTGCCTACAAACAAAACCGAATGAAAGTGCAAGAAATTAAGCAGAAATCATAAAAGCATTTATGAGAGTCAAACACTTTCCTCCGGAATCTGAGAGAGGCAGAACCCAATGAGCCAAGAAATCGAAACCCTTATCGCCGATGGCGTCTGATCAATCGATTATACCCCTTTCACCCCTCGACAGATCTGAAGATAAGCGACTGGAGATCCGGTCGATGGTGGAGTTGGGTTTACACAGGTGACAGAGAAAGAGAGCGGGAGAGAAGAGCTCGACTTCGCTACCTTCGATTAGGGTTTCAAAGAGAGGTGGATTAGGGTTTCGAAGATGGGGATCTCTTCAGATAGGGTGAGAAGAGAAGAGATGATAGCGATTAGGGTTGTGAAGAGAGCGTCGCGATCTTCGAGAGCGGGAGAGAGAGCGGGAGAAGTATTAGGGTTTGGAACGATAGAGAGCGGGAGAGAAGAGAGATTCGTCGAAGATAAGAGATAAGGGGTATACTCAATCGATCGATTGAGTATTCCCCTTTTACCCCTCACCCAATCTGAAGATAAGCGGCATTAGATCTCAGCCGTCCGATCACGATCAAGATCGATCGGATGGCTGAGATCTCCAGCTCCCGATAAGGAGCCCAGCTTCCTAGCTCTTAGTAGACTTACTCTATATATATATATATATATATATATGTATGTATGTATGTATGTATGTATGTATGTATGTATGTATGTATGTATGTATGTATGTATGTATGTATGTATGTATGTATGTATGTATGTATGTATGTATGTATGTATGTATGTATGTATGTATGTATGTATGTATGTATGTATACAAACCTATGTTACTGTTATGAGGATTTTTTTTGTGAATTTTGACGAAGTTTTGATTGGATTTCAATTGCTTTGGTACTGAGATGATTTTTTTTTACTATGCACTACTTCTATTGGGTAAATTCTGATGCTAAAATGGATGCTTAAATTCTATTTGAATATATACATATGGCCGAATGCCAAAAAAAATAAAATATACACACCTTTTTTTGTGTGGAAGAAATATATTTACACACATCCTTTTTACCACTGTATGTTATTGTTGATATCTTACCTTCCAATTTCAAGAAGGAACACAAATGGCAGTTGAAGCCTATTCAGTAAACAAATGCTGCGTCAATACAAAAACATTTGTTGCAACATTAAAATATAGCATACTAACTGTAATTTAGCATACTAATCGTGACCTTCTTTAATATAAACAGTTGGTTCCTCACATTGGCTAGTTAGAGACGGCATAGCAAAGAAAGCAAGGTGGTAAATGTAGACACTAGCATTCATTTGACACTGAAAAATTTATGTTGTTTGCTACAAAATTGACTGAGATTCACTGTTTTGAAAGATTTTGTGAAAAATTCCTAATGTTGAGATCTTGATGTGTTTTGATGTGTCTGAATAACTCATGTATGTTATATAAGATATGTTTAATCATCTCAGGAAATTAGATTTTTATTTTACAAAGTTTAATCGAGTATCATATGAAAACATGCACAAAAACTCCATCTCACCTACACAACCTGTGTCTACTTGAGTAGCAGTTGTGTGTATTGGGTATGGTAGTCTCTATGTATGGTTAGCTTCAGAGAGGGGAGGGTTTTTGATATATCAGATATACATACTTCAATTCACTAAAAGATTTACTTCTAAGGCTGCATATGCTCAATACAATGAGCTTATTTTCATAACCTACATACTTTTTCACTTCACATCAGTAAAAGGGAATTTCTTCTATATCAAATACATACTCATATACTCAATCAAAGAAGAGGGGTTTTCTATATTACCTGCATATGCTTCTTTTCAAAAAGAACTTTCTTTCTACATATATCTACATATGATCTATTCCTTTGTACCTGCATATGTCAATTTCTATATAAACTGCATATGATCTTTTCCTATAACCTGCAATTGCTTTCACTTCTACACCTGCATACTCTCACCTCAAGTCAGTAAAGAGGAGTTTTCCTAAAATCTGCAAATGTTTTACTTCTACAATAACTTGCATTGATCAACTTCTCTAACC
Organism: Hemerocallis citrina; assembly: GCA_017893485.1. NCBI lineage: Eukaryota > Viridiplantae > Streptophyta > Magnoliopsida > Asparagales > Asphodelaceae > Hemerocallis > Hemerocallis citrina. Next base: position 137,274,269 of record CM030367.1, on the reverse strand, counting down.
TGCATATGTTTCACCTCAGTGAAGCGAGAATCTTCTATATATATCATAGATATAAACATAAATACACTTCATTTCAGTACAAAGAGTTTTCTATATATATATATATATATATATATATATATATATATATATATATATATATATATATATACAGATGTTTCACTTTCTTTTATATGCATATAATCAAGAACTGCATTTTAGTAAATGGATTTATATACACTTTGTGCACAGTTCACTTCAGTAAAGGGGATATCCTATACATATATACATACTCTTATACAATCAATTTGAATGATTGACTTTATTTCTCACTGTGAGTAGGTTAACAATGAAATAAAATGAAGAGATTATAAAGAAAGGTTTAATTTTTGTTGATGGTTGAGTTGTGAATCTCTAGGAGTTGAGTGAGAGTCCTGTGAACCGGCAGATGAGATTTTGTGGATATAGACTAGAGGGGTCTTGGGTTTGTTTTGTGGAATTAAGTCCGGCGGGATACACTAACTCTAAAGATGAGGAAATTTTGTGTTCTTTTAATAATAACCAACTTAAGGACAGGCACTAGTAGAGATGTGATGGAACTTGGGAAATGAAAGTATATGCTCTTGGTTTTTTTAGTCCAACGAATACGTTGCAGGACTGTTTGTTGTTCTGTCTCGAGAGGACATTTGTGTGTTCGCATGTCGAGGGTTTGCAGGTCTATTCACGGAGCATGCAGGGTGCATTCGCATGTCTAGGTTCGGCGGGCCTATTCACGGAATGTACCCGGTGTATCTGCACATCGAGGACCTCGTAAGCCTATTCGTGGGGTGCACGGCAGGAAGGTGATTCTCCAATTTTTGAGCTATTCTTACATGATGCTTACGCGTCGAGAGCTGTGGTGCCTATTCGCGAAGTATTCTGAATCTTGTTTCCCTCACCGTAGTAGGATTAGTTGCATGACGAGGGATCTAACCCTATAAAGTAAAAAACGTTAAGAGCTTGCACCGGACCTATGTAGTATGGAATGCATAGAATCCAACAAGTATGCATTAGAGAGTTAGCATATAGCAATTGTGTTTTCTTGACTTGGTTTATATGTATATTGATTTCTGTTTTCTATACTTGACACTTAATCTAGATTCACTTGATGTTTTCATGTGTTACTTATTACTATCTTATATTCCTTGGTGTTTTCATGCTTTACTTATTGTTATTTCTCATTTCATCTATTCTTGCTGTTAATACATATTGTTTATGACTCTATGCCTTATGTTTTAATTATGTTGTTTTCTTTTTATGTCACTCACACCGTTATGGCTGACCCCTTTAGTTTTGAGGGTTTGGGTTATCTCTTGCCTCATGTTTTACAAGTAGGTGCTTGTCGCTTGGGATTTGGATGCTTGTGTTAAATTGATGTTATAGCTTATGTAAAATTGTAAAAGAATGTGTTGTAAAAGAAAAGATTGTAAATCAAGGTGTTTTGTATTCTTCTGTATTTTGTAAACAATTATTGTAATAAAAATTGAAATAAAAATTATCTGTATTTTTGGCTATGTTTACTATTGCAATTGAAGTTGATTCTGGAATTGTGTCACGTATTTCTGAGATATTATATTCGAAATTCGGGGCGCTACAGAGATTTGTATCAGAGCATGCTTCAATAGTAATAATAAGCATAGTATAAAAATAAACTTAGGTGTGGATATTAGAGTGTGAGTACCACATAGAGTTAGAACATGATGTTTTGGTTTGAGGTATGGTTAGGGTTTTGCCATGGGATATGGATATGGATGTGAATTGTGTTGTGATGCTCTAACTTTACCCTCATTTTGCAGTATTCAGTAGAATGGCAAGACTCAGGACCAGGAATGGTGGTAATGGTGATGGGGCAGAAGGTTCCCATGAGGCAGGACTTAATCTTGAGACTGAGATTGCCAGGGTGGATCAGATCTTGAGCACATTCATGGCAGCTAATATGGTGCAGAATCAGAATCAGAATTAGAACCAGGGGGTTGGACCAGTGTTTGTTAATGCTGACCCTATCAAGCAAGTTGAGTCCTTCAAGCGGATGAAGCCGCCCGTGTTTGAGGGATAGTCTGATCTAGATAGGGCTGATGATTGGATTAGACAGATGGAGATGATCTTCGAAGTCTTGGAAACTCCAGCAGTCAATAAGCTGAAATTAGCTCCGATGCTGGCGTTTGGTGGCAGTCGGTGAAGAGGACTCTTGGAGATCAGCAAGTGACTTGGGAGGCTTTTCTGGATGATTTCAAGGATCGTTTCTTTCCTTTGGATATTCAGGAGAAGAAGGCAACGGAATTCTTCAATCTGCGACAAGGCAACATGACAGTGCATGAATATGAGACCAAATTCGCCCAGCTGTCAAGGTATGCACCGGAGCTGATTATTGATGAAGCGAAGAAGGCCAAGAAGTTTGAGCAGGGCTTGAGGCCAAATTTGAGGTCGAAGATGATTCCATTGGGCATCAGGAGGTTTGATAAGCTGGTTAGGAGAGCAGCTATGACAGGAGTGTAATATCCCGAACGGATATTACATTGTATAAATTTATTTTATTATTATTTTCAAAATTAAATTATTTTTATACGGATTATGCAAATATTTTCGGTATATATATATATACTTACACATGTGTATTGTATCAAATTAGTACATTGTGCAATTTGTGTGGTATGTATTTTTGGATAAAATAGTTCTCTTTTGTCATGACAAACCTAATTAGATAGTTAAGTTTTGATGAAGGGATTAAACCTAGGATTAAGTGTGCATAAGGGTTTAAGAGAGTTCTCTTCTAGAAGATCTCTTTCCTCCACCTCACCATGTTTCACCATACCTCCACCTCACCTAGGTATGGCCTTCCTTTTTTTAGGGAAGGGGGGTTTTGGCAAAATTGCCTTGGTAATTTAGCACTCTCCACCTTCTCTCCATCCTATAAATACCCCCTCCCTTCACTCTTGTCTCATTTTACAAAGACAAAAAAAAGAAAGGAAAATAAAGAGAGAACAAAACACTAATAGGAGAGTTTTTACTTGTAGGTTTTCCATAGAGTTCCTAAGAGCTTAGGAGGAAGGAGAAGGAGTGCTAGGCAAGTCCTTCCTTCAAGGGAAACCAAGGTGAGGGTTTCTCCAAGTTTATGTGTGTGTTGTTTCTTTTGTTTTATGTTGTTCTTGTTCTTTTTCGGTGTTGTTGTGTTGTTTTTTTGTTTTGGTATGTTGTTATGTTAGCAACTTGAGCTAACTTTGTGTGAACAAAGAAAGAACCTCATGAAAAAAAGTAAAGGGTAGAACTAATTAATGGAGAACATAAAGATTGAACTTTTGATGGTTGTAATTGTTGTTCTTGTTGTTATTATTTTGGACTAATGAACCAAGCATATGGAGGATTTTGCATACACCCATTTTTGGTTGTAGGATTTGACATTGGACTCATACACATATGCATATGGACTTGTGTACATACCCATTTTTGGGTTGTAGAACATACAACTTGGACTATGGGACAAAGGCATATGAAGATTTATTTATATAACCATTCTTTTGGGTTATGGAACTTGACAACTTTAACGAATAAAGTCTTTTATTTGTTTCTTTCTCTCTAACTTATTAAATAACAATTCTTGCTAATTCCTAGTTTATAAAAGGTAGATGGATTTGTAAATTGTAGAGAAGTAAATTTTTGTGTGATGTAGGAATTGTAGTTCACAAAGTTAAATTTTTTTGTATTATTTCAAGGCTTATTTTTTTAAAAGAGAAGTAGCCTTGTAACATCTTTGTAAGATATACGTGCTTAGTAGTAGAATCATAAAGATCCATGCTTGAAATAGTAGTAGTTATCCATGCTTAAGTATAGAAATTGTCCATGCTTAAATTGTAGTAGACATCCATATTTAGATTGTTGTAGGAAGTCCATGTGTATGTTGTATTTTCATGCTTGAATTATTGTAGGGGTTGTAGTAAAGGATCCATGCTTAAGTTGTCTAATTTATTGTAGGAACTCATACTATGTTGTAGACCATGCTTATTTTGTTGTAGGATAAATTGTAGTATCCATGCTTAGGTTGAAGTATCCATGTTTAGGTTGTACTAATTATCCATGCTTAGTTGTAGCAATTTTCCATGTTTAAGTTAAAATAAATATCCATGCTTAGATTAATTGTAAGAAATTATATACCATGTTTGGATTGTTGTAAGAAAGCTATGGACCATGTTAGATTGTTGTAGGATTGATACTCATGCTATCTACTATGCTTAATTTGTTGTAGGATAAGGTAGAAAACAGAGCATTGTTTGTAAAAGATCTCGGGTTCGAAACTTCATACTTGCATTTATTTTTAATTCTTTTAATAAAATCCCGAAACTGTATTGCATACATAAGGGGTTATTACTTTCAGTATATGATAAAAGTCCACAAAGGACTTAGTGGCTAGCCCCTTGGGCCTTGGGTGCTTTGTGCGTTTGTCTGCTGATCCGGGTTCGAAACCCCTAAGCCACATTTTATTTTTTTGGTTGATTGAGTTTCATTTTCAAACCATTTCTTGGACTTACTGACTTGGGAAAAAGGAAAAAAAATATTTATTTCTTTCTTTATATAAAATTACATAAAGAATTTTATTGAGAATAGTTTTAAAATTTAATCTTGTATTTTTGAGAAAGTGTCTAATGAGTTGAAATAGAAAATACGATTTGTTTCCGAAATCTTTATTTGAATAAATAATTCTTTTTGAAGAAAAGAATTATATGTAATGAGATTCTCTTGTTATAAACAACCCCTTTTGTTGAGTAAGAAGTGCTAGATGGGATTTTTAAATTTGTGAGAATTCATATAGAGTCTTGGAAAGACTACTTGTTTGCCTTGATGAGATTATATGAATATGCTTGTTTGTGGTTAAGAAATTTTATGTGATTAATTTCCTAGAAGAGATTTGGATCTATACTATGAACTCATGCAAAGAATTGTTACCTTAGAAAGATAGTGAATGAATTGAATGAATGATGCTAAAACAAGACATATATCAAGTTGTGAATAGATAAAGAATACTTTGAATTAAGACATGTTTATTAAAGGGTATGTGTACCCATGAAAAGATTGTGATTTAGAGTTAGTAAGACCTCGGATACCGGCACTAGTGAAATAAATGGTTTTGAGATGTGATTTTGAGATATGGCCATGGATCTATCTCGATAAATGTTGATTAAGTCCGGTATAAGGTAAAACTAATTCTAGGTTTGGAAACTTATTCATGTCTTGAACTAAGTAACTAGGCACATAAGTGAAGATGTAGTAAACCTGGGTAAACGTAAGTGGGGCGCTCTATATAGTCGGCGGTAGACTCCGAGGCTATAGACCCAATTGGTGGACTGAGGTTGCTCCGTGGGAGACGGACTTTTATTTTTAAATCCGGGACTATGAGAATGGGTCAGCGGTGGACTCCGAGATCTTGAGTAGTCGGGCGAATAGTTTGCCATACTCCCATGTATATTCGTATACCGAGGCTAGAGGGTCCCTTGTGGGATGATTTGCATGATGTGGGATCTGTTATAACAGTTAGTGGTGGACTCCGGGGCTGGGATTCAAATTCGTAGAATGATCTAAACCTTGTCTTATTACTGGGTAGTTATCATGGCGAGGGATCGAGCCCTTTATTGTGGAGTACGTATGTACTTGTCCTCGGACCTATGTAGTATGGGATGCATAGAATCCGAACAAGTGTGCATTAATGTCATCCTAGTATAAGATTGTGTGCATTAGGCATTAAGGCATCGCATAGACTTACATGTTTAGCGTAGTCACAATTTAACCGTTTATTTGTTCATTCAATCTTTTGTGATCTTGTTAAAGTAATGAGATCGTTATATGCACGGCATAGAGAGGATAGCCGAGTATAACATTTTCGTCAGTTGTAAGTGACTGACGTGCCCACAGCTTGATATGCAGGTAATGGATTTAGCTATGAAGATGTTATGATGAAATTGATGACTTACTTGATAAAGTGTATAAGTTGTATTTTGTTTTCAATATTGTAATATTTTATTCTTCCGTTGTGGAAACAAAAATGTAAATGAACTCTGATGTATTATTGAAAAGTTTTAATTTCCTTGTAAAATTGTACGAAGTGAAGTAAAGTTCCTGTGAAATCTCGAATTCGATCTTATTTGAAATTTGGGGCGTTACAGTACCAAGATGTATAAGGACATAAAGATATACTTCTGGCGGCCAGGGATGAAGCGAGATATAGCCGAGTTTGTTGCCAAGTGTGCAATTTGTCAACAAGTCAAAGCAGAGAATCAGAAGTCCAAAGGTTTGTCGCAGCCATTACCCATCCCATAGTGAAAATGGGATTGTATCAGCATGGACTTCATCACAGGTTTGCCCAAGAGTTCCAAGGGTAATGATACAATTTGGGTGATAGTAGACCGAATCACCAAATTGGCTCACTTTTTGGCGATGAAGCTTACTTGGTCACTGGAAAAGCTGGCAAGTTGTATATTAACGAGATTGTGAAGCTTCATGGAGTTCTGCTATCAATAGTATCCGACTGAGATGCGCGTTTCACCTCACAATTTTGGAGAAGTCTTCAAGCAGCTTTGGGAACGATGACTGATTTCAGCATGACCTTTCATCCTCAAACTGATGGGCAGACTGAGAAAGTCAACAGGGTACTAGAAGATATGCTGAGATGTTGTGTGTTGGACTTCGGTGGCAGCTGGGAGAAGCATTTGGCTCTTGTGGAATTTGCATACAACAACAGTTTCCAAGCGAGCATTGGGATGGCACCGTATGATGCTCTGTATGGTAGGAAGTGCAGGACATCGGTTTGTTGGTAAGAAATGGGGGAGCGGCAGCTATATGGACCAGAGATTGTGCAGCAAACCTCAGAAAAGATCGAGCTGATCAGGAAGAGGTTAGTTGACGCATAGAGCAGGCATAAGAGTTATGCTGACAACCGGAGGAGAGACCTGGAGTTTGATGAAGGTGACTTTGTCTATGTGAAGGTGTCTCCGACCAAGGGTGTGATTCGGTTTGGAAGGGGAGAAAAATTAGCCCCGAGATACATTGAACCCTATCAGATATTGAAAAGAATTGGGAAGACAGCTTATCGGTTAGAACTACCAGAAGAGTTAGCCCAACTGCACAATGTCTTTCATGTGTCTATGTTACGATGCTATATCCCAGATCCGAGTCATCATTTGCCAGAAGTGTCAGAAGGTTTGCAACTGGATTTAAGCTATGCTGAGCGTCCAATAGAGATCGTGGATCGTCGAGAGAAGGTCTTGAGAAACAAGACAATACATATGGTCAAGGTCATTTGGAGGAACCAATTTGTTGATGAGGCCATTTGGGAATCAGAGGAAAAGATGATGAAAGATCACCCTGAACTCTCCAACTAAAATTTGTAAACTTTTTCTTTTTTTTTCTTTCCTTGTATTTCTTTTCTCACTCCTAGGTGTAGTTTCGGGGACGGAACTATTCTAAAGAGGGAGTGTTGTAACATCCCATATTTTTATTTTATTTTAAAAGGTATTTTTCCAATTTTTGCACGTATGATGCACGTGTGCATTTTTCCATCTCTATTTCTTACTCTCATTTACTATTTTAGCATGCATAATCTTTAGTTAGTCTTCTATTAAACCCATGGACATAAAGAGAGATTCTAGCCCATTAGGAGAGCCCACTAGAATAATTAATTAAATTAATTAAAAAGAAAGCCCATGGAACAAGCCCATTAATTAAATCCTATTTTAAAGTTGTACATGGACTCATACATGACATGTAACAAATTTTAATACACATTTTGGAACTATAGGGATTGTATTAAATATTGTGCATGTGTGTGCACTAGTACACAACACGTGCACGTGGAAAATGAAGAGGCATAGGGGGTGGCCGGTTTTTGACATAATGGAGGGGGGGTTGAATTTTTGAAGGGGTGGAAACATGAAGAGTTGGGAGTTTTAGTAGTTAGGATCATGAAGAGTTGGAAATTAAGTAGAGTAATTTATTAGGTGGAGAATTTTGCACTTTAAACCCTCGCTTAGTCCTATAAATACACCCTCATTTCTCTTCTTTTGTCACACTAAAAATAAACAAAAATAAAGAGAGGAAAAAGAAAGAGAGAAGAGAGTATTTCTTGTGCTTTGAAGGCTTGCTAGGAGGAGAAGGACAAGGAGGTGCTTGTTGGAGCTAGGAGCTAGAAGTGTCTCTTCATTCTTGATCTTCATTCTTCATAAGAGGTGGGTTGTCGTAATATTTTCTAAATTTTAGTTTGAGCATGCTAGAACATGATACTAGTAAAATAGATCAATCGATGTGATGTGAGTAATCTTATGTTTCTCTAATTCATGAGACATGCATGCTAATATAGTAAAGATAAAGTGAATGTGAGAACAAATCCATGCTATTATGTATGTTATGAATTGTAGAAAATTCATTATAGTCAACATATTGATTGAGAATAAGAAAAAGAAAGAAAACAAAATCCATGCTTTTATGTGTACCATGAGATTGTAGAATTTGTGATGTGATTAAAGAAATAAGTTGCCATCATGTTAATTTGAAATGAGGAAAAGAATTATGGCAATACATGCTTATGTAGAAATATTGTAACCCCTCTTTTTCATTTTGTGTATTTTTCAGTGTATTTTTCGTTTTGGCGTATTTTCTCTCTTGTATTTTTCTGGACCGTATATTGGATTTGTTTTCAATATATATATTCGTTTTATTTCTTCTTTTTAGCTTTTGCATTTGATTGGTTGTCTCTTTTGTTTCGTTCTTCATTATTTTGTTCTTTCTTTTATTTAGTTCTTGTCCTTTTTATTTTTATTTTATTTTTTGGGTGTTGGTTGTGGTGGTGATTGGTTGTTATCCTATTCCCAATCCTATTGTTGATCCCTAATAAGATTACCAAAGCTAAATTAAAATTCCCAATCCTATTTGATGTCCTATACAATTTGTATCCTAATTAAAGCCCAATTAAACAAATCCTATTACTACTAATTACCCACAACCCATTTACCCATTAACCCTAATCCCCTTATATATATTCATATCTCTAATCCCTCTCCCCTAACCCTAACCCTCTACCCCTCTCTCTTGGCCTCCCCCCTATCTCTCCCTCCCGCTGCTTGCGCCGCACACCCCCGACCCGACCTCTAGGCCGAGCCTCCCCTTCCGGCCTGTGTGCACACCCCGACAGCCCGAGCCCCTCATCACCCCCTTGGCCGATTTCCCCTTGGCCGATAACTCCTTCACACCACCTCACCACCATATTACCCCTTGCTCGTCTCTCTCATCCTCTCTCTTGGTGTTCCCTAGTGGCTGCAAGCCACTATTGTCGCCGTCTATCTTTGGATCATCTCTCTTTTTGTGAAGTTGTTCGTGTGGAGATTTTCGCTCAAGTTGCTTGGATTCATTAGTTCGCAGATTTTCGTTCATGGGTTTTTCTCGTTACTCTTGATTTTTGTCATTCTTCATCTTCGGTTAAGGCTAGTAACTTGTACTCCAATTCATTTGTTTGATACAAGTCAAAAATGCCACCTATAGTGTAGTTGGGTCTAGAGACGACTCTTGTTTGTGTTATGTTGATGGGTTTTGTCTCTATTGTGAAAACTTGACCATAGTTGTCTTACGACGCAATATGAGCATGAAATAACTTAGGTTTTACCCGTTCTTGATTTGATCATGTATGTGAGACTTTGGTGAGAATTCGTGTTTTGATTAAGACCCATGTGATATACTTGGTGTGGACATGCTAGATACCCTAATTTATGTGGTTTGGACACTTGGCATACTCGATTTCATGTTTGGTTGTGTTTTGAATAAGTTTTGTATGATATATGTTGAGTTGTTATTAAAGGGAAAAATCAGTATTTTGTCGCTGATCTGTTTTGTTTGCTGTTTTGGACTGTCTTGAAGTCACTATCTTAATTTTGGTATAAAACATAAGTTTTACAGAATTTCGTCTATTTTCAAACCCCTTTGACCTTGCTTGATTTCGTTTTCGTATGTGTGAGTTATGACTGTTTTACTACAAAGGTGTAGATCTTTTCCAGATTTTGTTTTCCGATAATTTTGATGACTAAATGATTTTGATACAGATGCTAAACATATTACTTTGATCCAAAACATTGGTCAGTGTTTCTTTATTTAATTAGGGCTTACCCAGAATTTTGGTGAATTTTATTGGTGAGTTTTATATGTCGTTTCATGCTCGTTTATGAAAACTATACTTGCTATATTTTACTCGCTATTCTGTGAAGAATCGTATTTTCGCCCTGATTCCTTTTACTGTATGAAAAATATTTGTGAAATATGAAAATTAATATATTTTGTCTATTTTCATCTCCCTTTGACGGATTTGGATTTCGTTTCACTGGTTGCGAGATATTATAGTTTTCGTACAGCAGTGTTGGGAATTTCAGATTTGCCAAACTATCGCTTATTGATGTTTTATGATTTTTGATGACTAATCCATTTTCACTAGAAAATTTTTAAACTTTATATTTAGATACTGGACATATAGGGGAATACCCCGGATTTTTCGTAGATTTATTTAATGTGTTTTCATGCTGATTTCCTGTTCTTGAATTCATTTTCCTGATTTCTAGCTGAACCTATTTTCTGTATTCAAATAAGTTTTGAGCTATGTTTTTGTGAATTAATATATGACTTATTTATACTCACTGGATTCGTGTGGAAGTCTATTTTTCGGATCCTTGGACGGATTCAGATTTGGATGTTTGTAATACTGGTAATCACTGTTTTACTACAGTATGGTCTTGCTGTCCTGAACTTGAGATTTGTCTATTTTATTCTTTTATGAGATATCTTAGACTCGTACATGTTTATCTTGCAACTTGCACTTGTCAAATGATCATGACATATTATTCTTGATATATTTTGTACATATACATGCTTGTTTGACATTAATAATAAATAACCAAGCCGGGGTTTAAGGGACAGATCTAATAGTGGATAATTCAGAAACGTATACTCGGAAGGGAATCCACTGATACTATGTGATTACTTGAGACATGATACTTGACACATGTAATACTTTCACGCAAGACACGATACTTGCCACTTGTACAACTTGATACGTAATTACATGATACATGATACTCGGAGCTTGGAGCTCGATTACTTGACTTGTCCCCGAGTATACTGTCCTCTATGGTCCACTATGAAATCTAAAGCAAAATTGTTTGTTGTAGCAACCATGTAATGTGAACTGCATGAAGAGCTACCTAGATAATAATCACCACAAGACTTGAACATGATATATACTTACTTGATACTTGACTACATGATACATGACACTTGATACATGATTACATGATACCTGACACTTGATGCATGTTTATATGATACTTGATTACTTGACACTTGATTCATGTCATTTACACTTATTCACTTTGCCATGCTAGTTGTTTACGTTGATATCATATTTATACCATGTTGCTAGTTAGTTTCCCCATGTACTTGTATCCTACATTATAAGTGATCCGTAACTTGCAATTGACGAGTACTTGTTTTTCTCTTTCCTCTTTCTTGTATTCGTTGAATTGTAGATTTTGGAGAACATGTTCTAGATGGTATCGGAGACATGAAGTATTAGTACTGGATTTTATTATTATTATTTCTTGTAGTTTGCTTGAACATCATTGTATTTTGAGACTTGGATTTATTCTTGTATTTGGGCAATGTGACCCAGGATATTTGTGTTATTCAGATCATGACTATTTGAGATTTATATATTTGGTTCCAAGTATTCTTGTTGAAATTTTAGCTCATTATGTGCATGTGGTTGATTTTTTTGCTTCCGACTCTGATGATTCTTGTGAATGTTGTAAAGATTTCTTGAACAGCTTATGGATGATGAAAATCATTCGCTGGGCTTTTGTTGCGTATCCATATTCTGTATTCTTTTTGGGAAGCGGGGCATGACAAATATAATGGAAAGATTATTTGTTGAGATTTTCCTTTTTTATGATAAAACTGAATTTTTGGGTGAAATTGAATTTATATACATAGAATCATTTTTTAAATTATTTACAAGTGATACATTATGTCTTTTCGATTAAAATAGAGAAATAAAACTTTTGTTCCATTCAAGAGAATGAGACAATTTGAAATATAAATAAAATGGTTAGAACACAAGTTTTGGAAATTTATGAATCATTATTTTCAAATGAAATCAGTATGTTTTAGTTCGAGAAAAATGTTAGATCGATCATATGTCGAATTTTTTTGTGAAAAATAACTAAATTCAGAACATTGTGAACAGAACTACAGTAGCATGATTCATAATCAGAAATCACACTTGGACTTACTGATTAGCCAGTGCGCCACAAGGCACTACTGTACTTGTAAGAGATCTAGGGTTCAAAACTTGCTAAACCCACTTTATTTTTATTTTGTAAAATTATTTCTGAGAACTAAAGTTAGCATTTGTAGTTTCGGTTTGATTTTCCTAACGCCAAATCCATATGGACTAGTTGGCTAGCGGGTGGGCCTTTGGACGGTTACTGTAGATGACTTGGGGGGTTGGGTTCGAAACCTATTGGTTTTAACTATTTTTTTGGTTTTGTTCTTTTCTAAATGAATTTTAATGCAAGGAAAAAAATTGGGGAAAAAATCTAGAATTCTTGTAAAATGAAATAGAATTTATTGGAAATAGTTGTAGAATTTTTCAAGTATATTTGAGAAGTAAAAAGAAGAAATTGAGATAGAAAGTGAATTTTAACTTAAGATTTAATTAGTAAAGAGCATGAAATTTATATCTTTGAAGAAGAGAAAAATGTGTTTGTGTGAAGTGAATTCTTTTGAAATGATTATACTCTTACTTGGTTTAAGAATTGTTTTGATGTGGTTGAGATACATTGTATGAGCTTAAATTTGTTAATAAGATTTCAAGTGATGGAAGTGTGTTCATGACAAGAATTATTAGAGTATGAATGTATAAGTGAATCTTGAATATGTCAAAATAAGACATGATCTCTTTGTGAATGATGCTAAAACAAGACTTTTATCAAATTGTGAATAAGTTGAAGATGAGAATATTTCAGTTTAAAGACATGATTATTGATAGGTATGAATACTCATGGTTTCTTGTACATGAAAAGTTGTGATTTAGAGTTAGTAAGACCTCGGGTACCGGCACTGTTGAAATTAAAAAGATTTGAGATACACTTTTGAGATGAGGCCATGGAGCTATCTCGTATTTTTGTGATTAAGTCTGGTAGGGGGTAAAACTAATTCTAGGTTTGATATATTATTCATGTCTTGAACTTAAGAACTGGCACATAAGTGAAGATGTAGTAAATCTGGGCAAACATAAGTGGGGCACTCTATATAGTTGGGCAGAGGATTCTGGGACTATAGACCCAGTCGAGCAGAGGATTCCAGGACTGTGGTTGCTTCGTGGGAGACGAGCTTTTATTTTAAATCTAGGACTATGCGTAGTCGGACGGATAGTTTGCCGTACTCCAATGTATATACGTATACCGGGGCTAGAGGGGCACTTGCGGGATGATTCACACGATGGGGGGTCTGTTATAACAGTCGGACAGAGGATTCCGGGACTGGGACCCATATTCATGGAATGATCTAAACCTTGCTTTATTACTGAGTAGTTTTCATGGCGAGGGATCGAATCCTTAAATGTAGAGTACGTAGGTGCTTGCCCTCGGACCTATGTAGTATGGGATGCATAGAATCCGAACAAGTATGCATTAGTGTCATCCTAATATAAAATATCTGCATTAGGCATTAAGGCATCGCATACACTTACATATTTGGCGTAGTCACATTTAACTCTTTATTTTTCATTCAAGTTTGTGATTTGTTAAAATATTGAGATCGTTATATGTACGGCATAGAGAGGATGGCTGAGTACAACATTTTCGTCAATTGTAAATAACTGACATGTCCACAGCTTATTATGCAGGAAATTGACTTATTCATGAAGGAATAAAGTGATATGTTGTTGTTACATGTTAGAGATGTTGCAAGTTGTATTTTATTTTCATTGTTGTAATTCATTTTATTTTTTGCTGTGTACAAATTTGTAAAGAACTCTGATGTATAATGAAAATTTTAAATCTCCTTATAAAATTGTATGAAGTGTAGTGTAAAGATCCTGTGGAATCTCGAATTCGGTCTTATTTGGAATTCGGGGCGTTACACAGCTTGCTCTGCTTCGATGGGTAAAACAGAGGAGAGAGGGTGTGACCAGGATGCGCTCAAAGGAGGGCGAGACGATTGCAGCGCAAGGCGGGGGCGAGCTGGTGGTAGTGGTCGGAGACGCGACGACAAGGAAGAGAGCTGTGGAGCGGAGAGGCGATAGGAGAAGGTTGGTCGGAGCTCGACCGGAGGAGTGAAGATGTGGACGATGATGAAGGAGGCCGAGAGTTCTCGGGGTTGGGGACGGAGTGCAGCAACGGCGAACGGAGGACTCGTGGTGCTTGGAGGCGGAGCGACAACGCAGGGAGGCTGCGCCGCGGGGAGAGAGGGCGGCACTGTGTCGTCGAGAGGAGCGCAGGCGCACAGGGGGGCGGCAGAGGAGGGAAGGAGGCGACGGTTCTTGATGATGACGAGGAAGACGATGGCGGAGGAGCTTAGGGATTCGAGGTTGAAGACGATGGGGGTCGGGTCGCGGCAATGGCGGGAGGTGATGACGAGGCTGGAGCGGTGGTTCGATGGAGGAAGGTGAAGGGTCGAGCGAGTTGCGGCAGAATAGGGAGAGACAGTGGCGGTTGGTGGAGCAATGGCGAGTCGAGGATGAGGAGGTGGCGGACGAAGTGGCTTTGGGGTCTCTACTAGCGTTTCGAAACAGAGGAAGTGAGAGAGCGGGAGAAGGAAAGAGACGGGAGAGAGAGAACAGGGAGGGGGGCTTATAAATAAAATAAATATAAAATAATAAATATAATGTAATAATGGGTAGTTATGAGAGAGTGAAGGTTATGGGGTACGGGATGCGAAAAGTAGGGGAATATAAGGGGTTTTGTATACGGGTAGTTAAATTTGGGTAGGGTAGGATAATGGGTTAACGGGTTGGGATCCAATAGATATGGATTTGGGTTGCAAACTTGGGCTTTATATTTGGGCTTCACAAATTAGAATAAATAAGGATAAAAGAATGTGAAATTGGGCTTCAAAAGAGTATAAAATTTTATCGGGAAAATTTTTAAATACAAGAATACAAGGAAAGAAAAATACAAATCTGTATAAATGAGAACGGGGGTTACAATAAAAATCCCTACTTTTACTCTCCTTTCTCTATTTCAAAATAGAGAAATGAGAGAGGGGTAGACTCTCTCTCCTATTAGTACTAGTAGTTTACTCGTGCGATGCATGTCTTAATACGATATATATTTTTTAAAGTAAACATTTCGACGTAGTCTGGCTTGCGAACCTAAGACCTCTTTTATATTAGTTATGCACGGACAATGCACGGTTTAATTTTTTTAAAAATTTAAAAATAAAAACTTTTACGTAGTGAGGACTCGAACATGAAACCTCATTCATATAGTTATGTATGTGCGTCACACATGTTGATAGATTGACAAATGACACTAAGGCCTTCTCCCATTATAATATTAGATTAGATATTAGAGATAACTAGTATAACCATGTGCAATATATTGCACATAATTTTTTTAAAATATGAAAATAAAAAAACCTATGTTTGGAAAAAAATTCACTAATAACATTATATAATATTGCACGCTTTTTAAGATTTGATTAACAGATAGGATCGCACTTCAAAAATTGGGTGGAAAAAATGTAATGCCCAAAAAATATTGTTATTTAATATTTTTATATAGAAAAAAATAAGGAATACTTATATCAAATATGATTTTTACGCAAAAAAATAATTTTAAGGGGCGGTTTTGTAAAAGTGACAAAAATAGGGTTTCTTTTCCCGTTATCTCTCTTGCTTTCTCTTTTCCTTTCCTCAGGTCCACCGCCATAAGAAAACAAAATTAAAGAAAGAAAGAGAGAGAGAGAGAGAGAGAGAGAGAGAGAGAGAGAGAGAGAGAATAGTGGGGAGAAGGTGATGGAGAAGCTAAATGAGAAAGTAAAGATAATGTTTCTAAGAGCATTTGTAGTCGTTTGCCAAATATCAATAAAATGGATATTTGGCAAACGAGGACGACACTTCAAGTGTCGTCGCTTGATTTTTTATAATTTTTTTCGATTAAAAAATCCCCCAAATCCCTCGGATGGCACTTTATGTGCCGTCCTTTGATTTTATTTTTTTTCAATTAAAAAAATCCCATCGCTCCCCAAATCCTCGGACGGCACTTGAAGTGCCGTCCGAAGGGTTTTGTATTTTGTATTTTTTTTTTTGCAATTTGTGAAAATATTTTTGCAATTTTTAATTTTTTTTGCAATTTCTGAATTGTTTTTGTAATTTTTGGAAATTTTTTTGTAATTAATGAAATGTTTTTGTAATTTCGGAAAAAGTGGAAAATGTCAAAAAAAAGTCAACTTGCTCTTGGACGGCACTTCATGTGCCGTCCGTCCCTTTGGTTTGATTTTTTTTTTTCCTTCTCCGACGGCACTTCATGTGCCGTCCGTTCTTTAAAATAAATTATTTTTTTATTTTCTCGCTCCGACGGCACTTTGAGTGTTGTCCGTCCAAAATTTATTATTTTTTATATTTTTTTTCCTCTCCGACGGCACTTCATGTGTCGTCGCTTATTATTTTAATATAGATTGCTAAAAAATAGCTTTGCACGAGTGCAGCAAAAGTAGGATTCCTATTTCCATTTATCCATATATGGATATTTTTACATTCAATGACTACAGATGCTCTAATTATTTAGTAGTTCTTATTAAACCCTAGAAACTTGCTATGTTACTATATTGTGAAACCCCAGACCAATAAAAATTTAGGAATGTATGATCTAATTCTAATTCCACTTTCCCTATCAAACGAATTTGTGATTATAGTTAATTGGAAGATTAAATACGAATCCCTTTTTTTTCCGATTAATTGTTGTAGTGTCCTTTTAATTAAGAAAGCTAGGGTTGCATAAATATATATAATAACCTAATCAAGATCCTATTGTAATTGTTTATGATTAATGAGTAAATGGTAGTTAGGTGTGCATACATGTACTTATATAGGCTAAATTTTAAAAAAAACCTACTGAAGTATTGGTCATTTTAAAAAAAAACTCCACTGAATTTTTTTATTTAAAAAAACCTCACTGAACTACGTTTTTAGGTATGGGTGAGTGGGGTTTTTTTTAAAAAAAACTGTGTTAAAAACATAGTTGGGTGAGATTTTTTTATTAAAAAAAATCCAGTGGGTTTTTATTTAAAAATTTAGCCCCTTATATATTCGTGAATAGAGCTGCTATCGGGTCATATCAGGTCGGGTCCTCCACTATCCGGACCCGGACCCGGTACCTCACGAGTCCAAAATTTGGACCCGGACCCGGACTTGCGAGAATCGGGTCCGGGTCCTGGTTAAAAAAATATACCCGTTGGGTTCGAAAACGGGGAATAAATATTTTCACTTAAGTATTTTTGCACCAGATACCCTACGATTCAAACAATTTTTGCACTTAAGTACACGAATAAATATTATATTTACACAATCTATCTTTAACAATCACTATTTACATATATATCCCTATAACCTTATTATTCAAATTCCATATTTTGTGGGGTATGTTTTAACGGGTCCGGGTCGGTTATATTTTGAGCAGACCCGGACCTGGACCCAGAAGTGCATTGGGACTTATTTTAGGACCCGGACTCGTATAGATCGGGTCGGTTCCGGTCCAATTCCGAGTCCGGGTATCGATAAATGTGATAGTGCTATTCGTGAATGAGTTGATATCGTTATTTAAATTATGAATTATCTTATAGGAGAAGGCTGATATTGAGAAGTCTGTTGGAGGACACATAGCTACTTATCGTTTCGCCGACCACCGTAAGTAAATGAATATCTATAACTCGTAGAATGTAATTTTATAAAATACTTATTGTTCTGTTTTGTTGTTATAATGTGTGTACTTCTAAGTTATTTTATGTGATGTGATGTGATAATGTGCAACTATATTAAATTGAGATTAATGTACTGTGGTGTGTTTGTATAAATATGAAATTATAATTTATAAGTGTTGTTATCTATATGTACATTGTGGTTAATAATA